>FR997826.1:18750000-20000000 GCA_905475405.1 Schrankia costaestrigalis
GTCAATTCGTCGCTCCGTTTTGCCGTGAAAGAAAGACAAACAGACAGACACACTTTCCCATTTATAATAGTATGGATTTCAAGAGACTACCCATCTGGCCAACTTCGTATAAGTAGACCAAGCTATCCTCGTTAAGTGGAAGAGGCAATGTGTAATAAGTCTGCTGTTAGGAAACCAGACATAACTATTTCAATAACGAAACTACATTTTACACAAAATACTATTCAATGATCTCACTTTCGATGAAATAATAGATACAAATCTATAATAAGCAATATTCGTGTGGTATTTCTACATTCCTTTGATTATTTAAAATGGTGTGAATCAATGTCGGCCAATTGATGCCCACTGGCCGGCTCTTCCAAACACTTCCATCCTTAAACGTGCCTGCTTACATACAAGTAGGTACCCAGACTAAATGCAACAGACATATTCATGTTCACGAGGTTTGCCATGTAGGTACCTGAACTGAAACCGAAAACTCCAGCGTGGTAAATTGATACCTACAATAATCATTACGGAATCCTGTTGTTTTAAATTCATGAGGTACCTATCTACAAAATAAAGATATAGGTACTTGGTAACATAAGTACCTAGGTAGGTATAATTAAAATGATGTGTTCTTTTTGTTATTATTAGACTTTTTTTGTAAATGTGTTATTGTTTAACTTTACTGTAAATAAATTGTTTTTCTTTCTTAGTTTAATATCAAGCTTATATTTTTAATAGAATTCTGAACTAATAAAAAAAAATTCATTCCCACGCAGTAAAAGTAATCATTATTTATAGCAGGATCAACAATGTATTACTGCGAAACTTGAGAGGTATCCAACCCCTGCGGGGCACTCTGGCAGCTTATCCGCACAGTAATTTACTGAGATCTGTATAAATCGTCGCAATACATTTTAATATAACTGAAGTGAAAACAATGAGTTGGTTCGTTCAACTATATTTTATAAGAGATTTTTTTCCTACTGATTCGAAGCAGAGTGTGGAATGCAATAAATATATTGAGTATTGAGTACTGAGAGTATTATTTTTAATACAAGATGTTATTATTTTCACATACGTCCAACATTTTTGGAGCAGTACCCTAAAATACTTTAAAACGAGATATGCTTTTTTCAGGACTAATAGGCGCACTCGATCGATATATACCTACCTACCTGCCACACCATCCCAGTTATAAATCAATCATAGACCTGTATACTATATCTGTATGCCATTAGGAATATGGCTATTTGGAAGATAAACTTAGACACTTGCTTAATTTAATAATCAACTATTAAATTTTAGCAACCATAGTTATTTAAAAACTAGATAATTATTTTAGGAAAAGTTTAAAACTTTTTCATTTTTTGCACCGTAGGTATCCATGTCACATGTTCAACATAATTAGTTTCATTCAGCTCGTAATTTCCTGTACTTGAGTAGTGGTAGTCCCCTTTCCTTTTGTTCCGCACAACATTGGTAAGGTAATCAAGATACCACTAGAATTGCTGATTTAAATTGTTCACTTTGCCTCAGAAACACAAAGACTCTTTGACCATTAAAAAGAATAAAACTTGTGGTTTTTTTACAAGTAACAGTTAAGTATCTCAGTTGCAGTCGGTAGGGCACGTAGAACTGCCAAATGTTGGGGTAAAAAGGTTCTAAAATGATGACTGCGTACGGCACGGGTGATAAGACCCATCACAAGGTTGACCGATGAACTGCGCCTTTCAAAACACACATAAAAAGCAGAATGCGCATATACCTAAGTAAGAACCTGTAGGTAAGCACCTGTATGAACAGTCAAAAAATTGCATTTGCTTACATATGTGTGTACATTTGTGTCTACCGCTTCAAGGTGTTACACTATATAATATGAGCCTTTATCTGAGCCAGGAATTACCCATCCAGATAATAAAAATCTTTTTTTACCCAAACCAGTGCTTTTAAAGTTACTAGAACTGTTTCCCAAACTAAGCAAGTTTTTTTTAGAAACATTTGATAGTAGCAAATAAAGTCCTCTCAAAATGAAACTATGCATTCATGGTATACGACGATCCTAGTATACTTGCGCCTACAGTGAGACTACTGCAACGTGCGTACAGAACGCTTTTGTCTGTTTTATTATGCCACGCAGCTCTAACGTAAAGGCATTCCTCCCATACTAAAAACCAAGCTTATTTTTGAGGCAATACTATTTAAGTCACCACCTTATCTACACGATAAACTTGTGAGGGCAAAAGAACTATCCACGGCTACAAAATGCCAGACGATTTGAACAGCAGTCTTCTGTGGGAGAGTCCGCTAAGCATCGGACAAAACCTGGAATAATATTTCATCATTCAACTGAATATATTGGCAAGTTCAAAACCAAATCAGTTTGAACTTTCAATAAACCAACGCATTTAGTATGAAGATACAAACATAATTATAATGGCTGTATTAGTGAGTGTTAATAGATGCTATTTCGAGTTCATATTACTTATTTATATTGTTACATAAAGATACACTGACATTATTTATTTATAACAACATAGATACATATTGTTATACTTTACCTTTTCTGTGTTGATTACATTAGTTTTGATTAACTACTTCCTGTAATTATCTATAAAGAGTAGTTCTTTATACTTGTAATCTATTTGAAATTTAAATCTCTGCGCGTCACAACACAAATGGGTTGCCAAGTAAATCTGCGTTGGGTACAAAACAAATCCAACACAAGCATCAGTTCTTATTTTTAGCTTTACTTTTATCCATGCACTATACCCTATATACATCTTGGCGTGAGAAATTAGGTAAACAATGGGTGACAAAAATGGGTCTTATATAATGTCACGATTCTACACCATTATAAAAATGAACGCAGCCATATATAAAAAAAATTTATGGCAACACAGACAGGGAGCTGTCATCATCACCATTTTGAAGTATCATCATTCTCAATTTGTTGTCATTCGTGTTTCTTGATAATAATTGGAATATTTTAATAAAATCATGGGTTTAGCTACTGTAATTGAAAGCGAAACGCATTTCCAATCGGAAATGGCAAACGCTGGTAATAAACTGGTCGTAGTTGATTTTACAGCAACTTGGTAAGCAACCTAATGTTTCATGTTCATGTTCAAATATTCAAGTCATCGTCGGCAAGTAAATAATTGATTTGTGGTGTGTAGGT
The DNA here is from genome assembly GCA_905475405.1 of Schrankia costaestrigalis. Classification (NCBI taxonomy): domain Eukaryota; kingdom Metazoa; phylum Arthropoda; class Insecta; order Lepidoptera; family Erebidae; genus Schrankia; species Schrankia costaestrigalis. Next base: position 18,753,170 of record FR997826.1, read on the forward strand.
GTCCGCCTTGTCAAAGAATTGCTCCAATCTTCGAACAGCTGCCAGCAAAATTCCCAAGAGCTGTATTTCTGAAAGTGGACGTAGATAGATGCGCGGAAACAGCTAGCGCGCAGGGCATTAGCGCTATGCCAACATTCGTTTTCTATAGAAACCGGGTGAGTGAAATATTTCATATAACATTTGCTACATGAAATAATAGTTAATTTACTTAAAAATTCTAAGTAATTATGTGGTCAACTATAATTACAAATTACTATAAAAAGGTGTGGTTCTCCAATTAGATATTGTGTATAAATGTGGAACTTACCTTTGTTATATGCCAAGTGCATAATGATTTTATTTTAATAAGGCTATGACCCTTCACGAATTTTTTTGTAGACTATTCTCATACCTATAGTCTTAACTTGCTCAAGAAACTTTACAGACACAAAAGTTTAAAAAGCAAGACAGCAAGGTTTGATTAAAACATGACTCATTTTTGCACTGCTGTGTGCAATTACATTTATTTTATAATTACCACTAAGATGTTAATAAAAGGCGTTAATATTTTCAGACAAGAATTGATCGGCTACAGGGAGCAGACCCAGCAGTTTTAGAAAGTAAAGTTAGACAATATTATGGTACTGAAGAATCTGGTGATGAAGACAATGCTGTCGCGGGACATGTAAGTTTACTTTTAGCTTTCATATCATTAACTTAACCCTCGGTCCGTCGCGCGATTTTAGTTACGTCGTTCGTCGCGTGGGGTCTTTGAAAACCCCACTGATTAATTGGCAGGTACTTAAAATAGGGCATCTAAAGTACTTGATATTAGGCTTTATTAAGACTTACTAATAATCTTGAAGTACACATAATATAAATTTCTTTGTGAGATCACATTTATAAAAAATTAACCTTACAGGTAACTACCTGTAAGGTTAATTTTTTATTTTAATTTTTTACTTCTTATTATCACTTTTGGCATCTTATGTAAATAACCAACTTTAAAACATAAAAGTTATATTAGAAAAACAAAATAACATATAAACTTTAAGGGATCAAAATCAGTCTTCACTTAGATCAAGAAATATAAAGAGTAGCCTCAGTGGTCTGTGATAATAAACATGAGTAGTCCAATGAGTTTGTCGACTACACCCATTACCACTTTTGTTTTGTTATAAAATGAGATAATTTTTGGAGTTTTCTTCTCAGGAGTGTTATCTACAACATCATCATAGTGGATTGTTGAAAGTAGCAATACTGCCTTGTCTTTTTTAGGATATGACCGTAATATGCGACGATTTTGCTACTCAATCATTTTCACTGGTATACAATATAATAAACTGATCTAAAACAATAAAAAATACATTAATAATACACAATTACAAATAAAATTAAAGAAATAATACGTTACATTTTACTTACGCCGATCGTCGCGTGGGGTCTTTCAACGCCCTGCACGTTCAAAACACGTCCGTATCTCGCAGGATTTGCGCACGAGATGATGTAAGCCGCGGTCCTCACCAACTATGACTTGTTTTAGTAAGGTACATAGAACACGGGTTAGATACAATAGCTTTTTAATTGTAAAATATCCATGTTTGTAATGTTCGGGCGTTTAAAGACCCCACGCGACGGACGGAAGGTTAAGAGAATAATTCAATCTAATATTTATAAAAATTTTATTTTAGCTGCTAGCAAATTTTTTATCAAATTGATAATCTCTCATTATTTTGTTAATTTGATACTAATAGATACTTCAGCATACCTTTATTTTAGGGATCCAATTTGAAATTAGATATTTTCCAAAAATAATTGTCCCTACTATAATCTATAGTCTATTTTTTTATCTCAGATACTAAAATGACATTTCATGTGTTGCCTGTTTTTTACAACTAATAAATAGTGATGCGGTACAGCCGGTACTTACCGATAAAAATATAGGTTAGTACCGCCGATTACGGTAAATAGAGACTATAGGCTGTTTTTTAATCTCGAATACTAAAATATCATTACTGTTACCTTTTTTTGTGCAATTTATGTATGGTGATGTACCACCACTATCAACAGTTAACGATAAATTTAAATTTTATACAGTTTTTTGGAAGTAATAATATAAAATGTGCAAATTCTAATTTTAAACTCAGGTATTTAGATTTAATTTTTAATTTAATTTTTATAATAAAAGAAAAAAAAAAGTCATCGTTTACTATAGCGTCAATAATTACTTCGAATTATTTATTTATTTGTTAAGCACACCAACAGTATGTATGTTTATGTATTACACATGTTTTGTAGAAAAACTATTTACTATTTTATAGGATGTTGTATACCAATGGAAAGAGTATAAAGTACCTACCTCTTCTATCAGCAACTTCTACTATTTGTTTTTATAAATATCTAACAACTATTTGCTAATACATGAGAACTGATATTATGTCAAAGTATCGTCATGATTTAGCTGATGTTTTGTTGTGCGATATTGACCCTAATAGTTTTATGAAATGCAACTAACATTAACTCTAGAGGTGATAAAGGCATTTAGTTCTCGACTATACTAACAACCGTAAATATTTTACAATAATTACAAAACGAATCGAAACACAGGGACAGCACTGTTTCTTAAAAGCTGGCTATATTAGTTTTACGTTTGACATTAGTAGTTGTCATTTTAGTGTCCGAGATAAAAAAATAGACTTTAAGTACTTTTATTCTAATATTAATCATAATATAGACCAACAATTATTGCAGTATCAAAATCGTATATAAAGCAATAATAATAATGAATTTCCTCACACAATTATAAAAGTAACAGACTTCTAGTATACATAATATTACACTACTGACACAGATACTTATAGTTTTTTTTTATATATTCCATAGATGGACTTGGGAACTTTCATCACTAAGAATGAATGTGAATGTTTGAATGAAGCTGACAACCATCCACTCGCACACTGCCTGACCAGTGGAGGAGGTTTTCTTGCCAGCGACTGTGATGAGCAGCTCATCATCAACATCACTTTCAACCAGGTATTTTTATATTTAGTTAAATATTTATGGAGCTTAGTAAATGGACTGTTACAACCCCATTGACATTTAGTTCTATACATTGTCAACCTGTTTCTCTGTTGTGTCTACAAAACTGAGTTCTATTTATTTATGAGCTATCAAAGAAGAACAGTATCACAGGTAGAGTTTGATATAAATATGCACTTGGCCCAATGGACATCCTGAAATTGATGAAATAAAGTACATTTGACACATGGTTGTCTAAAATCTTGATAAATATTATGCAGACTTTGTCCTAACCACCACAAATATCTCTAACAAAATTAGTTTGTGTCCTGTTCAGGAATCAATTAATTGTAGCCCAAACTATCCATGAGCTATAAACTGATAACATAAACAAAAGACATATAAACCTCATTCTGTGTAACCTAACCCAAGACTTTTTTTTATATTCCAGTTGGTGAAATTACACTCTTTAAAAATCAAAGGTCCTGCAGACAAAGGTCCAAAGGTAGTGAAAATCTTCATCAATCAGCCCAGAACACTTGACTTTGACCAGGCTTCTGGAAACTCATCCATTCAAGATCTTGAGTATGTATCTCAATTTTTTTATTTCATTTGTAATACATATGCATAATCTTATAAGAATATAAGAAGTGACTAGGGTGATGTAATTTTTTAAATCCTTAGTCAACAACCATATCATTTAGAAAGGCGGCACACTCAAAACAAACCTACAAATTGTGCTTAACATCAGATGCATTGCAGTTATTATGTTGTGACTTTTTTTTTAAACATCTCCATCTTATCTTCATAATAGTAGTCTTGTACTAAACATTCTTTAAACCTTAAAACTTTTTAATGGGTCAAAGTACTAAACAGTGTATTTTGGTGTATGAAATAATATTCAGAATATAAGGTACTTTCTTTTCCTAATAGCCCATTAATGTCCCTCTGCCGGGATGGGCCTCGTCCAGTGATGGTGTGAGAATAAAGTGAGTGCTAGATAGTACCCACTAGTAAGGTAGTTTTACTAAAACTTTAGTTTACCTAGTTACCTTACGTACCAATACAAAAATACTTATAATTTATATGTAACAACTTTCTTTTTCAGATTTTCACCAAGTGATCTGGAAGGCAATCCAGTACCACTCAAGTTCGTCAAGTTTCAAAGTGTACAGAACATTCAACTGTTCATAAAAGACAACCAGTCCGGCGGGGAGCTTACACAAATCGATCACCTTGCATTTTATGGTTCGCCCATTTCTACCACTAATATGGGAGAATTCAAACGTGTTGCGGGTAAAAAGGGAGAAAGTCACTAGCTGTATAAGTTGTGTAGAGTATAGTTCAGTTGTACTGTGTTCGATATTTTGTATTAAGCTCTTGTACAAAAGTTGGTGTTTGTTCTTAAGATTGTATGAACATACTGTAACTCTGACCTTATTATATATTAGGACAAGCAGTTATACTATTTATAACTGTATAGTTTAACTGAACTGTCTTCTATCAATGAAATGAATGTATCATTTCTCAAACTGTGTCAAATAGCAAATGTGAATTTTCTGATGTATTTTTGTCTCATATTTATAAAATATGGTAACATTCGTAATTATTCTTTTAAGTGTAAAGGTCATTCCAGGACCACAGTTTGTTAAATGGCGATACTGAAATATCAAGAATTTGTATATTCAATAAATAAATGTACACAATTGTACTTAAAATTAGTTTTATTTACTAAACTCAGTCCTGCTTTAGTTCATATATTTGTATGTATGCTTCTGTGAGCGTGATCATCTGAGGTAAAATACTTGTTACGTGCAGATCTTGCATTTCATACCTGTAAACAATAGATTGAAATTAGAAATAATGAAGCCACCTTTAATATCTCATACTGGTAAACAAGAAGTTTCGAAATTCTTAAAAAGGCTAAGGAACTTGACCATGGGAATCAATTCCTGTATCGCACATGAATTTGAGTAATTATATAAGGGACTTCCAAGCTGATGACGAATATTTATAGTTTGCACAATTTTGAAATTCAAACCAAGACTCATGCTCAGTTGTTTTCCTAATTCTCTTTACGGATAAGGTATAAAATTAGCTGTGTCAGGGATCTCAGGTTCTTTATCGAACAGAAGTATTACGATGGTAAACCAGTAATTGTATTCCTGAACTTCAACATCATCATAACAGCCCATTAATGTCCCACTGCTGGGGCGGGCCTCCTCCCATGACGAAGGGATACTTGGCCCTTTACGACACCCATGGGATGAGATGGGGTGGTGACATATTGTATTCTTACTCCGTCACCACACGGAGAATTCCTGAACTTGAAAGACACAAAAGATTATTTTGTGTCTGGTGTAGCATAGCGTATTATACTTACCACTGTTGTGTAGGTTTATGTAGCACATGTGCTCTGTATGTGCCTTTTTCTGGCGTGCCATCGTGCACGATATTGCCTACAAGCTCGTAAGTCGTCTTGCCATTGTGCTTAGCCTTTATCTCTGGCGTAAGAATATCGCCAAAGTCGACATTTCTGTAAATAGAAGAAAACAAAAATAAATTACTTCGAACAAGAATACTTACTAGAAAATGAAATAAAAGTTAGGTTTAGTTTTTTCTTTATGGTGATTTTTCGTAAATATTGGGACACTGTCTTATGCTTAATAAAAGTTGAGAAATTATTTTATTGTAGTATTCATACTGCAATAAAATAAATTTTGTAGGATTCAAACTCGCGACCTCTGGCATGGCAGCGACACAAACGACCATCTACCTACCAAGTCAGGTCCTATAACATTTCAGAACCCTTCTCAGCCAAGGGTTATTTTGTTTTGTATGCAACATCCGTACTAATATTATAAATAGGAAAGTGTAAAGTAAAAAACGAAGCAACGAATTTACCTGATTTTTTAAGTGGAGATAGTTGAAGGGATGGAGAGTAACATAGGCTACTTTTTTTTCTTCTTTGTCCGGGAAAGGGGAACAGTGCTACCCCGAATTAACGCGAGCGAAGCCGCGGGCAAAAGCTAGTTTTTTTAATAAATCAATACTTACTTGACAGGGAAATTCACAACAGTTGGATTCTTTTCAACAAAGAAAGTGTTTTTCGTAAATCTCTTGATATATAAAATCAAATAAGGCGGCAGTTGTGTTATCTCAAACCTCTTCAGGAAATTCTCTTTGTATGTTTTGTATTCTTTAGAAGATTGCCCATTGAATTTTGAAAGTAATTGATATAGATTTACCTAGAAATTGTTAGAAAGAAGTTATTTGTAAATACTAGTCATTAGTGGCGAAGTGTCCATATAACTCGATTCCTACCGGCTTACCTTTGCAAAAACCGCTTAGCATTGTCTATTAATCAATTATAAATCAATGACGCAACATCCACTCAATACAAAATAATATAAAACAAAAAAGTATTCTCTTACGTAAATCGCAATAATAATTACAGTAATAATAATTTTCAATATAATTATTTACGTACTCATAACGCCATCTTGTAATTAAAGGTTGTCAACTAACAACTTGTTATGGTTCAGTCAGAGAGTACTTAAAGCGCGCATGCGCGGAGCGCAGTAAGCCGGTCGCGAAATTAGGAATCCAGTACAACAGACTGTACGGAAATCGTACGGTCACGTGACACTTTGTATTCGTCGATCTAAGGTACCATATAAGCCGGTGGCCATCGGCTTATGACAAGGATAAAAGATACAACTACAACATTGCGAGAGCGAGAAAGCACTATTGCAACCAGTGGACCGACCAATTGTAACGAAGTTTCATTTCATTTCACGTTAAGTACTTAATTTGCCATTGACATTCCTTTGTTTTTATCAATTATTTAAATCTGATAGAAATCAGCCTTTCTTCTGAATTTTTAGTTTTTAATTATATTTATTTGTTTTTATATTTTTATACGGCTTGCGTCTTGACTTTGGCAGAATCATCGGTAAACGATAGGACCATTTGAAGAAAAAACAGATATTTGTATTTATTTTCTGCAAATAGGTTATAAAATTCGCTTTCTTGTTTAAAGTAGTAAAATTTGTATGTTTAATTATTTATGATTGTGTATTATGTGTTGTGCATTGGTTGACTTTATTTTTGTCGTAGTGCGTTGGGATCCTATGGAATATTTTTGTAAGTACTTGTTTGTATTGTTTTCAGCAAATTTAATAGTTTGTTGTTATAAGGGACAGGTTAATAGTGTTATATTATATTGACTATCCTATTATGTGATGTGCGATAAAACATCATTCTCGAAATTGAATTATAAATATAAGAAACGCCGGCGCTGTGGATTTACGAAACATTTTAATACAATTATCTCATTTCGATACGTATAAGTAAGTGGCTTACAGACAGTATTCTCAGATTCTAAAAGTAAGTAAGTAGGTATGTAGAATCATTTAGGATATAGCAATATAAACAATTAATCTAATTGATCAAAGAAGTCTTCCAAACAGAGAAACATTTTCGTATTTTAAGTTTATGAGTTCGGGACAACTAGGTAAAATCGAAACATTTTCTCACGAATACCTATGAACTACAGAATAATAGTAATATAAAGTAGAACAAAAGTCCACGGAATCTTCGGCTTCCCTTTTATAAAAATCCACCCTTCGCCACTGCTAGTCATATTATTTATATAGTGATATGTGTTGCTACCATTTGTTTAAAAGCATAGTTGGACAGCTGATATTATCTGTTACAAAAGATACAAAATATCTAATTAAGTTTATTTTAACTGTATCTCCACAGATAAAAAAAATTGCTTTGGTAACTTAGTCATGTCTCTACATGCCACTTAATACAGGGCATGATCGTTAATGCGGCAGATTATTTTAAACCACTTATGCCCTGCGCAGACGGCACACTTTTTGTGCGTGATGTTTGAGTCTTTTGTGCGCCAGACTTTCTGCGCGTCATGTGCGTTACTGCTTATAATTGCATAGGTTCTATTTTCACGGACTAAAAAGTGCGTCACGGATAGTCTGTCGTCTGCGCAGGGTCTTATGAGATTAAAAAAAAATTACACATACCTGAGGTATAATATTTTCTCTGAACTCATCAGTGAACAGTGGCGTTGGTGGTAAATCACATGTTAGATAGAGGAAAGGTGACTCCGTTATCATTTCATTGTATTCTTCACTTGTTAAATCTACTTTAGCTGCATCATCAGCATCTGGAGGCGGCAACTTTCTATAATATTTATTATTTAAATAAGTTAAAAATTAAGCTTTTTAGATGTGTGATTAAATAATAATTGAAACTATATTTTTAACTAGCTAAATCTATTTTACGTCCATGTGGTGACGGAGTAAGAATACAATATGTCACCACCCCATCTCATCCCATGGGTGTCGTAAAAGCGACTTCATCATAAAAGCCCATTAATGTCCCACTGCAGGGACGGGCCTCCTCCCGTGACGGAGGGATACTTGGCCTACTAATACCACGCTGGTCAGATGGATTGGTATAGGGTTTAATTTCAAGTTTTCCTTCTTTTTACTTCGTAAAGATGATATTTACGGTTTGTCCCTTAGTCGGTTTTTACGACACCCACGGAATGAGAAGGGGCACGAGACATATTGTATTTTTACTCCGTCACCACACGGAGCGACAAACCGTAAATAATTATTATCTTTAATTAAATAGTATCCCTCCTTCACGGGAGGAGCTGCCCGTCCCTGCAGTGAGACATTAATAGGCTGTTATGATGATGATGAAATATATTTTATTGTGAAGGTTAGATATCTGCTTGTCTAAACTTTGTGTTCTCTCAATAATATTGGTGTCTTAGTTGAGTGAAAATTACAAAAGCTCTTAGGTATACCCAATGAAATAGAGAATCTTTTGGTAATGTAACAAGTACTCAGGTGTCATAATGATTAAAGGCGCCATCCCAAACCTTCGACTACAGGTTTTGCAGGCCATTACCAATCCATAGCCTTCTTAATAACAAGCAGGTACATAATATATACAGGACGACCTCTGTGGTGTAGTGGTTATATAACATGATTGCTATGCAGAGGTCTCGGGTTCGATTCCCGCTCAATGCAAGTCTTTGTGTGCATGAACATGATTGTTTGCATTGGTCTGAGTGTTTCTATATATATAATTTGTATGTTTACAAAAACTAGTACTTAAGCTCTGCTTAGTTTGGGACTAGATGACGTTGTGTGAATGTGTGAGGATTAATTATTATCTTTATTATTTACTAGCTGACCCGTGCCCACTTCGTAGGGCGGCGAAAAAAACGTGTCACTTTTAAAAAAAAAATTTATTACAGCTCTATTTCTGTTAGCCATAGCGTGATACTATATAGCCTATGACACTCCACGATAAATAGACTATTCAACACTAAAATAATTTTTAAAATCGGTTCAGTAGATCCAGAGAATACATTTACAACGTCACAAACACACAAACTTTACCTCTTTATAATATTAAGTATAGAAGTATAGATATAATTATGTTTTAAAAGAATTAATCTTAAGTCTGGGCAGAAAACAATGTCTACTAAGTGCAGAACATTTAGTCTCTCTTTACGACACCCCTCCATCATTTTACGCCACCCTCCATCATTTTACGACACCCTTGCAGTTTGACGACAACCTTGCAGTTTTACGACACCCTCCATCATTTTACGGCACCCTTGCAGTTTTACGACACCCTTGCAATTTTACGACACCCTTCCATCTTTTACGACACCCTCCATTATTTTACGACACCCTCCATGTATTTTACGACACCCTCCATCATTTTACGACATCCTTGCTGTTTTACGACACCCTCCGTCATTTTACGACATCCTTGCAGTTTTACGACACCCGTCCATCTTTTACGACACCCTCCATCATTTTACGACATCTTTGCAGTTTCACGACACCCTAGCTGTTTTACGACACCGTCCATCCTTTTACGACACCCTAGCAGTTTTACGACACACTTCCATCTTTTACGACAGCCTTCCTCATTTTACGACACCCTAGCTGTTTTACGAAACCCTCCATCATTTTACGACACCCTTTCAGTTTTACGAAACCCTCTCAGTTTTACGACACCTTTGCAGTTTAGCGACACCCTTGCAGTTTTACCACACCCTTGCAGTTTTACGACACACTTGCAGTTTTAAGACACCCTCCATCATTTTTCGACACCCTCCATCATTTTACGACAACCTCCATCACTTTACGACACCCTAGCTGTTTGACGACACCCTCCATCATTTTACGACACCCTTGCAGTTTGACAACACGCTCCATGCATTTTACGACACCCTAGCAGTTTTACGACACCCTCCATCATTTTTCGACACCCTCCATGCATTTTACGACACCCTCCATCATTTTACGACATCCTGGCAGTTTTACGACACCCTTCCATCTTTTACAACACCCTTCATCATTTTACGACACCCTAGCATTTTTACGACAATCTTAAGTCTCTTAATTGTAAAACTTTTTTAAAGGTACAATTCTCTAATACATTATTTCAGTATATCTCCAGACGTTTAAGCAGTAGAAGCAAAATAAACGTTTTTAAGCGTCCCTTTTATAAACATATTTCATTACTGCTCTACTCCTATTAGGCATAGCGTGATACTATATAGCCTATGACACTCCCCGATAAATGGACTATCAAACACAGAAAGAATTTTTAAAATCGGTTCAGTAGATCCAGAGATTACCCCATACAACGTCACAAACAAACAAACACACAAACTTTACCTCTTTATAATATTAGTATAGATATAGATATATTTACCTGGTATATATCCTCATGTGTCCTAAAAATGATTTGTAAATGACAGAGCTATCTGGTTTTTTCGTGCCATTCAGTGCCATGTGCAGTGAATTTAGAAACCAAGACAAAAAATCTATTGGATCACCTGAAAAAGGATAGAATTAATATGAAATATTATGATTTATATTGTTGAATAATGATATTTATATTGTTGAAAAATGCAATAAAGTCAAATGGACTTGGTATTAGTGAAAATTAATGAGATGTACTTAACTTTATTTAATTGTAAACAGTTTGCACCTAACTAAGGCGTTTCTTAGAAGTGTTTAGCAATTTACAAATGAATTTTTTTAAGGCACATTGTGCAATTGTAAAAGCATATAAAACATTCTGTAAATACTACTTAATCTGGTAAAGTGTGAATAACTTACTCTGTTTAATAAATTGGAATCTTTTCTTAGACCACAACACAACAGCTTGAAGCATCTCATGAGGTGATACATGAGCTTTAAAAGCTCGGGGATTCCACAACTTTCTTAAAAGTTCACCAAATCTTTGTACCAATAGGAATGATGAGTCACCGGGAGGACGTTTTACGTTCGCATAGTTTTCTTCACGAAGAAAGTAGTTGCAAAGAGGTCTTACTTGAGTTAGACACTGTAATAAAAAAAAAACTTTAAGCAATATCCAAGATAAACAGATAACAACAACATGAAAAATGTTCAAAACTGCCTTGGTGGCCCCACAGTTGCAGGAGGGGTTGGCATGCACAAGATTAGGACAATTCCTTGTAAGGGCCACTAACTATTGTCTTTAGTATGGATGTTCGCCTTGTCTATTAATATGTAAAGTAGCCGCGACACAAAGCATCATCCTAGTGCAGGAATTATCTTTTAAAAGAACAGAATAATAATATGTAATTCTAAAACGAAATAGTAAAAATTCTCATCAGACCATAAACATACCATTGGACTGCAACAAACAATACGAGGCCACTTTCTCAAGTGATGCCAAGCCAACTAGACTCTTCAATACATGGTTTTGTATCAAGCTTTATTTTTACTTACATGGATACATGTGGTGACAGAGTAAGAATACAATATTTATGTCACCACCCTATCTCATCCCATGGGTGTCGTAAGAACTGACTAAGGGACTATCCGTGAATATTTTTTTTACGTAATAAAAAGAAGGAAAACTTGAAATTAAACCCTATACCAATCCATCTGGCCGTGGTATTAGTAGGCCAAGTATCCAGATGAGGCCCGTCCCTGCAGTGGGACATCAATGGGCTGTTATGATTTCTTATTTGAACAAAGATTTAATATTTAAGCAGTATAATTATTGCCTGTCTCTCAGAAAGTGTTAACATTACTGCAAAATGAGGTGTGGTGGTTTACTACGTTTTATAATAATTAAACGACATACCTGTAATATAACATTACAATAATCATTAGCCTTGATATTATTAAGTCCAACAATTCCAGGCATATACATAGTACCATCTATAGCACGAGACTGCTTTGTGTTGTAATCTAGCTGTTTTATCTGTTCTGGTGTGAAGATGGGATTTAGTACGTATTTGATGTCATTAAGAGATGAATCTGAAAAGGAAATATGATTGTTATTTCTTTCTATAGAACTTGATATTTAAAACAACAGTTGGCAGAGTCAAGCATTTCTTGACATAGGTTACAAGAAAGATTTTTTCTAATTAGAATAAGCATAAATTTGAATTTATAGCCTAAGAGTTATTCTGATGCAAATGCTATAATTACTACTCTTTCAATGTACAAGTAAACATCAATTTATAGTCCCGATGAAATATACCATAGAATAAAACACCTTTAATTAAGTACTAGTTACTTTCTATATGTGTACATGTGAGTAAGGAAAAATGTGCTTTCTTATTGGATGATTTTATAAGTACAGAATACTCACCAATAACTTCATAGTTGTCTGGTAAACAATAAAACTTCAATGTATGAAGATTCAAGAATACATGGTGTCCATCAGCTACAGAATGAGTATATGCATGAGTGTTTGTACCTCTACCCTGTAAAGTATCATAATGACTGATTATTTTGATTTTATTAATAAACTGTTATGTATAAGTAAGTTGTGTTATATTAAGTTTCAAGTATTGACTATACATATAGTGAAATATGTACACTGTATTAAATAATACTTAAGAATATTTAAGTAAGCGTAATACCTGAAAGTATTTTCCGCAAACAAGACAAGCATAAACATTGATTCTAGTCAAGGAAACAGAACACAATTTTTCGAAATCAAAATCTAAGACATGTCTGTTGATAGTGTCTAGATACGGGCATTGGATATGCATAGTCTTCGCTGAAGGTTCTGTAACAATTAAATAGAAATAACTGTAGAAAACAATCCATTCGGCTGTTGGTTTGGGTATAGGTTAGGTTTTTACCTAACGGATCTGCGCCTTTGCCTTCCGAAAGTTTGCGTTTTTTAATTTGTTCATCTGACATTTTCAGAAACGGTATACTAATACTGATTAAAAATGAAGTTATTTATAAAATAATAAATAAGTTCCGAATAATCCGAGCAGCAACCAATACACATACAACAAAGTTTGACGTTTAGTTTATGACACATAGTGGTGTAGCGAATTAGCGATGCCCGATACGTATCGATATGTTGGTGAATCAATGCGATATTTTGATATTTTGTATCGACACACAACAATACGATATGTGGTGATATCGTATCGCTTCCCAGGTGTATCGCATCAAAAATATCGTATGATTTAACTCTTTAAAAGTAATAAAAAAGTTGTTCAATCAAATGTCTAAAAAGAGATAAGAACAAAGAATAAGTACAATTTGAGACTTAAATCTTTGTTATGATTATAATAAAATATTAACCACGATTGAAAATATTATAAACAAACTTCTTTTAATAGTGCCGCCTATGGTAGGTTGTAGCGATGTAACGAATGTTGGATTTTTCACATTCGCGAATGCGAATGCGAATGCGAATATTTATCTTCAACATTCGCGAATGCGAATGCGAATACGAATATTTTAAAATTTAAAAAAAAGCGCGCGTAAAATGTTTGGCAGGTTTGACGTTTCGTGTCGACCATGTTTAAATTGAACATAGCCGAGCCGATATTGGTTAATTGAATGAATTTAGTCACAAAAAGTTCACAATTTAATTATTAAGAATTAAAAATTACAACAAATTTAATAATTAAATATTCTACAAGTTGTTAGAAAAACTATATTTTGTGTACCTTCTTACTTACATAAATAATATCATTATTTTTATACATAGATAAATAAATACCTTGAAATTAAAACCAAATGTTAACATAACAAGTATTAGAAGTTTACTTTAGTTTAAAATGAAAATAATTATAATTTTGTTTTTGAAAAAAGGTTTATTTACAAATAGTTAAGTGTTCATTGTTTTGTTTTTTAAGTTCATATTTCATTCATTATACCTAAATATATTTAATTCCTCAGATATATAATAAAGTGGAATGAAAAAAGATACAATTAAAGCCAAAGGTTTATAACCTTTGGCTTTAATTGTATATTTTTTCTATATACTTAATACATTAGATATTTGAAGTTTAATAATTTTGTTAATTATTGTATATTGTAAATAAAGTAATTTGTGTAAAGTGTAGTTTTTTAGTAAATAGAAACTGTAAACTTTATTTAAAAATGGTAGTAAAGTAATAATATATTACTAAATAAATGCAAACCTTACATAGTTGTAACAAGGCTGATTAGTGTTAGATTTCATCAGATCTCTGAAGTTCTTTTTTCATGAATGAGACTTTAATTGAGAATGTAGAAGTATGATTTAATAAAAATATCTTAGTGTTACTCTATTGTATTATTATTTCTTAAGCATGCATGCATATAATAATTTCCTTTTTGATTATTAAAAACATTCGCGAAATATTCGCATAATTTTTGCGAATACGAATGCGAATGCGAATATTGAAAAATATGCGGATATTCGCGAATGCGAATATCCGTTACATCACTAGTAGGTTGTATATTGTAATATGATGTGGGTTGACTGTAAATGATATTTTGTTGATATTTTGCAGATACTTTCAAAAAGTCATAAGCTATTTCTGTTAACACTGTCCCCCTTACTCATAAACGCCTTTTTTACATTTAATCACTGTTTAGCGAGATTTTTATTACGAAAACCAACCTTATACCAAACAAAGTAAGAGTCTATGCCATAGATAAGAATTATATACTGGAAATAGATTGCCAACTCGCCCATAAAAAATGCCAATCCCGATTGAATTTGACGTTTAGGCTCTGCCATCTATGAATAGTATTCCGTAACTATGAATGTATAAACATAGCTATAGCTATATATACACTTTTATTTTATTTGTTTAGGTAACTTGTAATCAAAGAGATTTTGTTTAAAATAATATAATCTTGAATAATACATTTAAGAATTAAGTAAAAAGCTAAGTCAAGATTATACTATTTAAAATAAAATCTCTTTGATTACAAAGTATTGCGTGCACAGGTAGAGTAAAATAAAAGATATTTTTCATTTCTTAGTTTTATTGTGTTTATGTTTATTATAATAAATTTGAGCTTTTGTTTTAGTAATATCATCCCCATCATAATTAATTATACCACATAAAATTCTGTTGATTGAACGGCACCAGCTATACAATATAATGTTCATGGTAGTGTTATAAAAAAAATTTTTAAATCAGTTTTATGTTTTTCACAATTAAACATTGCAATTTAAAAAAACCTCATTTAATAAATTTATATTTAACTTTATATTTTTTGTTATAATTAAGATCTTATAATTAAGACTCCTTTTCCTTAATCTACAAATCTCACTTCTTAAGCTTCTCAAGTCACGATGCAAGCTCCGATACGTTTTTGTCGTGTCTGAAAATAAGTGAACACCGTATTTTATACTTTTGTTTTTTCAAAACACAATAAATGCGGGGATTTCATGCATTAATAAAAAAAATATAATGGCATTGACATAATTCTCCATCTACTCAAAAATATATAAACATCAACTAATGTCACATAACAAAAAAAAAGAAAAGCGGTTGTGTATGTATGTGACTGAATGTCTAAGTCACGGGATCGAATCCCACACAAGAATAGACCGAACCAGAAATTTTTGGTTTGAGCTTGGATGTACTTTGTGCCGTTAGTTTCATGTCTATAAAATCTCCGCGACACAGAGCACGATCTCCAAAGCGAGAGTTGACCTTTTAAAATAAGAAGAAATAATAATAATATAATTTTCATGGTTTTCATTTAGTCGTTATTACCAACATATTTCCGATAGATTCCCGTATTTTGATATCAAAATTGCCTACTTATTTAAATGCTTACTCTTAACCATTTCGAATACTAATAGTACCTACTATACACTATTCATCTGGGCGTGAGAAATTAGGTAAAGAAAGTAGCAAATGGGCCTTTTATAATGTCAAGATTACTCATTCATACATATTATTATCTATTGTCTCGATGAAGACTCGAAGATCAGTATGAAAAAAATATTAATATGTCAACGACTTTACAATAAAAATAGAAATTACATTAGTATGTTTAAATATTTTAAACATTATTTTCATTATATGTAATTTAATTTGATAACCAACCAATAAAATAATTATTTTTTCCGTTTTAAAAATTACATAAGAACTAATCGACATGATAAAGAAGCTACAATTGTCAAACTTATTTCGCAGTAATATGTCATAATAGAAGAAGAATAATATTACAAATTGATGAACTTATAGACATAGTTTTTGATTAATCTATGCTATATCTATCTAAGCTGGGAACAGTTTTTCTGAACCTGAATCAATGTCTGATTAGTAGAAATTGGAAAAAGAGTTTTAAAAAACAATATACTATTTTAACTTTTATTTATATATTCTCCTTCTCAATAAATTTAGATTGCTTTAATTCAAGCATTATTAACATAATTCACATTTTCCTATCTAGGTAGAATACACTTATTTATATTTATACATATTTACTTACTGTTGAGTTATATTTTTAGTTAAAAATTTCTAAAACCTAAGTATTTTTGCAATATGACAAGTTTGACATGTTTACTCTTACGCATGCTATCTTGAATAGAGTATAATTTACTATGAACTTAAATGTATAGAAACATTCATAATATAATAATTCATAACTAGTATAATATATATAATAATAAAAAGACCTACTTGCAGTTCTCAAAGTTGTAGATTGGTTTGATCGTTGAGATTTATTACAATAGGAATGATCCTTCTTGATAGCTCCCAACAGGATAGCTGAAAGCAAACAAGTATATTAAATTATCAATATTGACTATAGGTTCTTCTGTTTAGACTATTAATCTTTTGCAATAAATTTAGACTGCAATGCAAATTTCTATAGAATTCCATGAATTAACTAAGTTTTTGTTTTAGTTTTAACGGTGTTGTGTGTTATTAATATTAATAATCTTGTTATTTTCCTATCTCTATCTTATCTTACGACAGCTACAAAAGCTGTTGAATACATTTTGTGTCAATATTAGTGTACCTAGGTGTTGTTACTATAAAATATATATACCTTGCAAATCCAATGTAGACAATTCTGAAGGAGAAGGCAAAACTTTATTACTTTCCTCTTTTGTATGCGTTCCTGTAATTAACAACCACAATAGCTTAATTATATTTAAATAACTCACAGTTAATTATTATTGTGTTAGTTATTTTAGTGGTAGAGTGCATTATAATGGTCACATTGTAGACCTAGTCTGATTCATCATAACAGCCTATTAATGTCCCACTGTAGGGACGGGCCTCCTCCCGTAACGGAGCGATACTTGGCCTACTATAACCACGCTGGCCAGACGGATTGGCATAGGATTTAATTTCAAGTTTTCCTTCTTTTTATTTCGTAAAGATAATATTCACGGATAGTCCCTTAGTCGGTTTTTACGACACCCATTAGATGAGATGGGGTGTTGACATATTGTATTCCTACTCCGTCAAAACGTAACGTACACGGAGAATAGTCAGATTAGAATATTGTAATTCCTCGTAGTTCAGTTTGCCTTTGAAAAAAAAAATCTGAATCTGAATCAGAAATGTCTGATTAATAGAAATTGAAAAAAGTGTTTTAGTATGGAGATAGGTGGGAACCTGGAATAGGTTAGGCTACTTTTTATACCGGCAGCGAGTTCCCATGGGTCTATAGCCGCGTGGAGCCGCGCGCAAAAGCTAGTTAAAATACAAAATGTAATGATTGTGTACCTGAATATGACTGGGAGGTACTAGGTAAATAGAGTTGCAAATTTATATCAGCTTCAGGGATTTCTAGGACATCCTCAGTTGGTGGATCTGAAAAAAGAAAAAAAAAAATTATATTATTTAGTTGGCAACATTGGCATGCTCTTACTGAACCTGAAATAACAATAAAAACTTTATTGTACTTAATAAAAATAAACTATTTTGGTATTGCTATTTTAATAAACTATAATACAGCTTTAGACATGGTATAATACATAATACAGCTTTAGGCGGTGGTAAAGTTTTCTAAACTTTGAAATGTTTTTAAATTTAGATTAAGTAGTGTTAGATGACGTCAAAAAGATACAATATTATTGTACTACTTTGAATAAATAAATGAAACTGAAACTGATGAAACTATTGTCATGCTGTAAAACTATGGGTACAAAGCGAGAGACCGTTGGAAAGATCAGCCTGTAAATTTTTGTAAGTTATTGACTGACTGTTTTACTTCATTTTCTTTTAGGATAAATTATTAACTTACTTGGTAAATGTTTTTGAGAAACAGCTAATCCACTCAGGCGGTTGTTACGGATGATTTTCTATGAAATGTTTATCACACACTTTCCTTAATTTGAAAATCTGGTCATCTCTCATGTCCTTCAGGGTATCACCAGTTAAGTTTACCCAAGTTCTAAACCGCTCAGGATATATCAGAGGATTGGGAAATCTGTGGATTGTGACACCTGAAAGTAAAATACTAATATTGAACTATGTAAACACATATCTCGTACTTCCACCCTAATATTATTTAGGGTGATTAATGCGTTAGTTAATATACAAAACACCATGAAAAACTGTAAATACATTATTTTACCACCATGTCTCATCCTGATAATGTACAAAAATTTTACTTAGAATAATTAAAGGAAAACTTGTTATAAAATCCTATAGCAACCTCTCAGACGAGCATGAGAAGTGTAGGTCCAATATACTTTGTATATGTATATATCTTTTCAACCTTAGATTATTAACGCATTGACCTTGACATTGCAAAGTCTGCAATAGAAAGTCTGTAATGCAGACACAATAGAATTTCTATTGTTACCGGTCACCCCTTTGCAGTTAACAGCTTATTACTTGCTGATAAGTTCATAACTAAACTATACATATATATAAAAAAATGAACTGTGTAACTGTGGGACAGTTAAATACTCTCAAACAAATAACATCCCAACTCAAACCCAGAAAAATTATGTATGGATCACACAAAAATTGCACAAACAATAAGTTATGGGACGCGGGGACTTTAAAATACATTCAAATAACATTAAGTACATCTAACCAGACTCGCGACAATCAATAATAATTATGGATCGCAAAAATGGGATTCGAACCCACGACTAGAGGCAGAAACTAATATTTGTGAAAAATATAACATAATGTTTTATAACAACAATCCTATAGCGAGTTTCTTTTATTACGAGTAGTATCCTTCCTATATAAATGAAACTTATTATGAAGTTTTCCATAACGATCAGAAGTTTCAATTTATGTTTTAGTAATATAAAATGAGTACATTACCTGTAGTGACGCATCCGAAAACACAGAGTTTGTTGCTTGGCATGATGAGCAACGTATAATATCACAAAAAATAACTATAATCGTCTATTTATCGCAATAAACACAAAATAAAATGTAAATTAGCGGAGTTTTTGAACTCATCGCTAAGCGATGTTCTTAAAACTGATATAGATTCTTCACACTACAACGGAGGAGCAAATGCTCAACTACACGTATTTGCAGAGAAGAAAAACAAAATCAGCAATAAAACACAATATTACAAATGTACGCGCTTAAACATGAAACAAGTAACCCAAGTAACAGCAGCGGCCATTTGCAATTTGAAATTTTCCCAACTTTCAAAAACTTTTCAGGCCATAGAGTCGTGATGCTGATGACCATAAAGTTAATCATCATATTTATTAAACACATTTTATTTATATTACTTTACCATGAGATGCTATCTAAGACACAAAAATTACTACTGTAATTATTTTTAAGCTTCTGTATAATTATTGTTTATCTTAAAGATGAAATATGTTTAATTCCGCTCAGTAGTGACATCTATCGGTTTTAATTTAAGTAAAATATAATTTAATTTGGATTACGTCCAAGAGATGTCGCAATTAAAATTTTTATTTGACGTTGGTAGGGAACTTTCCAGCCCCTGGTCTATGCTAATTAATCAATTGACTAAAATTTAAGAAGCGTTTATGAGTAAGGGGGTGTGTAATTACGCTAATAGTTTATTATGTAGTAGTTATAGCGATTACTTTCTTCAGCTAATAATACGCTTACAGAAAATCGCAATAGGTTGGATTCGCAACGATTGACAAAATTATTATTCCTTAAAAGTTTAGATGAAAAATTTTTCGCAATTATTATTTTATAAGTACTTACTATAAATATTCTATAAATTAAAATTTCCAAAATTTTGCTAATCTAACCTATTGCGATTTTAGTATAGTACTCAGACCAAATAAAAAATAAAGACGTAGCGCTGTCAACAGAAAAATTAAGCAGGTTTTATAAACATGTGTGCATTTAAGGAGTGCTGCCATGCAGTGAAAACTAATTACCCAAATATTTGTCTAAGTACTGGCAGACCTATTGAGTTCATGAATAAATTTAATTTCAAAATTGTATATAGGTATTTTCCTTTTAAGTGGTGGTATAATAGTATGTTTATTCCGTCAAGATTGGGTAAAAATAAAACAAATATTATTCCAAAATGATTTAATTAATGAATAATCACAACAAATCGTATGTTAGTAACTAGAGTGTTTCCGTAACCTGGGTGTCATCATATACTATGCGGAACGCATGTCGCTGCAGTCGGTCTAGGGTTTATATGAGATACTTGGCAGAGACATCCCAAAGATGCGAACAGTACTCCATGCTGCACCGAACCTGCGTTTTGTAGAGCAGGTACCGCTGCTCCGGAGTGAAGTATCGCTGCACCCTGTTTAGGATGCCAAGTTTACGTGGGACTGTGGTGATCACTCCTTCGACATAGTCACGATTGAAAGTAATATAAGTCACCATTATCAAAATGTGTCGAACAAACTACGCTGCGCGCCTTAGGATTCCATGATTCATCATTCCGGCTAAATCGAATGACTTCAATCCACTTCTCTGCTACAATCTTATTTCGACTAGGAAACCTTAAAAATGTACATGTTCTCTTTAAACAACTTTTAGATCAATTCTTGATGGTCCCGTTTTTTGGTAACAATCCTAATCCTAGCACAAGCAAAACGAACCTTTTTCTTTTACTTAGTTTTATTCTAAAACAAGAGACTCTGACATGAGGCTTGTCAAATAATGTGATGGAAAAATACGACAATGAATTTTCTTGTAAATATTTTACTATGATAAAAGAGAATATAAAAGAAAATGCATTGCCATATTTTTTATTTTATTTATAAATATACCTAATATTACTTTTCCATTACTTACCCCATAAACGGGGAAAATTCTGACGCTTACTAGTGGCAACATTTGTTGAGGTTTTGTGTTCCAGGCCGTCATCATAAGTCAATAATATTAATAATTAAATTACTATTATTTAGTATGAGTTTTTATATTTACTTACGTATGATATGTGATTAAATCTGGCTTTTTATTTTTTGCACCCTTTTACGAAACAATTAAGCATTTTCCAGAATAAATAATTAAAAATGTTTATATGTCAGACTCTATTGACAAACTAGCGCCAACTGACTTATTAGGCGTAGTTTGGGTAGTAAATGTGTGCGTGTGAACTTGTACGTATAGAGTGAGGCGTAGTTTTGAATACTTCAATCGAGTGTTCGCAGCGCTACGTCTTTATTTTTTATTTGGTCTGAGGTATAGTATGTACAAAAATCAAAAATAGTGTGAGGAATATTAAAATTATATAAAAAATTTAAAAAAATTATAAATAAGAAATATAAGTACATATTTAATTAATACAATAATTATATTAGAGTTTGATTTTTAGAATTCGATACGATATGATATTATCAATATTGATACAAAGCCATACGATATTTTCGTGTATCGATACAATCAATTACGATACATTACGATGCGAAATATCGATACAAAGTCAAATATCGGGCATCGCTATAGTGGTGTTATATTCCAAGATCTAGGAAGTGCCAGACATCACTTATTTTCTAACGAACCAAATATACACGAATGGGTAGTGGTGGGGTGTACTATCATCGTATGACTAATAGCTAACTTGCCCCGACGCCGGCCACTTTTCTGGTATTCGTTGATGAAAGTACAAAAAAACAGAGGTGGTAACTTCACTCATTTTCTAATGGCTGGTTTTAACATATATTATAAACAAGATCGTTAAGAATCCATAATCGAAACTGCCAGACACTTTGCGTCGGCCGTTTTGCGTAACAGATACTTCAAAGTTCCGAAAAAAAATCACTAATGTCACTCATTTTCTATTGGCTGGTTTTAACACATATTATAAACAAGATCGTTAAGAATCCATAATCGAAACTGTCAGACACTTTGCGTCGGCCGTTTTGCGTAACAGACACTTCAAAGTTCTGAACGAAATTCAGGTAACTTATTTTCTAATGGCTGGTTTTAACACATATTATAAACAAGATCGTTTAGAATCCATAATCGAAACTGCCAGACACTTTGCGTCGGCCGTTTTGCGTAACAGACACTTCAAAGTTCTGAACGAAATTCAGGTAACTTATTTTCTAATGGCTGGTTTTAACACATATTATAAACAAGATCGTTTAGAATCCATAATCGAAACTGCCAGACACTTTGCGTCGGCCGTTTTGCGTAACAGACACTTCAAAGTTCTGAACGAAATTCAGGTAACTTATTTTCTAATGGCTGGTTTAAACACATATTATAAACAAGATCGTTAAGAATCCATAATCGAAACTGCCAGACACTTTGCGTCGGCCGTTTTGCGTAACAGATACTTTAAAGTTCTGAACGAAATTCAGGTACCTTATTTTCTAATGGCTGGTTTTAACACATATTATAAACAAGATCGTTAAGAATCCATAACCGAAACTGCCAGACACTTTGCGTCGGCCGTTTTGCGTAACAGACACTTCAAAGTTCTGAACGAAATTCAGGTAAGTAACTTATTTTCTAATGACTGGTTTAACACATTATTATACACAAGATCGTTAAGAAAGAATCCATAATCAAAACTGCCAGACACTTTACGTCGGCCGTTTTGCGTAACAGGCTCGATGACGAATTACCTGACTTTAACGATGATGACAACGAAGACTAGAAGTTAGTCAAATACTTGCAAATGGTAAAAAACTTTAAATAAAAGGTCTTTACCTATGAAATTGCCGTTTTTTTTACGCAATCTTTAAACACTAGTTTCTTTTAAAACATAGATTGCTTGCATTATTTTTGTAATTTGATAAATACAGGACATTACCAACAACTATCAAGAGATAATTAAGAAAAATAATTATTATTTGTATTAGTTATAAGCGTCTAAATAGGGGCCCAATTTAAACCAGCGGAATTTACCATTTAAACAAATGTAACTTCTTCCCTTATGTTTTTTTTTCTTATGCTTAAATTGCTATAAGTTAGCTAAGATGTGCGCTATTACTTATACCAAATTTCATCTCAGTAAGTTTAATAATTATTGAAAACACTAAGAAAACGTTAGTATGAAAAGTTAAACTTCGTATAAAATCTCCATACAAAATCGGCAATTTCATAGGTAAAGACCTAATATTTGTCATCCCTCAAGTGTTCATGCTAAAGTTTAACTTTATTTAAATAGTAATAATTGATAATTAAATTTACGTTTTTATTGTCCATACGATTGTTTTTCAAAACTTTGAAGTGTCTGTTACGCAAAACGGCCGACGCAAAGTGTCTGGCAATTTTGATTATGGATTCTGAACAATCTTGTGTATAATACATGTTAAAATCAGCCATTAGAAAATGAGTGACATTAATAATTTTTTTTCGGAATTTTGAAGTGTCTGTTACGCAAAGTGTTTGGCAGTTTCGATTATGGATTCTTAACGATCTTGTTTATAATATGTGTTAAAACCAGCCATTAGAAAATAAGTTACCTGAATTTCGTTCAGAACTTTGAAGTGTCTGTTACGCAAAACGGCCGACGTAAAGTGTCTGGCAGTTTTGATTATGGATTCTTAACAATCTTGTGTATAATACATGTTAAAATCAGCCATTAGAAAATGAGTGACATTAATGATTTTTTTTCGGAACTTTGAAGTGTCTGTTACGCAAAACGGCCGACGCAAAGTGTCTGGCAATTTCGGTTATGGATTCTTAACGATCTTGTTTATAATATGTGTTAAAACCAGCCATTAGAAAATAAGTTACCTGAATTTCGTTCAGAACTTTGAAGTGTCTGTTACGCAAAACGGCCGACGCAAAGTGTCTGGCAGTTATGATTATGGATTCTTAACGATCTTGTTTATAATATATGTTAAAACCAGCCATTAGAAAATGAGTGAAGTTACCTCTGCTTTTTTGTACTTTCATCAACGAATACCAGAAAAGTGGCCGTCGGGGCAAGTTAGCTATTAGTCATACGATGATAGAACACCCCACCACTACCCATTCGTGTATATTTGGTTCGTTAGAAAATAAGTGATGTCTGGCACTTCCTAGATCTTGGAATATTAACTGTTAACCGGTTTAACTAAAACCGGAGAAAACCCACCAAGGCTTATAAAAATATTGATCCATTGCTGCAACATCCATAATTCCGTATCTTCGGAGATAATGTTTGTTATAGCAGAATATATTATAATAAGTGTATTAAGTGACCAGCGAAACAAACTTAAATTCAAAGATATCAATGTGTTATATAATGTCGCATCAAGGGCAGCCAAAGTGCAAAGCATTACGTCTTCTTCACATTTCGACACTATTTTAACTAAACGAAATACGACACGCACTCTAACGGAATATGATTTTAATTTAAACTGACTTTAGTTAAAGTAAGGGTTACAATCACTTTCATTGAATAGAAACCTGTGATAGAAACAGACACGAGAGTTGGCTACGGGCATTTTTTATAATTCCAGTCAATTCACTATGACATTATACCAATAAAATAGTACGTATAGTAGATACGTATTTCTGTGCCCGTTTATGAGTTTAACCAATATACGCTTTTGAGAAGATGATGTAACTAATAAAATAAGTACAATCGATGACTTTAGAAATATAAGTAATCGACTATACTACTTGTATCGAGGTTTTATTTTCATATTTTTGTCAATAGTGATACATTTAAAAGGGTATCATATTTTATAATACAATATCATTGACTCTTGTGATCAGTTTTGTCCACAGGTTTTCTTGTTGGCTTTACGACTCTTTGGATGTGATTTTGGTCTTCGGCTATTTCTTACTGACAGCTAGTTGTCAGTTTGTTGTCATTTATAACGATTTCAATTTTTGTCATCATTTTCTACCCGAAAATGGCCGCATCAGGAGGAAATATTGAATGGTCAACAACAGTTAAACCTATATTAACAGCTCTTTACGGCCCGTTTTTTGATAAAAATGACGCCGTGGAAATTATTCAAGCTATTATCAAAAGGTCTGTACTATAACTCATGATTTTCTTTCCATAATAAAAGTTATTTATATTGCTCACCTGATTAGTCATTTGGGATATCTATCTATTTTTATTTATAAACTAAAGTTATTATTGTTTATATCAATTGAGGTTATTGAAATAAGTCGGTTTAAATTGACGCGTAGACTAACTTACAAATTTTGTATTGTGATTTGGATAACAGCCAATATTTTAACTGTTAAAGTTTCTTTTATTACCCTACATTTTTAAAACTTAATATTGATTCAATTTTTGTCCTTAATAGTCCTTGTTATTACCAATTCCGTCCACTTTAAAGTTTTTAATAGATTTATAATTTGTATTGTGAATAAAGTTTGTTGAAAACAAAATGTAAAGTTTGTTTTTATTGAGTATTTACATTTTTGGTTTCCAGTGAAAGTGAATTCCAGAACCATGAAGATATCTACGATTTGTTCTACACATGCTTTGCATGTCTCTCTGCCCATTTTATTAGCATGAATGCTAATAACTGTAAGTATACAAATATTCTTATAAGAATAAATGTTTACTTTTCCCTTATCTTGAATTAATCTCTGATGTATGTGTTTTGCCAATAAACAAATACATTCAAAATAAGGTGTATTAGATACATTGGTTATATTTTGTTGAATTATTTGTATTTCACAATGTTTTGTAATCATAAATGTTGTTATAAGCTTTTTGATTTTAGAGAATCATAAAAAATAAAATTTGTAGAGTTATTGTGTATTCAATTTGCACAATTCTAAATTAATTAAGATTATAGTTAACACACTAACATAGTAAAGTGTTCTAGTTAGACAAAAGATATGAGATAATGATGGAAATAAAGTCAGTTTACACAAATATTGCAAATACCTTTACTAATCTTGATAAGAATTTAAAGGTATACCTGTTTCTACACAAAATGAAGGGTCAACAAGTATTTTTGTAGTGAGAATCTTATCAGATTATTTTGAAAGGTGTGTTGTCAGAGTGGAGGGCATCCACTATGTAATACTTCACATTTAGTTTAAACAATGTATTATTTTATTTTACCATTTTAGTACCAAATGACCAATTGAGCATTGCAAGAGATGCATTCAGAGTTATTCTCCGACAAATATTAAAGAAGCTCTCCGAAGCAGGATTGAGCTGTGATGATAATGCTACGACTGCTGCACCTAATGTGTCAGTTAAACAGGTACGTTTTCTATACGTCCTTTTGTTAGCAAATAAATCAAATGAAAAAAGTGATGAAATTCTGTTTATGATTTAGATTTTTTATTTAACATAATCTCCACTCTAAATTGTATGCACCAAATGGGCTGCCAACCATAGCTCTAATGTAATCTAGCTTTAATGAGTTTTTCCAGTAGGTATTGGTGATACGGGAAGCCTACAGTGGCGCTTACAATTTGATTTCACTTTAAATCAGTGAAAAAATTGTGACATGTGCATATGTAAATAAAACTTGTCCATGCATTAACAGAAATGAGTGCAACTACATTAATTTCTGTTAATGCATGGACAAGTTTTATTTTATTTTTATTTATTTATTCAACTTACTAACACTATCATTATCAGTTGTTGGGTCATAGTCATCATAATTCTACCCTGGACAAATGCTAGTGTGTACAGTCATAAATATAAGACCCAAATTTAGCCTAGACACATAGTAACACGATTCATTTTGAAGATTATAATTTTTTAATTACAGTTGCTGCTGCCAATAGTTGGACTGTGTGGCATTGACGGAGGGGGTTACCCTCAATCTGATTTAGTTATATTGACATCATTATTGAAAAATGCAAAATTACCT
Organism: Schrankia costaestrigalis; assembly: GCA_905475405.1. Taxonomy (NCBI): domain Eukaryota; kingdom Metazoa; phylum Arthropoda; class Insecta; order Lepidoptera; family Erebidae; genus Schrankia; species Schrankia costaestrigalis. Next base: position 18,780,659 of record FR997826.1, read on the forward strand.
GCCCATGTGTCCGTTCCAGGTATGTGCATAAAATTAAATTATACATTTAATCTACAAAGTCAATTATACATTTAATCAACAAATTGTTTTATTTTGAACTTTATTTTTAGACACACAGACTAACAAGTCTGTCATACCAAGCTCGATTACGTCCCTGGCGTCACAAACAACCACCTCTGATAAGCAAGCACCTTCAACTGCCCAGCGTCGTTCTGATGCATTGTTGGAGCAGTTGACAGCGCCATTGAGGAACCCTGTGACTTCTATATCTATGACTCAAGCACAACCTGTTCCACCAGTGTTGTCTCCCAACAGTAAGGACACGTTAGAAGGAACCAAGGATGGAAGCACTTCTCAACAAGCTTCTGTGGATATTAAGGTATACAATGTTTCCTTAATAAGATACTTTAAAGTTAAGAGCCTTTACATTTAACGCGCTGGCGACGCGCGTTTTTGATTAGTGCGTCCTCTGCGCGTTACCATAGCGTTTTAATAGATTTTACACGTATGTATCGATATAAACGAAAATTTAACGCGGGTTTGTATCAAGTCAAATGCATGCTTTCAGCTAGTTTATAGCAATAGAAACGCAAGTATTCTCTACAAAAGTCTACGTGACTTTAGTCTTGCGTTTGCTAAGCTTATTTTTTGCGTTCTACGCGCCTCATCAGCTCATACAATAACGTGGTTTACAAAGGCTCTGATTAAAATTATATTTTGTTTTACTAGAAATGGGTGGCTTCAACCTGCTCATCATTGTTGATGGAGTTGAGAGCGGGCGCTGTTGTACTGAAAGTATGCTCTTCATTGCCGTGCCTACAGAGGTATCTTAACCGTTGGCAGGCGGCTAAAGAACATGCACAAGCGCCACAATTCAACTCTGATGCTTCACTGTAAGTGCAATAACTACTTTTCTATAGTTCATACATGTTTATATTGCAGGCATTATATTGAATAACCTCATTTAAAACTCAAACACTTAGGCTTGTATGACAATTTTATGTACTATACCCAGTATTGAGCTCAAAACTAAAAACATGGGAACACTACAGCTGTTATTTTGCTCAATGGCTTCTTCAATCTGTTTTAGTCGCCAAAGATCCCGATTCAGTCACTTTGAGATCTGACTGTTTAGTATACTATTAACAAATTTGTTCTTGATCAATGATGTAGGCTCATTTTTCATTGGCGCTAACCTACATATAAGGGTATTGTTCCCGCATATCATTGACTCAGCTGTGCAACCAACATGTGGCTTGGCCCATCGTCAATCGTGAACAATATTATCACATACGTTATAACGACGACTAAAATTATACCCTTCCGAATATTATGTAGGTACGAAAGTAAATAACAGATGTAAGTAGATTTAATGTCAGTAAAATTTACTAAACAATTTCATATTAATGCTTAATATTAATATGACATTCTTTTCAGCCTACACTTTCTTGTAAACGAGGTGCACGTCTGCCGCCTCGCCTTGTCTCTGCCGTGCCTCGAGCCTTTCACGCCCGAGCGCATCACCATGCTCAGTGACGTCAGCACTGCTGCCTTGCTCTGCGCTACTGCACAGGTATAAATTTTTTTACCAAAAGTTGTCTTAATATAATACTATTATAAACGGGTCTTATTCGCGGTATATACTGTAGCCTAGATACTGGTAAGATAAACAACTAAGATAGGTAAGATAAAAAACCTAGGTATTTATCTTACCAGTATCTAGGCTATAGTATATACCGCGAGTAAGACCCGTTTATAATAGTAATGTATACAAATCGCGATAGTTTAAAATCTATTGTCTTAATATATTTTCTAATTCAAATTAAATTAGTCTTAATCTAGCTGTAAGTGATTAAGAAATAATATTTTGTAATACAAACCAGCATGAAGTACTGTTCATATCTTTGGGACAACTCTGGCATGTATTTCAAATAAGCTCTAGAGCGACTGCAGTGACATGCTTTCCGCAATAATTGATAACACCCTGGTCACGAAGCACGCAGAGTCGATACAGATTAGCCGGGATATCCCGTATCTTATAGCGTATTCTATCGCATGTACCAAGGAGAGTGCTTTCAATATTAATTTTATATTGTTTGTCCCTCTCTCTTTGAGAATATTTTAGTCTTTAAGCAGTCAGTGTTTGACTACAATACAGAAGAAATAATATGTTCCTTGTTTTGTCCAGGCATCTCTACATCCGAAAGACGAGGAGTATGAGCAGCAGACTGCTACTCTCGTTGAAAGCGCGCTCAGTTTGTACAACACTGTTGGTGAGACATTCAAGCAGTCCACACGCGCTGGAGGATATGTAAGTGTTATGCCGTTTTTGTAAATAATTATAAATTATATTCTTTCTTTTTTTTCTTTTGAAAAAGAAAAAGCTTCCACACTATGAATCAAGCTGCTTTACAGACATGTAAATAATAGACAATAAGAACAACCAGACCCAAGACAATAATTTACGAATCACACGAAAAATTATCTTGTTTAGAAATGGATCTGTATGGTAGCCGCGTACACGACAAATTTGATACCGAAGCAGTTAAGCAAAACTGCATTAAAACATTTATCAGTTCTTGTTGAGTGCTTGCATGTTATAAAATTATAATAATACCAGCTGATGCCCGCGGCCTCACCCGCGTGGTATGTGTGTAATGTTGTTCTACACCCTAAACTACCTATATTCTAATCAAAATCCATTCAGTTGTTTTTTCGTGAAAGAGTAACAAACATCCTTCCATCCATCCTCACAAACTTTCACATTTATAATATTAGTAGGATTATAGGAACTATAGGCTATAACTGAAATAGTAAGAAACATTTACTAAGTTGATTTATGTTCACTAGTTCCACATGTAGTTTCTTCATTTTAGGTATATCAAAACCATCTCATGATCGGAGGTTGGGTTCTTCTCTGTGGTTTGCACCACGCTTTAGCAGGGGCGCCAAGTCCCTGTCCTACAACCACGCCGGGGAAGAGTCCCGCTAAATCATCTTCTCGACCATACAACTTGACTAAAATGTAAGTATGCCTGATATTGTGTACTACTATGGCATTATTTAAGTAATAAGTTCGTGGATAGTGTAAGGACGCAAGACTTGGAAGTAGAAGGGGAAATAAATAGTTAGAACTTGCGATATGTGTCCAGAGTATGTAGTGATGATGAATTTAGGCCGTAAATGCAACTTTTTTTCCATAACCCCTATTGGAGCTGGGTAATATTTTTTCCAGACGATGAATTGGGATTTCTTGATAATGATTAATAAAGGCTTAGATGTCATGAGAAAAACGATATACAGTATGAGGACATTGATAATATGATTGGTTTTTAAAGAAAGACAGATAACAATGAGGAAGCGAGAAAGTGAGATTATAATTTATTGATGATTTTGAAATTGTATATTATAACGTTAACAATAAGTGCTATATTTTGTTGCACTGCAATGACTTTTTATCGAAGTGCAATGTTTCCGTCACCAGTGTCACTTAGTAAGACATGATGAAACATACAATGTCAAATAGAAGTAAGTAGGGATTCAATCTTTTATAATTTCAACACGAATGCCATAAGATACATTTTAATGTGATAATTTTCAAAACTTATGCTAAATTATTCAGCTATTTTCGGTAATCGGATGTACTTTTCTTACTTATTGATTTGCTGTCTTTCTTTAAAAGCCAATCACATTATCAATGTCCCCATACTGTACATAGTTCTGCCATAGAAATCTATTATAGACTACGTATTACACAGTTGTATTTAGGTCTGTTTAGCACATAGCAGTCAAACGGTCTTCATTTTTGCCTTATATTTATTTTTATAAATTTTATAAAGCCCGAATACAGTCTAGAAAATAAAGCATCGGATGGTAGCCAAAAAATCCTTTACGTCGTCGTCACCTTGCTAGTCTGGTCTCCAAATACTTGAATGATAGACAAGCACAACACAGCACATCACTTTAACACAGCATACATTCCGCAGGCAACAAGGTCTAGGCGTGGTATGGGTGGCGCTGGGCGGGCGCTGCCTGGCGTGGCTGGGCGCGCTGCTGCACGACGCGCGGCTGGAGGCGCTGGCGGGAGGCGCGGGGCCCGAGCCGCAGCCCGCGCCGCTGCACGTGTTAGCGCCGCACGCTGCTCATGCGAGGGATCTGAGACTAGCGGCTGCTGCGCCTTTGCATCAGGTAATGTGCACTGTGGGAGTCATTGTTTTATAGTATTTACTGTTTTTTTTTAATTTCGTTTTTAAAACCGACTGGGGAAAAGTTTGCACATTCATGTCTGAGGCAAATAAATCTGGACAAATTTTATACCTAGTCTAAAAATGTATACTATGATATCGCGCTAAGTTATCGATCTAGCTAGCTAGACACATTATTCTTTTAATCAATTTCCATTATGGATGAAAAGTATTTATTTTTCTCATCTCATTTAAATAAAAGCGTAGTTAAAAATATTGTTTTTATTTGTTATACAGCTACTAGTAGCACTGGGCGTAGTATGCTACCGCAAGGCGACCAACTTGAAGCGCGCTGTAGTGCAGAAACAACACCATGACGCAGATCCTGACCGCTCAGATTCTACTGTCTACTTCCAGGATATGATACTGTGCTCTGAGGATTCTGAGACTGATGATGGTAATACATGTTTTAAATAGTAATGTATATAATGATAATTAAACGTCCCCGCGGCCACAGGACTCAAGCCCTAGTGTGGGATCTGTCTTTGAAAACGAAACGAAAATTGTGTGACTCTAGAACTTTATGGCTGACCCCACTTTTGCCTGACACATTTGGCGTGTGTGCGACGCTTAAGCCGTGGCGTAGACGCGAGCGTGCTGTGCCATGCGAAAATAATTTGTGCTATGGAATTATTGCTTTGTTATGTGCAGCATCAACTTGAATTAGAGAGCTAACAAACTCCTCATTTGTTTAGAAGACAGCGAGCCCCTGTTTGGTCTATGGTTCGAGTCTACGTTGGTGGCGCCTGACGCTACTGATAACAGCGGGTTGGTGCGAGCGTCAGGAGGGAATGACAACGACAACGGTGCTGACATGCCCGCCAGACATCACCAGGCTATCGTGCCTGACAAGGCTGAACCGTACAGTGTGAGTTCTGCACTTTATTATTGCATGCGTTTCCTAGTACTATATATTTTTATTAGCCCTACAAGAGTCACGATAGGGATCGCGACACTGCCAGTAGGTGCCGCGGCACTCACTCCGACAAACGCTGAGCTGGCCTCGTGACACTCATTCCGGTAGGCGTAGGGAGACTCATACCAGTTGGCGTTGAGATGCTCATACCGGCTGGCGTCGCGACGCTCATGCCGGCTGGCGTCGCGACGCTCATACCGGTTGGCGATGCAACACTCGTACTGCTGGAATGGCGCTTTAATTGTAACTGAAAGTATACAATATTATTAGTGACTTTTCGGCATGCAACGTTTTAATAAAATAAAAAATTGATAATCATGTTTATTCCTTTACAGTACATAGCATTGGCGACAGAAGTATTCGTATTACTGACCGAAGAGATTATAAGTGAAGGATCCGAGCGTCTCGGTCAACATTCGCTGCAGTTACATGATGCACATCAAGCTTTGTTAGCTGCTTTAGCTAAAGATTTAGATCGGGAGACAGCACGAACAGATACAGGTAAGAAAAAAGTTCTTTTTAAACTAATTTTATGGGGTTATGGCTGAATACAGCTACTGGTTGTAATTAAATTAACATACAAATTGTTTATTTCACGTAAATGTTTTGACTAGTAATGCGAAATTAAACTTCGATCATATTTAAAATATTATAAAAATTCTTGTAAAATTTGATATAATTATGCTGGTTGTCGCAAAACGATTATAATTTACGGTACTGGGAGTGAATTCTATTAAAAATATTTCTGAAAATCTATGTTCTCAGTAGCTTTTAACTAACAATAATTTATTAGTGAATATTTGTGTGGAATTTTATCGTGATTAATGTTTTTTAAGAAATTGATATTGCATTTAGAAAAAATATAATTCAATAATTACCCCATATTGTATACAGGCACAATATCAGCATGTTTCGGCGCTCGGCTGGGCTCGTTATACGCGGCGTTCAGTTCTGCGCTCGTGAGGTACCTACACAACCTGAGCGGCGCGCCTGCCTTTGCTGCGTTACAGCCCGCTCTGCATCAACAACTATTATCTGCAGGTGCCGAGCGCACCAACATGACTCCTTTGCAGGTTTGTTTCTAAGGCTGTTATATTTTATAGCTAAAAATAAAGGGTACTGGGCGTGAGCTGAGAAGACCCTTAGTTGTACTGAGTAGCTATCTGAGCCCGTGGGCTGAATAAACCCTTAGCAAGTCGTTAACTGAGCCCACAGGGCCAGTTGACAGGTAAGTGGGCTAAGTCACCGCCTGAAAAAAAATCGAATGTGGCTAACTGAGCCCGAGGGCTCAGTGATATGTGGGCTCAGTTGACCGAGAAGGGCAATTATCGAGTCTTTACTACTAACAAAAATGTATAAACTTAAAATATTATTTTGACTATTTTACTCGTAGGTGGGACCACGTGTAGTCAAACTCGTAGGCGGTATGGTGTTGAGCAAACAAGCAGCCGAACGCGAGAACAGCATACTAGCGATGTGGCACAAGATTGTTAACACGCTGCAGGAGTGCGCACTGCAGTCTCAGCCGTCACAGGATCATGATTATGAAGGTATAAATTAGGATTTATTTTTAACTGCTGTAATGATTTAGTGAGCCGTTTTGAAATGATTTTTGTCAGACCCATTTCTGTGGTCTATGGTGCTGGTCTGCAAATGGTGGTACCTAACGTAAAATCGACACATAATCAACATACTATGTTTTACGTTATACTATGGTGTACCGAAAGATGTAAAACACCGTTTACCGACACCTTACATTAGGTATAGGGAGCGAAAGGCAACTGCATTATTTGAGCCCGCGACAGGTGACGGTTAAATAAAGTAGGGCAGGATCTTGCATATTCTCAAAAGAGAGGCGCGCTTAAAAGACATAGTTTCAGCCCCATCGGCTATCGGTCCTACGTGCTATGTGCCTTGTTTACCTATCTCACTTTTTAATTAACAAAATATTGTTTCAGATTTAAATGTTGAACATGCACAATTGTTGGTCTACCTTTTCCATTCGCTGACATTAATGCAAAAGAAATCTGTCTTACTGATGACTTCTAACGCCATAATTAAAGTAAGTTGTTGTCTATTAATATTTTTTTTACATTCATTGCAGAAAAGTTACATATTTTGACAAGGTTTTTTTCTAAAGATATATTTATACCAGATATCTTAAGTTTAGTAAAATAAGTTTATTGCTGGTACAATATATGTACAATAGTTTTTAATGGCCCCTTCGTTAGTCGCCAGTTTGTAGTAGGCTCGAGATCGACTTAGGTGCTGATAATAAAATCCTCTAGCCTATGTGGACCAAATGGGCAGCCAAACGGTACCTACGATAAATCTCCCAATAGATTTCTGACACCCAACCCTAGACTACAACTGTCAAATTTTACCTAATAGAGTGGTCATAGTATAACTGGAAAGTTCTCTAAACTATTCAGAGAAAAAAAATCTTTAAATTGAGAAAAATATAAACCTTAATTTCAATAACTGTAAAAAAATCTAGATCTATGACTTCAACGCCATAAAATCCCTCAAACATATTGTCTATTATAATTCACAGGTGGTCGAAACTCTAGCTATAAACGACAGGAAGAGAGCAATGAACTTGGCACCGCATCAACTCATGCTAACTACAAGACTGATGTTGTTGCTCGAGTATTTGATGAGACACCTCTATGATGCGCCACAGACGCTGTTGCAACAGGTAAGCTGTTTATATCGACGAGATTATCACATTTATTAGTTTGAGAAGTATAATAATATATTTTTCTAAAAGGACTGCTTTTTACTGACTATCTCTGACTCTGACTAGCTCCCTTCCCTTTCATTGTTATAAAAGTTTTATCTAATGAAAAAATTGGAGGTTTTTGATGAAAACTCACTAAATTTTTTTTACAAACACAATTTTTTTAAATGTTTTAGCATAGTATACTGCATGCAGCCTGGGCTATAGTTTGTTATTTTAATAATTTTTTTCATCTTTACAATTTAGACATTAAATAATATAAGTAATAAATAACTTTTAAGTTTTGACATACTTTTAAAGTAAAATTGTTAACAAGTGTAAAAATATACAAACATAAATTTCACTTGTGTTTAGATTGAATGGAACCTGGTTATCGCTCCTGGCCTTGCTCAGCCGTCAACCGAGAGCGCCGCTAACGGAAGCAAGACGACCACTAATGGCCTACCGAAGGCACGCATTTATTGTGAAGTGCCCTACATTGAGCAAGCTTACAGACGTCTTTCCCTTGATGAAACATCTATGCGACCGAGGTTCTACGCCCTGACGAATGCGGAGATCAATAACCAGGTATGTAAAGTAGATATTACGAAATTCACTTTATTCAGGAAAAGTTAAATTTCGATAGTTAATATTTTACGTTTTCAAGGAAAACCTAATTCCTTGCTTAATATTTTACGTGTATCAAAAAAAATCCAAAATTTGATGGTTAACAATATTCTACGTGTCTCAGGAAAACCCAGTTATTATTTGATGTGTTTCAGAAAAATCTTAAATTCTATGTTAAATAGTTTACTTCTCGCAGGAGAAGTTAAAAATCGATGGTTAATATTTTGAGTATCTTAGGAAAATCCAAAATTTGATGGAAAATTTTACCTGTCTCAAGGAAAACCTAAAATTCGATAGTTATTTGTTCATTTATCTCAGGAAAACCCGAAGTTCGACGGTTTGGCATGTAACTTCGTGCTGGGCACCCCGCACAAGCTGAAGTACCCGCTGCTGCTGGACGCGCTGCTGTCGCTACTGAACGCCGCGTGCGTGTGCGACAACGCGCTGCAGCACCAGGCGCCCGCCGCGCTCGCCGCCGCGCAGTACTGCTTCCAGACTGCTTGGAGGTACTATATGGCGCTTCTTTATTTTAAAAATTGCAGCTACGCACACCTCTACGTCTGTGGAAAACATTGTGGTAATGTGAGACTTTACCAATTCGTCCACGGTTGTGAGCCGGTCGCGGTCTTACTTCAATAGGAGGCAGCGACCTATCGCTGTCGATTGTGGTCAGCACGTGACCGGCAGCCCAGCTTGCTTTGACGCGATGGTGACGGTAGTTTGAGACTTGCACCCACTAATAAAACCCGCCCATACGGCCTTTTTAGCGGGTACAAAGCTGGGCATCTTCCACCATTTATTCTGTTTCATAATTTAAAAAATATTTCTTTACGGATAATGCAAGGCAGTTTAACGCCTAGCCTGTGGCAGTATATACCACTCTAACTCAGTAGTAAATAAGTATCTCTCCCGTCACTGGAACATCATAATAAAGTTACCCTTTTATCATTGTATACCTTAGGCTAGTAATCAGCATGCCACCAGCGACCCCTCACATGGACAAACTGCAGGCGGGTACAGAAGCGGAACTGCCGTCGCCATTACCGCTCCACGCTGTCGTGTGGGCGCCTCGCGCTGACAACAAGAAAGTTTTCAACCCCTGGCTGAAAGACGCTCTTGTCAAGCAGGGCATGTACACGCAGGTAAATTACTCTTTCTACTATGTAGATTATCTTACGCGATAACTGTATTTAACTAACCCCCGGTTTACGAATGATTGATCAAGTAAAAATGACAGTTTTGACATTTGATTAGTTGATTTTTACTTGATCAGTCATTTGGAATCTGGGGGCTAGTGAGTTAAAAGTGGTTCATTGAAACTGAACAATCAGAAAGTTATGAAATATTTTTGTCGCCATTTATTTTTTTCAAATACATTTACACTTGTCAGAGACTGACTGACTTTCTACTTTTCAATGATTTTTAACACACATCGTTCATTATTGTAATTAGAGATTATACCCCTTCCAGCGTAAGTTTAGCTTTTTGACAGTTCACGTCCATGAAGTTTCGTAATACTTCTGCTTATTTTTCAAACAAATAATATTGTATTTCATGGACGTACTCTTGTTTTTTTCAGTTACCATGGTTACTTAGTGATGGACACTCATAACGATTACCACCATTATGAAACAAATTACAAATAATCGGTAGAAATAAATGCCATGAATAAACCTGAACTCTTCATAATACGTTTATAAAATTTAATATGATATTTTAGATTAGCTATAACCCGCGAATGTGTCACGATAAATTATGTATTTTAAATAATACATAAGCTAACTGTAATTGTATCATTTTAAGCTGTAGGCTAATTCTCTTAACATAGATAAAGAAAGAAACAGTAATAAAATGATAATGTAAGTTGATGTAAGGATCCAAATGTGTAAAATAAAGTAATTTGAAAAATCGAAAAATCGCGAAATCGCTTACAATCGAGTAGCATTACATTCGAGATACTGCTGAACGTCACTAACGTCAACCTGTCAAATGTTGTTAAATATAGTGGAAAGGGTATAATGCCTAATTTCTGTTGTTGTGTTTACGACGAATCTATAATTCTCGCAAAAGGTGATGTTTGTTATGATCAGCATAAAATAAATTAATTATTAATATTGTTATAGTACGCAGAGAATCTTCTGGCTGGAGTAAGTGCCTCATGCGACAACATCAAATATACAGCGTGGCTTGCCTCAGAAACAATTAAACATTTAAAACAGAATATAACTGGTAACTATTATTTTACATATTTCATAAATACTTACAATCTGTCCCTGTCCCGTCTATATTTCACGTTGATTTACTATTTTTTTTTTTTACAAAATACAACTTCCGCACTAGGGATCTTGCCTTGTGTCGCGGGGACTTTTTACAAACATAATATATTAACGGACACAAAGAACACCCAGACTCAGGACAATAATTTGTGGATCTCACAAATAATTGTCCTGCTTGGGGATCGAACCCGCAACCTCGTGCACGGCAGCTGCTTGCGCAGGTCATATTGATATATTTATATTTGTAATTTTTCTTTGTAGCCAATGGTTTACCGTCGCTTCTGGATGTGATATCGTGTGATTCAGCTCTCGTTAGATTCAAAGTGTGCCTCGCTGATTCAGCTACGCCTTCAGAGGCACATCAGTTTATGCCTGATCTGCTTGATTTATTGGAAACCACACTCGATTGCTGCCGGTAAGATTTATTTTATTTACTGCAATAGTATTCATTGATATTTTTGAAAAGTTATTTTAGTGGGCCTATGTGGTATTTTTATTCAAATCAGTAATAAACAAAATATCAAAGGTATGTCTGTTCTTCTATTAGTGAATATATTTTCACAATACGTGGTGAAAAATTTAACTCTATTTCATGTATATTGTAATTTAAGACTAAGCGCGGGTCTTGAACTGGAAGGACTGATGGAAAGTTCGAACAACGCGTCCGAGGCTGCCGTGAGCAAGGCGCGCCTGCAGGTGTGCGGCACGTGGGCGGGCAGCGGCGCGGGGGCGGGGGCAGGCACGGCCACGCCCGCGCTGGGGGCGTGGCTACGAGCTCACCTGCCTCCTAATGCCGCCGCTGCGCTCGACCGACTGGCTTCACCACCACCACTCGCTTGCATCAACCTTGTGAGTATTACATATCAACCGACAATAAAAAATAGTTTTTTATAATTTCAGATGACAGGTTATTTTTACAATAGGCATTACACATGAATATTTTAAATTTTTCTTCACATTTAAAGCCTAATATAAGCCTTAAAATAAAGGTTCTTATGTCTTTTTTGGCATTATTACTTTACTGTGTCCTATGTTACATTCATCACTATATTCAGTGTTAACCAAATATACCAAAACTTGGGAATGCAAAAACTCCTAAAACCATTAAATGCTGCTTTCATCAATTACTACACAACTAATAAAACTCTTCTTTTTAGGCATTCTACGCAGCCCACATAATACCCTCAGAGAGTGCAGTACTAAACTTAGTCTCATCTCATTGCGAGCTAATCACAGCTAACACGAAGTATTCGCTCGGTCCTTCGCTGATGATGCTCGCGTATTCTGCGGCTAAACTGCTAGAAGTGGGAGCCAGTAAGCTTGCAGATAATCCGGAGTTGATGAAGAAGACTCTTGATCTTATTGTACCGGCTTTGGTAAGTTGTACCTAGAGTTTATTTTAGGATGGAATTTTATGTTTATGTTATTACTATTCTAATCATATTGTTTTGGTAAATTTCGATGTATAGGTAATTGTTTGAATCGATGTAAACTACTGTAGCAACTGTGACACCTAGGCAGCGGCGACGCTCCATGAGCGATGGTTACCACATTCGATCAGGCAGGCCGCTAATAAAATTATCTGAAAATGCATTATTTATTTCTGGTCAGATAGCCACTTATAATGGTCGAACTATGTTATAAATTATGATTAAAACAAAATTTTTAGCTAAGCTATAAGTTACAAAAAATTGTTACTTTTCTTGTTTCAGACTGACGGTAGATTGGAGTTCATGTCTGAACCATTAGCGGCTACACTCAATACTTTAGTACCGCTATCATTGAAATCTGAACAACTAATACACGAACATATCTTAAAGACAACCTATGGTGTTCTTGTGGAACATCTGCAACCATCCACTGAAAAGACTTTGAGGCACATGGTAAGATATGATAAGATTATTAAATAATTGTTTATTTATTTTCGCCCTAGATACCGATCTTTTCTAGATCCCTCTTAACTCTTTCCTTGACAAGGAAAGATCCTAATAAATAACTCAGGTACTTAATACCTCTTTACTACTTTGATCCTTTATATATTACATAACACACTAGCGCCTAGTATGCTTTTTGTAGTACATAAGGAGTACCTATATACAGAAATTCATGCCTTATTCCCGTGTAGTAGGCAGAGATTTCTAAGCGCTATGTACTTCTATCCCTACAAATTTAGTTGTTGCATACATAACTGCTTACTTCTTGTATTATATTAATATTTTATTGTTTCATATAGGTAAAGTATTGGGAGAAAATATTAGATCGTCCGGCTGGTAGACTTGCCTATGAGAAAGTGTTCGCCGAGGGCTCTGGCTACAGTCTCGGCAAAATACTACTGTCGGCGCCTAATGCAAGGAACCCTTACGCTGAAAGAGTTATCAAGTAAGTAAAATAAAGCTAAATTCTCATCTATGTAACATGTTAAATTTAGTTCTTTTTAAGTCTATGATAATTGTTGAGTTTGTTATGATTTATTTCTAAGGCGTAGAAATTTCCAACAATAAGTATAAAATCCTTAATTTTAAAATTTATAATATTTGGGCGGGTCCATACATAAAATACCAGAAGCCACTTTAAGAGAAAGCCAATCAGAAGAAATAATCAGGATTGATGGTTTAACGTGAATGAGCTTCCTTTGAATAAAAAATATTTTACACCTGTAATTTATCTCTGAGAAAAAAAAAAGTTCTCTTCTCTTTTTCTCTTGCCATTTATGTGTGTTTACTCCACTACTCCACAGATGTTGCTAAACAAAGTATATTAATTATTGGTTTTTAATTTTAGACTGTTCATCAAGATCTTCAACGGATGTGAGAATGAGCTGAGTAGCGCTCTTTGTATCTCCGTCTGTAAGTTTGTGGGCGTGGCTGATCAGCAACGACTGTCTATACTCTTGGCTCATATCTGCTTAGGATCTCCATGTAAGTGATATAGCTTTAACTTATTGCTTTCCAGTAGTATTCTTTTCTTCTCAAATTATTTCAACCTAATATTAGTGCACAAACAATATTAATGTCTATGTTGTCTTAAGATTTGTAAAATATAATAGGATAATATTATATTTGTAGAGAAGGATAACTCGAAATGACCCATACACATCAATCCATCAGACCGGTGTGAAACCAGGCCTTGTTAACCTAACCACTGGCGGAGTTATGTGCTTGCTATGATACGCTAAAAAGTCAACAGGGTACTAATCTGTTTGCTATAAAATACTTGACAAAAAAGTTTAAAGTTCGAGACTTGTTTATAGGATCCCTTTAAATAAGTATAAGTAAATCACGTTTTTGATTTAATAAACCTTAAATATCTTCACAGCAACAAACGGCAACCCTGGCACAGCTAACGCTACCCCAACAGAAACAGAACTCCCGACACCTACATCGTCAGCCCCGGAGCCCGCTAACAACCCAGCGTCGCTAGCGCTAAGGAACGCACTACGCAGCGTGTTCCGTAGTGAGAGTGAGGCGGCGTCCAGGAACGATAATAACGCGCAGAGGAATGATGCTGATTTACCTGTGTTTGATGCTCCGTGAGTTACTTTTGTAGATTATACTTTAGGTTGTGCTAACAGGTCTTATTTTGGGTAGAACGAAGTGATACAATTGGTCCCTAAATTTTAATTTTAAATTCTTCGCGTGCTTAGTACTGGAGATAGGTTCAATACGATGTCAGCAGTGTTGATTTTTTGGTGATTGGTTTAATACGAGCTGTCTTTCATTTTTTTTTTTTAAAACTACAAATCCCGCACTACCTTTTACAAACATCAATTAACGGACACAAAAAACACCCAGACCAGGACAGTAATTTGTGGATCTCACAAATTATTGTCCTGCGTGGGCATCGAACCCACAACCTCTTGCACGGCAGTCGTTTGCCCTACCTTCGCGCCACCGGTGTCTTTCATTGGCACACAGTATATATATATTTGAAACAGATATTTTGGTTTGTTTTTAGATCACCAGCTCCAAGAACTCAGTCTGATACTGCACAGCCTGCCACAAATTCAGGTAAGTACATAAATATTATTAACTCTACATACTAATTATATTTTATCCAACTCAATCACAATACAAATAATACAATTGTATTATGTTATTAATTTTCATATACCTATTGTTACACAGAAAGCTGCAGCTGGTCAGACGGCAGTAAGGACAGTGGCGCCACCACTGCTATAGTCCCTGTCACCGCTGAGCCGAGTCCCGCACCGATAACAGACGCGGCCAATGATAACGCCGCATTGCTGTCTGCGTTGTGCAAACATGTTGTGCAACATAGGTGAGGAAACTGCGGCTAATTATTGTTGTTTTTATGTTTAAATATTGATACAAATGATAATAATAGTCCGGTTCCCTAGAAGATGTTTGCAAAGAGATTCCTTCATGTTAATGAGATTATCGAGATTCCAAATGTCTTGTGTATGTACCCGAACCTTCACGCAAGAGGCATTATCTTTGAATGCGATTGCGTAAGCACTGATAAATCACATCATAAACGTAAACACGCCCCAAAGTTGCCAAAGTCTTCATAATAGACCTAAGACTTATCAGAACATAATTATATTAACACAAAATATCAACAGCAGTGATGACGTCAGCGAGCGTATGCTGACCACGCTGATAGGAGTATGCGGAGAGAACGCGTGCTCGCCGCTACTGCTGCGCGAGATGTGTCGCCTTGCTGACGCGCACGGCGGCAGGGACCATCAGTTGCTGTTCCCTGCGGCTGTTGGCTGGCTTGCTGCTTGGTAACTATTGAACAACTCTTCATCACTTAGCTGTTTATCCTAGGCCACTTCTGGACATAGGCCTCTCATAACACGCACCACAGAACAAGGTCCTCCGCTTTCCTCAACCAGTCCTTTAACAATCCTTAAAGTTATATTATACTGAAGATCGAAAACACGTCATCAAAAGGTACAATTTATTTGTAAATTTATTCACATTTCTAGTCACAACAATTACGTAAAAATGAGCTTAAAATTGATTTTAAATTTAATTATCATATCAGTCAAAAGACATCTACTGCTGCATATAGACCTCTTTTAAACGTTTCTTCATCTTATGTTGCTGTAATTTTCTGATAATATTAAAAACATTTCACCTTACCGATGGTACTTTATTGCAAGTAAAATTAACATAATATTCTTTCACTTGTAGCGTCGACAATCTGAGCAGCCCTGAAGTTCTCGAGAAATTAGAAGAAGGACAAGTAGATGGTACACTAGCTCCTCAGATTGAGTCAGCATGCGTCCTGCTGTCTTACCTCGCAGACGCTTTACATGCCATCAATACTACACAGCCACATAGTGAGTTATTAGTGTGATTTTTAGCTTTTTTTTATATTCATAAGGAAGGGAAAAATCTTAGTTTCGTAACGTCCGAGAATCGGCAAGCATCGCTAACATAAAACATCTATTTTGCTTAACAAAAGAACGGGATCAATATGTTGATAGTCGAAAGCCAACCGCCATAGTGCAGAAAGAAACAGTGAGATTTACTAACTTATACACGTGTGATTAAAAGCGTGAATTTATACAAATAGTCCTCCTACTAAATTTCCCCTTTTTGTATGTTTATAAAATGTTTATTGGAAACCATACTGTACTGCTTGACATTTCTTCTTGGACCTTATTTTCAAGCTAAATTTTAACAATTTAATTTGTGTATTTATTTTATAGCTTGGAGATCAGTGAGTCCTGTATGGGAATCACCGTCGGATCTCGGCTTTGATTTGGATTATACTGATGAACAACAAGACGATGACGACACCAGTGCTGATGATTCGGTATGTAAAACCATCACAAGATAATAATACAACGTAATAAGCATACTGGCACACAAGTTATGGATGTTCATGGTTATACAAGGATTAATACACAGGTTTAAGGTACATGGGTGTACCGTACAGATTGATTTATCAATATGAATTTAATATCTAATCAATCCGAAAAGGAGATATACTTCTCACTTATTCTTTAAATTGATGCTTGTAGAAGTCCCCGCAACTCAGAACATGATCCTTAGTGCGGGATGATACTTTCTAAAATAATGAAAAATACTATTATACTACGAGCTTCAATATTGTAATTTCTTCATCTAACGCTTTGTCGCTAGTATCGCATCGTTACATTACAGAACTATAAACTAACTTTTTCTCTGACAGGACGAAGACGCAATGCTACAATACAAACTGTGCACATTCACCGTGACGCAACGTGAATTCATGAATCAACACTGGTATCATTGTCACACTTGTAAGATGGTCGATGGAGTCGGTGTCTGTACTGTGTGCGCACGAGTGTGTCATCGTGGACACGACGTATCTTACGCTAAGTTTGGAAACTTCTTCTGCGATTGCGGCGCTAAGCCTGATTCTAGGTAAATATGTTTTAGTCTATGTAGAATATCTACGACCATATTCACTGTGACGCAACGTGAATTCATGAATCAACACTGGTATCATTGTCATATGTTTTATGACATTTTCCCTACGCACACTCGATACCATCATACAGCCGTAAATCCTCCCTCATTCGCGGTAGAGTATTATGTACGAACTATAGTCTTTGTCTATTATAGTCTTTGATTTTAACATTGCCATATTTATGTTTTATGACATTTTCCTTACGCACGATATGTACGAAGTATGTCTTTGAGGTTAACATATTCATTTTTATTTCATAGCTGCCAAGCCCTAGTAAAGCGTTCAGTAACTTTGGGAGGCGCTCGTGGTACTGGAAATGAAGAGACAGCCCCTGCACCGTCTTTGAGACGAAGACCATCGAGTCCTGCGCCTACTGCCATACTGGCGCCTCCTCGCAGGCCTGTGCTCGCTTCTAATATTCAAGGTATGAATTAAAAAAAAGAAGTTTTAGTTAAAAAGCATAAGAAAAGACTTATTTAACATTTTTTTAGTAATTAAAGTAGTTTGAAAAAGTGTTTTCATAATATGTGGAAAATGATAGCAGTGCTAAAAGTCTTACATCTAAAAGTATGCCAAAAGACGTATCTGTCGCTGAAGTTTTTGCGATATAATGTTTCTGCCTTTCAATGTAATGCTATATAAAATGTTTGCGTTTGAATCTAGGCTAAATGAGTATATCCCAAACATTTTTTAATCATTTCTTAAATAATAATCTGCGATAAAAGGGTCACCCCTTTTGGTATACGTCTACGAGTAGTATCACGCGCACGGCGGTAGTCCAAACTAACGTCTTCAAAAATGTCGCTGTACTTAGACACGCCTTTTGTAAGAGAGAGCAGGAGTAACAGAATAAGTGTATGATATATAGGATCACGCGCATACCTATCATCATACACGGGTTGGGGCACATGCGTGACGCGCGTGCGGCGCCTGCTGGAGGCGCTGGCGGGCGGCGTGCGCCTCGCGTGCGAGCGTGCCGCGCCCGCCGGGGCACACTCACGCGCGCAGCGGGCACTCGCGCAGCTGCATCTAGGAGAGAAGAAGTTCACCACCACTGACAACCTCATGCTGCCCACTCTTGGTATGTACTGAGACTTTTTTTTTTAAATCTTTATTGGGCATAAAAGGGCTTATTCACTTTGTGAACATGTCGCCCCATGCTTATATATATAGTTATTAGATATTATGTTATTATATTTTATATTAGACTTATATTGCGATGTTAGTCTGTTCTCTACTAGTGCTGGCTCTATAAAAGTAACGACATTGTCATTGAGACATTGGTGACACTGTAGTAAATAATATCAACGGAGATTTTGACTTAGAAAATGATGAAATAAGATAAAATCTATGAATTAAAATCATCTGAATAACAGATGCCGTCTAGGTGATAAGGCGGACGTGCATCCGGCTCTCTAGCTAGAAGTCATTTTACATCCTATGCCAAATCACCATTATTTGTGTGATCCAAAAATGTGATCTTTTACTGTCCATAAAAGTTAATATAAAAATATCTATTTCCACAGGTTCCCAGGAAGGCGCTTTCGAGAACGTTCGAATGTCTTACACTGGCGAGACTGGGCAGACTATACGTCAACTAATGTCAGCTCATAAGCTACGTCGTGTGGCTATGTGCTGTCTCGCTTCTCCGCAGGGAAGGAGGCAGCACTTAGCAGTATCACATGAAAAAGGTATTTTATTTTTATTTCATTGTTTTTATATTGAGGCAAGTTGAGCAACGTTTTGTAGGACAGAGTGGCGACAGAATTAAAAAAAGATGCTATTAACATAGATGTTTTAGAGTGAATCGTAAATGTGCCTAACACACTCTTGCTCTCACTCTCTATTTAGCGCATTGCCAATGTTCCGTGCTAGTCTTTATTCTCACGGTTACATAATGAAACACTAGCCACTATATTATTATTCTGTTGTATAGTTTGGACGTGAAAAACGCCACATGAGAGTAAGAATACAACCAAATCGTACAATAAAAATATGGCTGTACGATATTTTTCACTTATTAGCAAAATAAATTATCTTTTTTGGGTAGTTTTGTTCTTTAAATTATAAACGATTAACTATCGAAATGTTTAATTTTTGTAGGAAAAATCACCGTACTTCAACTATCAGCATTGCTGAAGCAAGCAGACTCGTCGAAACACAAGCTCACATTGACTCGTCTATCATCTGCTCCCATACCGTTTATGGTTCTAAGTTTGAGTGGGAACCCGTGGAATGAAGATTTACTTGCTGTTTGTGGGCTCAAGGAGTGCCATGTACTGACGTTCAATAGTGGCGGTAAGAAAAATAATTTTCTTTAATAATAATAGTTTGGCCCCAGATAAAAGAGCAGCCTGAGAGCGTCATAAGGCAATACTACCATTTGCTCGCCATATACTTATTTATATTTATTTTTCTATTCTATTCTTTAATGTTATAAAATTTGTACAGGTGCTGTAGCCGATCATCTAGTATTGAATACAGGCTTGGAAGGAAATAACTACGTAATCAAAGCAATATGGTTACCCGGCTCACAGACTCAACTTGCGCTGGTGACCTCGGACTTCGTCAAGATATTCGACCTTAGCAAGGATCTTAACAACCCGATGCACCATTTCTTAGTGCCTAGTGGAAAGGTAACAATAATTTGTTTTTTAGTCATTTATCAACAATAATACAATACTATATTATTCTATAAAGTTTATTTTCTAAAGTGTGGTATTTACTATCAAAAGACGTCAATGACCATTAACTTTATAGTTATTTTGAAAATAAAGTTTCTAAGCAAACTTAGAATCGATCTAGTTTTACATTAGAATCCTGATCGGATAGTCCTAAATTAGACGTTTTGCATCACACTGCTACTAATGACCCGTCATTAGCTAAATAAACAGATTACTTATTAGAATATTCGCCTTGTTTAACGCTTTGATTTTTAGGCCAGGCGCGCACTACGAGTTTTTCGCCGCGCGGCAGAAAAGAGCTGCGGTATAATGTCGCACAGTAATACTGATGGGCTGCGGTGGCTCTGCCGTTAAGTACGCGCAATACAATTTAAAACTGTTTGGTACAGTATTACAGTGCGACATTATACCGCTGCGCTTTTCTGCCGCGCGGCGAAAAACTCGTAGTGCGCGCCTGGCCTTAGACTATCTGATTGGGATGGTTACATTATACCTTTTTTATATAAATATGTAGGCAGAATTATAACCAAGAGGAATTGCTCTGTAGCTTTTGCAAAACTTTTAGGTCCGCGATGTTACATTTGTGAACCAAGACGGAGTGATGCACATGCTGTGCATGAGCTCAGCGGGTCACATATACTGGCAGCCGATGAGCGAGGAGTCTCGCGCCACGCTCGGCACCTTCTACGTCACTAATACTCTAGAAGTGTTGCACCCGGAGATACAGGTTAGATTCTATACTAAATATCATCTAGTAATCAATCAATCAACTAGCCTATTGCAGTCCACTGCTAGACATAGGCCTCTCCCAACATGCGCCACAGAACTCGGTCCTGCGCCTTCTGCATCCACTCCGACCCAGAGACCTTTATTTTTATATAAATTTTCTATCTCTAATCTTTTTTTTAAATATCATCTAGTATGCTATGTCATATCTGTATTAAAACAAATCATTTAAGTCAGGACATCTATAGTGTAGTGTACATGAGAAAGGTGCAGTAAATTTAACACATTTGTTATTATATAAAACCCCTTTAGTGATAATTATGTTAAATCTACTACTTAACTATCTTATTTTCCCTCAGGATGTGGCGGGTCTAGTCGGAGGGGGCGGTGTTTCGATATACTACTCGCACACGCTCAAAATGTTATTCTTCTCGTATGCGCAAGGGAAGAGTTTCCTGGCACCACTCAATACAGTCGAAGAAAGCGTCAAAGGTATATATAATTCTTTACCTACGTGTTTTAAGGACAAAGTAATAACCACTTATTAATATCTCAGTGCTATGTTAATGTCTGTGGATAGTAGTGTAGTGTGATAGCAGAATAGGATGCATTTGCTAGAGTTTAATGTTAACATTATTATGCTGGCTAAGCTCGAAATAAACCCCATACCGCTTAGGTATGGGGTTTATTTCGAGTTTACCCTTTCTTGCAATAATTATTAAGTTTATCTAATCTTCCTTAATCGATCTTTACAACATCCTTGCTGACATTTTGTATGAGTCATATTGTATTTTATAGAATTTAAAACAAGAATCTTTTGTCATAGGCACGGCAATGATAGCTCTATCAAGTACGACAAGCCAGAAGGAAGGCGGGCGTGGTGGCGGCAAGCAAGCCGGTGCTCAGTCACTGTGCCAATGGGCTGAGGTACCCGGCCATCCCGGCCTGGTTACTGCCGTGATGCAGGCTACGAACAACCCTGTTGTACTCATGTTGACGCCTACTAACATATTCGTGCAAGAAATTAAGGTAAGATTTCTATAAAATTTTAATACCATCTAGCTTAAAACATATTTTAAAAAATCCATTCCTAATATTTTTTGTTGCTTGTATTCGTAAGTGTTTTTGTGTTACTGATAATTGGAAAATGACATAGGATGCAGAAAGTCTTTTTGATGTTATATAAAACTTCAATCAACATTGTCTGACAACTGATTAGATTTTTCAGTTCAAAACATTTTAACCCAATATTTAGTTCATAAAACTTTCCCTAAATAGGTTTATGGGCATGTTTTATAAAACTTTCGCTGAACACGGAGTTCAATGCTTATTTTTGTTTATATAGGTGGTGCCAGCGAAAGCAAAGATCACAGATATGGTAGCAGTCCGCCACTGGTGCGGGGGCGGCGGTGAACAGAAGAGTACGTTGATACTGCTGTGCGAGGACGGTAGCCTACGTATGTACGCCGCGAGCGGTGAGCACACGGGCTACTGGCTGTCGCCCGCCATACAGCCCACGCATGCCCCGCGCAGGAGGCCCAAGCTCATGCCGCATCATGCTAAGGGCAAGGCGCAGCAGGTAATAATGTTTTCTTGCTTGGTTTTAGGCATTTTCCAGATACTCTACAGTCTGTCAAATAGGTATTTTCATGCCTGCTGTAGACATAAGGATGTGATATATGATTTAAATTTAATAAGATAGATTTTAAAATAAAATTTAAGAAGCCTTGTTTTTAGTTTAAGTAATAACTATTAACTTTTTCTATACAGGCTGTTACCAAATCGAATGTAAACGGAGCTCCCCAGTTCCCCATCGATTTCTTCGAACACTGCGTCGCGATGAACGACATTGAGTTTGGCGGTAACGATTTATTACAAGTTTATAATACGCAACAGATAAAACATCGTCTCAATACGACTGGTAAGTAAACTGTAAAGTTGTTATCTATACTAATACTAGCGGTTCGTCCTGGCTTCGCACGGGCATTATTTTCCTGATTTATGGGGGCGTGTCATAGGCTATCACGCTATGACTAATAGGAGTGAAGCAGTAATGAAATATGTTTAAAAAAGGGACGCGTTTTTTCTCGCCGCCCTACGAAGTGGGCACGGGTCAGCTAGTTTTAAATAAACATGCTCTCAATTCTATTAAATTTTTTGAAAACTATATGTCGTTTCAATACTTAAAGGGTTTCATACTGGTGATAATAAGACATAAAATTAATATCTAGAAATATAGCTTGACCTATTAATTATTATTATTTATTTAAGCCTGTACTGTCCCACTGCAGGGCAAAGGCCTTTAGACTTCCATCTTGTTTGATCCTTAATGTCTGCTAATTATTTTTGAAAATAATTTCCAGAAAAATTGTATTGTTTAAATTAGAGATATTAATTGACTGTTTTCTCTCGTAGGCTTGTACGTGGTGTCAACGAAAATGAGCGGCTTCGCTATGGAGATAATAAACTCGGACCCCAACATGGTTATTTGCGGCATTCGTGTATTGCTCGGTAGTCAAGATGTTGCCAGAACTCCTACATGCGTAGAAGTAAGTTTTATTATTAACACTTTTTTAACAAAATAAGTAACTTACTATTTTATTAATACGAAATACCGACTGCTTAAAAATAATGAACATTTAAATTTGTCGCTGAAATTCTCCTTTATGTTTTTTATTGTTATTTTGTGTTACTGTGAATACAAATCTAACGACATCTCTCAAGATAACTTTATCATGCCGTTTAGGCTGAAGACTCAAACAGTTATACTCTTAAAAACTCTTAACATAACCCTCCTTGGCGCAGTCGGAAAAAAAGACATATTGATGACACATGGAGAAGATAAATATGGATTATTGTTTTCATTCTCAATGTTATTCTTTAATGGTAATTGCGTTTATGTGCAGGTATACGGCAGATCTGTACAGACGTTAGTGGTCCGCAACAGATGGTTCGACATCCCCTTGACGCGCGAGGAGTCCTTACAATCGGACAAAAAGCTCGTCATCAACTTTGGTCCGTCGCAGGACCCTGATGGCGTTACCATGGTTGACTCTGTAAAGGTAAAGAAAAATGTTTTTTTTAGATGTCTTTTTGAATTTTGAGGACTTCTTATAATTTTAATTTTGTTGTTTTAGGTTTACGGTAAAAACAAGGAACAGTTTGGTTGGCCAGAGGACACCGAAGATCCGTCTGCTTGTCCGTCTTCCAGCAAAGTTACTCAAGTAAGATTTTACTATATCAAACTACTAAGCTACTAGGGCACACCGTGTTGTATTGATAGCATTTTTCCTTTACAAAGCTTACTTTTTTAAAAGAGATGTATGTTTACTCAGGAGGGAGACGCGGGATCAGGCGGCTGGAAGCCGTCACCCTTAGAACGTCTAGCGTGTGCAGCACTTGAAGCGCTAGAGCTGGGCGCTGGCGCAGCGGCTGCAGGCGCACACGCCGCGGCCGAGCCGGCGCGCCGCCTGCTGTGCGCGCCGGCGCCGCCCTACCTGCACGCGCGCGCTCAGTGCCTGCTGCGCGCGCTGCATCACACGCACTATCACCAGTACAAGGTAAATGAGCGCCTACTATTTTTTCAATTTTGAATCTTTCAAATCAGCAAGTACAAGAGAAATTCTATTATTAACTTTTAAACTTTCGTGTTTCATTATGAACTATGATTAACAAATAACTATTGTATTAACATTTAGAACGCTTTCAGTTCTTTAATTATTTTTTTTAATAAATCTTATTTCTGTAGGATCAAGCTATCTTGAAATACGTATGCACATCACTTCGTGAACTCCGAGACACGGCAGACCCGCACAACATCGATCCTGAGGCTTACTTCCGACTAGTACTACTGGCCAGAGGAGTAGCTGTAGCTAGGCCACATCATCTTGTGAAGTACAGCGCTCCTACTCCACCGAGACCTAATAATGGTAAGTATTTTTGTTTTTAAACAGATAAAGTAATAAATAATCCAAAAAAATATCAGCGCAATAAGTAATCAAAAAAGAAAATATTACAATAAGCAACATTCCTAAAATAATACAATGGTAATATTTTTACTAAATTCTTATTAGTACAACTCGCCCAATCTTACTTGAAGTTGGCTTTTAGAATCATTCATTGTTTAGAATTTTTAAAGTTGTTACTTTAAGCTGGCCAATTTAGATTGCGCCTACTTTTAGCTAATATAATTGAGTATTACATAGGGGTGAATACAAACATAACCAATGTAATGTTATAATAAAAATGTTTAAATTATGTATAAAGTAATGCATGCCGTGGCAGCTTGTAAATGAAACAGCACTATTGCCAGAGCCACTAAAATCTGTTTTGATGCTTTCCTAAGTGTGTTTTGTAAGTTGTCCTCAAAAAAAAAAAAACCATAATGTTTTTGTTTTATTATCAGGTGACTGGTCAATCCTATGGAAGAACAACACGAATCAAGAAGACAAAGAGAAGGAGCCACATCTATGTGCACTGTTAACTAGCGTGCTATGGCGCTTGGCCGCGTGTCGTTCGTCGACGGCTCAACCGCCCGGTATACTGTCGTATGGTCTGCGACACCCTGAACATACTATGCATGCGCTAGCTGACACGGTGCATGCTTTCCAACTACATGCTGAGCCTGAATGTGTAAGTATTTTAAATGATTTAGTGGTGAATATTTTAACGTATGTAAAAAGAACATAAAAACACAAATGCTGCCACGGCGATGTCCCGTACATCATACATCATTAAACACCGTAAAAAACTCCATGTGGGAAGGAAACCATACGCAAATATAAAAGACTTCTGGTTTGACCCGTGATAGTATACAAATAGGTTTTTTAACAGCAGCTTCATAAAGATCATTTCATCATTTGTATTTGTTTATGTGGAAACTTGTTAGTATAATTTAAATCCGACTCGAAATACTCAATCTTAATCTTTTGTCAACAGATCGAATTAGGCAACCAAATCTACTTATCTCTACTACTGGCTGAAGATCAAAGCATAAGTTTCGGAGCTAAAGCCGCATTGATGAGAGTTCTACGACCGAGAGTAAAGAGGCGCCGCGTCTACATACCATCTCCTCCGAATACACCGGGAACTGGGGTTAAAAGTACGTACAACATTACA
This sequence comes from Schrankia costaestrigalis, assembly GCA_905475405.1. NCBI lineage: Eukaryota > Metazoa > Arthropoda > Insecta > Lepidoptera > Erebidae > Schrankia > Schrankia costaestrigalis. The sequence continues at coordinate 18,806,395 of FR997826.1, forward strand.
GTTACTCAAATCTAAAAGATACGGTATGACAGTTCTGACAAATTGAATAATAAGGTTGGGATAAAAAAATCGATTACTATAATATCCGAAATTTAAGAGATCGATTACTACAATATCCGATTTAAGACACTTTAATAATTGATCTCATTATTAGTAAAGGGTATTGATCCTTACTTGATTAACTTTGTTAAAAAACACCACATATTGCAAATTCTCTAGTTTTTACATCAATTTGATATGGATGAAAATTTCTGGAAAATAGCATTAACCATTATGCAATAGAAAACACGTAAATTACTTTGATTTAACCACTATCTTTCTTAAATTTTAAATAAATGTAATTTTACCAACGTCAAATTTCACAGATATAAACTAATTTCACCATTTGACATAATTTGTAGATTCTAAAATTTTGTCCTTGATTCCTAAACATTTTTCTAAAAGGTCAAATACTAATTCATTAGGGTCTTTAGTCTGTGGTTGACACGACCCCATAGTTGTTTACCTTTATATTCAAGTCGTAATTAATAAACAGTAGTATTAGATCTTGTAGAGAATAAAAAAAAATTCTAAACATTACTTTACATGAAAAATATGGGCCTTCGGGTAGTGACAGTAACGTAGTTCACGAGCCGAAAAAACGGAAAAGAACTAAACCTGTGACAGGTATCGATGAATTCGATAGTCATGCTATTAGAAACCACATATATGGTTACTTTACAAGAGGCGAATTTCCAACATTGGCCAAGTTATGTGCAACTTTAAAAGGTGCCGTGCCGTGCTGTACAAGGGAAGCGTAGAGTTGTTGAGAACGATAATAAGAGGAATTGGCTTCAGATACAAAAAAGTTGACAAACGAAAAATTGTTATGGAGAAACATAACATAATTATGCAGCGACTTACATTCCTGCGCGAAATGAAACAAATTGTAAACTGGGAAAATATAATATTTTTGGATGAAACCTGGCTAAATTCCAACAATATTTCAAAAGTAAATAAATAATTTCCAAAAATAGTTTAGGGTACCTGTATTAAGTGATTTATGCGGTCGCGCAATAACGTGTCTAACGATAATAACGATTTTTCGATATGTAAACGATTTTTTTGCATACAAGTGTATCCGAAGAGTCGCAACACTGCGAACAGTGACCTAACTACGTGACTTTGCAATGAGGTCAAGAATAGAACTATTAAATATTATTTTCTATGTAAATATGTGTTATTTTGCTTTGTTTGAACGTTTTCAATCAAAGAACAATGGGCAAAACGTCCCCACCCTTGTAACACTTTCAGCTATACATCAAATGAAAGCCCTTGAAAAGTGAAGCATTTTATTGTATGACAGCAAATCCGTCAGTCATGGGAGAACAGAGTTATTGAGGAGAAGAAAATAAAAATAATTAACGATAATATTACATACTTTATGCTAATGTTTACTATGTAAGCACGATAGAGTCAAAGGCTATCTTACTAGTAGAGGGACCATACATCTAGAACATCCTACATCATCCAGAAAACCATGAATTTCGCTTTTCAAAAAAAAAAACCATACAGCTTTCATAAATATAAAAACTCTTACATCATATTAGCCAATTGATGTCCACTGCTGAACATAGGCCTCCTCCAAACATTGCCATCCTCATCCATCGGTTTCCCGCCGTCCTAACTAGGTCGTGGGACCACCGTGTGAGGGGTCTCTCCACCCTGCGCTTTCTGATAGGCGGTCGGCATTCTAGAACCTTTCAACCCCAACGGCTGTCGGTTCTCCGCGCTATGTCCCCTGGCCACCGCCACTTTAACCGGTCAATTCTGATCGCTATGTTCGTATGCACAGTTGGGTATATTAGAAATAACTGGACCTGACGCAGCTACTACTTCCAATGCAACAATAACGAGCTAATGCTAATCATTAATGAAAACCACGCACCTATTCATTATTTATTGCATGAAACTGATGCATTCATACTTCCACCCCGACACCGACTCCATTCATATCCCCACAAAGGTCTCAAAACTGATTGGAAGAGGCTCGATGAGAAACTCGCGTCTGTCGAATCCGCTCACCGAGATAGTAGTCCCGACAGTCTGGATACTGTAGTGGACACTGAGGCGGCGATCGGTGCCCTGACAGGTCGTGTCATTAATTAACAATTGCTCTTGGACAGTGGCTATGCTGGAAGACCTGCGCATGCAATTACCTGGAGAACTGCGTGATCTGTTGAGCCGCAAGATCCCTGCCAAACGTGCCTACGACAGGGCCCTCAGCGAGTCCAATAGGGTTAGAATTAGACAGCTTCAGTGGCCTGTCAAAGTACGCATAAATGTCAGTCACGATGGTATGCGCAATTGAGTGAGATCGAGCCTTCTTATCGCGCTTTCTAGCAGCTATCCCGATCGTTAACGAAGGACGTATACTCTACTATGCCTCCTTTGGTTAGGCCTAATAGGAGGCTAGCGTTCGAGTATGATGACAAGGCCGAATGCCTGGCCAACAGCCTCGAGGCCCAATACGCAGTTCTCCTCAGGGTAACAATCACGATATAATATCAATCAGACACACCAATTTCAAATATATGTCGACAGCGAAGTGAAACGGCGAACTTCTCTCCCGGAGTCACCGCTCAAGGCAGACAACGACGATATACAGTTGCTCACACCTACCGAGGTGAAAACCGTTATTAAACTTCTCGCCCCTAAAAAGGCACCTGGCTCAGAAAGAATAACAAAAATAGTCATCAATTTATTCCCCGAACGTCTTTTGGTCCTTGACATGCATCTTCAATGTCGCAATATCAAATTGTGTCTTCCCACAACAGTGGAAAGACGCCGTGGTTATCGGAATATCGAAACCCGACAAAAGAATTCCGAACCGGCTAGTTATCGACCTGTTAGTCTGAGTCGAGCCGTTTCCGAGCCTGAGGAACATAAATTCTGTCGTTTACTATTTCTGCAATGGTTGCTGAATAAAGAACATGTCCTAATGGTTCTCTAAATGTTTAGTTTAGCAAAGCTAGCTATCCGAAAGTCAGGAAAATGTGTGGATGATTTTCTGGATGATGTAGGATAAGCTAGATGTATAGTCTGTCTACTAGTAAGATAGCCTATGTTTAGTTTAGCAAAGCTAGCTATTCGAAAGTCAGAAAAATGCTGTGGATGATTTTCTGGATGATGTAGGATGAGCTAGATGTATAGTCCGTCTACTAGTAAGATAGCCTGTGACTTTATCGTGCTTATTATAGTAAATATTAACATAAAGTATGTAATATTATCGTTTATTATTTTTACTCTTTTATCCTCAATAACTCTGTTCTCCCATGACTGACAGATTAGTTTCATACAATAAAATGCTTCACTTTTCAAGTACTTTCATGTGATGTATAGATGTAAGTGTTACAAGGGTGGGGACGGCTTCCATACAAAAATGCCCATTCTTCTTTATATATTAAGAATTGTACATTTTTAGATACAATAATAAAATCTTTCTAAATTCATGGTTTTACGAAAAAGGTTTTCGAAACTGAATAATGTACATGAACAAAGTTGTTTCAGTTTGAAAAATATGAAACGTCATACTGTATCTTTTAAATTTGTTGAACTGTAACTGTGTGTGTGTGTGTTATGATATAATTGTGAGCATTTGTTCAGTCTGACATTATCTTAGTAACTTCATACTTTACACATAAGTATGTTTCTTGTTGAATTTTTTGTATCTTTTCCGTCTGTAACCTCTATTTGTCCGTGAGGAGGTGGACTATAAATATAAAATAATATAACTACTCATCTTATACTTAGAATATGGTATAGCCATAGACATATCTATTACTTATCAGGACTTTTACACGTGAATAACCTTTTAATTCTTATATTCGTATGGCAGGTGCTGGATCATCAGTGACTACCGCTCAGCCTACAAGCTCGATCACTGAAGCAATCGTATCTGAATCTGACTTGAGTGCTAACCGTGATGAGCAACAAGAAAACCAGTTCATGGATGTCGATGACTCGCTCGAACCTATGGTGCTTTTAGCACCTGATGGTGGTATGTACACTTTTTTATAACTTAGCTTATGTTAGGTGATTGTTGTGGGTAACCGATGTCTTAGAGAGGCACTGAACAAAGAAACGTGGAGATGTTTCCAGAAGGCTTATGTTCGGCAGTGGGCGTCTTTTGGTTGTGATGATGAAATGTTTTTATGGGGTAACTTGATATGTTGTTGACAATTTAATAAAAAGTTTCTTTTCTGCATTATAGTAACTTGCGTACATTCGAGCGTGCTTGTGTACCGTATGCATGTAAATGGGTGTATGTTGTATAAGTTCGTTTTTTTATCTTTTTTAGTAAACTGTCAGGACATGTAACCTATAATTTTTCCAGGACTAGAAGGCCTGCTAGACATCCCACCGGACGCAGACGATGAGACCATGGTAGAGCTGGCCATCGCACTGTCGCTACAGGATCAGCCACGACGTGCTCCTCCCGCGCCTTCCGCACCGCCTCCGCCCGCGCCTGGCTTTAGTGATGCCACTGCTTCACCGCCTGCGTAAGTGCTGCTTTATTTATTGTGATTTTGAACCTGTAACCCGATATTTCAAATTTTAAAAATTTATTGCATGCAATTTCATTTACTTGTATAATTTAGCGTAATTCAATTTTTGTTGAGAAAAATCGAAATTTTTCGATTATTATAAATTTGCCATGGAACGAAAGGCGAATTTTTATGAAGATTATTTTTAGTTGGTCCATAAATAACCGACTTTTGAGATTACAAGCATTAATAAAACAATTAATTGAGTAGAATAATTAAGACTATAACTCATAATTTGTTCCTCACACAGTTCTGATGACGAAGGCAGCACGGCTGCTACCGACGGCAGTACACTTCGCACGTCTCCTGCCGATCCCCCCGGCTCCGCTGGCTCTGATAGCGGCGGCTCCGGTGCTGATAGCATCGGAGGAGTTTCGGGACGTAGCAGCGCTTATGGTAAGAGGAGTCTTACTGCTACTAGTTTGTTACAAATTTTGCCGCGTGGGTGTAAGAAGTTAAAACTGAGAAGTTGTTTTTATAATAATATTAATATATTTTTTGGTAATCAGCGAGACATTACAAGATGTGAACAATATGCGCTTTAAACAAAATGCATTACTTATATTGTAGCGTTGAACAACTATACTACAGTCGTGATATAATGCGACCTATTGATATACTACTTGGTATACGTAAAACTAAACTAGTACGTATACGTAGTACAACATAAAGAACTTAAAACGTAAAGAAGTTAGTGTGATAAAAAAGCATATTGAAAAGTAACAGGTATATCCATTTAATAAGATTAGGAATACTTATTGGGAGTAGTACGTTTCGCTAAATTACGGAGCGTTAACGACAGACGAAAAGGTTTTTAGTAGCTAAGTAATATAGGAAGACACGTAAATATAGGTATATTTACGTGTCTCATCAAGATCTAATACAACTTACAGTACCCGGCCGTAAATATAGCACATCGACCTGTGGAAAGAGACAATCGGTCAAGTTCGGCTTCGTAGAGCGTCATCTCTGTCGCACACTATCGAATCATAATTTGTTTTAAGGGTACGCATGCCAGTCGCAACTCCATACAAACGGAGAAAGTTAATTGCTCCTTCATTTGATAATTTATTATGAAATAGTATTTATTTATGTTAATATTATTTTCCCCAAAGTTATTTTGGACAATTTTAGCGTGCACGTTTCCGACAACAATGTTTTAGGCTCCGATCACTAGCAAGTTCGTGTCTGTGGAATGCGTACCTTTAACAGTTGCTAATAGATACCAGACTGTCTGTATTTCGTGCGACAGAGATGATGCTTTACGAAGCCGAAATTGACCGATTGTCTCTTTACAAAAGTCGATGTGTAAAATTTACGGCCGGGTACTGTATGTTATTCGTAAAATTGCCGTTTGCGGAACATTTCTATTCCATGACGTGGTGCACACTCATTCCTATTAATTTCAAATTTAAATTAGTCATGTCTTTATGACAAGCCTGAACAAATTTATTTAAAAATTATTTTTATTTTTTTATAATTTTTTTCAATTATTTATTTTAGGAGAAATGGTGTCCGCTCCTACTGCGATACCTCCCTCAACTGTCATCGCAACTCCTGTTGCTATCACAGGCAAGTCATTTTATATAGCTTTTTATATCCACCAAAGTAATAGTAGGTAGTTTTAATTTTTAGGCAATCAAAATAATATTAAAAAGTAGCGTCGTAATAAACTAATTGCCTTTATTTTTTTTCTTACGGAGCATTTTACTAAGAACTCGCACTATTTGTCTTTCTAAGTGAGTTTCTTTTAACTAGAATGGTAAGACCACCTTACTTTCCTAGGTATATAATTTTTCTTTCTAAGTGTGGTTTAGCCAGAATGGCGTGACCACTTATTGTTCCTTTCGTATATACTTTTAGTACAATTATTACTTTAACTTTATTTACAGCAGGATCATCATGCTCGGCCACGTCACAGCCCGTGGCATCCACATCGCGCTCAATAGAGACGGAGAGTGAAACGCGCAAGCTTCACGCGTTGAGACTGTCGCTGTTGTCTGCGGCGCTTGACGCCTTACCTACGCTGAGGTATCTGCCTGGAGTTCGAGCTATACCTTTTGTGCAGGTGAGTTATTTTAACCTTTTATGCTTTTAATTATTTTGCTAAAGGATAACAAATTCGGTAAAAAGGTTCTGTAATGGCTGAGTGCGCAAACTCTTATCGCGATAGACAGACGGTCTGAACAAGGTTTTGGGTTGCCGATAGATAAGAGAGGCACAGGATCGCGTGCTGGGGAGTTGATCTATGTCCAGCAACGGACTTCTTTTAGCTGATATGAAGATGATATAACAATGCTAAAAGCCACCGTAGTCTTTTATTAAGATGTTCATCGTATGGCATTTTCGATTGTAAAATAAATAGTACGTTTTTTTACATTATTTTATACAATGCAATTAGATATTATTATCATAAAATTTATTTTTATTAGGTGGTACTCATGCTAGCCGGTGACCTAGACTCAAGCGTGGAAGGCGACCGTGCGGTTCTAGATCGACTTCTAGATCTCCTCGTCTCAGAACTAGACATACAAACAGATGAGAACGGGACCACTGAGGATCGTGCTGAGAAAAGAGAGCTACAGTTAGCAATCATGAGATTAGAACTGTTGGTCTCGGAGCTGGATATGCAAGGAGAAGATTCAGCCACGCCTATACATGAACGTACTAACAGGAGAGAATTGCAACTCGTTATCATGAGATTATTGAGTAAGTTCTTTTAATTTTATTTTTACCATGAGTTGTTAGAAAATGAGGTTTTAGCAGCAAATTTAAAAAAACAAAATCCCATGTGGATTATGAGCTTAGCGATGTCGCCAGCATTCTAAACTTGAATATACTCCCGGCGGTAGCTTATGTTTACGGCATTATATGAGTTTGTATCTGAGTATCTAGTGAGTTTGTATCTGAGTATCTAGTGTATGGTTGATCGAAGGTGAATTAACGCTGGTTTATATCGCAGGCGCGTTGATGGCACGCTGGAAGAGCTCCGGGTCTAGCGGCGCCGGGCGCGGCGGCACAGCAGGCGGAGTGGCGGGCAGCGAGGCGAGCGTGGCGGGCGGCGCGTGCGCGGCGCACGTGTCGCGCCTGGCCGCCGCCGCGCTGGTGCGTGCGCGCGCGCCGCAGCACTGCTACACCGTGCTCGCTGACTTACTGCCTTACTGGAAGGAGAAGGCTAACGGTGAGCTAACTACTGATAATTACATACATACATTAACTCACGCCTTATTTTCGTGGGGGTAGGCAAAGATTATTGAGTGCCAAGTACAGAGGGGGTAAGGAAACGTCCGTCAGTTTTCTTTTTCATTCGTTTGTGAAGCCGAAAACTCTTAATACCTTTTGAAACTAAAGCATTGTATAGACAAAACACATAAAACAATACTGACAATGTATGATAATAAGGTTCAAATTCATTTTCACCTTTGGCTTCCGTCTAGTTACATGTCAACATCAAACCTTTTTAATTAACTATTTAGTCTGTTCTGTTCTATTTTTTAATAATCGCTGCTAAGTTAATCGATAATTCTGTCAACAGGCCTGTTTAGTCATTACAAACTCTTAATTTGCTGTGATATCCTCTGTTTCATTGTCAATGTCTATTACTGTTTGTTTATTACTGTTTAATTAATAATTTATTATACCTATAGCCACAGAATATAAAACTTGAACATTAAATAAGTAATGTTAAATAATAATAAATAATACTTCCGATTTGCGAGCATTCACGAAGGACTAATTTTGTAGCCTAGGTAACCGATATTGTATTGTCATCCCTACTAATGACAGCCGACCATTGACTGCAATATTATGTTATATTCAATCGGTAAAGCAGAGTATCGCTCATACTGCTTATGCACACGAAAATAGGCCTTAAGGTGGCGGACCTTTTACCATGACTGTACTACGATCCTTACAAACCTGCTTTGGTTCTTACTGATAATTGTTTATGTTATATTGTTGTTATCTAATTATAAAGGTTACCGCTTATTGGTTAATATTTTTTCTATAGGTGTAAAGATCTTACCTACTTTAGATCATGTTGTTGTAAATTAGGCAATCTAGTACTTCCAATACTTAACTATATAAGCCACCCATGTCTTGAATCAATTCTATTAAACAACACACGTAAACGCCATGGCCGAGAAATGTAAACTTTTAGGAAGAAATTTTGAATAACGCGTAGCTCTAAGCGCTCACGATGGTACGTCGCCGTTAGCGTCGCGTAACAGTCGGCGCTGACGATCGTGCGAGCGCCTCGAAATTCAGTGAGTGTAACTCACTGGGATAACGCCCACGACCCGTCAATTTATAGCGCGGTCAAGATGATATTAAAACGACATTACGGACGATCAGCAGTGACACTAAAGCCAAGCATAGGGGTGTTCCACAGGGTACAACACTGAGTCACTTGCTCAAACTTTTAACTTTTCGTGATTTTTGTACTGTGTTGATGTTATGGCACGTCTATTTATATTTTTTAAATTCTCTTTCCAACATGATGAGTTTAAAACCACTATAATATAAATGTTTTATTTTTAGCCACTGGAAATACCTCTTCCGTGCAGCAGCTACTAAAACCCCAGCCACCGCAACCGTTGCCTGATATGCAGCCGTTCTTCGTCAAGGAATATGTAAAAAGTAAAGACCTTCTTTTATTTTATAACTCATACTTTTCTGATTTCAACTTTTTTTCGCCAGAAAAAAAGGAATTTATCTTTGTGCGAAAACTCTGCTCATGCAAGCTCAGCTCATGTTTATATTTTCTCGCTAAATCTTGCTACGCATTGTTAGGTTAATGAATAAAAAATTATAACAACTGTTACATCGACGTGCATAACAACGCTTAGCAGTCTTATTTAACGATAAGCTCAAGATTAAATAAACATTTTACTTATTTACTACTAGGTATTATCCACACTATCTAAAATTCAATACCGATAATTCCCCTAATACATTATTAATATAAACATAATGTGTTATTACCAGGTCACGCTCTAGACGTGTTCGACAACTACCCGCAACTGCTGATGGAGATGGCGCTGCGGCTACCGTGTCAGATACACAAGCACTGTGACCCGGCGCACTTTGATGCGCGTTGGCGCACGTTGCTATGCGAATATATGATGAATCAACAGACTCCGCTAAGGTAACTTATTTGTTAGCTTTTTGAATACAGATTTAATAATATCAAGGATTTCTTTATGCGGCTTTGCAGCTTTAATTTTTAAATTCAATTTCTAGACAGACGTTAGTAGTGATGATGATGATGAATCTGAAAAGGGCTTTAATGAATAATACATTTTATTCATGTTTTTTAGTTGTTTATTTCTTATTAACTAGGCAACCTAGCAATGAGAATTACGTAGATAATGAACTTCACGATGCTATATTTAATTGACACATAAACAGAGTTGTTTTTTTTATAGGAAACAAGTCCGCAAACTACTTCTGTTGCTGTGCGGCACTCGCGAACGTTACCGTCAGTTACGCGACGTGCACGCACTCGACACGCATCTGAACGCGGCGAAGGCACTGCTCGCCACAGACCCCGCGTACGACAAGCTTGTGCAACTGATGGATCATCTCAAGGTAATGTATTAGTAGCGTTACTAAATAATAACGGCAAAAGCTAGCGTTTGCCTTGCGTAGGCGTTTGATAAACGTCTCCGCCGGAGCAACGATTGTGTGAAGTCGCTATAACAGTGTTTCGTTATTGTGTTTAGGCGTGTGCGGAGATAGTGGTGGCGCGCACGGGCAACTGGCAGCACACGTGCGGCACGGAGCGGCGCGAGGCGCTGGGCTGGCTGGTGAGCGTGGCGCGGCGCGTGCACCCGCACGTGGCGCCCACCGTGCTGCAGCTGCTGCAGGCCGCGCTCTGTGCGCCCTCCAACCATCCGCGCCCAGAGCCTAAAGTACACAGATTTTAAAATAAAACCGGTCAAGTGCGAGTCTGACTCGCGCACCGAGGGTTCCGTACAAACTTATTTATTTTCCCGCGAAAATGCGATGACGTCACGACTCAGCTGTCATAAATATTTTCCCGCCAAAATTCTATGAATCAAATTATTACATTATTGAAGTAAAAATTTAATGTTTTCGGAATTATCCCATTACATGTTTTATAAGACGTTGCTTCATGCCAAATTTTAACTTTGTAGGTAGACTGGAAGTACCCTGTAGGTTTTTGCCCTTACTCGTCAAAAGTTTGGAATAAAAACGGCTATATCTCTTGATTCAGCACTAAGGGGCAACAAGCTTTCAGCTTGATACCTCCTCGCGTTCCTGAGATAAATGGTCTTGACAGACATACGGACAAAGTGATCGTATAAGGGTTCCGTTTTTTCAAAATCGGTCGGGAACCTTAAAAATAACATTTTTAAATATTGTATAAGTTTCAAAAAGATCCGTGGTCTACTTATTTGAAACAGCGCACTCATTCTAGAGAACTTAATCTAAAGATTCTCATCGAAAGTGTTAGGTATAACCATAGCAGCTCGGGAACTTGATATCCTTACCTACGTTTACCTGAACACAAGTGTATGCTGAATAATGCTGAAGTCAGACTCAGCTTGACCTTAAGATCCATCGACTAATCTGAGTTGATGGATCCTTAAGGTCTGAGCAAGCTGAGTCTCATTCTTATATACTTTTTAACCGACTTCAAAAAAGAGGAGGTTCTCAATTCGGTTGTATTTTTTTTTTATTTTTTTTATTTCTTTATTTACTACTACCTAAACACATTAAGTACAGATAGCGCGCGAGTTGAATGCAGAGCTTAGGAATGCGGTAGTGCTGTGACCTAATTATAATTATTGATTGACATTCATGTCGATAAATTTAAACAATGTTATAAGTTTAATTTTATATAGTACTCTAGGTTAACATGGTGAAAAAAAAACAATATCATAATTATTACATGTTTTATCGACCTCGGTGGCGCGCCGGTAAAGCCAGCGGCTGCCGCGCATGAGGTTGTGGGTTCGATCCCCACGCAGGACAATAATTTGTGAGATCCACAAATTATTGTCCTGAGTCTGGGTGTTATATGTGTCCGTTAATTGATGTTTGTAAAAGTCCCCGCGACACAGGGCATGATCCCTAGTGCGGGAGTTGTCTTTTTAAAAGAGAAAATGAAAAATAATCATTTCATAAAACGGAATAAAAAAATAACACGGGAACTTCAGTATTACTATTAACACAATAACACGGCAAACGTACGACAGTTGACAAGGATGGCACAGCACTACACTGCAGGCGCGTGAGGTGGGGCGTGCGGATAGCGGGGGGAGATGCTCCCGCCCTTTACCTCAGACCCCGACTGCATTCAACTCGCGCGCTATCTGTACCTACTTTATACTAGGTAGTAGTGTTTACATATTATTATTATATTTACATCCATTCTTTCGATTTTAGAATCCTGCTGACTGGCCAGAACGTGAGCGTAGTACTGAAAACGAAATTTTCTCTTCCGATGGTTCCAAATTCCAAGAACAAAGAGTTGGACCGCTTGTGCAGCAAATATTGAAACAGGCTAGTGTTTATTTTCTTTTAATTTCAAGTGACGGTAAATGTAAATTATTTTAAAATGTATGTATAAATTTCTATATGTTTTTAGGTGTCCCAAGAGGAGTTAAAGATGTTTGTGAAAGCCTTCCTATTAGAAACGAACTCGACTGCAGTACGTTGGCAAGCTCACGCTCTGTTGCTAGCTATTTACAAGTAAGTTTATTTAAATTAATACTACATACTAGAGTATACTGATTTAGAGGCGCGGGGTTTGCGTTACCGGCTGCCATGCACGACAGCATGACATTACGTGTCGTTCAGTGGATTCGTTGGTAATAAGTCGAGGTTGTGTGTTTGAAGCAGGAAAATTCCTTGTGCGAACCACAAATTATTGTCTTCGAGTCGTTTAATTGATGTTTGTGACGTGCCTGCAAAACACGCATGACGCCACTAGTGCGGGAGTTATTCATTTAAAGAAAATAAATAATGTAAGTTTCCTTCTCTCTCTTTCTTTCCTATTGTTAACTATTGTGAATTATTTCAGTAACTCTGCTCAGCCTGACCAAGCTTCCCTAGTGTCTCTATTATGGGGCATTTGGCCGACGCTACCTCAGTACGGACGCAAGGCTGCTCAGTTCGTTGATCTACTTGGATACTTCACTCTCAAGACGCCTAATATTGATACCGAGGTATGTGATTTTTTTTATTTGTCTTCCTAGATCTGCAAACTTTCTTATCATTGACATCCATGTATTGAGAAGGGGTTATTCTGCCTGCCTACTTGAAGGTTTTATTGTAATAAATGTGTATATTTTTTAACAGAAATACTTAGGCAGCGCTGTGGAACTACTGCGCAACCAGAACCAACTGCTATCATCACACGGTAACGCTGCATTGTACGCAGCGCTCGGTTCATTTGTTGAACTTGATGGTTATTATCTGGAGTCTGAGCCGTGCCTCGTCTGCAATAACCCTGAAGTACCCATGGCGACTATCAAATTGCCCACTATTAAGGTTGGTTTGTACTAATACTGTACTTTTTATCTGATTAGTTGAGGTATAGATAGCTGCTAAAATATACAGTAGTTTTGAAGTAAATTAAAGTAAGAAATTTCTGGAGTATAATAATATTTGTCAAATTACAAGGTAGTTGTTTGATCAGATAAGTATAGTTCCGTAAAAAGTTGTATTTTAAATTAATACTTCTTAGATAGATGGTACATATTATTATGTTTGGTCTTAAAGGTTATACAAATAAATCAAATTTGGTTCAGTTTCACAAAGACTGAGACGTTTTAGATCTTTTTTAAAACTTCTTTTGTAATATTTTATTTTAATGTTTTATTTGTTATGTTGAATTTGTGTCAACGATTTTATACTTTATTCTGTACTAAATGAGAGCTAAACACACTACCGCACGCAGATCGACTCGAAGTTCACGACGACCACGCAGATAGTGAAGCTGGTGAACAGTCACATGATAAGCCGTATCAATCTGCGTATAAGCGACATCAAACGAAGCAAGATGGTGCGCACTATCAACTTCTACTACAACAATAGAACCGTGCAAGCTGTACAGGAGCTGAAGAATAGGCCTGGTACTGTATTTACTTTTATTTTTTTATTTTAGCTATCCGTGTGGTGACGGAGTAAGAATACAACGCCATCTCATCCCATGGGTGTCGTAGAAACCGACTAAGGGACTGTCTGTGAACTTTACATAGAAAGAAGGAAAACTTGAAATTAAACCCTATACCAAATCCGTCTGGCCCGTACGGGAGGAGGCCCGTACCTGCAGTGGGACATTAATAGGCTGTTATGATGATTTTAGCTGGCGTCATTGATTCTAAAGGCTCTGTTAAATATGCCTTTTATACTTTTTTTTAGAGTAGGCAGGTGAACTTTAAACAGCCTATAAACATAATTCATTGATGTGCAACTATTTCTGGGACTGTGATGTTATAATACCCTTTCTTGATAAATAAGACATATAAATATTGCTGAATTCGAACCAGGAGTTCCTGAGATTACGCGTTTACCTACCAATCCAACTCTTCTACTTGTTTGTTTTTTTGCAGTTACTAAACTAACCCTCTCTAATCCTATTAAAATTAGCACGAAAAGATTGAGCCTCTTCTGTGAACCACGCCACGACTAGAATAGTGCGCTTTATCAACAATAAGTGCACTTCATCAACAATAAGTGCGCTTCATCAACAATAAATGCGCTTCATCAACAATAAGTGCGCTTTATAAATTAATAATTGTAATATATTTTGTTGTAAAGGAATGTGGCACAAAGCGAAACGCGTGCAATTACAATCCGGACAATCGGAGGTGCGTGTTGACTTCCCTCTGCCGATAGTGGCGTGCAACCTCATGATGGAATATGCTGACTTCTATGAGAACCAACAAGCTACTGGTACGTAAAATAAGAACCAAATGTATAATGTATATTATATCTGATATATTATTTTATTATTTATTTATTATTATTATTACGGTACATGGAAAATCTTATATACATATTGTGTATGTTTGTATAGAAATGGGGTTAACTACTTTAACACTGTCCCAGTACAGTGTACCATATGAGGTACACGTGCCTTGTTTTACTATTGTGTCTGCTGGCGGCTATGTGAAAGGGGTAAAATTAACGTGGGTGGAGTTCAAGAACATTATCTCTGTCCGTAAGATTGATGCTCAAGTTGAGCATGTAAAAAAAGCTCGACTTTCACAGAAATATACTTGGCAGACACAGAATATCCATGCTCAAGAGTAATTATTTATGAATCGCTCAAATAAATTCATCTGAGAGGATTGGAACCCGCGACCTCGTGGACGGTAGCCTTATACTCATCCATTGCACTACTAATAAACTAAAATTCAATTGTTTTTGCTTCTCATATGAGATTAAAACGAGAATATATATAATATATATTATAATATATATAATATATATATAATATATTCGAAAAGAAGAAAGACAATGGAAAAAATTGGTACCCGAGGCGAGACTCGAACCCGCGTCTCTAAAAATATATTATTTCATAATGCTTTTTCTTTTTATCAGGTGAATCGCTGCAATGTCCTCGTTGTTCGCAATCAGTACCTGCTAACCCTGGCGTTTGTGCTAACTGCGGGGAGAACGTATTCCAGTGTCACAAGTGTCGGTACGTATAGTATGAAATACGTTGTGTAATATGAACCAAAGTTCCATTGTAGATTAACAAATAGTACATTTAAATTGTTAATTCCTTAATTAGAGTTTGTTAATCCAAAAAAAGCTTTCGAATACAATCTTGAACTTGTTAAAATTATTTCTAAAAGTTGTTTTTTTTTACGTCATCTCATTGCTTTAACTAAATTTACTTTTCATATTATTATCTAATAACGAATATTTCATATCAACATTATTGTATAGTGTAACGTTCCAAGTGATTTGCTACATAGCTTACAAAAAAAAACCAAATTAAATATGCTGCCTACCCCGGACGGGATAAGGCGTGAGTTTATGAATGTATGTAAATTAAATATTTGAGCTATTGTATGTATTTGTAGAGCAATAAACTACGACGAGAAGGACCCGTTCCTGTGTCACGCGTGCGGTTTCTGCAAGTACGCGAAGTTCGACTACACGCTGACTGCGCGACCGTGCTGCGCTGTCGATACCATCGACAACGACGAGGACAGGAAGAAGATGGTGCAGACCATCGGGGCGCTGCTGGACAAGGCTGATAGGGTCTATAGGCAGCTTGTCTCTAATAAACCTGTTTTGGAGGTTAGTTGAAAGAGAAAAATACTTTTAATAGTTGTATTTCAGTTATAATATATGTATTATTGACTCATAGCGCGAGCATATAATACAAGCAAGTTCTGGAATGGTGACCGCGTACCAAAAAACGCAAGATGAGGAACAGAAACACGGTAGACCGACGACCTAGTTAGGTCGTCGTAGGTCGGCGAGAAATCGATGAATGAGAGAGAACACAGGACCGCACAAAGTGGAAATACTTAGAGAAGGCCTACGTTCATCAGTGGATGCTTATTTGTGAAGGTAAATTAATATAATAGTTTATAGATAATCACATATTAATTTCGTAATATCTATTCAACAGTCTCTCCTCCACAAGATAAGCGAGCATCGCCTAGAAGGTCGCAGCGGTGACGAGAACAGTAACGTGAGCAGCACTTCGTTCAGCGGCGCGCAGATCAACCGCGTCATACAGACGCTCGCGCATAAGTACTGCGTCGACAGTAAGGGACACTTTGAAGATCTCTCCAAGATTATACAGAAGGTGCTGGCTTGTAGGTAAGTGCATCGAAAAAATAGGATTACCGGAAGATTTTGTTTATTTAAACTCTATATTGTATACACTTTAAAATATAAAAAAAACATGAATAACATTAATCCATAAAGTGGTAATGCGGGTCCGGAACGTAATTTTGATAAAGACAGGTCGTCGTGACGAAAAACATTTGCGTGCGCGCCGGAGTGAAAAGTTTTTGAAGCGAATGACACTGCAGCGACCTACCTACGTTGTGGCGTAAAACTTTTAAATTATAACGTGATCGAGTAACATTTTAAAAGTACTTCTGTTCTGAACAATCTTGGAGTCTTGAAAAAAATAATCGTGCTAAACCCTTGTACATTTTTATTTAATATCATATAAATATTTGTGCTACGTTGCTATAAACTACCAAAATGTTTTTATTCGCAGGAAAGAGTTGGTGTCGTTTGATAGATCTCAAAGCGAACAAACCAAGGGCGATACTTTGCCTGTGTATGCCGCTCTATTGCAGAATTATGACGGTGAAGTAACTAAAGGTAGGTTGATGTAAATATGATAATTAATTACGGTTATTATATACGATACAATAATTATCTGGCTAAGAATAATGTGTCTAAGACATTGATTTACAAAAAACCCAAGATGCACAGTTTCAAACAAAAGTAACAACCAAAAGTGTCACTAATTATACATACGCAATAAATACGTATAGTAATATCGTAAACATATTTTTTTTTCAAATTCATTCTTACGCGCATGACATAAAGTTGTATTTACAAAGTAATGCACAAAAAGCAATAAAAAATTTAATGATTGACGTTTGCCGGTAGAACAATGAATGAAGTGGAGACGATTAATGTTTTAATTTTTTTTTTCATACATTTAATTAGTTTTGCAAAATGTTATAAATGTTTGTTCTAAATATATGAAATATATTTATTGTAAATATATTATTAGGTAGAACATTTACAAAACCAATATTAACCTTAAAATAGTTTATTTATATTTATGTACGGTGTAGCATTGGTAGAAATACGAGAAAAAAAAACCTAGCAGAACATAACATGACATGTAGGGTGAAGCTACCAAATATCAGCACTTTAAGAGTTACTCCTACTTTAATATCGTTTATCACAGTGTTAATACAGATAACGACTTTAACAACATGCTTTCTCGGTTCACTATTAAATAAATAATTGATTTTAATTATAAAGAAATGTTTTTATTCATACACATGTTATTTAGATGAGTCTGACTAAATAATTACCCTAACACCAATTATTGGCACCATCATCACCAATTACTAGCATCGACCGAGTCAATTATCAGCACTGTGATATAAGTCATAAAATTAGGTAGATAAATGAAATAATCTAATGTTTATAGCAAAATCTCTTATATTTATACCTAGACTAGCAACCGAAGTTTCAGAAGAAAGATATACTAAAAAATAAAAAAATCCAAAAAACAATAAACTGATCATGATTATGTTCATATAGACCATATTC
Organism: Schrankia costaestrigalis; assembly: GCA_905475405.1. Lineage (NCBI taxonomy): Eukaryota > Metazoa > Arthropoda > Insecta > Lepidoptera > Erebidae > Schrankia > Schrankia costaestrigalis. The sequence goes on from FR997826.1 coordinate 18,824,286, forward strand.
TTAAAAAGAAAATAAAAAAAATACTCAATGAAGCCCTAAACTAAGTATTTAAAATATAAACACTTAAAAAAATTGACGAATTGATGACCTCGTCTCTTTTGAACGCCCTTAAATAACTATATAAATATAATAATATGTACAATTATAAAAAATAAATAAATAATAAAAATAACATTTATTTTCTCCACAAAGGTACTTACAAACTAAATATTTCTTAAATTAGAACAGTGTACAACCTTTGCGAGAGACTTGGTGTCTGTGCTAGGGCTAACCCTGTGTTACAGATCACTACATCATAACTATTCTTTAAAAACAAAATACAAAAAAGTATAAAAATTAATAAACCTAACAATAAAAAAATTAGACCCAATAAAAAAAATTAAATAAAAGGCGACTCCACTAGAAATAAGCACAGAGTCAAAGTATAACTCGGAAGAAAAATAAAGAGGTTGTTATGCATTGTTCTTTCACTAATAAAGCGGCCATTGTAATTTGCCGGATTGTAGGGGAAGTGTCAAGATGGTGTCAAGTAAGGTTTTTAAGACAAATTAAATCAAAATTACATGTAGCTCAATATATTTAGTCCTTTAAACAACAAAAACAAATCAATTAACTCTTTTACTTACCCAAAGTACGATATCCCATCCTTTTCTATAATTTCTCACCGAACACTTCGGCATTTTTGTCTTGTGTACACGGTAACGCGGGCGACGCGATACTAATTGAAAAGAGGCGCACAATTTGAAATTGTGCGCTTATTTGTTGCGGACGGTTTTGGGAAGTGGAGTGTGTATCTTTGGTTTTTTGTAAATCAATGGTCTAAGATAATTAATAACGTCATAAAACGTTAAATCCAAATCTAAAATTTTATTGATATTTGTTAATGGGACGTCGTTAGTGAGACCGCGACCAAATTTCAATTGAATTAAAGGCTTTCTCTTAGTCAGCTTACAAACATTGTCCTATAGAACATATTTTACCTACCTATTTCAAAACATGAAAATGATAGAAATTATTAACAAGTTATACATTGTTTAACTTGAGATGGAAGTCTCCTTTTAAGTATTGTAATACCTGTATTAGTTACTCCCTCTAGCATATCACAGGTATTGTCAAATATCATTAGGTTATGTGAATAAATGTGGTTGCAGGAGTGACGTCAGACAGCCCGGTAGCAGGCGGCAGCGAGGGCGGGCGCTGCGGCTGCTACGGCTGCGCGCTGGCGAGCGCGTCGCACTGCCTCACGCTGCTGCGCGCGCTGGCGTCGCAGCAGCAGCACCGCACCGTGCTGTGTCGCTTCGGCCTCGTGCACGAGCTCGTGCAGCACAACCTGCACCGCGGCACGCCACAGGTTCACAATCATGTTCTCTATTTTATATTTATTTTGTTTAACATTTACTTATAAGTTTAGAATACCCACATAACAACTAAGAATTTTAGTCTGCTACAAAATTTGCATTTGGGCATTATTAGAGCTCAGGGAAATTTGAATATACTTCCAGCGGGAGCTTATGTTCTCTGTCGATTGTAAAGTCGTGACTATTGATCATATTTGATGAAGTTAAGAAAGACTAATAAATAATTTAGTGTTAGTAAGTCTCTTTAGGCATTCAGTCTCTTCTTAGTTAAATACGCTGTATTTAGCTGCCTCGATCTCCAATGTCGCCGAGTAAAAAAAAAGCTGATAATTAAAGGCGACCATCAAGAAAAGGAATGCCGAATATCTCGGTCATGTCATTGTATTGAGCTAACTTATATTGATAGGCAAATTTGAAGGCAAGCGTCGTCAAAAATGTATTTTATTTGCAACGTAAAAGAGTAGAACATATTTTCTCCTCCGCTGTATTCTTTTAATCCACCTCTAAACAATAGTGTGGTGACGGAGTAAGAGTAGAGTCAGTGTATCACCACACCATCTCATCCCATGGGTGTCGTAAAAACCGACTAAGGGACTGTCCGTAAATATTATCTTTACGTAATAAAAACATAGAAAACTTGAAATTAAACCCTATACCAATCCGTTTGGCCGTAGTAGGCCATGTATCCCTTCGTCAATGGAGAAGGCCCGTCCCTGCAGTGGGACATTAATGAGCTGTTATGATGTGAGCGTATGCTAAATATTGCTTGCACCAGGACCTGCGTAGTGCAGAAACACACTGGGCTTTGTATTTGAAAAGTAGTTAAGTTTTCTTGCACCCTTGCTAATCCTAATTTCTTTCCTTTAGTGTCAAGAAGAAGTTCGGGCGTTAATCTGCTTGGTGACCAGGGATAACTTGCCAGCAACAGAACAACTATGCAATCTACTGTCCCAGCGAATCACTCTGTCTTTGTTAGGACACGCCGCTTCACAGGATCATAACAATTCTGTAAGTTGTTTCTCTCCTTTGTTATGTTAGCCTGTTTAAATAGTCTTTTGTTTATGCCAGTTGTAGCGTAGTGTGAAGGAGCATTTGGTTAGACCTGCGGGTTGATAACATTACTTTTTGACTACCATCCGTTGTCTTAATTTCTAGACTGTATTCTATCAAGTTCAATATTGTCATAATTCAGTTCACTCATTTCCACTTATTATGCCACTATGATCCGTTGGAGAATTTGATTTTACTAATCATTTGGTGTCTTTGTAGAAAAAATATATTTTACCTTATTTTTTTTGCATTGCCAACTGTGACTAAGCATACAAGACCGATTTGCCACCGACGCATTTAATATGTTATAGAGTGTGTATTGTATATTTTAGGTGCGGCCGTTGGTTCTCCTATTGGGTTCGCTCGTTAAAGTTCAAGACTCTGTAGAATGTTGGGAGGCAAGGCTAAAATGTATCGTGAGACTGTGGGTGTGGTACGTAAACTTCATTTTATTTGTATTAATTATAAATTACGTTTGCATTGAATAGTAATAAATTTTAGTCAATAATAACAGTATAATAAATATTCGTTAAGAATAACTTAGAATCGATGCAACTTCATCATTATTATCATTTCAGCTATTTGACGTCCACTCCAGGAAATGGACCTTGCCAAATATTACTTAAAAGCTATTTTTAAACCAGACTTTATTTAGTAGATTATGTTTTAGAATAGAAAAATAATTATCTTTTTATTTGTATCAGGTGTTGCCCTCAACTTACCGAAGTGGCAGGTATCGCTCCCGCTTGCAACACCATTTTGAAAGAAGATGCAATAACTGGTATACCGGGAATTAACTCATCATCACCTAATTGTAATTATTTTTTTTTTTTACTATATGCAACCACATCATAATAGATTTCTAGGGTTTCAGTCCTGTAAAAAATCATGATAATAAACAAACATGATATTGAAAGTTTGAAAAAGACTTGCATTGATGGTAAATTACAATATATTATCAGATAAATTAAAACATGCAAGCTTTCTAGTTTCTTTGCGTTAGACACTGAGTCTGAAGCCTACAACTAATACGAGATATTATTTCCATTAGCTCGTCAATTTGCCCTACAACAAGTGGCGCTACCGTGTCTGCGCTACATGCAGCAGCTCATGGCGCCGCCCGCGCCTGCACCCGCTCCCGCCACCGCGCCCGCTACCGCTGTCGCGCCCGCTGCTGATTCCGAACCACCGAAGGACGGCGCTAAGGTTAGATATACTTATACTGTGTCGCTTCTTTATTATATTAGGTTGGGGAAAAAGTCTTTTCGTATTTTTGTATGAAAAGTCAAGACATTTTTTTCAAAGTTTATTTACATTTATTTACAATATATATGTACCGTTTTGTTGAACAACTTTCTGCCATTTTGTGGGCAGAGACATTATCCCGTTACTGTAGAAACTTTGGGACTTCTGATCAAAAACACGGGACAAATAGTTTTGGCAGTCCTCTCATGAGGTCAACCTTACAGAACCTAAAGAATTCTGAAGAGACCGAAACAGGTGAAAATCTGAAGGCGCAAGGTCAGGGCTATATGGTGGATGCACTAGGACCTCCCAGTCGAACTCTCTTAATTTTTGCTGAGTGGCTAAAGATGTGTGTGGTCTAGCGTCATCGTGATGAAAGACCACACCCTTCCTGTTGATCAATTCCGGCCGTTTTCTCTCGACTGCTTCCTTTAATCTCATCAGGTGCTGGCAGTAAAGATCAGAATCGATGGTTTTGCCGGGCGGTAAAAGCTCATAATGAACAATGCCCTTCCAATCCCACCATACACACAGCATCACCTTATTTCGTGGTAGGCCAGGTTTGGCCACAGTCTGTGAAGCCTGGCCAACTTTCGACCACGACCTTTTTCGCACGTTCTTGTCGTACGTGATCCACTTTTCATCGCCAGTTATCAATCTCTTCAAAAACGGCTCGATTTCATTACGTCTCAATAATGAATCGCAAATGAGTACACGGTTCATTAAGTTTCTTTGAGTGAGCTCGTGTGGCACCCAAATATCGAGCTTTTTTGTATAACCAGCTTTCTTCAAATGGGTCAAAACTGTTTTGTGGTCAATTCCCAGTTCTTCAGCTACATCGTAACTACTAATATGCCGATCTTGCTCCACTCTTTCAAAAATGGCGTCCATTTTATTCGTAACAGGGCGACCAGAGCGAGGTGCATCTTTAACATCAAAATTTCCGGACTGAAAACGTTTGAACCAAATTTGTGCTACTCTTACTGACACTGCATCAGGTCCATAAACATCACAAATTTTTTTCACTGCTTGAGTTGCATTTTTGCCTTTTTTATAATAAAATTTTAAAATGTATCGAATTTCTTCATTAGATTTACTCATTTTTACGGAGAGAAAAACAAATGAAAAATAGCGGGAAACAACTTTTTTTTATTTTTTTCTTTTCTTTATAATGTAACCTTTTTAATGTTACCAAAACCAGCCAGACACAAGTAGTACAGTCAAAGAAATTTTATAATAACTTTATACCTACGTTATGCGAAAAGACTTTTTCCCCGACCTATTAGATTGTTTATTGAATACTGAAAATGATGTAAAAAGCTTAATTATTGAATAATATTTTAATGAATGAATTGTCTTTTTCAATAAATGTTCTTGTAGAAATTAAGCCTCACCTCAGAGCCTGTTTATTGTCTCGTACATGATTACTTTGATTTCAAAACCGTGACTAAGCCTTAAAATGGATTAGAGCTACATGCAGCCTTACTTCATTTTAAGCTTTATCTTATATGATTTATCTATTATGATTTTGTGCAATCTTATTTGTATAACTTCGTTTCCACGGTCTACTAGCGTGCTGGCGAACGTGTCGCTCCGCTCTGGTGAACAGACAGCCTACATCAAACCGTAACCATTTTACAGGAGAGCAGCGGCAGCGGTGTAGTGACAGTGGGTACTGTCGCAGTATCGTCTACCGGCAACATGGTGGTGGACCTGGCGGCGTGGCTGGCGGGCGGCGTGCCGCACGACAAGTGGCGACGTCTGGCGGCGCCGCGCCACGCGCCGCGCGTCACGCAGGAGCACCGCGACGCGCACCTCGCGCACAAGTACCTCGCCAAGTGGAGGGAGAGGGTATGTTATACTACCAAGTACGATTATTCCTTACGAGTTCTATTCCATCCCATGAAATCATTGTTCTCTAAAATATAATTAATTTATCAGTACAGTTAATTTTTTTAAAAGTTGTTTTAAGCCTTAAGAACTTCCCCATATTTAGCGTGCGTGTTCCTCAGGAGTGGAATCTGAGCTCTGCATTAGCGTCTCGTATTGCTGGGGTGTGACGTATGTGCGGAGAGCGCGCGGCGTGCACGCGGTGCTCCCCTCGCTCATGTCCAGTAGACCGCTATGCCTGGCATCCGCTACTGTTTCCGTCAGGGACTGTTCTATGTTCAAATTGTGCCAGACTTGACTGAAAAGGGACACTTATGCACCGTGTGACGTCGCTTATAGGCCCGCTTATATTTTGACCCCTACTTGTTTTACATAATGCAAGGAAGATTACGCGCGTTGTACCTTTACTTTATCCATTAAGATTGAACTCGTAAACCGTAATATAATTTACATAGCCACAAATAATGTTACTTATTTTAATTTGTTCTGTACAGACATTACTATCCCACGGCATGCGACCTTTGGCCTTAGAAGACGGTGGATGGTTGAGACCTGTAATGTTCGACCCGAGCTCGCGCATCGCTCGCGACACAGCCTGTCAAATGGTCAAGTCGCTTTGTGACTCGTATGAGAGAACTAAAGCTGTAAGTACCTATGAAAATATTTTTTTTTTAATTAGAACTTATTTTGTGGTAATCGTTTCATTAAAACTTAATTTATTATCATTTGTGTGAATGTTAAATTGTGTATTTAGTGACAAACCAAAAATACATTATTTAATACATACACATGCAGTCCGAAACAAAACCCTTAGCCTAATAAGAGTGGTACTTCAAATGTAAGAGAAATTACTAATAAGTTCATTTTTTTCTAGGTATTGATCTTGCTTACAAGTTTCTTGCCCGAAGTTGGTAACGCCGGAGAAGCTAGTGAACAGTTCCTGCAACTTTACCAAAGTATGTATTATTTTAAATCATTTTTGTATTATCAGAACATGCAATATTGCTTGACCCCCTTAAAGTCAAAGAAAAAAGTTTGCGCATGTACAGTCACGAGCAATAATATGTACACATTTTCAAATTTTCTAAACTATCTGCACGTTTATCTAGACATTACAATATCAAAATGAATTCGTAATTTAGAAGAGGTTCCGTACAGTTTTGAATTAATCTTCGAATTTTCAATTTTGGATTGGCAGAACTTTAGATAACTGGTTTACAAAATGCGAAAATGTGTACATATTATTGCTCGTGACTGTACAATCACAAGGAAAAGAAGCGCTCCTCGCCATTAAGTCACAAAAATAACTTCCGCGCACCTATTTGCAACAACTTTAAGCCGGCCAACTTAGATAGCGCGTACTGTATATCATCATAGCCACTGTATTATTTTTTTTATTTACTTTTATAGCGCTGGCTTCTGAAGCGCCATGGAACCAGTTCTTAGCACTGCGTGGAGTATTACAACAGATAGCAGATTTGATGACCAAGGAAATTGAACAACTTCATCGTTTAGAAGAAACTACACTCACTTCTGATCTAGCACAAGGTAAGAAAGTAGTTTTATCGAAAGGGCTTCTAAACAATAAGTTTAAGCACATTTAAGAAATCAAAGTATAGGTTACAAATAAATTGATTTAATATTTTTAAATAATCTAATATGTATTAAAAATTAAACAATAGTTTTATTTGTTGCGGCAAATTTCAACAGTGAATTGAAATTATGTTTTAATCAAAAAATCTATAGTTTGTAGTTGTAATCAGGTATAGGTATAATACAACTTGTATTAGACCTGTAGGCCTAATCAGGTGTACCTGATTAGGCCTCTCATAACATTAGGCGTGTGCGTTCTTCGAGCATGTAAGCCACGCTCACGCTTACGCGGCAAACTTGCTGCGTAAGCTTCACGTCCACGTCTCTCATACGCACGAGAAATGCGCGCGCCTAATGAGAGGTCAGCCTTCAGATAGTAAAGTATAGACATGTAGAACGTATGTTATAGTAAGTTTGTTAATGCAGGGTACGCACTGAAGCGCTTGACGGAGCTGCTGGCGATGTTCCTGGAGGAGAGCGGCGCGCGGCGCACGTACAAGACGCGGCTGGTGGGCGCCGTGCTGGGCGGGTACTTGTCGCTGCGGCGCCTGGTCGTGCAGCGCACGCGCCTCACCGACGACACGCAGGAGAAACTGCTCGAGCTGCTCGAGGAGATGACCACCGGTATGTATACTAATATACTATGTAAGTGTACATTTTTTGTCTTCCTATTGTGTAATTACGAGTCTAGGGGTGTAACGACATCTTCTTTCTTTCCAATAGAGAAAACCAAACACACAAGGACTCTAAAACTATCAAATAGTTATTAAAATATAATTTACTTATAGTTGACAATTGTCTTCAACAGGTACGGAAGCGGAAACGGCAGAGTTCATGGCAGTCTGCATAGAAACAGTACAAAAGTATCCGCTACACGACTACCGCACTCCGGTGTTTATATTCGAACGTCTCTGCTCCATCATATATCCTGAAGAAAACGATGTCGGAGAGTTCTTCCTTACACTTGAAAAGGATCCACAGCAGGAGGACTTCTTACAGGTTAGTATTTTAGAGAAATAAACTAGTTCAACAATATAAGTTTGGCTTGTTTAATAATAATTATACTTGTAAAAATGGATTCAAAGTGTTAGTAAACTGTTTTTGAAGATATGGTTAGAATAATTAGCAGCTAGGTATTTTATGTGATGTTTTTGACTATTATTGGCTTATCCCTCTCAATCCAAAAAATATAGTACCAATTTGAATAACATTTCCTGTTGAGGTAGCAGTCACGCTGAAAGCTATTACTTCCCATCACAATAAAATGTGAATTAATTCGATACAATTTGTTTTAATGTTTGACAGTACAATTAAACTCGACCTAAGGAAACCTAAACCCACACAGGCAGCAGATGGTTTTAACTTGACATTTTCTCCACAGGGTCGTATGTTAGGAAACCCATATTCATCTCTAGAACCAGGCATGGGACCGCTCATGCGTGACGTGAAGAACAAGATCTGTACCGACTGTGAGCTGGTGGCACTTTTAGAAGATGACAACGGCATGGAGCTCCTGGTCTGCAACAAGATTATGTCTCTAGATCTACCTGTCAAAGAAGTTTATAAAAAGGTTAGCTATGTAATTGTATACTATTTTTGTCGAATGGAGATCCAAGTATAAACTACGATACAATAGCCAACTAGTCTGACTAATCATCAGCATTGTAAGAAACATTAAACTTTCATTTCAATCACAGGACCCCAAATACCTGTTAGTGGCTAGATTTGGCTGACTATTGTATTGATGACAGTTTTTATTGACGCCCAATTATGTAGTCTTTTACTATATGTATATATAGTAGATATATATCCTTTACTATGTGTGAAGTCCCTTTACTATACTTTCACGATATTTAATGAGATGGTACTGTAATATGAAAAATTGATTAAAAGGTATTTTTCATCACTTAATTTTTGTTTGTTTGACTAGGTATGGTGTATATCTGGCGAAGGAGTAGACGCAATGCGAGTAGTGTACCGCATGCGTGGTCTGCTCGGCGACGCTACAGAAGAGTTTGTGGAGAGACTCACTCAAGCAAATGCCGAGGCGGTCGACGATGAACAGACTTATCGCATGGCTAATGTACTTGCTGATTGTGGTGAGTTGGAATTTTATTTTTAAATGTTCTGAGGTTTTTAATAACGAATAGTAAGGGATTGTTTAAGATCCGCTAAACGAGCCGAAAGAAACATAAACATAGAGCTATGTTTGGAGCGTTCAAGGAGAAGTGTTTTTGTTTGAAGTTATAGTTGTCAGCGCTGCGTCATAAATGAAGCGGCGGTTGACGCTGTGTAGGACGGGACGGTAATCAAGCGAGTTTTGCAATAGAAGAACGCGGCGGTTGAAAAGGCGTGCGAAGCCACGCCACACGAGTCGCTCGACGCCTCGCGTCTCCTTAAACAAGCCCTAAGGTTTTCACGTAGCTCACAATAGTCGTGCTCCGTGCGCTGCGCTTGTCTGTATTTACCTTTATTCAGCTGTATTAAATGTTGTGATGTTATGTGTACAGGTGGTATCGAAGTGATGCTGCAGCGGCTGGCAGCCATCCAGCGCGTGGGGTGTGCGCGCGCCTTAGTGTCGACACTACTGCGGCTGGTGGCGCTGTGCACGCGCGTGCGGCGCTGCGTGCGCGTGCTCACGCGAGCTGACACGCGCGCGCTGCCCGTGCTGCTGCACGCGCTGCACCTCGCCGCTATTGATGAGAAGGACGCACCGCGCGCAACTCTACTCTACCAGCTGCTAGAGGTACGCCTACACTCTAACACTCTACATACAGTACACTTCAAATAATTGGGCCGACCTTAAGTCAGCTGTCGTGCGTGACAGTAACAAATATAACACGCCCTCCCCACGCCCCCCCGCCATTTAGTTCAAAAACTGACATCTTGCAGCCATCTGCAAGTTAGCTGGTGGTTTCTGTACTACCAAGTTCTCCTCAACTACTTTGAGGAATCGCCGACCGTGACGCAAGTAGATGCATTATGATCATACACTAGCCATCGATATGCCAAGTTAGTCCAAAAAACTAAAAGTCATCTTCCAGTGCAATGGTAAATAGGGAGATACAAAGTATTTCTCCCTTTTCTTTGCTGTAACTAGCCTCTTCCAACTGTCCTAAAGACAGATGAACGTTGAAGCATTTCTGTATAAACACAACAACATTCCTATGAGTAATCATAAAGTCTATTACAGAACTTCAACACTGCCCAAGTCTTGATCTTTGGCTTTTAATCATTAAAGAAATGTTCTGTATTGTTTTTTTTTCTATTATAGATAATGGAACGTATACTGTCTGTAGCTGCGAGCGAGAGTCTTGAGTCGTTCTTACAATTCTCTCTCACGTTCGGTGGACCGGAATATGTTCAAGCTCTTCTAAACTGTACTGATTGTCCAGGTAAGACCTCGTCTTAATTGTTCACTTATAACTATGTATGTAAGAAAATCTTGGAATTTAATTTGACCCACTTCCCGATTTTCGGTTAGGATGAAATTTAGCTCACGCTTTGAGTTCTGATGACAATACATAACTAGCTAAGAAACGTCCTTAGAAATCCAATATGGCGGTCTTCCCAAGATGGCGGACTGGCTGTTCAAAGACGACGGCTTTGTCAATTAAATTCAAATTAATCTTACATTATAACTAAATTTCATTATTTTATTTCATACAGGTATACGAAACAACTCAGTCGCTTTAGGCCATCTGACTCGTGTGCTAGCCGCGCTAGTTTACGGGAACGACCTTAAGATGGCGATGTTAGTCGATCATTTCAAACCTGTACTCGACTTCGAGCGTCTCGACTCTGAACAATGGACGGAGGAGGAGTTCCGTATGGAACTATTCTGCGTGTTCTGTGCTAATATTGAGAGGAACTCTATTGGAGGGACGTTGAAGGACTATCTTATATCGCTTGGTATTGTGAGGGATGCTTTGGATTATATTGTGGTAAGTTTTTTTATTAGGTATCTTTAACTTGTCAAAGTAATTTAAAGATATGCATTTACTACTTTTTATTAAAGACATTCTTTAAATTAAAATAAATTGCTAGGTATTTATTAAAATGACTTGAAAATAGGATATAACCTTAATTTATAGTTTATTTTTTCGTCGACAAACCAAGTCGCCCTTAGTCAAGACTATTTAGAAATGTATTTCATTTGTTTTGCAGCAAAACGCGCCTTGTGTGAAACCTACATTAGTTTGTACCGATTCGGACGAACTCAAAGAATTCATAAGTCGCCCCGCACTCAAATATATATTGCGTTTCCTCACTGGACTAGCTGCGGACCACGAACCTACTCAGGTACATTTTATTTATTATTTACATACATTCATAAAGTCACGACTTATTAGTTCTAACTTGTCTCCGTGCTTCGAAAAGTCTTAACTTTTAACATGCCCTTCATAACAAACACCAACTCTAATGACCTTGTATAAAGGTCAAAACCAATGAAAAAACGAAGTTATTTGCGCTGTTTAAAAAGTTTAACAAGTCTCGACACCAACCCACTAACTAAACGATGTAGAAAATATCTACTTACAATTAAAAAAATGTTGTATTTTTAGATGTTGGTGTGCGAGAAAGTGATACCAATAGTACATAGACTGGAACAAGTGTCGTCTGGCGAGCATGTTGGCTCGCTCGCTGAGAATCTTCTGGAAGCATTGCGTTCTCAACAACAATGTGCTGCCAAAGTTCAACAAGTCAGGGATTTCACAAGACAGGTATGACTTATTATAAGCTCACTATATAACGTTCTTTATACCATCCTTCGAAGTAGGATATTGAGTTCAGCATTCCTACACTCAATTTCCTACTTTTTTTTTAATTGTTTGAGTAACACATTTCAATATGATAACATAGTAAAAAAAAAAACTTAAAAGTATCTTCTTCCAGAGATTAATATCAAGTTTTCTTTACACATATTGGTTTTATACCTTTATGTTAGGGCTTCCCTTTTTTTGTATGCTAAACAAAAGAAATTTTAAAACATAAATAAAATATCAGAGAAAATATATGTCCCTATCTTTTTCTTGGTGACTTTATGACTTTTATGTGATAATTCCACCAAACTGAGCGCTTCGCAGCACGTCGAAAGCGCTAAAGGAAATTGCATCTTCTATACAATACTCAAATTTGATATTTGCAGGAGAAGAAGCGACTAGCAATGGCAGTACGCGAGCGCCAGCTGGGCGCGCTGGGCATGCGCAGTAACGAGCGCGGGCAGGTGACGGCGCAGTGCTCGCTCACGCAGCAGGTGGCCGACCTGGCCGAGGAGAACGGCGCCGTGTGCTGCATCTGTCGCGAGGGGTACAAGTACCAGCCTACCAAGGTACATACGTACTACTAATACCAGTCACGCACTAGCGTTCTTTTTTAGGCCAGTCTCTCTTATACATCTTGTCCTTAATTTTTTTTTTTTTTAAACATGCTGTGGACACATAGTTTAGGAGCATAGTTTAAAACTAACCTATAACTTGTATTTATACTAACCCCTAGTGTACTGTGTTCTGTTTTGTGTTCCTAATAAAATAAATAAATAAATACAAAATAAAATAAAAAGTGATTTAGGGTCGTAGCAATCGAAACGTAAACGGATCATGGCACCGTGTAAACTCGAGCCGTTCAGTATTATTTGTATGAAACTCCTTACTGCAATGCACATAATCGGAATAATCGAATTTTTAACGTTTGACACCGAAGAAAAAGGCGAGGCGGTGCCGATCCGTTTACGTTACGATATAAAGATTCGTAGAGTGATTATTTTATAAATAAATAAATAAATAACTGAATACTGCAGATAAATAAATACTGCAGAAGTATTCAATACAAGAAGGTAATACAGACTGACTTAGTTTCTAGTGCGCTTACGGCTAGGTAACACATTTTATTACATGCGCGAGTATAAGGTTCATTTACTGTCCTAAATTATTAAAAGATGACATAATGCTAATGATGAATAATCTAGGTAGGTACAGACTCTTATGCGAATGTATCCGTTTGGTTTAAGGTATTTAGATTATTGATACAAAAAAGTGATACAGAAAAGATGTGTCTACAATATCAGGGTCGAGATGATGACTTCTGCGTAGTAGCAGTTACAGTCCTTGTGTGTAGATAGATTTACTGATGTCGACTTCCGGTTTAGTTTGGGTATTTTCTATGTATGTACTTACAACAGTAAAAAGGATAGATAGTACACCCAGAAAACTTAGTCTTACATCTGTCATCTCCGCACACAATATAATGCAATTACTGTCTAAACTCAATCATAACTATCGCATGTTGTCTAACCAGTCCTAGTTACCTTTATACAAGTGTGTTAATATAAAGTTTTAACCCACAGGTGCTAGGTATCTACACGTTCACAAAACGCTGTCCAGTAGAAGAGTACGAGGTGCGAGCTCGCAAGACGTTGGGCTACACGACGGTGTCTCACTACAACATTGTGCATGTCGAGTGTCATATGGCCGCTGTGAGGCTTGCTCGCGCTAGGTATTGTATTCTTATCTATATTTTTTATTTAATATACTTAATAAAAAAATGACCGTTAACACTATCTCAACAATAAAACATACAGAAATATTAAGTTCACACCTGCTTTAACAAAATAGGTCTCATAACTTCTGTTTTCTAATTAGTTTTAAATTATTTTATGGCTTTACTTGTCAAGGTGGCTCAGACGCATAATGTCCACTGGTCGCAAAAGGTCTCTTTCGCAGAATGTCTCTTTAGCAAAATGTCCATTTCGCAAAATGACCTTTTCTCAGAATGTCTCTTTCACAGAATGTCCATTTCGTCCTTTCTTTTGCTCGTGACGATCCTATTCCGATTTGATATTGTGCTACATGACCCTAAGACAGAAGGCAGGATGAACTACTATTTTGTAATATTGTTTGTGTCCAATAAATAATTTATTTTTATTCATAATTATTATGCATAGGTGTAATCTCTGTTTTTGCCTTGAGAATATATGAGAATTTATTTTATAATTTGTTCTGCCTTTGGTGTTAGTAATCTACGTAAATCCGTAGTTACAAATTATCCGTACCTTTCTAGGGATGAGTGGGAGAGTGCGGCGCTGCAAAACGCATCGACTCGTTGCAACGGTCTGCTGCCGCTGTGGGGCCCGCACGTGCCCGAGTCTGCCTTCGCGAGCTGTCTCGCCAGGCATACTACTTATTTGCAGGTAAGGATGTCAGAAGCTTTTACAAAATATTTCTGACTGTTATAAAATAATCGAATTTACTTGTCACATAAAGTAATATTACCTATGTTCAAATGACTGAATAATTTTTATAATGCAAAGTAATTTTATAATGCAATGTATAAAATGTACACACAATCTAACAATCCGTTGACGTTGTAAGCGGCAGGTAAAGGCGGGGCTAGCGTTAAAATTAAAAGTATTAAAATGTTTAAATCACGTTACAAGTCGCTGCTCGTAGCGAAAGACGCACCGCGCTTCGACGCTAAGACCGAAATTGTGAATAGGTCAAAAGATGTGCGAACTTCTGTGAGAGGGCTTAAGTTTTGATATATTTAGAAACATCTAGGCATAATTTGTAGTATTGTGCCTGTATTAATTTTAAATGTGTTAATTAAAATGCTGTTCATTGCGTTTTATCACCGTCACACCAATTAACTACTAAAATACACCTCAAAAACACTTTCCTTTAATATGTATGTATTTTGTAACAGGAATGCACCGGGCACCGCGACATCGGTCACACGTGCACGCTGCACGACCTCAAGCTGTTGCTGCTGAGGTTCGCCCGCGGACGCACGTTCCACGACGACACGGGCGGCGGCGGACCGCTCTCCAACATGCAGCTCGTGCCGGCGCTCATACACATGGCGCTATATGTTATCAACACGTATGTACTGTTCATTTATTACGGCTTGATAATAAAGGTAAACAACTGTGGAGTGTCAATCATAGACTAAAGATTTTAGTCTTTGACCTTTAAGAAATGTATAGGAATCAAGGACAAATTCTAGAATCTACAAATTGTAAAATTAATTTTTACCTGTGAAATTTGACGTTGGAAAAAAATACATTTATTTAAAATTTAAGAAAGATAGTGGTTAAATCAAAGTAATTTACGTGTTTTCTATAGCATAAAAGAAAGTTAATCAAGTAAGGATCAATACCCTTTACATCTGCTACTATAATATAATACTTATTCTGAAGTTTCACAGGTACACATGTATCATAACATGAGTGTACCGGTGAAACTTCAGAATAAGCCATAATCATGATATCTCAATTATCAATCGTAGTATCATAAATATCTGGCAACAATGCCGTCTATCTTGCATACCCCTCACCCGCATGCCTTCGAAAAGGTTGACTTTACAACAGTCAAGCAGACAGACAGAATTTTTGCCAATTTTAGTTGCTATCCAAAAACAAGTTATAAAAAAGAAAAGAAAAGAACAAAGACGTAAGATAATCCTTTATATACCCCCTGCAGCTGGGGACGGGCATTCTCTTGTTTTCGGGGGAAATGGCCTACTTTACTACACTAGCTAGATGATTTGTTACATGCATTCCTTTCGAGTTTTGTCGTTTATCTTAAGCTTGTTCGTAGTTTGTAGAGAAGAGGGTAGAAGTATAAGACTTACCCCCGGTTTCTGAATGACTGATCAAGTAAAAATCAACTAATCAAGTGTCAAAACTATGATTTTCAGGAACTAAAATGATAGTTTTGACACTTGATTAGTTGATTTTTACTTGATCAGTCATTCAGAAACCGGGGGTTAGCATTCCATGGATTCTCCGTGCGGGTGCCGGGTTCATCGCGTGGACGGAACACTTGCATAACAGCGTCTAGGACTTACGACCTATATGTAGGTGGAGGTCCCCTTACAACGCGTAAGCGGTCACCTTCACTGTCTGCTATGTTCTGTCCTCTACCTATCCAAATTTGGTAGGAACCTAACTATGTCATTTTGGACATTCTTGATAGTAGAGCACATACAAATAATGTACAATGTATGTGGTGTAGGTCCCGCGTGTGCGCGCGCGAGGCGTCCGCGCTGGAGGCGTCGCTGGGCTGGGGCGCGGTGCGCGTGCTGGAGTCTGCGCACGACGCGGAGGGACCGCTCTACTTCACCACGCTCATGCTCATGCTGTACCCGCATGCTAAGTATGTATACCTATATTTTTATTGCTTTTACATTAACATGGACATATCCTAGAGATTAAAGAACATTGGTACCCGTCGGGGTAGAAAGGTTCTGCAATGCCGACGGAGGGTGGGGTCTCTCCACCCTCCGTCGGACGATCGATATCAGACGGTAGCGCGACGACTTATTTAGAACTTCGGGAAACCTATGGATCAGAAGGCCACAGGACTCAACAATGTAGAAATATTTGGAGAAGGCCCATGTCCTACGATAGATGTCCATTGACTGATTTGGACATAGGAATCATAATTCAGTCGAGGTCACAAAAGTGACATAATTTCTTTTGTAACAAAAAATATTTTATATAGTGTATTTTGATTACTACACTCAATAATAAATTCAATTGTACAAAGTTTTTAAAACAACAAAATAACAAGAGTGGACCTAATAAAGAACCCTGTGGAACTCTGCTTGGAAAATTCACTCAGATTGATCTGTAGTTATCAGTGGCGAAGGGTGAATTTTTAGAAAAGGTAAGCCGAACGAAAAAAAAACTTGTGACTGTCACAAACATCAATTTAACGGACACAAAGAACAAGATCCAGACTCAGGACAATAATTTGTTGATCAAAAAGAATTGTCCTGCCTGGGAATCGAACCCGCGACCTCGTGCACGTCAGCCGCTTACCGCGACCGCGCCGCGCCATCGAGGTTAAAGTGTCTTTCTATAATATTAAATTTCTATTTCGTAATCTACTTTTCTATTGTACTTCATACGTATTAGTGAAAAAATATTCTGTCCCGAACTCAAGTACATAAAGCTATTTAAATCCGAATATGTTTCTCAGTTTGGACATGTTTCTTTGATGAATTAGATAAATGACTCCACAAACTTTTAAAATCTGAGAATAAGACACAAGGGAAACAAAACGTACTATTTAATTTACAACTGCAAGCTGTAAGCCACTTATATTTATCATAAATAGATGTAAATAATATAAAAATATATCGTAAATGCATGGCGCCGGGCGGCGGCCGACGCACGTCTCGTTTGTATCCCACATTCATGTCTGTATTTCTTATTTTCGTTATTTAATTTCAAGAAAGAAGTTTTGCTTCCACAACAATTAATCAATAAGTCAACAATCTAATACTATTAACGCTGCCATTGTAACAACAAATTAAAGTAATAACAATGAAGTAAGTACTTACAATAATGTAGTAGGTAGGCACCCAAAGCACTATGACAATAATTCAATCCATGCACAACACTCATAACACAAACATACTTAGTAATTACTACTTTACACAAAACAGAGAATTCTAATGTATTTGCACTGTAAATACTTTAAAATATAAATAATAGCTGAATGAAAACAAAAACAATAATAAATGTCAAAATAAAAACTTTGGTACTTTGGGTGGGAAATGACTGAGAGCAAAGCAATGAACACAATATCGTTCGTTCATACATCGCGATGGATCGTTTTGATTGGTCAATACAACGACGAACGAATGATGCGTCGTTTTGATTGGTCAATACAACGAGGAACGAATGATGCGTCGTTTTGATTGGTCAATACAACGACGAACGAATATATTAATAATACTCAATTTCCTTAGGTAACTCGAAAAATGCCGGCTTATTCATTCAATGATCGTTCCTTATATCGACGCTCACACACAAAGATAAAATGCAATGTTTTTGCATGTGTGCGTACGACTTTCGTACCGTCTGTTTATACTCGATTCCTATTTTTGAGACCGGCTTACCGCCGCCATTCTAATGTACTCTGTGCCGCCGCCATTAGTTGACAATGTTGTAATAATAGATGGCGTTATGAGTACGTAAATAATTTTCATAATATGTATTGCGATTTACGTAGGTAAGAGAAAACTTTTTTGTTTTTTTAATTTTGTGTACTGAATGGATGTTACGTCATTGATTTATAATTGTTTATTATACAATGTTATTGCAAAGGTAAGCCGGTAGGAATCGGGTTATATGGACCCTTCGCCACTGGTAGTTATCATCATAACTGTTATGACCTAAGCCTTACTTTTTATTCAAACTACTTGAGAAAATCATGTAATTTTGACAATAAGATGGAAGGCTAACTCATTTGAAATGGTTAATAAAATCTTTATAATAAACACTAGGTTGAAGCTAGGAAGTAAAATCCGATTGCTAAATTCTCGCCAGCACATTCTGGTAAAGAAACTAATTTAATGTTAAAAACAGATGTGTAATTTAATTTTAATTAATGTAGGCTTCTTTCTCAATGTAAATGAAATGTATTGTAATAATGTAGATGGCGTGGAGTACGGCTGGACACACTGAAGAGGCTGCTGGTGATAGGTCACGTGCGGGGCGTGTCCCCGGGCGGCCCCGCCCTGCGCGCCCTGCCCCCCGACCAGCGTGCGCCACGCCCCTGGGCCGACTACAAGCACTACGCGCTCTTCGTAGCTATCATCGACCAGCTGTACAATGTTATGTTCAAGGTAAGGTTCAACTCTTATTCATGTATTATATTTTCTAATTTAAAAACCGATAATCACTATAATACGCAAACAATTTTTTACTGGAATTATATCATATCCTTTAAAAAAACAGATTATCAAACCAAATTAGGTGGGATATGGAAGTTTTACATTATGCATCCTAGATGGCGCTGTCTTGTGTATGGCATATTCATCAAAGCAATAAATAAATTAGAATATAGATAAAAGCTTGGGGTGGCTTTTGGGCAAAGGAATCTAGTAAAAACTAAGGTTAATCTTGCCTTAAGATTAAAGTTTTTTGTTCATGGATGAATCGTTTTTCGATGAAATGTCATTCATTGCCTTATTTTTTGATTTGTACCTACCAATACAAAAAATATTAACATAAAATTTATTTTTTCAACAGACCGTAAGTGCGACAACATTAGATCAATGGCCGATAAAGCTTGCGGAGTACATACGGCACAACGACGAGGCTAACGGCAAAGCGGCTGAGCGCATAGTCACTACACTCACAGATGAACTGTTACCCTGCGCTTCCTTCGCGGAGTTCTGTGACGCGGCCGGCCTGCTTGAAGACATACCGGCCCCAGACACCTTCCTACAAACAATCATAGAAGAGCTCCCTTGAGACAGGCCCACCGTTCCGCACTGCCATTGTTACAATGGGTGCATGGCCTGCTAGATCAATAATTGTAACTCAACTATTTAACCAACAAAACAGATTTATCCCCATCAACGAATATTGAAATAAAAATCTAATTGTAGTAATTTTATTATTTTGAAATTAAATATCAGTAGATATCTTAGTGTCATTTATAATCAAGTGAGATCCTTATGACGCTTAAACTAGATTAAAACTGCATTTTGATTAACCCACTTGTTGCTATCGTTTGTTATAAAGATCATGACATTAAAAAAAATATTACCAAAAAATGAAGAAAGATAGTAATATTTTGTATTTTTTGTATTGAAGATAAGTATTATTTCTACCAGTACGTAATATTTATTCTCAAATAAAGCAGTCGTTTTTTTTGTTATCACTGGACAAAGTGTGGTTACTTTCAACATGAGTTTTTGAAGGTATGTATATCTATATTTTTATGTATATTTACGTAATTTTTAATTAAAATTGTAAGAAATATGTTTATAATACAATAAAACAAAATAAAATTGTCAACTTTCACTTGTTATCAAGTAGCTATGGTGGTCACAACTTAGTGATCGTTATAACAAACGATAGCAATATGACCTACTGTAACATTGTGGTTTTTATTGTTTTAGGCAAGAGTTAAAAATCCTTAGTTTGATCAATATTATCGAGGAATTGGAGAAATTTCAGCAGAATACAAAAATATGGGACTTGGTGACAGAGTCATGATATTACGATTTGTTGATGTTTTGCGCAAATAGATAACCAAGCACCTTTCCATCTCTATTTCGATCATGTTTTCACATCAGTTCCTCTTCTAGATAAACTCTGGGAAAAGGCTTGAAAGCTACAACGATACGGGAGAACATGTTGTCAGAATGCCCTTTACCGGCGAATAAAGATTTGCAAATAACTGATCGTGGCTTTTTTGACTTCAGATCAAGTAGGCAGAAAGATAGTTAGTGAAAGGCACGATAACAGGATAGTAGCTATTACTTCAAATGCAACCAACAAACAGAGTTAGAAGATTTTCGCAGCAGCAGAAGAAGTATATCCTTGTTTTAGCAACCCGCTGTTATAAAGACATACAATGAGAACATGGGCGGCGTGTGTATCGTTCTGATGAAAACATAGGATTGTACAGGATTTAGAACCGTGAAAAAAAAATGGCATTTTTTCCTCTTTGCTCACTATCTGGACATGGTAGCCCACTATGCGTGGCAATTATATAAATAGAATGCGGGTGATTATGATTGCTTGAAGTTTCGTAGATCAGTAACAACAAGTTTTTTGGGGTCTTTCAAGAAAACTGATAGCAGAAAATATGGTTGCACATCCTGCAACCTCCACGACTTCTCGTTACGATAATTAGGTATAGGGCATGTTATAAAATACTGCTCAAATAGCCAAAAAAACGGAAGCTTTTTTGAATACAAAGTCATGTTACCCTACACCCTAAACATTGTTTTGAACAATCATTATATCATACTCTGTAAGAAGTATTTGCTTTATCATTTCCTTTATGTAGCAATTGGCAATGCTAATATTAATATAATTCAATACAAGATCAACTATGTTTTTTTATTTATAAATTTCTTAAAATAACGGTAGCTAAAGCAACTAATCAAAACCAAAATTTACAAAATTTTGTGTGACTTTGTAGTAGTGGATTTTGCTATCGTTTGTTATAACAAACGGCATTTTCCAGCTTTTCCATAAGATGTGGATTTTTTTTACTATTTTTCCCCGGGTCGAAAAACTGCAAAATAACGATAGTGAACATTTAACGAAGATCGGAGTAATTTAGAGGTTTCAGTAACAAGTGGGTTAAAATAAGATTACTAGGATTGGTTAAAACATTTTACACATTTTGCAATTTTTCATAGTTAGCTTTTCACGTAATGATTCACATTTGTACGGTAATTGTAAGTCTGTCTTCCACACTTTTGACTTGTCGTTAGATTTAATAGATAATGGATGTCGTGAGACGGCGACGGTTCACAAATAGTTCAGATTACGAGGCCATGACACTAGCGGGCGTCAAACATATACCTTCACTCGGTTGAGGCTCCTAATATTTTACATTTAGATATTAACAAAATGCTTATAGACAAATTAATCAATATTATATTTATTCACGAGTTTTCGGTGCTTATATGTAATTGTAATCTTTGTTTGGTTTTCTGCAATAAAATAGTTTCTGCTTCAAGTCTTATGTTTTATTTTATTTACCTCATCATTTTATCAAAGAACAAGGAGTAAAGATCCGCCCACGTCAGACTGTTTTTAGGACCGATAACCAGTACGTCTGTTCTGTGTGGCTGGCGCCTAAGACACGGACCCGTCGCAGACGCCCGGTTAATCTACTTTCATACAAGTATGGAGCCGTCGTGACGTAAAAGATACTGAAAATACGGGACGAGCCGACGACGTTACACGTCCGCTCCCTATTCTAAAACAAACAGAAAGGGCAGGGCGCGGGCGCAAGCGCGGGAGCGGAAAGGACGCGGAGAGCAAGTCGGTAAGAAAAGAAGTCTTTTTTATGTGTTTGCGACGGTCCGCGACGCGTCCTTGTCTCACGTCTTTTCTGTGTGTCCCGCGCCTTACGCCTCTTCTGTGTGGCCGGCGCCTTAGATGAAAAAATCGGGCATTGAAGTTTTGGTGTAGCTATTGTACTGTTTTCGACATACATTTTATTTTATTTTTATTTACACATTATATACAGGGGCATACATAGGTATTATATTTACACATTATATACAGGGACATACATTTGACATACATATTATATACAGGGTGGAAAATTTAAATGGGGCAGTATAAACCTTAGGATATAGTCTTAGGAGATTGTCCATAATTTTTCAAAAAAATTACATTCTCATTCACAGATTTTGAAAAAAAAAATGACGGTTAGCAAGAGAATAACCATTTTCCCCCAAATTTATTTTTATGCTAATCGATCCGGTTTCGTATGCTAATCCAAAAGTTTTAAGAGAGCAACTGAGGTTGGAGTACTAGAAAAGTCACCAATCCAAAAAATCTTTTTCCATACATTTTAAAGTTAACTTACTTAGATTTTTTTGTTAGGCCATAAGATGAGGTAACTTTTTGTTGTCTACAAAAAAACTAATAAAAAGGTGCATATGCAATTAAATAATAAGATTATTTAGAAAATATTAAGTGATTATTTTCATTAAAATGTTCTCCGTTTTGGATAATTCATAAATGTATTCGTTTATCATTATCACGTTATCACAAAACACTGTCAAAAAAACTTTTCCCATAAATAAGTCATTTACAGTATGGAGACATTGATAATATGATTGGTTTTAACCATTGTGTTTGTTTCGGTTCTTAATATAACAAGTTATACAAAACAGTAAAACACCTTGTGTGTGAATTTAGCTTTACTTGTACATTTTGAGAATTGTACATTTTGCGAGTAGTGTTCATTTTGAGAATTGTACATTTTGCGTGTAGTGTACATTTTGCGTTTTGTACATTCTGCTCCGAAGGGTTTAAAGAAAGACAGCAAATCAATGAGTAAGAAGAGTATATCCGATTACCGAAAATAGCAGAATAATTAATAGCATAAGTTTTGAAAATTATCACATTAAAATGTATCTTATGGCGTTCGGCATAAGGTTGAAATTATAAAAGATTGAATCCCTACTTACTTATATTTGACATTGTATGTTTCATCATGTCTTACTAAGGATTTAATTATATTCCAAGATCTAGGAAGTGCCAAACATCAATTATTTTCTAATGAACCAAATATAACACGAATGGGTAGTGGTGGGGTGTACTATCATCGTATGACTAATAGCTAACTTGCCTAGACGGCCACTTTTCTGGTATCCGTTGATGAAAGTACAAAAAAACAGAGGTAACTTCACTCATTTTCTAATGGCTGGTTTTAACATATATTATAAACAAGATCGTTAAGAATCCATAATCGAAACTGCCAGACACTTTGCGTAGGCCGTTTTGCGTAACAGACACTTCAAAGTTCCGAAAAATCATTAATGTCACTCATTTTCGAATGGCTGATTTTAACATATATTATACACAAGATTGTTAAGAATCCATAATCAAAACTGCCAGACACTTTGCGTCGGCCGTTTTGCGTAACAGACACTTCAAAGTTCTGAACGAAATTCATAAAACTTATTTTCTAATTGCTGGTTTTAACATATATTATAAACAAGATCGTTAACGATCTTGTTTATAATATATGTTAAAACCAGCCATTAGAAAATGAGTAAAGTTACCTCTGTTTTTTTGTACTTTCATCAACGGATACCAGAAAAGTGGCCGTCTGGGCAAGTTAGCTATTAGTCATACGATGATAGTTCTCCCCACCACTACCCATTCGTGTATATTTGGTTCATTAGAAAATAAGTGATGTCTGGCACTTCCTAGATCTTGGAATATTAGAGCTGTCATTGCACTTCGATAAAAAGTCGTTGCAGTGCAACAAAATATAGCACTTATTGTTAACGTTATAAAATATAATTTCAAAATCATCAATAAATTATAATCTCACTTTCTCGCTTCCTCATTGTTGTCTGTCTTTCTTTAAAAGCCAATCATATTATCCATGTCCCCATACTGTAATTTTGTTTCCCTTGAAACATTCGTAACCTCGATAGTTTTCTGCAAAAAGTTTTCTTTACCTCCCTAGTTTAAATTCAAATTAGATGAACATGGGCAGAAATATGTTTTATATGTTATAGTGTCTTAAATTTTCATTAATATAAAAATTTATTATATTAAATAATATTAAAAATAATATTTACTTATATCTGTAAATCTCACACAAAAATTATGTGACCTTACCTGTACTATGAAGTGCTTTATCGCATTCAGTATGTTGTTCAAAGAAGTTATTTATTACAGTTTGACGAAGAATGCCAAAAAAATCCTCGTGGTTAGATAAGTTTGACTACAAAGTTTGAACACGAGGAAGAAGGATATTCTCGTACATAATGACATTTTAGTTTGTATATAACACAACCTCCAGACTAACTAAGTACTTTCGGGGAAGGTGTAAGGAGATGCCTTAGCCGTTTCCCGTAATTGTAATACGATTTGTTAAGTAAGCATGTAAGTGTACTTTTATACAATTTTATTTACTCATTAAACGCAACTAACAACAAGCAGACGTCTTTCATTGGCTCTACTATCAGACATATCTACACACCCTAACATCAACATATTACACAAGTCCTCGTACCCTTTACAAGCATACAATATCATTTTAGTGATCCATGATCCATTGATTATACTCAACCACCTCAGCATTCCTTCAACGAAACAGCTAGATAAATCTAACGTGTCATTATCACGTCGTCGTGCACTTGTCCCTACATACTACTTAAGTTAAAGCACATTAACTTGACAATGTGCTTACATTTCGCAAATATCGTGACTTCAGATTGTTAACAGAGTAGGTAGGTAATAGAACCGTGCGATGCTCTGTTAAAAATGTGGCGATGTCAAGGACGTGTCAGAGATGAGCTTTGTCACGTTCTGACAGCCGTTTAGTGGAGTGACCTACTTTAAAGTGGATTACACTTGACTTTTAATAACACATTTAGATATACAGAAGTTGAATGGCGGTAATAGATACTGTAATAATGGGAAATTGCTGGAAGCGTCCTTAATAGTCTATGGCAAATAACAGATGGGTCAGAAGTCCACCTACAATCTACGTTCTCTTGTTTTGGTAACTTCTTCAATAATCTTTTGCCATGTATGATTTTCTCTGAAGCGCTGCTTTATACGAGTACTTGATGTAAAAATACAGAACTTATCTCTGTTTTTTACAGGGTTTGTGTGCATGTCATATCAGTACTATAGTAAGTAGTCGGTACCTTAACTGTATGACATTTTTGTTACCCCTACGCACCTCTATATCACGGCCAACAGCGGCAGAGGATCATAATTTAATTACTTAATAGGTCCCACCAAAAAACGATCTTAATATTAGGTATACGATAAGTATATCCAGACCTGGTATAAACTGCGAAATAGTGACAGCTTAGGTAAAATAAATAAAATACATTAATAATAATTAAAATATTTATTTTAAAATAAACATTTCTCGTGAGATATATTTTCGATGTAAAACTTTGATCTCACAATAATAATAATTGTTGTAATCACATTCTTGCACAGACACTCTAATAAGAACATGTGAATGAACATTAATTAACAAAATACTTTATTCACATAACTCTAAGTATATAAATAAAACTTAATAAGTAAAATAGAAATGTATAACATTAACTTAATCTATATTTTCGACAAAGCTTTTTAAAAGAAAAATTCTTATAAAGCTTTTATGAACTATTTATAACAATACATTTGATAGTAAACTTTGGATTTTTCGTCGAATGTAGATAATATAACCTCTTTATTTAGCCTATGTATTACAATTTGGTTCAAAATCCAAACAGGTCATCTATATAACATCATCTGTCGCCTCGCGCATACATTTAATTATTTACTCTGTGTTCTGACGAATTCAGAATACAAGGTACCTACCTATCACTGATTATCCTTAAAACTCATCTGACGGCCGCAGGCTGTCATAAAAGCCGAATTATGTATCTGTTAAGCTCAGATTGAATTAATAAGCTCGAACAAGCGTTCCAATAAGTTGGCATTTGTTTTTTTGGAATAGTAAAAAAGTTGTTTTTTGAGTAATAAGTATTGATTAGTATAAATTTCCTGGACCCAACAATAAAACAGTCATATTTATTTTTATCACGGCATAATATGATAGAGTTTTGCATATTTGTTCTCTTATATCAGTATGCGTGAGGCAAGGGTAGATAAGTAATAATATATTTAATAGGCACTTTGAATAACATTACTTATTAAAGCAATAGCACTTTAGTCGTAGTCTAGAAGTCGTAGGATCCGCTGTCCCCAACCTTGCCGATGCGGAAGACAAACTTGTAAATGAGACCAGCGACGATAGCACCGATCATGGGACCAGCCCAGTATACCTGCAAAGAAGAAAAAGTAATTAGCGAAACTATTAATAGACACTAATTATAAATTATCCCTATGTCGTAAAACTGACCAAGATGTAAGATAACGTTCGCAAATATTGTCTCTAAAAGAAGGTAAATTTGGCATAACCCTAGACCCTATATTAATCTATCTGCCCGTTTTGGTAAATGAGCAAGTTCTAACTTAACAAAATTTGAAACAAAAAACAATCAATTTGAAGTACTTATTCATTTGTTTTTTTTTACGGTTCATGGAACGTTAAACGCAGTGACGATCTGAAGACAGTTATTATCACTTGTTATTAACCCACCCTATATTTTATCTTTTGGCCCGTTTTGGTAAATGAGCAAGTTCTAATTTAAACCCTCTATAAAAAATAAAGAAAAAAAAAAAGTTATTACTTATCAATATGAAACAAAAAACAAACAATTTGATGTATTCATTTGTTTTTTTATGGTTCAATGGAACTACGAATGGACGATCTGAAGACAGTTATTTGTATTACATATTATAAGTATCTACAGATACAGTTAGCGGGATGTGTCTTCTACCTTTATTCCTGCACCGATAGAGCATGGTTTACTCAGTAAGTCAAACTTTACTTTAGAAATATGATAGATGGCATTGTGCTTAAAGCGTAAAAAAGCATTAAAGCTTCACTTTTAACACAATTGTTAAAAGTGAAGCTTTAATAACCATAGAATGGGTAGAAACTTAGGTAATTGCTGTTACATAAAACGAAAGGGTTCAAAACATATCATATATCACGGAATCAATAAAGTTCCCAATTAGTTTCGATCATTTAAATTGTAATAAAACGCAACCATGTTATGTAATAACCCTCTTTACATGCACAGCTTATTCAACTACAAATTAATGAATAGTTTTCTTTAACGAACTTTCGAATACCTACTTTTGCATTTCATATTCGCCAACCATCTTAACTCATCCCAAAGGACTTATAAAAACCGACTGAGGAAAGGTTCACAGATAATCTCTTAAGACCAAGTAGTGGGGTTATATCCGAACCCTACTGTCCAAGTTTGTCTAGTTTAAACATCAGTAAGTACGTACTTAACGTATGTTAATATTCAGAAATATTAACGTATGCTAATATGCCGTGCAAGAGGTTGTGGGTTCGATCCCCACGCAGGACAATAATTTGTGAGATCCACAAATTATTGTCCTGGTCTGGGTGTTCTTAGTGTCCGTTAATTGATGTTTGTAAAAGGTCCCCGCGACACAGGGCATGATCCCTAGTGCGGGCGTTGTCTTTTTTAAGAAAAAAAAAAAAAGAAAAAAAGAAAATATACAAAGAGAGGTCGAACCTGATACCCTAAAATAACAGTCTTGTCCACACAATACAACATGATAGTCATCAAAGAATGAGGTATCAATATAAATAATCACCCATTTTGTTAGGAAAAAGATGAAGCGAGTTAGGACATCACAGGTGAAAGTTAGCAATTACCTAGACAGGTACATTCACTAAGACCACATTGTAATTACAATAGTCAGTAATAAGCTTCAAGTGCTATAGAAATAAAATTTATTAACAATAACTTCTTACATTACTAGAGAACGTAACTTTGTTAAACCTAAATGTGAAATTTCTACGCTGTATGTGGTTATAACCGTCTTTTCTGTACGGATATTTATTATGTTATATAAACTTTCTGATTTATGGTTTACCTTTACAAGTAAACTTTATGCTTCAATAAATCCCCATCTAGTGAGCTATTCATCATAAACAGGGTTACCAGTTCTAAAATATGGCAACAAATCTATGGAATTCTGAATTTGAAAAAAGTTTTATCGGTGATATTAAAGCAAAACAGGTTCGTAAATATTGTAGTACTACGGTTAGAAGTCTCTGCCTACCCATGGGAAGTAGACTAACCCTATAAGACTTGAGTTTATGTATGTATTAAGTACTAGCTTTTGCCCGCGGCTTGCTCGCGTTAAATTCGGGGTAACACTGTTCCTCTTTCCTGGACAAAGAAGAAAAAAAAAGTAGCCCTTGTTACTCTCCATCCCTTCAACTATCTCCACTTAAAAAATCACGTCAATTCGTCGCTCCGTTTTGCCGTGAAAGAAAGACAAACAGACACACTTTCCGATTTATAATATTAGTATGGATTATGTTTATTGTTTACCCAGTGTGAGGTCCAGATGCCCATAACAAGAGCAGGTCCAAAGGAGCGAGCGGGGTTCATGCTTGAACCGCTGAACGGTACCTGTAATAAAATATATTACATTTTTTAAATGGAAGATCTTTAATATTAACAGTATACAGTCGAATGATACCATTGTCGATTAAATTTTAACAACGATAAAAATATTTAGACAACGGATTCATTTCGTCAAGTCTGCTCTATATTATTTTATTTCAAATTATTATTTTAATCCTGTAAGGGATATTTTTGTGTTATTTTTGCATTTCTTTGACGTCTGGCGACACTGAAGTAGATCTCTAGTAAGAGAATTGATGAAAAGTATGAAAGTATGTACTTACACAAGCAGCATGGCAGGCGGTGATACTGAGACCAATGGCGAGAGGAGCAGATCCCTTGATATCGTTACGGCGAGCGTCGCAGACACCGTGGACTACTAGCACCAGCACGAAAGTGATCAGAGCTTCGATCAGTAGAGCCTGTGGACAAAATATAATATTGTTAAAGCAGGATATTTTCTGTTTAAAATATATTATACTAAGGGAAAAGAAAGGAAAGAAAAGAAGAGAGAGGAATATCCCCTTAAATAGAAGTGTACAAATGCAGCTAGAGTCCTTCTCTCTGTGACCGTAAAAGAACTGAAGAGGTCTATTAATTAAAAAAACAAAAAGGGAAAAGGCATTTTCGTCACCTATGAAGAGCTCAGAACTGAAGTGATTTAAGGTTATTTTTCTCATGCTACGGTCGCATGTCTTCGTGCTCGAAGTTATATAGTTGCTACTATACAGAAAAAAATATGCAGATAATAGTGAAAAATAGAGTAGGTACAAAGTATTGCACATTTGCATCTATTATAAAATATTATTAAATATTTAACCATTCAATTTGTTTACGAATCCAATCATATTAATTTTAATACTGGGATCAGTCCCACGCACATACAGTACTTTAATTTAAAAATGATCATGAATAAGTGTCATTAAAATCAAGAAATATATTTTATACAAAAACTATCATTTAAATCCACCTACAAGTTTTGGATCCACCAATTTCTAATTTTCTGAGTGAGTGGGTTTTTCAAAATTGACTTTTAATATTAAATTTATAGTTATGTGGTACCGAATGATGATTGAGAAGTAATACATGTTTTTACCACCTTAATACATTCTGTGGGTGTCATAACCGACTAAGGGGTTTGACCTGAGACCTCATAATATCAATCCGCCTGGCTATCTAGTTTTTTTGTTAATAAATCATTGAATATAAGTGATATCTATATAGAAAAGCTTTAGAGTGCCTAACGATAAAGACTAAGAGAGGCAAAAGGGCCTGGAATAAAGGGATGAAGAGAGAGAGAGAAGGTAAATTAAAGGGCAATTAACGGTTAACGCCCAAGTAGAATAAGCAATAGAATAACCCATCCAAAATGTGCCGCAAACTTCTAAATTACCTACGTGTAATGCTTTATAAAGCTAGGTCAGAAGCTACATGCTATATTTTCTTACATTACTGTTGATTACAATACTATAAAACTTAATTATAGAATTTATGTCAAGTTTACAATAATATGAAATTTGGCGCGCATTTGTAATGTCTATAAACATTGATGAGTGGCGGATTATTACTATTTTAACGACAGAATCGCTAGTTAAACATAAAACAAATTATTTTAGAGCTAAATAATAATTTAATTATATTATATTACGGCTATATTTAAATATTTAGATAAATTTATAAATATTCTGGGGAAAGATAAAATTAAATGTTATAGTTTCATTAAAGCTCCATCATTGACCCATGATTAGGCCTAATAGGCACAATGTGAAGAGTAAAAACTTAGAATGTTAATTTCGCAGGTTATTGAATAAAAAAAGTATTTTAATGTACCTACATATTCTCATGTAAGATGACACCATGCATAACCAATTTATATTTACTTGAGATCGATCTTCGAGGTATTTTTATATCGGCTATGTAAAAGGGTATCGCTGCATCTGCTTCTTTTCTATAGGCTGTACCTTTCTTAGCCTTGTAGAAGACAATTTTGTATATAGTTGTCTTCTGTCTAAATGCATAACGTTTCAATAGCGTGATACAAAACACGTTAACGTTGACGTAAGTGTTAAACAAATAAGTAGAATCAAACTCACCTGAGCATCAGATACTCCATGCTGTGGCAGCGTCATTCCAAATCCCCCCACTCTGTCTTCAGGTACAGCCAACTGCAATAAATACATCAGGTTAGACTCATCTCCCACGCATATTGACTAAACTTACAACATTATTTATTATAACTGTTTTGAAATTTAAAAAAAAACCGCATGCAATTATAGTACGTTCGGAATCGTTCAGTTTGACAAGCGTGAAATTTATAGTCTATGAATAAACGTAGTTTGTTCTTCTTAATTTGTTTTTAATTTCAATAGATATGCCTGATTAAAGATATTTATTGCTTGATTATAATCACTAAAATAATGAAAGCATACTTCACGCGTCCTACGTACAATATTTGAATAATGTAAATAATTGGGACCGTCTTTTAATGGCTCCCACGCATAGTAATGTTTATTTATCGCAGCGTGATCAATGTTTCCAATCACAATATTTAAATAATGAAAAAGAAAATAATTAGCCACTTTTTAATTTATTGCATTAAGATGCATTTTTCGAGAAGAGTAAAGTTTGACACAGTTCATACTGGTTTACAGTTTACTGATTAAATTCCACGGAGTTCCAATTTCATCTGGCCCTTCTTTGCAAAGACGGGTCAAGACGATTCTGCTTCCATAATGGATGAAAACTTGGTCTAATATCTGCGAAGTTTTATTTAATTTTATGAAATCTACGCAATGTTTTCACACGGAAACATAAAAAACAAACGAAAGTCAAAAAAAGTCAAAAGTCAAATAGCTTTATTCACTTAGGTTACAAAGTAACACATGCAAATCGTTATACATGTAGTAGAATAGTATAGAGAAAAATGTCTGCCAAACTACTACCACTTTCGCAGACGACTATAGTAGAGCTCTGAGAAGAATGTGGCCAAGAAACTCAGGCCACTCTTTTCAAAAATAATAATTTGACTTTGTTACAATTACCAACAGCAGCGTGAAGAATGATGTGTGCAAGCAAATCTTACATGCATAGCAATTTAAAGTTTAATTGATAAAAAAAATTTCATTGTTAATAAATTGATTTAAAAAAGCTTTAATTGCATGGCACGTTCATCAGTCATCTCGTCACTGCGATATCCGACAGAAATTAACACACAAGCATTTGTGTCGTCAAGTTGATTTTGTTAATCTTTAAGTAGTTGAGAATGGAATAGAATACCATTTAGATAATATAATTAAATACATTTACAAATGCAAGTGAAGTATTTCTATCGTTACAATAACAAATAAAACTGTAAAAGAAAGTAATAAGGTAGTAACATAACATCCGCACAACTACCTAGGTTAAGCCACAATCTACACCATGGAACAAGCAACATGAAATCACGATAATTGAAATCTAAGCCCATGAGTTTTTGTCATTAATATAATCGTTTATTGTATAATAGCCTTTCGATAATAGCTGATTTTTTACAAATGCTTTAAAGTTTAGTAAAGGTAGATCCATTACATGCTTAGGCAGTTTATTGAATAAACGTATACCGAGTCCCGCAAAAGTGTTATGTACCTTATGTAGGCGATGTTGTGGACCTATCAACTTATGCCTATTCCTCGTACCAATGCTATGAATGTCGCCATTTCTATCATACTGTTCAATATTTTGCTTAATATATATTATATTAGCATATATATATTGTGAAGCAACTGTTAAAATACCTATTTCCTTAAAACGATCTCTCAATGAAACATTCGATTCAAGATTGTAAATAGCTCGAACTGCACGCTTTTGAAGAATAAAAATAGATTCGATGTCTGCAGCCCTACCCCACAAAAGAACACCATAGGACATTAAGCTGTGAAAGTAACTAAAGTATACCAATCTTGCTGTCTCTATATTCGTTAGCTGCCTCACTTTTTTAACTGCATAAGCAGCTGAACTTAGTTTTCCTGCTAGAGCTAATATATGAGCACCCCATTGCAGCTTACTATCCAACGTTATTCCTAAAAATACAGTAGTGTCTACAAAACGAAGGACCTCACCGTTTAAAATCAGATTATTACTAAGGCTTTTAACATTGGGCATAGAGAATTTTAAGCATTTTGTTTTGGCAGCATTTAAAAGCAAATTGTTAGCAGTAAACCAGTTCAGGACTTGTGCGAGAGATTCGTTAACTTCATCTAAATTAGTTTGCTTACGGTTTACTTTGAAAACGAGTGAAGTATCATCTGCAAATAAAACAATGTCGCACAAACCCTGAGCAAGAAACGGCAAGTCATTGACATAAACTAAAAATAGAAACGGACCTAGAATGGATCCTTGAGGCACGCCCATACTTGGCGGAAGACCAGAGGACCTACTACCATTTACTTCGACATACTGAACCCTATTGCTTAAATACGAAGATAATAAATCAAGAGAAGCATCCCTAATTCCATAATGTCTAAGCTTGCACAGAAGTGTCCCATGATCAACGCAGTCAAAAGCTTTAGAAAGATCACAGAAGACGCCTATTGCATCCATAGAATTTTCCCAAGCATCATAGATATATTTCAGAAGAGAAACACCCGCATCAATCGTTGAGCTACCCTTCCTAAAACCGTATTGCTGCCTATGAAAAATATTATTTAAATGAAAGTGACTCTCCAATTGGCATAAGATAATTTTCTCATAGATTTTACTAATCACAGGTAGTATTGAAATTGGTCTAAAGTTACCAGGGTCGCTTTTTGATCCATTCTTGAACAAAGGAATAATCTTACTGTGTTTCATTAGATAAGGAAATACACCTATGGCAATACACTTATTAAATACTAGCTGCTGTGCCCGCGACTTCGTTCGCGTGGCGGATGTTACTTACTTCGCAATTCGATTTAATACTAAAAAATCGTTTTTTAAACCTTATAACCAACAGATATACCTACAAACGAACCAAAACCTTTTCAAAAACAGACCTTTACAAAGACAGATCTATGAAGACTGCGTCTAAACTTATACTGAAAGACATGAGCGAACGTCATTCTTTCAAGGAAAATCTTAACACCGCGATACTGAAAATGACGTTAAAATAAATGACATCGCTTATTTCATCATAACAGCCCATTAATGTCCCACTGCAAGGACGCGCCCAAGTATCCTTCCCGTGACGGAGGGATACTTGGCCTACTAACTAATACCACGCTGGCCAGTCGGATTGGTATAGGGTTTAATTTCAAGTTTTCCTTCATTTTTATTTCGTAAAGATAATATTCACCGATAGTCCCTTAGTCGGTTTTACGCCACCCATGGAATGAGATGGGGAGGTGACATATTGTATTCTTACTCCGTCACCACACGGATAATCACTAATTAATTATGAATGAATACATTTGCACGCAACGTTATGGTGCGGCAGAATTAGCTGCCTCGGTGGCGCGGCGGTCGCATTACATGGCTGGCGTGCATGAAGTCGCGGGTTCGATTCCCATGGAGGACAATTGTGATACACAAACTATTGTCCTTAGTCTGGTTGTTCTTTGTGTCCGTTAAATTGATATTTTTAAAGGCTAGTGTGGGATTTGTCTTTTGTAAAAAAAATGCTGAAATAAATTATTGTACCTAACACCTTTTTACCATCTAGCAAAAAATATTTGACTAAACTTAGACTCGACTATATTATTATTATTATCTATAGATAAACTGCGTGCAGTATTTTTGAATTACTTAATAAAATAAACACAAACACTTTGAATAATAAATTAATGTTTTGTGATTGTATTTCTATATTTTATTGTCAGTTTTGTATGTTTTTAATGTTGACAAATAGCAATAATGTATAATGATTTTATAAAGAAAAAACGTGTTACTTATTATGTTGTCTGTTATATTATACCCATATATTATTAATTATTAAATAGTTATATAAGTGTGTTATAATTGCAGTTATAATAAGATTGTGAGAAAAGGAATTCAATTTAATATTTATGATTAAGTATAGGTATAGTTTAACTTTAAAAAATGAAGTTTGTACGCCAATATTAGCAAAACAGGGAAAGACTATTTATTTTTGTAAGATGTTTTGTACCTGTGATTAACTAAAAAAGGTTATTTGTATTTATTTACATTAATAAAAACAGGTGGAGTCTGTTGCATACTTTTACGTTGACCAGTAATTACTACTACAGTTTAAACTAAATTAATACCAAAAGAATAATTGATACTTTAGATTAATAGCTTACTAATACAATTTATATTTAATTAAATTGCGTTTCAATTACGAAAAACACAGAAATATAACAATCAAGTAAACTTATAATTGATTTAATTTAATAAGACTTATAATTGACATTACACATACGATTCATGGTTAATTTTATTAACATTTAAAAGGAATAACTTATTAATAGCACTTTTAAAAAAATATAGTTATAGATTATTTAAAAACTCATTTATTTTATGGTTACTACTGGTAACGCCATCTTGTGAACAAAAGAAACGAAATTTAAATTCATTCAACATTGAAACAAATCCATTTTTAATGACCCCTGATTTGTATTGGACTGTTCTAATAAAGAGATCTAGCGATATCTCGAGTAATACTTATCCGATTTTGATGAAACATACCTCAGCTTAAGCCTAATAAGAAAGGCTACAATACAATGTATTGGTCTTAAGATTATATTTAAATTCGTTTTAAAGATAACACGTTTTAAAGGTAACAAACAGACAGACAGACAGATAGACATTAATTCTAAAAATTGTAAGTGTGTAGTGTTGTTGCTTTTGACTTTTTTCTAGATTTATTTATTTTTATTTAACACTTTAAATACATTTGTATAAAGGCGGACTTAATGCCTAAGGAATTTTCTGCCAGTCAACCTTGGGTGATGCAGAGATAGACAGATTAAAGAAAGAATATAGATAATTTTTATCTGAATTTTCGAAAAGAACAGACATTTCGACCTCTACAGTTTTATTATAGTATAGGTAGATAGATAGATTACCTACTTTAAACTTAATACCGAAAAAGTAGTATCTATGTATTTTAGTATCTAAAGCGCGCTTATTCCGAGAAGAGTCAATAAGAACCACGTCCGTTCGCATTAAGAGTCAATGTGAATGAAATTATAGATGCACCGGTTGGCCGTTTCGGACGATAAACAAAAATCAACCGTACAGCCGTACTCATACTGGCGCGGCGACATTTGGAAATTTTCTTTCATCTATATCTTGTGTGTTTATAAACCGATTTCTATAATTTTTTTTTGTATGAATAAGATATTAAAGTGTACTTTTGAAATATGGGAGTTTGAAAAAGATATGTCTATGCAAATTACAATATATTTATGTATTTAATATACTTTGAAGAAAACTCTAACGATTAAACACGTTATTATGGCTAATATATAAAAGATAGATATATACTATTCAGGACTTTTTTGTACATCTTTTGAAGACCATTATTTTTGTAATACATATTTTTGGCGTATGATCAACGTATGCGATGATAAGAGCTCGAACGCGCGTTTTTTCAACCGACTTGCTTCAAAATTTTCGTCACTGCTCAGCTCCTATGTGTCTTAGCGTTATGTTATACAGCCTATAACCTGCCCGGAAGTATGGACTACAATCGTACCAAGTTTGGTTAAAATGCCTTCAGTAGTTTTTGACCCATGCGTGCACATACAGACAGACAGACAGACAGACAGACAGACAGACAGACAGACAGACAAAAAATTTATTGATTGCATTTTTGGCATTAGTATCGATCACCATTCATCCTCCAATATTAATTTTTAACATATATTCAATGTACAGAATTGATCTCTCTACAGTTTTATTATAAGTATAGATAATAGATAAATGTGGAGATATATTAAATATGATACCCTGAAGAAGCTTGACAGACATACCCCATAAATCAGCAGATTTCTTGGAATTGAGACTTTTGAAAGCTTTTATGATATCATTATGGTTAATAGACCTAAAACTGAAGCGGTTCTTACATTCAATTACTTTATCTTTTAGTAAAAATTCTGCATGGTTTGGAGAGGAATTTAAGGAGGTTGTTGTATGAATAGGAACATTGACAAAGAAATTATTAAAAGCATGTGCAATGTCAGCATTATTGGTGAGAACCTTATCTTGAGTTTTTAGTACATAATTAGTATCACGAATTTTCATCCGGCCGGTCTCTGCATTAATAATGTCCCATGTACTTTTAATTTTGTTGTTTGATTCCTTTATCTTATTACTCAAATAAGAAGACTTTGCTATGGCACAAGCCCTCTTAAAAGTTTTCGAGTAGTTCCTGACATATTGAATGAAATCTGGTTGAGTATTATATTGTTTCATACCATACAATTCATACAAGCGAGCTCTACTTTTATATATACCTGTTGTTGCCCAATCACAGAATTTAGTTTTAGAGTTACTAACAAAAGTCTTAGTTTTAAAAATATTATCATATTCAAGCTTGATAATGTCTAATAAATCTTTATAAATATCATCTGGGCTATACTGATTAAGATTAATTCTAGTCACTTTGATTGCAACATTATCACTAAATTGATTCAGGCGGTTTATGGTAATTGGCCTGCATGTGATTTTGTTCTCTGTGGGAGTAGTAATAGATGGAAATACTACCCTTTGCCCACAGTGGTCAGATGTTAAATCACTTAAGATATCCTTATTAACATATTCACAGTTGCAAAATACATTATATATGCATGTAGCAGAATGAGATGTAATCCTAGTGGCTTCTTTAAATAAAAACTGTAAATTATAAGACTGAAACAAACAAATTAATCTAGCACTAGTTGAAGATTTTTCAAGTAGATTTACATTAAAGTCCCCGCATACTATAATAAATTTATTTCCTGAGCATAGTCTTTCTAACAATTTCTCCATAACACCCTCGAATAGACTATAATCACTCTGCGGTGGTCGGTACACACAAGCTACGACATGTTGCTCAAGCTCCACACAAGAGATTTCGACTGTGCGCTCGATAGAAAGATTTGCTATGTCTTTTCTTTCTTTAAATTCAACTTTATTACTTATAAATATTAGAGAGCCACCGCGTATAGCCTTCTTTCTTACAAACGCACTTGCCAATGTAAAGTGTGCATTATTAAATAATAATTCATGTGACTGTAACCAATGCTCGGTAACACAAAAGATTTGTACATTATGTTTGTTTAAAAACAGTTCTATTTCTAGTTCTTTGCCAGATAGACCTTGTATGTTTTGATGAACTAAACAAAGATTAAGGCTACCCTTTGTCTTATCTAATAGTTTAAACTATTAGATGGTTTAATAAATGTATTAGTAGTGGACCTACTATCTCCTACCAAACTAATGAGTACTCTATTAGTACTTGTACCTATACCTATATTAAATGCTAATAAATTAGCAAGTTGTTTTCTATAATAAAAAGAAAGATACATGGTATCTTTTGTTAAGTAAAAACTGTTCCTAATAAAAATATTAGAGTCAAAAAATAAAATGTCACAGTAGTGACGTGTACTATTATATAATAGTAAATTTAATTTACCTATATGCCTATTTTGTTCTTGAGTAAGTGTATAAGAATATGGGAATGCACACATAATAAATTTGCAACCTACTGATGCCTGGATTTGTAATACCAGTTCTACTAATATAATTACATCCTTCTTGGTAATAGAAAGGCCATTTCCAAGTAATATGACAACTGTAGACTCTTCGTTAAGTTGTAACTTTTTCAGATTATTCATTATAATACTTAAACTAGCTCCAGGTGAACAAACATTAACAACAGGGCAATCTATGTAAGTCTTAATTATTTATATACGAATTTTTCTAACTGTTAATACCCAGTAAAATATTCAGGAATACTTGTAACTCGTACATTAGTTCTAGATGTGTAACAAAATAACTTTATGATATGTTATTATGTTGCACAAACTGGTGTTTATTTGTTGTGCGAAAGTCGTGATCGAGCGCGTTTGTCTTCTCCTCATTAACACAATTATATCGAGGGCCAAGAAATGTCGTACTTAAGGTCGTATAGCGCGCGAATTTCCATGGTTATTAGACTTAATTTAGTACGTGTTAACATTTAACATATTAATTAATTTAGCTGTGTTTAATCTCCTTGCTGTAATAAGGTATCTAATAATAATAAAATTAATGGATCGCTCAAACAATTGTTATGCATGCCATTCGATTTCACGAATTAAAAATTGACACTTATGTGGTGACGGATACTTGGCCTGCTAATACCACGCTGGCCAGGCGGATTGGTATAGGGTTTAATTTCGAGTTTTACTTCTTTCTATGTAAAGGTAATATTCACAGATAGTCCCTTAGTCGGTTTCTACGATACCCATGGGATGAGATGGGGTGGTGACATATTGTATTCTTACTCCGTCACCACACGGAAACTTGGCATAAAGCGCCTTAATATGAAACGTCTGATCAGCGTGATATTAGTTCAAGTTCTCTTCGTTACTAGAGGAGGGATGTCCTTGCAGAGGTCCCTCTGCACGTTCCTCTTACGCTATCAACATAAACTGACAGAATCAAAATACTTTTGTAGGTACATATAACCTTTTTAAGTAATTGCGCTGTCTGTCTACACTTGCTAAATTATATGCATCGTTGCCAAATATGACCTTAAACGTGGTCCCTAGTTTGACTTTGACTTTACTGATTCAGCTATTGATACTTCGTGTCTTTAATTACTAATTATTTGTGTATAATTAACTTTTTGTAGATAATTTGTTTGTACATGTAATTTAATATAATGTACTACACACATTCACTTAACGTTATTTAGTTCCAAACTGAGCAAAACTTGTACTAATACATACTTAGGTACTAGTTATGAATATAAGAAAAAATATATTTTTATCCTCACACATTCACACATCGCCACCTAGTCCCAAACTAAGCAAAGCTTGTACTATGTCTCTATTATTAAAGAATTTCTGAAGCTCTAGTGAAACAAACAATTTTAAAGAGTCGCTCTTTAAAATATGACATTTATTTTGTTAATTGTTATTTATAGTCAGGTATCCAACGACCTTTGTGGCGTAGTGGTTATATTCCACGCCTGTAAAGCAAATTTTTCGGCTCAAATTCGGATCGATGTAAACTTTTGTGAGCTTAAACAATAGTTTTTGCAATGGTTTGGATGTTTTAATGTATAATAATAATTTACAATGTTTATCCGTTGTCTTGTCTATGTGGTGACAGAGTAAGAATACAATATGTCACCACCCCATCTCATCCCATGGGTGTCGTAAAAACCGACTAAGGGACTAACCGTAAATATTATCTTTACGAAGTAAAAAGAAGGAAAACTAGAAATTAAACCCTACACCAATCCGTCTTTCCAGCGTGGTATTAGTAGGCCAAGTATCCCTCCGTCACGAGAGGAGGCCCGTCCGTGCAGTGGGACATTATGATCCGTTGTCTAGTATCTATAGTAAAAGCTCTACTTAGTTTGACACAAAAGGGACTGTGTAAATGTGTGAGGGCTATCAATTATATTATAATCTCCCATAATAAAATAAAACAATAGTAAAATTAACTAACGCTACAAATAAATTAAGCGTACTTGTCTTAAGCACTTCATAAGCTTACGAACGACTTAAATAAGCAGATATATCATAGCTGTGACCTTTAGTTAGTATCCCAAAGCTTGAAAGACTTCAGTTCAATTAGTTCCACGATTACTCGCAAGGTCGCTCCACTTGGCTCTTTATTCCAAGATCATCAGTGTCATGGTGAACAGGACAGTTTTTTTACCGAGTGTTCTTATAAGTAAGGTTATTAGAATGTCTATGACTGTATTTTTATTATAGAAGACGAGCGCGAGAAATTGTTTATGTGTCAATTTATTTTTTTAAATGGCACAGTGCTTGCTTGCTTGGCATTATCGACGAATAACAAGGTGTAACATTTTTTTATTCTGTCAAAAGTTTTCGATTGTAATAAAAACGCAACTAATATTGTTGCTGCATTTTAACATTGACTCGGTTTGTTACAAGCAAAGTTGCGAAATTGGTAGATAATTATTTATTTTTTAATATTTTTTATTTAGAAAAGGTGTATTAAATACACGAACAATACGAAGATACCTTTTACCTGTAACTGTCGTTATCATAGTCATGTCAACACTTTAATGGTCCGACGAATGATCCCAATGTAATGACGTAAAGTAACCCACTAACACCACATTGGCCTGTTGGATTGGTATAGGGTTTTATGTCAAGTTTTAATTCGTAACAATCAAAAACACAAGCGACGCCACAGGCAATAACAAGTTTAGTAAATAATTATTCATACGTATACGTATACGTATTCAAATACGACCATAAAACGAAGATCGAAACCTGTCAGTTTTGAAACTCTACAAATCAAAATAAAAACATCGATAGGTAGATGATATAAATATTTTCTTACGCCATATTAAGTGTTAAATTAACTCATAACAGTCGAGTACTCTTCATTTTAGTACTTAATTAAATCATAGTGATATTTACGAAAGAAATAAATTGATGCAACTACACTACAGGCAATCACAACTAACGTAAGATAATTAAGCTCTTTATCTAGGGAAAAGTTTAGTGTTAAATTGTGTAATAAATGTAACTATTGCTTTTTATGGAGTTTTGGTGGTTACAAAATGTTGAGTCGAATTAGCTCTTATCCTAATTTAGAGACGATGATAATATATCGGATCCATAGAGATACCTATTGCCTATTTTCTGTGAATACAAAAATAAATAATAAATATTCCTCACACATTCACACAATGCCATCTAGTCCCAAACTAAGCAAGGCTTGTACTATGGGTACTAGACAACGGATAAACATACTTAAATACTTTTTTTTGTAAATATATACTTATTATACATAGAAAACACCCAGACCAGTGCAAACAATCATGTTCATGCTCACAAAGATTTGCATTGAGCGAGAATCGAACCCGAACCTCAAAGTTATAAAACTTGACATAACACCCTTAGCAATCCGCCCGGTTGAACGTAGAATTAACAAAAGCATGTTTTTATCCATTATTAGTAAGCCCATACTTACAGTGCAACTGACAGTGGTTTAACGGGTTGATAACAAGAATCTTAACAACCCATTAATTCACATAAATTATATAAAAACATCCGGAAAACGCAGGGTGGGGAGACCCCTCACACGGTGGACCGACGACCTCATAAGGACGGCGGGAAGCCGATGGATGAGGGAGGCGCAGGACCGCACAAGGTGGCAATATTTAGAGAAGGCCTATGTCCAGCAGTGGACGTCAATTGGCTGAGATGATGATGATGATGAGGATATAAAAACGTCAAAGGTAATTAAGTAGCATACCCTGATGAAAGCAGCTCCAGCAACAGCTCCGAGACATTGCACGATGATGTAGCAGACCGCCTTCACAAGCTTCACGTCTCCGGCCACGAAGAGACCGACCGTCACCGCCGGGTTTATGTGCCCGCCCGACACGTGCCCGATACCCTGGAGACAAAAATATAGAGTTATTATGTACAACTTTAAGAAAAATTACAGGAGAAAAAGGTTTTTTGCTTTTGAAAAATATTTGATGCTAGAGTTTTAATTATTTATGCCTAGAGTTTAGTATATGAGTATTCCCTGTACTTAGTTCCTTTGGCAGTGCCTTTGGGACTACTGGGAATTTTTAGTCCGTATAGTTCTTTCGGTACTTCTTCTCTAGCAATACACTTATATATCCACAAATTTTAAAAGCTTGAAAGTCCGGATTAATCAAGCTTAAATGGGTTGACCGACTTGGATGAATAATACACCGTACATATATGCCTTAATATTAAAATATAAATTCTATACCGAAAATGACATCAACGCGGGCATTCTCCCAACATACAGCTCACGCTAGTTTGGGAATCAGGGCTTACACTGTAATTATTGTATAGGTACACAGTCTTTTGCAATAAAGAATTTATAATTATTATTCTACTAAAGACTAGTTCTAATACCATCTAGTTCCGTTAGATTAACGTTTTTGTATATTAAAATAGTACAAAGTTGAGTGATGACTTTGTACTATTTGTATACTCTGTGTAATTAAATTTTATTATAATACAATATCTATGGAAAGTAAAACCTGATTCTATAATATTTTTCCACAAAATTGTGTAATTTTACTAAAATAACTACTAAACTAAACCGATCATACACGGCGAACTTGCGTACGATTTCTAAAAGCATTATCAATAAGTTAAAATAGAGTAGAACGAAATAATCGTATGTTGTGCTATCGACACGTTCTGTTATCGTATAATAAATCTCAATTATACGCCATGAACAACTGGCCATAGTAATTGAATAATTATATGTGAGATTGTTAACCATTACTTATTCTGGAGCTATCATATCAATCCATCGTGTCGTAAAGAAGTTCATGTAACTAACATTTATCTAACACTAAAGTACATACATAGGTACTTATTAAATATTGTGCTATTTTTCTCACGAACAGATATCTCGCCTTTTATTAATATCAAAAGAAAACGATTAATGTAATCTCTACTTGTAGGGTAAGTAAGTATTATCACTAGTTATGCAAAAGGCCACTTTATTGTCACCTACGAAACAAAAAGAACCATCCCCTCTTAAGGTAGCATGTCATGCATGTGTTACAACATTGAGAAGAACGTGTGGTTTTAGTCCGTTCTAGTCTGACATGCCCATCACCCAGACACACCATGAGCGTCGCGTCGTTAAAAAACAAGGGTGACATCACACGGGTAAGTAGAGGATATTTGTCTGGTTTCATATTACGTCTAATTTATTTTGCCTAATGTTTTTTTCTATCATAACAGCCTATTAACGTCCCACTGCAGAGCCACCTCCCATTACGAAGGGATACTTGGCCTACTAAGACCACGCTGGCCAGACGGATTGGTACAGGGTTTAATTTAGAGTTTTCCTTCTTTTTATTTCGTAAAGATAATATTCATGTATAGTCACTTAGTTGGTTTTTACGACACCCATGGGATGAGATGGGGTGGTGACATATTGAATTCTTACTCCGTCACCACACGGATTTTTTCTATAGTCTTATTAGTCTTGTAGCTCGTAACTGCACGTTACGAGCTACACGACAGCTCTATACCTATGACTCATACATGTGCACTAATCCTTATGTCAACGGTCAACAATATTTATTCGCAATTAACATTTTGAATAACGTTATGTCATCAGAGCAGTTGTTAACTAGGTCATGGTAACAGTTCGCGATTCAATTAGTGTAATTAACTTTATTTAAAAAAAATAAATCACATATGAAGGCTTTTGTAAGTTATTTCCGGTGTTAATTTTAATTTAAGAGCAGTGTTGTGTTATTAAAAATTTAAATTCGCTACTTTTTATTCATTGTGCCTGCGGCTTTGCCTTTATTGAGGGTAAAGCAATATACATAAACTTATGGTTGTATTATTTTAACGCGAACGTAGAACGTATAACACCAGGCAGAGAAATAGCACCCTTCTTTGTAATTGAAGTCGACTAATGCAGATTCGAGTGTTATATCACCCCGTCTTGTGATCAAAGCTCGTTAGTGATCTGCAGATCAGGGCCTCCTCCAGTCATCATAACAGCCCATTAATGTCCCGCTGCAGAGACGGGCCTCCTCCCGTGACGACGGATACTTAGCCTACTTAGGTCCAAATTCAAGATTTCCTTCTTTTTATTTCGTAAAAATAATATTCACGGATAGTCCCTTAGTTGGTTTTTACGACACCCATGGGATGCGATGGGGTAGTGACATATTGTATTCTTACTCCGTCATCACACGGATAACGCATCTGTTACACGTGTTTAAATATAATTATGTGCAGAC
The DNA here is from genome assembly GCA_905475405.1 of Schrankia costaestrigalis. NCBI lineage: Eukaryota > Metazoa > Arthropoda > Insecta > Lepidoptera > Erebidae > Schrankia > Schrankia costaestrigalis. Next base: position 18,868,878 of record FR997826.1, read on the forward strand.
ATACTAGCTGTTAGGTACTCTCAAAGTACCTAGTAATACCTTTTATTAAGGAAGTAAGGGTACCTAGAATAATAGATTATCTAGACAATGGCTAGTTAAGGTGACAGTTATGTATTGTGACGCTAATGTGCTGCATTGGTCATGTTCATGGTCAAAGCATACAATAGACGTAAATATTATGTCTGAGAGTAATACTAGGTTATAGAATGTTCGGTAATTAAGTAGTTATATTAATTATAATGTTGATGTTTAATGTACTCTTAATGTGATGATGAAAATGTCGTGTCAACACCTCTCGACGACTTCTGTGGCGTAGTGGTTATATAACATGGCTGCTACGCAGAGGTCTCGGGTTCGATTCCCGCTCAATGCAAATCTTTGTGTGCATGAACATGATTGTTTGCATTGGTCTAAGTGTTTTATGTGTATAATAATTATGTATGTATTTACAGCAAAAAAAAGTATTTAAGTATTATGTTTATCCGTTGTCTAGTACCCATAGTACAAGCTTTGCTTAGTTTGGGACTAGATGGCGTTGTGTGAATGTGTAAGGAATATTTATTATCTCATGTAATGGATGTCGTGAAGTTGACTAAAGAAAAAGTGCCAGCGATTATTTCTATGAAAACTAAAGTGTTTGACAAGTAAAGCCTATCTCTGATATTGCAGGGGTGGCTGTCTCAACAGAGGAACATTTTATATGACTGGTAATTTTAGACATTTTATTATTAATAGATTTTAAACTATCGCGATTTGTATACATAATGATTATGTACTATTTTATACGGGTCGTACTCGCGGTATATACTAATTAGCCTAGATACTAGTAACATAAATTATATATTATATAATTTATGTTACTAATAAGTACTAGTATCTATATATATAATTTGATTATTTCCTTAAGTTCCTTTTTTGTGACTAGTCGGTTCACCACGTAAGGGGCTTAGCCAAATAATATTGTCCAAAGACAATACGTATTATACAAAGTAATGTCAATATTGAGTGAAAGCGATATAAAATAACAGTATTATATAACTGTTTCTTAATTTGATAACTGTAATTAATTCATTGACATCTTAGCACTCAATAATTTTTTATGGTCCATAATGTATAAAAGATTGTAAATTGTTTTGCGTTCAGGTTTCAGTCGGTGTAAATCGAACGCATAAGTCAGACTTGCAAAATGATGGCGACTGCGATGAAATAGAGTAATTCATGACTAAGTACCATCCTTATCAGGCCTTCTTTTCTATGCTGTATTCTTGCTTTCGTTCGATACATTCTTATTTTTTTTTTCTATAGAAATTACCCATGTGGCGACGGAGTAAGAATACAATATATCACCACCCCATCTCATTCCATGGGTGTCGTAAAAACCGACTAAAGGACTATCATCTTAACGAAAAAAAAGAAGGAAAACTTGAAATTAAGCCCTGTACCAATCCGTCTGGCCAGCGTGGTATTAGTAGGTCAAATATCCCTGCTCCACGGGAGGCCGTCCCTGCAGTGGGACATTGATGGGCTGTTATGATCTTTTCTTTTAAAAAGAAATATCTTAATTCGTTAGAAACAAATTGTTGCTCTACTAAATATTATTATGTACGAGTATAAGTACCCTTATAATAATACATGTTCAATAAATTATGCTAATATAACTCGATACTTGCGGTACTGTAGCCTTGACTTTGAGAAAAAAAAACGAAATCATTTAATTATAATGAATCATATAAACCTCGAGTGGTATCATTTAAAAGGTAAAATGATCAATTAAGAGCATAATCTTGTTGTCCTATAATGTTTTTATGGAGTCCTTACCATTTGTAAGATAATAATTTGTTAATTATGTGAGAACTAACTTATTAGATAAGGATAAGTTTAGATATAATACTGTATATGTTATCCATACTAATACATATTATAAATGGGAAAGTGTATCTGTCTTTGTCTTTCTTTCACGGCAAAACGGAGCGACGTGATTTTTTTAAGTGGAGATAGTTGAAGGGATGGAGAGTAACATAGGCTACTTTTTTTTTTCGTCTGTGTTCAGGAAAATGGAACAGTGCTACCCCAAATTTAACGCGAGCGAAGCCGCGGGCAAAAGCTAGTATACAATAATAAACAGCTTAATGAGTTATATGTACCTATGATTTGGTAGACATAGGCCTCTTCCAGAAAGGGAAAATATCAACGTTACGCGTTCTTGACCCGATCTTAGAGCTTGATCTATCGGTTTACTAAAATATTGTGCAGTAAATGTGTAGCAATTAAAAAAAAATTAAAAAAAAGAAATGAATGAATGAATTAATTTTTTAACCGCAAAACGCGCACTGTAAGACTTTATATTTTACAGATAACCTACTTATTTTAGATTTGTTTTTCTCATGGAATGTTTACAAGCATTTAATCAATTAAATTACTAATTTTTGTTTCTCTACTTAGTTTTTTTTTGTCGTAATTTTTTTTCTATTCAGCCTATGACTAAGACAGGAAGAAACGTTTTAAAACTTAAAGAACGAGTTATTCCGGTTAAAAATTATCAAGTTTTATTATAAAACAAACTATTAAGAATTAGCATTAACACCTCATTTAACAAATTCAATAGTTAATGAGCAGGTTGACAAGTTCAACAGGTGGTTCTAACTTATTGAAAGTTTATTATATTACTTTCCATGTATTTTACACTTCAAGGTTACTTGAAGTGGACAGATGTTGACTGACTTTTTCTTTATCTGTTCCTATTTTCTTCATATTGTGGTAGTGGTCGCAGACTTTTGTACAAGCCTCATGAAAAACACCGACGCCATGGATTGCCCTCGTCTCCTGCATTATTACCAAAAATTATAGTCCTTACTTACTTTTTTTTTTCTTTTTTTATGCTTATTTTTTATATACTTAGTCCTTTTTTAAAGTCCTTATTTTTTCCTACTCTACCTACTCCATTAGTCAGCAGTTACGACAACCTTAGAATAATATGGGATGGTGACATTAAGAAGCTTTTTAGCTTAGCTAAACTAGCCACCGCAGAACAAAATCAAAGTTATTTTTACAAGTGTATTAGAATGACACGCATTAACCAATTACTCAACGCAAGAGTGTTTAAAAGTTCAATGGCGATGTCAGTGGTGTGTCACGGTCTTTAGCTTCGTCATGGTACATCTAGACGTCGAGCAACCTGTTTAGAGGATCACCTGTTCTACTCTCTGAGAGTATCTGAGACGAGGTTATGTAATGTAATGAGAGTATGTAATTTTAATGTGTATAAAGTATGTAATTTAATAAATTAGAAAATATATATTTTTATATTCATCACCAGCCCATTAATGCCCCACTGCAGGGACAGGCCTCCTCCTGCGTCGGAGGGATACTTGACCGACTAATAGTACGCTGGCCAGACGGATTGATATAGTGTTTAATTTCCAGTTTTCCTTCTTTTTATTTTGTTTCAAATTTTTCACGGATAGTCCCTTAGTCGGTTTTTACGAGACCCATGGAATGAGATGGGGTAGTGACATATTGTATACTACGTCACCATACGGGGACTTTAATATTTATTCTAATAAATAGATGTACGGTCAAGGAATTTAATTGTTTAGCAGGTACACAACCTACGTAATTTTGTCGTATTATATACCAAAATAATCCTAGCGAATTTGAAAGATATTACACCTCAAAATTGACATAATATAAAATATAACCAATAAGTATGAATTGCACTTCAAACTTCTTTGTTTACAAACTTCCACCATTCTGTCCAAAGAGTAAAAAATAAAATTTTGACAGTATTATCAATACAATGCATTGAACCAATCAGAACAGCGAATGCTACTCGATATACTTTATTGTTAATAGTGACACAAACTCGGACTAAGGTTACTGTTTGATGGAGATGGTAGATAAGGTCTAGTTTAGTTTGACTTAACTTTGGTCTGTCAACAATATAAAATTGAAGAATTTTATTTTAACACAAAATACCTGTCTGTCATAGATAGACAAGGCTAGGTATATATACCTTGTCTAATTAATTTTACGACTCCCAAGACGTCGGGGTTCGTCATCCGTCGTCTGTAGTCGGTAAATAGTAACCTGACCGATTTCAAAATTAAGCAAATTGCTAAACAATTAAATTCCTTGAGTGTACCTACTTAGTCATGTCTGGTAGAATTTTATTGGTACTTGTTTACGCAAAAGACATTAATAGGTATGACAAAGAAAGCAACAAGTATTTAGTAACATTTAAAATAATTTGTTTAACAAATATGTTTATTCAGGCCAAGCCCTTTAGGCTTTAGCAAAATTTATTCTATATTTTAATTACATAAGTATGCTTTTAAAAGTATGAAATATTTTGTACCACTTAAGAAAACAAGGCAATTTGTTATTTTAATTGGTGTTGTAACCCCAGGCGGCATATTAAAAAAGTAGGAGAAATTAATTTAAGTGGCAACAACATGTTTTGGTGTTGCTACAAGTATATAAAAAAGTACCGAAATATGAGTTAATTATGCTATTAATTAAGTTTGTCATTAAGTTGACACTGTTTCAAACATTGCAGCTGAGATTAATGGCCTCCTTATTAGGCTAGAATGAAATAAAAAAGATCTATCTATGCTATTCGAAAGGTAATTTATCTCCGGATACCGCACCTAGGACATAGACAAATGTATTATTTAAGAGATTAAAAACTTTTCCTTGATCTTAATTGCTTATTTAACAATATATCTTTTAATTTTAATTAATTTGACGTTAATTATTATGACATGTTTTAATTTGAAAAGCAAACATTTAAAATAAAGAATACCGCGGTTCTGAATTTAAATATTTTTGTTAACACATTCGACAGGTGTTAATTTTAAGTGGCACGTGTGAAAAAAATAATTTGATAAAAGTTTAAGTTCAATGGCAACTCTTGCATAATAAATTTTCACACGAGTATGTTAGATTCTTAGCTACGGATTGTCGGAAAATTACTTTTATTAATTTCAAATAATTAAATAATTCATTTTCATATTAAATATGAGTAGGAAAGGAGCCGACGGGACCAGAAAAAGACCCACAACAACCTTACCTGATAGACAAAACGATAATACTACGAGTAAGTATTACCACACGGGAAAAAGTGATAAGCTCTCATTCACAAAACACGACAAGTAAAGCCCGATTTACACATCGACAAGTACAGTAGCGAGTTAAGTAGTAAGTTGTTGATTAAGTTGATTTAAATAGATCTCCATCCTATTTTTTGCCGATTTAAGTTGGCAAGACGCAAGAGAGGGGGCTACTTCGTACTTAACTCGCCAAAAAATAGGATGGAGATCTATTTAAATCAACTTAATCTTAAAATACTACTTAACTCGCTACTGTACTTGTCGATGTGTAAATCGGGCATAAGAGTTTGTATTTGTAGCTTAGTAACTGGACAGCGGATAACCACACAAAAGACCCAATGCAAATTTCAATTTTTGTATTTTCTTTTTGTGTATTTGTTGTGTGTGTTCTTAATAGCCAATAAACGTATTTTCTTTCTTTCTTCTTTCAAATGCCCATGGACACAAAGATTTACTTCTAACTGGAACCAAACCCAAAACCTTTACGTAGCAGCCATTACTACCAAAGAGGTCGTGACTTTATAACGTCGGTAAATTATAGACCGATGTTTTTATAATGAGGTAATAATCGAGAACATTCGATAGACAAATAGGTGCGATAATAAATGATGTTGGAGTAGTTGGGCGGGCGCTGAGTAAAGCTCAGTGCATTGACCACTATGTGTTATAGTAAGAGCAGGGCACCATACGGCGGTCACCGAACGATCAAGGGCGTCTACAATCCCTAACGTGATTGTGGTACAAGATATAAACTTTTATGGTGTAACTTTTTAATCTGTTTTTTTTAAACTAATGTTATTGCAATTTTTAAATTGATTTGTTTAGTCAAACTAAAAATTAAGGGACATTATTTTTGGTTCAATCTACTTTTTAATAAAATAGCAACCTTTTTCAAAGACTTTTCAATTCACTTGAAATTTTTCTCTACAGCTTTAAAAAAAAGCTTTTTGCCTTTTTTTCTAATTATTTACAGTTTTTATGATTATACCGGTTCTTATAACAAATATTATAATATTTTCTTTAAAATTATATTTCTTCAAGATAAATATGTACCTAGATGTTGATTTTTACGTCAAGTCTTTCACCGTAAAGACAATCTGAAAACACAACCAAAGATGGTGACGCGATTAAATTTCACTCCATCACCACATGGAGATAATTCCTTACAGACCCTTAATCGGCTTTAGCACATCTTTTGGCTGATATGACGATGACTTCTAAAACGCTGTGAGCGTATAACTTGTACTACAATAACGGTAACACGTGCATAAAACACACACGCACTCGTTTTCCAATGGTGCCGATAAGCACCGGATATTTGTACGTTCAAATACATTATTTTAATTACATTAGACAATTACAATCCCTTCGTGACTGAGTCTAATTTGGATTACTTCATAGCTTTTTATTGATAATGTAATAATGAATAATCATTAATAATCATTACACATATAAAAATATGTGTATGTTGATATAACTATATCATGAATACTCTGGGTGTATTTAATTAATTAATTTGGCTTTATCCTTCACGGTTTCCTGTAAATTTGATGTAAGTATGGACAGCGCCCTCTGAATTTAAGCTAAGCAGAACTTTGTTCAATTGTTTGATCTAGAATAGCATACAAAACATATTGAATAATATTTCTTTAATGTATCACATACAGAGATATAATATATTCATTTATGTTCATGTACACAGAAAATTAGATTTAGATGATGAATTAGAGGGCGGGAATCGAACCTGTAAGCAACAGTTACATAATTTTGTAACTAAGACTCAGCATAAAACATAAAAGATTTTAGATAACTACTAAGTAGGTACATTATGTTTGCAATTATTGCAACGAGCTTTTAATGATTACATCTTAAAGCTCTACAGATTCTTTACCAAACTAAAGTTCCTTTAGTTGGAACCTACAAAATAAAACAATGGAAAACAACACAAGATAACGTGTTCGTTAAATCTAACCTAGTGTCGCCTCAAATAAGTGCAGTAAGTCGAGTGTGATTTGGTTGCTGATTTACAACACGCCCGTATTACCGTACCGTGCACCTGCGTTCAAACAACATATTACATTAATTTGTAATAAGGTTAACCGCAAACATGCACACGTATGAAATCGAATAGCTAATCATGAAATTATATGATCACGGATCTAACTATTAATTTTGACAGCTTACGACCCTGTCAATGTTTTGATAGTTTTTAATTTAGAAATATTTACATAGGCATGGTGGGAACCACTGGGAACTGTATTGTAGTGTATGTACAGTACCATGTATTCATAATTTTAACAAAAAATTACAGGACCCTTTGTCCCCTTTGCCAGAATCAGAATCTGAAAAAGGGAGACTTGACATTAAAACGAATATGACTGACCAACGAAGAATTAGCTGCTCAAATTTTTCTGTATTTTAACAAAAGATCAAACGATTATATACGTATACGTACGTGTTCATATCACAATATATTTTTCATAAAGACCGGGGCAATATGACTATGTCTAACCTCATTGGAAACGACCCGGTAGTTAGTAATATGAAAAGTAAAGGATCGACATTAGATTCATTCAACTGTGTTTCGAAGTCAAACAGTACTTCGTCAGTTCAAGAATTCTATAAATTACTTAACAGTACTTGAAGTTTGAATAAGGTCTCACGTTGCCACCTCAAAATATTTGCACGTTTCTCTCTGGCATGGCATCTTTGTTGTGGTTAACGATACAAGCCACTGGGACACTACACTTTGTCGGATGTAAGAATTTGGGACCGAAGAAAATTTACTTAAAATTGTTCTGTACACAGCGTTAAAATGGGATGAGTTTTACCTTATTCATTAATTTTATTACTTGTAGGAAAGCTCACGGACTAAATATTACCTGATTACTTTAGTTTTTAGGTACTACTATTTTTACTTTACGAAAACAAAAAAACTGCAAAAAAACATATAAAAAAATAATGCGTTCTGTCCTTATGAGTAAACAAAATAGTATAGGTCACATCATCATTATACACTGAAAAGTTTAATGATCGCGCTACAATTTCGTCACTAGATACGTAAACGAGTTAATGATGAATTTGTAAAGAAATGTCAAATAACTTTAGTACAATATTTTGTATGAAGTAACTGAGGACAGTTATTAAATAATAATAATAAATATTCACGGACATCTCTACACAGCGCCATCTGTTCCCAAAGTAAGCTAGGCATAATCTGCTTGTATACTTAATCTACTTATATACTTTTTCTTTTGTAAATACATACATACATATTTGCATTGGTCTGAGTGTTTCTATGTATAATATATACATAGAAACACTCAGACCAATGCAAATAATCATGTTCATGCACACAAATATTTGCATTGAGCGGGAATCGAACCCGGGACCTCTGCGTAGCAGTCATGTTATATAACCACTACGCCACAGAGGTCGTGAATTGTTCACTATTTTATTTTTTCCATTTACGAGACCTTACTTAAAATAGGTGTATAATAATATGTAAATACATAACATTCTTGAATAATCCTCCATCTTTGGGTGTACTTTTATTGTAAAACGATCTAAAAGATCTAAGTTTTCATATTTGAATAGAATCTCTTGGCTTTCAAGTCAAGTTCAACCAAGGAATTTTTAACTTACGTGTGGTAAATGCTTGGGTAATTTAATCCCTAAACATTAACGCTTGCCTAATAACAATTTATTCTCAATTTATAGCCCTGTATTATAATGCATTTCTCCGATGCGTCTGGGCAGCATTCCTTCATATATTTACGTGTAAATATAGTAATTTATAATGTAATCTTACGAAATTATCTAATTTATAAATAAATTTCCTTATTTGATGTTTTTTCTTTCATGTTTTATTTCGGATTTGGGATGTGAATTGTAATCTATTATGCAAATGTATTGAAAGTACCTTCAGATTAGATAATAAATACATCTATTTGTATTTTAATTTGTAATTTATACGCTAAGTTTTATTTACGTTTAAGATGTGGGGAATTAATACTATGCATCACTTAATAAGTTATAGCGGGACAGTATATAATTGCAAAGAAAAATTAAATATTATTAATGAAGACAGCAGCGCCACTAAGGTTGTTTTACATAAATAATAACTTTTGATAAATTGTTCAATAATGATGTTGTTATACGAGCTATAACAAAATACGTATGAAAATAAATGATATGATGATGGGATAGTTTATCATACTGAACAATTTTCTGTTTGATAGTACAAAATCTGGTCAATCGCGAGCCTGATGTGTTGAGAATCTGGTTAGTTACGAATCTGGTGAGTTGCAATCTAATGAGTTGCGAGTCTAGTGAGCTCTATCAAAACAATTCACAGCTTGTTTTGAACTTGATTGCTATTGCTTAACAGAACAATTAGTTAGTTAAATGTTTTACCTGTATTCACATTATTGCTACGAGTAAGTTAATTTCGAACGGTTTGCCTCCGGACATAGAAGACTGTTTCAATTTTTAATTGCTTCCAAGGATACACTGTCTTATTTGCAAAATTGCTACCAATTTTGTACTTTGTTGCGTATAATTTAGGAACAATAATTGGTTTAATGACTTCGTGTTAATGTGAAGTAACTAAGTTAAAGCTAATAGGATCATCAATTTATAAGGCTTAGATTATAAACAAGGAAATTACAAAACTTAAAAATATAACCTTTAAAATAAGAAAACAAGTAGGTAAATTCAACAATATCTTCATGTGGTGACAGAGTTATAGGTAATAGGTACATTGTGTCACCACTCCGTTGAAAGATTGACAAAACCCTTTATCAATCCGTCTGGCCAAAATTATTAATAGGTTAAGTTTTTCTCCGCGTTACAAGTGGCATTTACTTGGGGTCGGAGGAAAGAGCTTTTTCCTTCTATACTCTTGTTTCTGTTAGCCTCCTTGAAATCATTTAATCACTTTCCTTTCTTATTTTCTTTTAGGCAGTTCATGCATCTCAAGAGACATTGATATTCTTTAATTAAATAAAAAAAAACGTATACTATGACAGACAGATTTATTCATGTGAAGAACAGGTTGATCTAAAAAAACATTGCTCTTATTTATTCAACCTACTTGTTATTAAGTCCATCTGAACAGTACAAAGTGGCAAATAAATTCGTCAGATGTCACCAGTCACCTAGATGTGCGCACAAATTTGATATTAAATCTGCGCACGCGCATACAGTTAATATATTAGACGGTAAGTGACTTGTTTTGCGGATTTAAGATATGAACGGTTGCGGTTTTTGCTACGAAATACTATTTTGATTTATTTTATGTTTATGTAATTTATGAATTATTGAGAAATCTATGTCGTACATGTAGAACATACATATCCTACTAACATAATAAATGCGAAAGTTTGTAAGTAGGGGCCATCCCTAACATTACATGTACACAATAAACATAAATAGTACGTTTGTTACCCTTTTACGTAAAAACTACTAAATGAATTTTTAGGATTATTAGATTATACATGAGAATAACACCACTGCAATTTACAACAGACTGTAATTTATTAATATAGTAGGTATTTTAATTATAATAATGTAGGTACCTACTTAAAATACTAATCCTGCTCAGACGAACGTCGCCGTCTCGGGCACCAGCTTGTTTTTAAGGGCATTTTTTCTACAAAGGATCTGGGTATAAGTATAAACTAATTTTGAAGTAAACATGTTTACTAAAAAAAATGCATGCTTAAAATGCGCAGTTTATTAATATTAATTTATTCGTTATGCAAAATATGTATAAAAGAAGTTTTTGATTATTATAACATAGTGGCGAAGTGTCCATATAACTCGATTCCTACCGGCTTACCTTTGCAAAAACCGCTTAGCATTGTCTATTAATCAATTATAAATCAATGACGCAACATCCACTCAATACAAAATAATATAAAACAAAAAAGTATTCTCTTACGTAAATCGCAATAATAATTACAGTAATAATAATTTTCAATATAATTATTTACGTACTCATAACGCCATCTTGTAATTAAAGGTTGTCAACTAACAACTTGTTATGGTTCAGTCAGAGAGTACTTAAAGCGCGCATGCGCGGAGCGCAGTAAGCCGGTCGCGAAATTAGGAATCCAGTACAACAGACTGTACGGAAATCGTACGGTCACGTGACACTTTGTATTCGTCGATCTAAGGTACCATATAAGCCGGTGGCCATCGGCTTATGACAAGGATAAAAGATACAACTACAACATTGCGAGAGCGAGAAAGCACTATTGCAACCAGTGGACCGACCAATTGTAACGAAGTTTCATTTCATTTCACGTTAAGTACTTAATTTGCCATTGACATTCCTTTGTTTTTATCAATTATTTAAATCTGATAGAAATCAGCCTTTCTTCTGAATTTTTAGTTTTTAATTATATTTATTTGTTTTTATATTTTTATACGGCTTGCGTCTTGACTTTGGCAGAATCATCGGTAAACGATAGGACCATTTGAAGAAAAAACAGATATTTGTATTTATTTTCTGCAAATAGGTTATAAAATTCGCTTTCTTGTTTAAAGTAGTAAAATTTGTATGTTTAATTATTTATGATTGTGTATTATGTGTTGTGCATTGGTTGACTTTATTTTTGTCGTAGTGCGTTGGGATCCTATGGAATATTTTTGTAAGTACTTGTTTGTATTGTTTTCAGCAAATTTAATAGTTTGTTGTTATAAGGGACAGGTTAATAGTGTTATATTATATTGACTATCCTATTATGTGATGTGCGATAAAACATCATTCTCGAAATTGAATTATAAATATAAGAAACGCCGGCGCTGTGGATTTACGAAACATTTTAATACAATTATCTCATTTCGATACGTATAAGTAAGTGGCTTACAGACAGTATTCTCAGATTCTAAAAGTAAGTAAGTAGGTATGTAGAATCATTTAGGATATAGCAATATAAACAATTAATCTAATTGATCAAAGAAGTCTTCCAAACAGAGAAACATTTTCGTATTTTAAGTTTATGAGTTCGGGACAACTAGGTAAAATCGAAACATTTTCTCACGAATACCTATGAACTACAGAATAATAGTAATATAAAGTAGAACAAAAGTCCACGGAATCTTCGGCTTCCCTTTTATAAAAATCCACCCTTCGCCACTGTAACATAGTGTGGTGTTTTGGCCAAGCTCCTTTTCTTATATGTGGTTCGTATGTAGTGAAATGTAATTTATGCTTAATAATTAATTTAAGTAAAATTCTAGCGCCCTTCCTCCTCTCTCCTACACTATGCTGTGCCCGGCAGGGTCCACAATTTGAACCTATGTTAACTTTACCATCTTGTACCTATAAAACATTGTGGAACGCAATAAAGAATTGAGTATTGAGTATTGAATGTATCTAGCTTTTTACTATTAGAGTAACCTCGTGATATTGTGTCATAGCAATGCATAGGCCTACTGTAATGTACTCATGAGGAGATAATAAGGTATTTTCGTTATTTTAATTTCGTACTCCAATTCCGGGTAAAGTATGGCTACACGGTAGTTATCAACAATACACTAATTCTAAATGTCATATATTCTAATAAACATATTAGTACGTATGCGTGATATGATCTTAAACGCATATTATGACGTAACAATTCACACGCGCGTATGTAAGTGATAATAGGCAAGCAAAGACGACTGATCTTATCAGTTATGTTATGTTAAAATTACACATAAATAGTCACGAGGAAATTCTACCGAGAACTGAGGTGAAAAGTCTTGGGAATAGCTGTCATATTTCACAATTATGTGCAAGATAATCTTTTTTAATTATTTGAAATTCATCTATTTTCACTTTTTATTGTGGTGAGGAAGTAAGAATATACTGGTATTACCATCCGTACTTAAGTCGAGTAAGAAAAATTTCGTTGATATTATTCTGACATCAACAAAAGCAGGGAAACTAAACGTATTTCATATAATTATAGGTACTAATTTACCTAGGTGTGGTATATACTCATCAAAAGAGTAGGTAGGATTTTCCCTGCAGTGTGAAATTGACTGGCTGTTTTGATTTTTCTTTTGAAGTGTCATGTAGTCTAGCTTGCCATTTAAATAGAGAACTAATAACCTTTATTTGAACAACCTTCACATACAAAACAAATAAATGAATACAAAATATAATATTGATGATTACCATCACTCAACTAGAAGAACATAATGCATGCTGACACTTAAAACAATAGAATCGATAAATTTTAATTTAACTTGTTAATCGATCTATTCGTAATATTGTAAGGCCATCTCTTCGAGTCGACTAATCGATTTGAAATAAGAAATAAATAGAAAATACTATTTGTTAAAAATAATTAGCTGTTTCATTTTATAATTTGTTCTGTATAATTTCACGATAATATTTCAGATTTATTTAAACACTGTCGGATCGTAAATGTCTTCGACAAAATACGCATCTGTATAATAAGTGAAAACTATACTAACATAACACACATACAAAAACGTGAACGACCTATCTCATTAAGGAACTTATCGTATTTACCTACTTATGTAGCAAAACAATCTACCAATGTTTACGGCTCACGAACGTGGCAATGCATGTTACCTACTATATTAAACGACATACCTATCGAAGTCTGCAATAATTTAAATGAGAATAATTGTAAAAAAGTTCTTATAAATCATTACCTATCTTTATAAGTTACCTATTTTTACCTAGTTTGTTAGTTTTACTATTTTTGTACCGAGTATCGTGACTGAAGTACCACTGATAAACCGTGCCCGGTTTTTGTGGTAACTCAAACTGTTTAACCAATGTACTTTTTATGTTTTAAATAAATAACTTAAAAAAAAAAAAATTATCTGACATCCCCATACTGTTGTAAAATATGTTTTATAAAGGAGTGGTAACTATTTAGTTTAAAGATATCTTTACGAAAATCATTACTATCCGTTTGATGGCAAAACTAAGAGCCTATTTAAAACTTTGTATAAAACATCAAATAACTCCTCTGCTTAGTGCAATATTAATAGTCCAAGTTTCTCTTCATAATTATATGAAGAGGGCAATGTCTCCAATGGTGATTTAATACTTAAATAGTCAGAAAGTCAACCCAAGAAAACTTGCGGTGTTTCTCCAACGCGCGCACCTCTGCCGCGCTGCTGTCATTAAAAGTTTTATGTTACGTTTTAATTGTCCTTTCTGATAATTACTATTTAGAATATCTAAGTACAATAACGTGCCTTAAATATTTGCAGTAATCCATTCTTTTGTTATGATTTTCGATTATTTATTAGTACTGTTTGTATCGTTAAACGACTCACGTACTATCACCACATAAAACGTAGATAGATCAGTCGTGACCAAACTGACACTGAATCGACTAAACAGCTGGAAGATTATGGTGTCTGTTATTAATTCTTAGTCGATTGAGAAATTTAATCGATTTAGACTAGTGATTATAATCAGCTACTAAATAAAGCTGCATCGTGACTATGTAAATAATACTTCAGTGAAATATATAATCAGTGAAAACAAAATACAAAATTGCTAACCACAACGTAATTGTGTATACTATTAATCATTTAATATTTCTAAAATGTGTTGTGGTTTTAAATACATTGTTAAGTATTTTATTAACGTGCTAAAGAGTATTGTTTTTCTAGAAAATAAATTATTTATATGTTTTTTTATCCATAATTCTAACGAGCTTATTGTGAACTATCAAGAAAGAAAGACTTGTCACGAAAATAGTAAGTTGACTAAGCTTTATCGAATTCTTGCAGGCACAATTAACTTGTACGTTTGATGGATTAGATGTTAAATTATAAACTCTTAAAAGAAGATTTTTTTCTTAATATCTTTAATTAAATATTGTGTATCTCTCGTTCAATTCAACTTATATTAACTATACCTACTGATTTCAATTTTAACCCATCTTCACGTCATGAAAGCTTAAACTCTAGAAGTAATGAAATAAACAATTACTGAACTAACTAAAACGTAAAAT
This sequence comes from Schrankia costaestrigalis, assembly GCA_905475405.1. Lineage (NCBI taxonomy): Eukaryota > Metazoa > Arthropoda > Insecta > Lepidoptera > Erebidae > Schrankia > Schrankia costaestrigalis. The sequence continues at coordinate 18,883,984 of FR997826.1, forward strand.
AATCACTTTAACTTGACAAAAGATCGACTAAGTAATCATTTGTTAAGTCTACTAAAAGAACAAATAAATTGACTAAACACGAAACTACATAGTTTGATAGATTCACAACAAAAAGTATAACAACAAATCGATTATATTTAACAAAATCGACTCAGAGAAAGTGTTGCAGTCTAGTCGTTTACTTTCACTGTCTATAAAAAAAAGTTTAGTTTTATTTTTAAATAGGTAAGTAAGTAACTTTCGTCCATTAAGATTTGTTTGTTGTTAAGTTTGGATTTATTATTACGCGATGGTTTATTGAGGCGTTATACGGGTTTGTTCGTCGAGTGTGAAAGTAGTTAGGTGATATCTTATAGCAACATCTTTCTATGCACCTTACTTATGAAAGGTACAGAAATAGTTAGACTTTTCAATCTTTCGTTTTAGACCAGTTGTGAAAGGGAAGATTGTAAAATGGAGGTTTAAGTAAATATACCTATAGACCTTAATTTTACAATTTTTTTTAGCATACCTACTAACAAAAGAAAAGCAGAGGAAAATTAAAATTAAATAAAAAAAGCTCTATTTCAAATGCATGTCGTCTTTCACAAGGCATGTAAAATGTGAAGTCTTACTTTGGATGCTCTTACAATAATATATATCAATGCAATTCAACACAAGACATGTTTGTTTTCGTTTATTAATTTATTTAAATAAAACAAATACACTACACTTATACAGAGTTTATGGAGTCGTAAAAAAGCCACTGTACATAAACTGACTAACCGTTGGGGACGAATTTTCTGCTCTGGATGCAACTCTGGTGCTGACTACGATTCTTAAACATGAGGCACCGATTCCAGAAATATACATAAATAAACCTTACGAATTACGTAATGATACGATTTAAATTAAAAGTAAAAGTGATGCACTAATCACGTCTAGAATCTATAAGGACTCATAAATCTTGTAGAAACTTCGCAGAATTAATATTTAGTTTTATACTCTACTAAATCTCTTGAGCGATAAATATTGATTAAGTACTATTTAGTTTGACACCAGCGGGCGTAATTTTAAAAATTTTAAACACGTCTTCTCTTACCCTCTTATTTTCACGATCTTATTGAGATTCTATTATTTTCTATAAGTGATGTCTTGTAATTGGCTGCCAGTCTCACATACTAACTTTTATATTGGTTGTATTAGCTGTAAGTCATCCATAATGTATTAAATAAATAAATAAATAAAAAAAATTAGTCTCATCTGTTCTAACTTTATTGCTATTTCGAATTCTACATACGTCCTCTTTTGCTTAGTGGCAAAAGTATCGGGTTCGATTCCCTTGTCAATCCAACTCTTTGTGTGCATAAACATGAATGTAGGCATTGCTTTGAGTATTTTCTTTATTTAATGTGTATATTATATTTGTATAACATAGTACAAGCTTAGCTTAAATTTAGGACTAGATGGCGTTGTTTAAACGTAAACGCAATCTTCATTTAATTCACCAAAAGTAACAGTAAAGATAGGAAGTGCTATGTTGACTCGTCCGCTCGCTCGGACAGGTCTCCAAGTGTGTCAAGTGCAAGATCTCTTATGTCACACATTCACTAGAATCACTGTATGTAAGTATAAATAGATTGTAATTAATTCAGAAAACCTTCTCAGGCCATAACATTGTGTTGACTTATTATCACACACTTAACAGTACTTTGCAAGATTTATTTTTTTAATATAATGCGAGGCAAACGAGCCAGCAGCTCACCTGATGGTTAGTGATCACCGCCGCCCATGGAAAATGGCATACAATATTGGCAGAAATATATCAACTTTTACGGCGCTTGTACACGGTAAGAAAAATCGCCGGGCCTACGCAAGAATTCGTGTCGTTTCTAAGCACGACCTGTGTACACAGCGCCGGCGATGCATAAGAAAATTTTCTTGTCAAGACAAGACACGGCGAACGCTGTTTATCACACTTGTTATTACTTGCGCGCCCTACGCCCGTCTGACGACTGTACGAAAAAAATCCTGGCGTGTACACGTTGCGAATTGTCTTGTCTGCGGAAGACAAGAAAAGTTTTCGTGTACGAAAAAGACAAAATTCTTGACGTCTACACGAAGATTTGTCTTGTCTGGCGTAGACACGGCAAATTTTCTTAGCGTGTACAAGCGCCGTTAAATGCCCTATTTATTCTTATAACTCGAGGGAATGCCGTTTGCGCATACTCCACGACCAAAGAGATACGAGTACGTAATGTAAAATGTGAGGATTCATACTTCAAAAAGGCTAGCTATCAAACTGAACCGAGATGAACCTACTTTTGCATTGATAGTACGGTATAGAAGTGCCGTCGGCACTACGACTTCAGTGACCTGATCAGTTGGACGATTAGTCGGCCAACTTAAAACTAGGCTAAAGAACTAAAATCCTGGCTCTAGTTTTAACATGAGGGCTGTAAGAACTACAGTCCGGTAGCAATAGAGAGAAACTTATTCTACTAATAGAAAGCTTAGAAAAAATATTATTATTTTACTTGTTCAAATTAAATAAACTATGCAGCTAATACCGTGTAGATAGACTTTGTAATAAGCCAACCACTATTTAATTGGAATAGGTTTTGTGACTACTTTATTAATTTTAGATTGCAAGAAACCTAGTATTTAATTTAATTTTAGATTGCATGAAATCTAAAGTTCTTATCAATTTCAGTAAAATGTAGGTAAGTATATTTTATCAGCAAGTTAATGTAATGGTCGACCTACAGTATATTAACAGAAAGGTTTAAATAATATTATCTAACTAATAGTTACTTATCCTCGAGAACCTCTACATCAAACAGCAAATCAAGTTTGATATCTATAATGCCTACAACATTTCGAGCTCACGGTGAACTTTTACGTACGAAGGTTGCCCACACATGATATTATTGTAATAAGCCCGTATGCGTTCATGTTAGGCTGAGTTTACATGAAACTGTTCTGTATTTTCTACAAATATTAAAAGTTATCTAATCAACTTACTTCTTCTCCGTGTGGTGACGGAGTAAGAATACAATATGTCATCACCCCATCTCATCCCATGGGTGTCGTAAAACCGACTAAGGGACTATCTATGAATATTATCTTTACGAAATAAAAAGAAGGAAAACTTGGAATTAAACCCTATAGCAATCCGTCTGGCCAGCGTGGTATTAGTAGGCCAAGTATCCCTCCGTCACGGGAGGAGGCCCGTCCCTGCAGTAGGACATTGATGGGCTGTTATGATGAATCAACGTACTAAATAGTAATGGAGTATTTATACGAGTGGAAATGAAACCGAATAAACGACTTAAACAACGATGTCATCATCATGGGGATATCGGACTTAAACAGTCTAAAACCACGCGAAGTTTTGAATTGACATGAATCGAGGGCTCTAGGTAAGCTTTCGGAAGGATAATCCTTGACTCCTCCGACGGCCATTGAACTTACTTGTAGGTCAGAAAGTTAATTTAGCTTTTATAAATCACGTTAATCCTTGAATACATAAGCCATCATTAATAAATAGGTATGTGATGACGTATCTAAAGTTTTTAAAATTAAGTAGGTACGTTACTGGTATGTAGATTTTAGAAAAGCGATATAAACTGTTGTTAACTATACATAAATTTAAAAATACTAGCGAAAAACTTTAACATCCTTTTTAAAAAAATAACATATTACTTATTTTTGATGTGCTTGTCGATACCTTATGATTTAAAACAGAAGATCTAATTATTTTTTTAAATTTCAATACAGATACCAAAATTATGATAAATTACAGGCTTGTCCCTCGTGAATAAATCCGAAGACGTAACCAATTACAACATAATTATATTCTCTAAACAAAAACAAAAAAAAATATACAAATTTGATGAGTATTATGTGAACGTAGAGTAGAGCACACCTGCACAAAACCTCTTCATACATCCATACATACAAATTACCATATGTAATAATACCCAATGCACTTTTACTCGTGGCATTCTCAGTACCGCCCGGGGCTTATAAATCAAAGTCGATATCAAAGAAGGTTGATGTATAACATTTACCATGGCCACTGAATATTCAATAAGTTTATGAACCTTGCAAACTGGGCTTCTTTTTTTAAAATTGGAGTGTGTTTTTTTTTTAAACTCACAATGAAGAACACATTGTGAGTTTTAAAAAGACAGTCCAATTTAAAAAGAAGCCCAGTTTGCAAGGTTCGTAAAGATGATTACTTACTCCATGAGCATTAACTTTTTTAACGTAGGAAACTTTTTACAGAAGCTTTTGGATATGTCAAACTGCCTTATCTCTTTTAAACCTAGTTCTTTTTAATGATCAACGCCTAGGATCAACAGCACAAATTTTACGTGAGAACTTTTTAGAAGTTTTGTTAATGAATCTAGATTAATCTACAAAGCGATGAGGCCTTGGGAGGCCTTGTTGAAGTCCCTACAGACCGGTTTTGTCATCTAAAAACGATAGCGTGCCTCATAAACTTCTCATAACTAAAAATAAATGGCGGTAAGGAACTCTAAAATACAGAAAGAACAAGTCTTCGCGCTACAGGTAATCGTTATTCACCCCATCATCAGTCAGTTGCACTGTTGCGACTTGCAACATCGAATAAAAATGACGAAGTAGATTAACTTTATACTCTACTTTAAATTATTCAGTGTAATGAGAATAACGGAATTACAGTCGGTTACTTAAAACAGCTTAATTTGTACAATTTACAAATAAAATTAACAACTCTAACATTTATTTACATAAGGATATAATCAGTACGATACAATCAGTTTGTTAAGTCTACTGTAATATAGTTCTTTAAAGGATCGGCATAACGCGAAGTAAAAGTGTTACACGAACGTTGAACTCTAAGACCTCATGCAACTGATCTAAGGATCTATCAATCAGCGAATTTAACGCTTCGTCGACTTCGGAACTAATACGATACTAATCTGTTATCATGTTTTTTTGACACATTGATGGATAAATGAGCTCTCAAGTCATCAAATCGTTAGTTTATTTATGTTTTGAACCGACAATCTGATTAGTTTTAGCAAGTCGTAATTCATGACAACTAAAGTAACTGACATAGCTTTCAGAATTGCCCGATTGTGATTGCTGCAAACGGCAGTGTCCAGGACACATAGACTGCAGAACCAATAGCAAAATATAAAAAAAAAAACCATCGGCCTACTTGATTCTCGTAGGCTAACAATGTGGTAGGAAAGGCAGATTGGGCAAAGACGGGGGAAACATTACATAATCTGTACGACATATAGCAATGAACGTTTAAACAAATATCATAATTATCAGAAAATGCTTTCTCTATAAAACGTCGACGTATTAGATAGCTCCGATTATTCAATCACTGTGTCAATTAATTAAGGGGGAAAAAATATAATTATCTGCACGGAACTTCTACATTACAATGCCCGCATAATACCTACTCGATGTCATAAATGATCTTTTACGTAACCTTCACCTTGGTGGTTATAAACAATAATAACTCATAGTTATGCTCTTACTGTGAGAATAATAGTGGCTTTTTGTTGCTTTTTTATTAGTGTAACATCTATACCAATTATCGGGTGACGGACTAAGAACAACATAATTTCTTACTGGCACAATTCTATTTCCAAAATAAACAAAAGTACTCGTCTCGTAGTTGTTCTCTGGGTACGAGAGTACTAATAAAACTCATAGAAAAAATACAGAAAACACCTACGTACAAATTATCTTAACTGAGGTAGCTTAAATGCGACTAAGGGAAAATAAAAAACATGACACTATTATTAGACGCAGGAAACTGGTAATGAGGGTTTGCTTATAATGTCGCTTTTAATATTTTTAAACACATAAGCTACACATTTTCGAAACACAAAGTGTGTCAAATGCTAAAGTTAGTTCCTTTGATCGGGCTTGTATCTTATACTATAAAGATCTAGATAGCATTGCACGAGCTTATTAAGCTTTAAATTACACCGTACACTTAAATTTATTATCAATTAAAAATTAATGTATCCGCGCCGTATTGATCTTTATGAAACGTAAACATAATATTATAATAATTTTTATTGACATTCACTTATGATTGATAGATTAAAACATTTGTACGAACAGAATGCAAATTAAAAGTTGAACGAAATGTTTAATTAATATGTTTTAGTTTGTGAACGAAGGGAACTGTTGCTCAATGGCGGATTAAACGGCTCCAAGCAGTCTGATCATATTATTATGATATTTATTTATAGTTTCTTCATGAATGGTTATTTATAATATTTAATAATAAGGTTATCATAAAAATGGTCTTTTGAAGTTCAAGAAGAGTAACTCGGCTATTTAATTCTAACTTTTCAAAAGTTTTTGTTATTCAATAACAAAAACTTCTATATTTTTTGTAGTATTCTATGATCTAGGCCCCAAAGCGCTTCCTTGCATGATACCCTCTCTATCGTATAATAGCACTAGCAATCACTGTTCTTAAAGTACATAATAATTATACTAATACTTAAACTGTATAACAAGGTGAGGGAACAACTTTCTCACACAGAATATGTGCATTCAAATTGCACGATCACGCCTGTTTAAAATATTTTTAATAGCCTTACCAATTATTGCATTAACAAACTCAATATTTAAAAAATAACCATTAAACTAATTATTATTAAAGTATATATAATATTTTTGTCGAAATATTATGATCGGTCCGCTCTCGTGACCTACGGAGAGTCACGAAATGTTCCGATCTAGTCGGAACAGGTTCGCCAATCAGAGTCAAGGTCATCGTGATCTACGGGTGCGTATCGATCAATGATCTATGATAGCTGTACGCATGAACCAGGTGTTACGTTTTTTTTACTCTCTCGTTTTTTAAGTAGTTTATTGAATGAAAATATATTAATTTATCATTGTGTTTTCAAAACAGATCGAAAAAAAATAGAAGAAGAAATAATTTGTATTTACCAGTGTTTATCTACAATTAGGTTGGTGTTTATCACGCTGGCCAGGTAGATTAATTGGTATAGAGTTTTTTTTTATAGTAAACTAGCATATCCGCCGAACTCTGTTTCGCCACCAGATAACTTCGTTTTAAGTAATGTGAAAAAAGATTTTCCCGCGTAACTGTTGAAATTTTTCCTAAATTTTCTTTGCTATAAACCTCACGGAGCCCGAGACCTTTCCAACGAATGCAAAACCGAGGAAATCGGTTCGTGCGTTCTGGAGTTATAGCGTCAGGAAGGAAAACCCGACTTATTTTTATTATAGTAAATAACATTGTTCCTATGCATAGAAATCTCTCTTAGATACATTTATTAAAAAGCGTGTTCAATATTATTATTATTAAATAATATATGTCGCCAGGAGGCTATCTGTATTAGTTTCAGACTTCTTCACGTAGGTAAAGGCTCGAGGTATTTTGGAAATAAATAGGATTTGTAGAACGTAAACTTATATTCACAAATTTTAAGCAAATACAACTTTCTAATAATCTTAAAGGTAAAGTGGACGCCAGCAGTCCGTCTAAAATCCAGGATCGACCACCAGCCTCACGGGTTCGATGGTTTCTTCCTGTTTTTATGACGTTCTGCTAGAATGACTCCTTGTCATTCTCGTCCGAACATTTTGAATGTTTGTTTCATAATTTAATACGAACGTTAAAACCTCCTTTAACGTTATCCAATAAAAAGGTTAGTTTGTTTCACGGCGCCAGGGATGCGCCTTCACGGCCGGACTGACAATCGACCGTCCTCGGGCGTATACATTCCTGCAACAATGACAATACAATACCATTACTCAAGGCATCAGGCTCGTCCAACCTGACACGAGTCAATGCTTCTTACTTTCCAGCCAACATCTCTACAAAAGTGAACTGAACCCATACATCACACACAACGCATACGACCCAACCAGGCAACCCTGCTGAACTAGCTACAAGTCAGGGTCTACATTTCTTCCCTGGGTGTTGCGTCCCTACTGCTAGCCACTAGCAGCCCAGGACCCACAACCACCCAGCACAGACCTTACCTGGGTGTTGCGTCCCCTTAACCAACCCAAACAAGTGTGGTCTGGGTGGCACATCGCCGTCTACCAATAAACTAGAAGTGTCAGTATAGTTAACACTTTTTCTACAAATAGTCTCAAAATAATACTGTCCTTTTATGTTCCTCTTTACTCTTCCTCAGAGAGCCCTTGAAAATACATTTCGACTTCACCAGGAATAAGATATTTTGTTGACAGCTACACATCAAGTGCTCCACCGTTTCGTCTTCTTGACCACACGCTCTCCCTGTGAACATACAGTCAGATATAAGACTGCGGCTTAGGTTCAACAGCTTTTTTTTTTTTTGTTTTGTTTTCTTTTTGTGCTTTGGCAGTATTTACTTGGCGCTTCCTAAAGGCTATAATATTGACTCGCCTTCACATGACCGTCCTGACATTCACACGTCCTCGTGTGATCTACCTCAAGGAGTTATTTTCAACGACAGTCGAACCACAAATACTATATTCTTATTTAGTTACTATCACTTGCAAAACAAGCATCACTCAGCCGACAAGCACTCTACCCACACCCTCACGGTGCCCTATCCAACAACACAGGACTCAGGCAACTCTTATGGTGCCTGATCCAACAACACAGGACTCAGGCCACCCTCACGGTGCCTGATCCAACAACACAGGACTCGGAACAACGTTGAGTGTGGGTTACCGTCCTTATCAGATAGCGGACAGCCTAATACTCCATCACGAGTTTACTCAATAAAATACTGCAAAGGATATGCTGTTCGACACGCGTGATGAAATAACTCCTATAACTAACTTGACTTTAAACGGACCTTTGTATATTCATGGTACTAATTTAATGTAACAGCGTAGTTTAGCAGTGGTACACGCCAACAAAACAGACTTGTAATAGTATAGCACATTGTAACAATATAGTACTTACAGACATATTGGACATCAATTATTGTCCGCCCTTCAATCTTACCTTATTTTTACCCAACTGTGTTATGTAGCATAATCGTCATCATTACCAATTAATTTTCATTCCCTAGTATCGATATCCATTTTCCTTGTCGTGTCAAACACAGACATTACTGTATTGCTGAAATCAAAAACACTTTAAACATTTGCCAACAGTTGCCATTTTTCATAGGTATTACCACGGTTTCAAACACGTGGTCTTCGGATCCCACTTCTGATGTCGCCAGGAGGCTATCTGTATTAGTTTCAGACTTCTTCACGTAGGTAAAGGCTCGAGGTATTTTGGAAATAAATAGGATTTGTAGAACGTAAACTTATATTCACAAATTTTAAGCAAATACAACTTTCTAATAATCTTAAAGGTAAAGTGGACGCCAGCAGTCCGTCTAAAATCCAGGATCGACCACCAGCCTCACGGGTTCGATGGTTTCTTCCTGTTTTTATGACGTTCTGCTAGAATGACTCCTTGTCATTCTCGTCCGAACATTTTGAATGTTTGTTTCATAATTTAATACGAACGTTAAAACCTCCTTTAACGTTATCCAATAAAAAGGTTAGTTTGTTTCACGGCGCCAGGGATGCGCCTTCATATACAAATAGGTGCACATGTACACACAGCAACTAATCAACCTAGACACTCATCTACCTTAATACCTTGAAATAAGACACAATTTCAAATGAAAATGTTTAACTTGATGTGTTGCTGTGTGTACTACACGCACCTATTGTGCTTGCGTGCCTGCTTTCTGAGAAATTAACTGTTAGTGGGTAAAACAACCGAAAAATTCCAAGATTTTTTTTCATCTTGAATTAAGTAGTACTATTTATAATACAGAAAAAAACTACACTTGAGGCAATTACATAAATATGTCCATCCGTGTCAAAATTGTAGTAATTACCTAGGCAAAGTACTATAAAATGACATAACATTATTTATATTATCTATGATTGAATAAGTACATTAAAGAATAGAGATGACATGTCATGATGATCGACAGCTTTACTCTGATTCTGGTTGCAAGCAGAAGAATGCAAATGTTACTGTATTAAGGTGGAAGGTTCCAGTAGCTGATGATATACCTAACAGTTAATGCAAAATAGAAGTTCAATTTGTGGTTTGTTGAGATGGAATTTAGTCAGTACTTCTAACTGCCACGCTGACTTTGATCCCCGGATCCATTTGTATTTGTTCCATTTGTACATTCATCATAACAGCCCACTAATGTCCCACTTCAGGGACGGGCCTCCTCCTGTGATGTAATACTGTAATATATGTAATAATTAGTATAGGGTTTAATTTAAAATTTTCCTTCTTTTTATGTAAAGGTAATATTTACAGTCCCTTAGTCGGTTTCTACGACACCCATGGGATGAGATGGGGTGGTGATACATTGTATTCTTACTCCATAACAACACGGATAATTAGTACACTGTGTTTTAAATAATAAAGAATTGTCCTCACCGAAGATTGCCGGTATTTATATCTCAATCACATGTAGAAAATTTAAATACAAAGGATGTCAGTATTTTTTGAAAATGAATAGAATAATCGACGACGTTTCTATACTTTAATAAGTTATTCTTCAAACATAAATGAGAAGCTATTGCAGATATAATAATTATGTGTGTTTACTGCCAGTTTTTTTCCTGCAACTTTTTTTTTATTCATCCACCTATGAATGTTTTTTGTTGGTTTGTTTACATATTTTTAACATTATCTTTTTGGTTAATTTATGTAATAAGTATTTCAATTGTTTGACGATCTCAAACGTATTTGCTAAGAGAGCATGAATTTGATTTCTGCTACATAAATCTTTGTGTGGCGACGAATCTTTTTTAGGGATGACGGAGAGGAGAAACTTGGTTTAATACCACTTATTTGTCCCTGCAGCTAAAAATATTGACTAAATTTATTTAAGTCTGCTTTTACGAAACCCATGGGATAGGTGATCTTTTAGTGTTGATCTATGGTCAAAAAATATCAATCGGTAGGTATAATAGAACCCGTATGCACATCATATTATTTATTTCTAACGCACATGTATTCGTTATACGCAGAATAGCTAACATTGAACTTACCTTTTAGTTATCTCAGTTTGAGCGGATATGCCGTAATATTGGTACAAATAAATGAATAACCTGTCAATATGCATAAACTCATTAATATTTAACTATGGTAAAGTGAATGGGCAACTATTGAGCGTAGGAGAAATGGATCATGCTGTGATTTAAGAGCTATTTACTATTTGATTAATGTCACCCACTTTCCCACAAGACTTCTGTAAGCCAGGCTTAAAAGCTTAACCTGCCATTTGGAACCCTAAGCTATATAACAAGAAGAAAAATATAGGTCTAGGAGAAACTTCTAAATATTTTTATATGCATTTTTCTTAATAGCTTTTTACTTCATCGTTATTTTTTTTTCCAGTTTGGCGAAATGCTTAACAATACGTTTGAATAGTCCAATCACAGCAACTCTTTTTACTGGGTATCAAAAATGTAAACTACGAGTTAAGAACAAAATATTTGAAATAAGTAAAATTTCAGCAGTAGTTGATAATATGTTGCCAGAGTTAATCTTTATTTGTTTTGTACGAATAATTCCAAGGAAGACATGCGTGAAATTGGATACTAAACTTTTTGCGCCCACGTCAAAATTTATCAACAAATAGATAAATTATTTACTTAAACTAAATATATCATTTGTTAGATTAAGAAAAGAATACAAAGGAACTTTTTGTAATCATTTTTCTTTGATTCTGATCTTCACAAAAAATAACTCGTGTACTTTATGTTTTAGTAATGCTTAGGCCATAGACAAGACATAATCTTTTTATGCTTACATAAGATAAATGTTGGCAAAGGTCACAAGCTCTGTTACAGCCATACAAATAGTAACATGGTTTGTTTAGGTTATTGTAGACAAACTTAATATATTCGATATCCTTATAGGAAAAGTTAAATATTTTTTTCCGTTTTTCGGTATATTTATTTACGCATTTGTTTTGTACATGTTTTTTACGCGTTTTTTATCAGTTAACATACTTAGTTGAAATTGTTGAGAGTGCGTATGTTTATTAACAATGAATAGTGTGATTTTTTAGATCTAATTAAGTTGTTTAGTATAAATAAGACAAATGGAAAAGGGTGCTTCGTAAACACGGTGAGCTCAAATTCAGGAAGAACTTTGTCCCTGTACAAAAATTTACGATTAGCAAATGTTCATGTGCATTAATTTTAATGGTAACATTGGTCTGATTGTTTTTAGACAAGATATGAATTAAATAACTACAAGAAACATTCAGGCTCTTCATATTTAATCATTTGACGACCTCTGTGGAGTAGTGGTTATATTACATGACAGCTACGCAGAGGTCTCGGCTTCAATTCCCGCTTAATGCAAATCTTTGTGTGCATGAACATGATTGATTGCATTGGTCTGAGTGTTTCTATGTATAATATGTATGTATTTACAAAAAAAAGGATATAAGTACTAATATCCGTTGTTCTGTTACCCATAACTCAAGCAGGTTAAGCCCAGCTTACTTTTGGAACAGAAGGCGTTGTGTAGAGATGTCGGTGAATATTTATTTATTTATTTGAGGATCATATAAAAAAATGTCTAACAGGATACGAACCCGCGTCTAACTGCACGTAAATAACGCAAATAAATACCATTAACTTTTTTACAACAGACACAGAAGAACGTTTCTCTAAAACATATTAGACAAGGTCACTGTCCTTTAAAGTCAAGTTCGTGCGTATATAATTAAAGAATAATCGCATTTGATGTACTTATTAGGCCGGTAACGAGTACCGTTACTATAGTATTATACCAATTAGACAATTTTACTGTTATTGAAATATTATTTACATTTTATCAGCCCATTAATGTTCCACTGCAGGGACGGGTCTTCTCCCGGGACGTAGGGATACGTAGCCTACTAATACCACGCTGGCCAGGCGGATTAGTATTGGGTTTAATTTCAAGTTTTCCTTCTTTTTGTTTCGTACAGATAAAATTCACGAATAGTCCCTTAGTCGGTTTTTAAGACACCCATGGGATGAGATGACGTGGTGACATATTGTACCTCCGTCACCACACGGAGATACACGCTACTGGTTAGAGTTGAATTAAAAAGGGCAGAGGAATGAATCAGGAATCAATACCTGAGAAGATATTAAGTAATGTGCTATTCTTAATTACGACTCTACCTACATAATGCACTCTATAATGAAATATTTATGTTCGTGCTATTGAACTCAGTTTTACAAAAATCCTCTCGTGTCAATCTATATTTACAAACAAGTAAGTATGTACGTATACAACTATACAAGCGTGGAATTTGTTTGTCCGTTTGTATGCGTATTCATATAACTATGTAAATGATCAAATATGTTGAAAGTTTGTAAGCAATTTCAATAATGTTTGTTTAATTTACAATATCAATAATGTTTATTTATTTAATGTATGCAATGAATTTATGTTTAATATTGATCGATAGAATGTATTCCGGAGATGGCGTAGTAGTTAGTTAATAATAAACATCTCGGTTAATATAAAATGAAACTACAAAAACTTCATTGTATCTTTATTAACCGAGATTTTGTTTTCATGATCTTTGTTTCTTTCCGCCCTGCCAATGATTTTATTTTCATGTCTCATGTCAACAATACAATATGTCATCATCCCCTGTCATCCCATGGGTGTCGTAAAAACCGAGTAAAGGACTATCCGTGAATATTATCTTTAAGAAATAAAAAGAAGGAAAACTTGAAATTAAACCCTTTATATATGGCCAGTGTAGTATAAGTAGGCCAAGTATCCCTCCGTCACAGAAGGAGGCTCGTCCATGCAGTGGGACATTAATGGGCAGTTATGATGTCTCATGAGCATCGTAAAAGCTGACTAAGGGAACCTTCGTATATAGGATCGTGACTACCCTGACATGGCCAAAGAGCTGTCTCCATCAATGGCCTTGTTTTGCGTAACGTAAATTACATACAGAATATTATCATCCATACTTAATATTATAAATGGGAAAGTGTGTCTGTCTGTTTGTCTTTCTTTCACGGCAAAACGGAGCGACGAATTGACGTGATTTTTGAAGTAGAGATAGTTGAAGGGATGGAGAGTAACATATGCTACATTTTTTATTCTTCTTTGTCTAGGAAAGAGGAACAGTGCTACCCCGAATCTAACGCGAGCGAAACCGCGGGCAAAAGCTAGTTACTAATACAAATAAAGGAAAACTTGACATGTTTATCCTAAACCACTCCGTTTTTCATTAGGGTAATAGGACCCTTGACCTTTAAAAGGGCTAAAGTAGGCCCTGTTACAGCAGACGATTCGTCCTTACAATAGGACATTAATAGTATGTTATGAGATACACGCTAAAAACTTAACGCCCTTAATAGCTTAGACAACGTAATAAAACAAAGCGTATTTACTTCAACTTAAACATAACGCAAGTGTCAAACAGATACACACCTATAAGTCATCAAATATTACTATGTACTTACTATCAACACATTACAGATAATTACAGAAATTCAACTGAAGTCAGTGCAGTACTCGGCCGTAAATATTGCACATCGACTTTAGTAAAGAGACAATCGGACAATTTCGGCTTCGTAGAGCATCATCTCTGTTGCATGCAATACAAACAGTCTGGTATCTATTAGCAACTGTTAAGGGTACGCATTCCACAGACATGAACTTGCTAGTGGGCCGATCCTAAAAGATTGTTGTCGGAATCGTGCACGCTAAAATTGCCCCAAATAACTTTGGGTATAAATAGTATTTATTTATACATATTAACATAATACATATATATACAATATTAACATAATACTATTTGATAATAAATTATCAAATGAAGGAGCAATTAACTTTCTCTGTTTGTATGGAATTGCGACTGGCATGCGTACCCTTAAAACAAATTATGATTTTATACTGTGCGAGGGATGACGCTCTACGTAGCCGAAATTGACCGATTGTCTCTTTTTATAGGTCGATGTGTAATTTTTACGGCCGGGTGCTGTAGTTTGGTTTTACCTAAATACCGACCGAGATCGCACAAGGGTTGTCACTAGTATTTTAATTTAAAAAGACAACTCCGCGCTACGAAGGCCCACCTCCTTTTTGTGTAGGTTAAAAGGCAAGGATTCACGCATCAACTTAGCTACAACAATAAAACAGGATAACACTTTGATCTAGATTATGAAAGCTATTAAACATAACAATACATAATCATTATACCGACGTACAGTTGCAGCACAATAAACTTGTCAAGTGACATGACACTTATGACGTTGACATGCACGACATGCTAACGACATACTCAATGGAATAGGGTAACCAGACATCTATTACAAATTATAGAGTATTTATATTCCTATGTCCAGCAGTGGACGTCGATTGGCTGACATAAAGATGATGATGATAGGATAAATGTCTTATGACAGAGATGAGCCTACTCCATTTTCTACCTTTTTTTTATTGTGGGAAACTTTTTATAGGCCTATGACCTAGTTGTTCCGAATACATTCAGTTCGAAGAAAACTCCTCTCTCAACCATTAAGAGCCAGGAAGGCGAGAAGACTGGTATTACTCGAGCCGTTTAAACCTACTTAAAGGACAGTGTTACTGTTACCGAACTTATATCATGCATGCCTGTGTTATGACATTTTACTTACTTTGTTTTTGCATATAGAATAGGATCCGAAGGAATGGAGATGCTGTTTAAACTTACTCTGTGACTAGAAGGAGTAGAGACCTCTCATAAAATCATCAAAACAGTCCATTAATGTACTACTGCAGGGACGGGCCTCCTCCCGTGACGAAGGGATACTTGGCCTACTAATACTATGCTGGCTAGACGGATTGGTATAGGTTTTAATTTCAAGTTTTCTTTTTTTATACTTCGTAAAAATAATACTTACGGTTAGGTTAGGTTAGGTTAGGTCCTTTTGTCGGTTTTTACGATACCCATGGGGTGAGATGGGGTGGTGATGTGTTCTTACTCCGTCACCACACGGACATCTCATAATATATTTATCAAAAATATCAGTTATTACTTGTGATACCAGGCCAAACTAGACGTTTACCAGGCCAAACTAGACCGTACCAACCTATCGGCTTTTCGTTATACCTACTTAAATCCGAGTTTTACAAATTTTAATATTATCTAAGAAGAAATCATTTAGTGCCTATTGCGGCATCATACGGCTATTTTAATTAGTGTTATTGACAAAATTTAAAAACACAAATCTTTCGAATGCATTGTTGTCAGTTCAGCACCTACGCACGCACACCTATTAAACGAATAATCAAATTAAAGCTTATCATTCAGCATTCCGATTTAATAATAGTGTTAAGATATTATGGTGGCTATAACTAAGTCTTCATTGTTCCATTGTCATGTTAATCCAATGGGTCGCGATTGACATAACGACATCTATCGCAAGATTGTCGCAACTTTATTGTCTGCACCATAAACAATTAGCAACAAATAATAAAATGCTTTACAACATGTAAATTAACACAGAATATTTGTTAAAATAAACAAAAGTTTAATAAAAAATAAAGCAATAAAAGATTGTAGTATTTCTGGTAGTGTTAATAGCGGCTTACGTTTATAATACTTCTTCTTTCTCACGAACCGTTTGTAATGTAACATTTCAAATTTTTGTATTTGTATTTGTAATTGTATTTTTCACACATTAACTAAAGCAATATCATTCTAAGACAAGAAGAGATTTTACTATTGGTGTTAGGTAATAGGGTATACATAAAACTATATAGGAATGCAGCCCTAATTTTCCAGATTAAAACAGAAAATACCTGTGAAACCCTGTCTAAAAAGGCGCTCTCTTTTTGGACAGGGTTTCAAACCTTTTTGATCACAATGTCTACACGCGTCAAGCCGTTTCGCTTTAACGTCAAATAAAAAATAGGGGTTGACTGTGAATCTAAGCTTCCGTTTTTCGTGTCTTGAAATTGTGGAAGGGATTTCATTTTCTATAGTTTATTGTAAAGATAACTTTAAAACAATTTTATTGTGAAGATATTTGTAATTTATTTTTATAGTCCTCGTTAAAATAAAACAATTCATTAATATAAATGTTATTGCTCGTTAGTTACGATCATTAAACATGTCGTACATTTTTAAATCCAGCAATAATCGCTAACAATATGATTTTAGAAACTCCTAACTTAGATAAAAATAAAATGTTGTTCGCTTTCAGTTTGATGGGCCCATTTTATACATTGCTATATTTTTATTTGATATAGTAGTTATTATCTAATGGCACTTTCATTTGATTTCTAAGCAATTGTCTGAAATGTCTAAAAAATATTATCTTTGGTTAGGCGTTAGGTACTTCCTCTGACTCTAGGCGGTTGATTTTATACAACTACTGTCACAAGCTCAACCCCGAAGCCTCTTTTATTATCAGCTTGAGATATTAAACAGTAACATTGCCCACAGCATTCGCATCGCTCACAATTTGGAATAAATAATGTCACCTCTATTATTTATTTAACTATACAAGGTATACATGACAATAGCGCATACATTTTAACAACCCACTAACCTATTAGTTTTACGCTGGAAAAAGTAAAAAAAAAGTTATAGGTATATCTCCTAAATGGATGGACGTTTTACCATGTTTTTTTGTTTCTGCCAAATAAAATTATGCCCTACCTCGCATGCCGTACCATTTATGCATCCTTGTACACTCACCACGCCAAAACATTACCACACGGCGAAAAATAGGTTGCAGAATGCCGGTTTGTACCTAAGGATTTAGGCGCTCAATGGTCTTTACCTATTATAGCCTCGAACTATTGTATAGAACGAATCGTTAATATTTGTCACATCATAATAAGATAATATTATAAGCTGAATGAACTGAGCCATGTTACATTAATTATTAACTAATTGTATGTTATCAACATCTGTTAAAGGCTCACGAACATATCTTAATTTATCAATTTTGTTCGATTGATCGGAATAAGTTAATGCAACTTTACAAATGTAAGTCTTATGACCTCGTAATAATATATTATTACTTACGTAATCTTACAGTGAAAAATATATTATATATTATTAGTTATTTTCCTTTTTTTGTATACCTAAATATTTTCTATTTGAAAACTCTGTCTCAAAAACTATTGCGTTTATACTGCTTTTCATTTATTTAGATGAATTTCTTTTTAACAAACTTCACCAAATAGATTGTCATTCTACACTCTCAAACTTATCAAAAAGTCTTTTAACCATAACGGTTTTATTAACCTTGACACGACTGAAGAGACATCAAATAAAGTACAGGCAACTACAAAGGTTAAAAAAACACTTCTAATATTACAAAACATCTCAAAGCTAAAAACTTCTATAAGTAAGAGTCGTGATGAGAAGAGAAAATAGTTTTATCATTAACGATCTCAAAAACCGCTGAACATCAATTTTCCATAAAACACTAAACAAGAAAAGCGACCTTGTATTACCTATTGGATGTATCATACAATTTAAAATTCGGGTCTTATTCGCTAGTATAATAATTATAATTCAGATACAAATAACATAAATACCTAGTTTTTCATTAGTATTTAGGTTGTCTCATTATCTCTTGGTCTTACTTGCGGTATAAGTAAGACCCGAATTTAAAAATGCGGTAAATAATAATGTAAGCATTCGCGAAAGTTTCAAATCGAATATTGGATGTGTTTATTCACTTTTGTACTTGACTGTACGTTACGCCTATAATGTCGACACTATTGTTATTAGTGAAAACAAAATATCTTTAGATAACTAATTTGCATATCACTCATGTTAGTTTATATTTCAAGCTGTACATACTTATTATAAATTTCATGGCCGATGATATATCATGTTTAAAATGATTAAAATATTAGTACGTATACTGTAATTTAAAAGAGATAATTAGGCTGTATTTAATGCCTATGTTTTAAAGTTTAAGGCTGATTTGAATGATATATAAATTAATATTTTAAATTTTAAATAGGCCTGTCTTAAAAAAGCTTGTTAACACTTCACTAAACGAGCAGCAGACATTATTATGAGATAGTAGCGACAGTTTAATTTTTTTTACAATACCTATTCTTATGATTAGACGAAGTGGTGAAATCCTGTTTAATCAGTCTGTATGCTAAACAGGACTTAATTTTGAAAATATATTATAATTTTACCGTAATATTTAAACCAAAAAATGTAATAATTTTAAACCTTCATCTGTCTCTAAATTTGCAGACGCTTATCAAAGTCTAATTATTTTAATATCAATTACAGGTACCACGTAAGGACCTCGATGATAAGATAGTTTAAGAATAATGATAATATTAATTTCATGTTACCGTTACATAGTTAAATCATGATATTGTCAAAACGCCTAAGGCGATACAAATGCGTGATGTCGTTGTGCCGTTTTCGTGACCACTTGCCTATCTCAATTACACTCTTATTTTATTTTGTTTGAACTATCTATAAATGGAGATAGTAGTCTAATAACTAGTACGAATGATTTGTAAATTGTTTTACAATATTCAATTTTACCTTAAAGCAATTTTAAGGTGGTAAACGAGCAAGAGATCCACGTGGTGGTAAGTGGTAAACTCTAGTCATATACGTCATCAATACCAAACCATTCTAAATACATTTTTTTAAGTTTCATAGTCATGTAATTTAACTAGCTGCCTAGCTGCACTGTATCCTGAAAAGTGCCGTGCAATTTTATAAAAACAACAAAAACCTTTTTGCTCAAAACAGAATAAAGTTTTCTACAGCAATATTCTGATTCTGTTCTGTTTCTATTCACCGCTTACTTAGTCGTGGACAATTTAATAAAACATTAATAGAAAAGTAAATTGCTTATGTACCTACCTAATTCGTAAATTTATAATACAGGAAATGAGAAACCGTGCAGATACATTAAGTATATTATTTTATAGTTATTTTACAAAATTAGATATTAATGTGTTTTCATCGGAAATTATTATAATATTTATTATGATTACCAGAAAATGAAAATAGCCAGGCAGTTAAGTTAAGTTTAAGGTAGCATTCCATCTTTTAATGACCTTACATTAAGATAGGTAATAAATTTATTTTATAGGCTGTGTCGTTTAGCGACCACATCGCCTAAGGATAGGTAATAAAGCTTTTGTGTCCACGACATCTCATCTTGGTAGTATCGTAAAAGGCAATTTAAAGAAAGTTACATAAATATAATAGGTATGTCTGTACCTTGAAATTGACGTTTTATTTCTGCGCAGTCTTTAGACTCTATATTATTTTAAAACATACATTCAATAATTATTATTTAGGAAAAATAGTATATTACCAACATCTTACAAAAGATAATAAATAAAAATAATTATTATGTATTTGTATTATTAATAAGCCTGTGAACATGGGTCCAATTTTTTGGATTTTGGACCATTTTCACAGACAGGAAATTCCCATTTGTTTAATTGTAACTTCTTCTCTGAAACGTTTTTTTTTCTTTGTTTTTAACGCAATAGTTAGCTTAAATGCTATGCCCCATTACTGATACCAAATTTCATTGTATTATGTTTAATAATTATTGAAAAATCTAAAAAAACGTTAGTATGAAAAATCTAACTTCTGATAAAATCTTCATACAAAACGGCAATTTCATAGGTTAACCTAATATTATAATTATAAAAACGAAAGTAGAGAAAATTTACATAAAACTCGAAACTGCTGGAAGAGGCTACCTGTCCCTGCAGTGGGACATTAAAGTTATTATTACTAGACTGCAATTTAAAAAAAATATCTAGCTTACGCATTATAAAAACTATTAATATAGGTACAAATAAAAATTTAATTCGAAAAGCATCTTAGACCGTTCCAATTGGTACATCAAGGTTAATATATAATGTACCTGATAGCCTAATTTACATATTGGCCTTTCAACGGTAACATGTTACATTTTAGATAAGTACCTATATCGTAGGTTCGCGACCGCGTGGGAAAGGCCGGACGTACTGCGGATTGTCCAGTTACGTGTTATTGTAGGCCACATTCTGTTATTGCAATCATTAACTTATTCTTCTTTTCAATACAATTGGATTATTTTGATAGTAATACAGTGAAGTAGTAAGTCGTGAGTTTGAATCACACGCAGGACAATGGATGTTCTTGAGTATCATAGACATCATAGAAGTCATTAGTTATCTTTGGGATTGTATTTTATCAATTCAATTGAACTAATTTATTTGATATGTGTTTGTCATATGCTTAAGGTTTACCACCCTTTCCTTGGCGCTAGTACCTAAAGAAGAAGTTACGCAACAAATTGCAGTCCCCGATTATCCAGATGTCAATTTACAACAAATAGTTCCTTAAGGGACCTACCTAGTGTATATTTGTTTCGTATCAAATGAATAATAGGTAAAACCTTAAAGTTTCTTATTAAGTATGTATTGTTTTATGTGTTAATAACATCGAACATTTTAAATTAGTTTGTGTTTAATTATAATTAATAAAAAACCCAAAAAACAAAATAAAAACTGTAAAAAAAGATAGGTAAGTACGTGTAGTTGCAGCAATACCGTTTTGTTATCTTAAAGTGATCATTTCACATCGCCTACTATCTACACAGTGCAAACACGCAGATTATACCTTAAGGCTATGTTGGTTTTAGTTAGCCGCTCTTAGCATATGATATGGTGGGTAAATAATGTTGACATTTTGTGCTTACACGCCTCCTTATGAGCAAACGGCTTCTGGATATATATACTCGTGTATATTCGAATAAAGATTATACAAGTAAAGGAGAATGGGCGGTTTCGTCCCATGTGTTGTAACACTTTGTGACCATTTCATTTGAAAGATCTCAGTGATTGCTATGTTTTATTGTAGGGACATAACTCCGTATTTCGTGCAATAACCTTTTTTTAGACAAAAAGTAGTCAATGAGCACTAATTCGTTATAATTTGTAGAAATAATGAAAAGTAGAGCAGTTTTTCTTAGAGATAACCTCCTAATTATTTATTTCAGGAGTTGTAAAAAACTTAAAAGCTAACGGCCTCGGTAACGTATGCATCGCGGTTATTGTTAAATTATATTATTGACTATGGATGGATCCACGATCGTATTTTATTTCACAACTTGGGAAACAATATGATGTTGTATCCCAATTCACGACAGTCGACATCACAAAACCTTTTGGTTGCATTACAATAGCTGTTAGTGGCATGTATAAAGGGCTCCATACAATGTAACATGGGCTAAGTTCATTGTAAAGCTACTTATGTATGTATCAGAAACAAATATTCGTAATGATGCTCAATATATAAGTATATTTGAATGGACTGTTTTTTGAAGAACGGGTAATAAGGATATATTTAATTATGGCGTTACCCTACTCTATCATCCCGGTAAAAGGTGAATTTGGAGTAGAGCATAATATGCAAGAAGATAAAGTAGGAAAACTTTTCAAAATTACAGAAACAGTAGATAAGACCCCGCGAACGTCAAGTAATGCTAAAACACAGGCAAGCAAGATTATGCCTAGGCTACCCAAAAGATATTAAGTCTCCATAGCCCAGTAATTTCACTAGGTGCGGTGACACCTTTTACAAAGGGCAAGTGCGTAGCATTTAGAATCGGTAAGCATGTATGAAAATATGTACACGAAGCATAGAAGGTTTGTAAGGGTCATACTACGAGGCGATAGGCTTTGCCTGTCTCTAGGGTAAGAAAGGGTTAGAGTAATGTTTGCATTTTTTAAGGGTTCTTTGTGCCACTGGGACTTGAGAGGTAGGAATAATTACCATATCAACCTATGGACGCCCACTGCTGACTGACTGTTTCAGGTAAATAGGTATACTCGTCGACAACTTCGAGTGTAGAGTCTCCAACCGTGATTGGAGTGGGTGCAACATGGACATTTGCCACGATCTTGGTATTGTCCCTGTTCATTTGAAGACCCACTTGTTAAGAGACACTACTTGAGAATAAAGAATTAAATTTATTTTAGAATTTAAATTAGAACTCGTATAGAAAGATGTATCCTTCCAAACTCTATATTTTAATTCACATCAATTAATAACGAAATTACGGTACAATTTAATTCAATTACACTTCGTTACGTATACGTGCAATTATTTAATTGGCAAGTTCGTTTTATATATCGCAAATTATGTTTAAATAACATCGTGCTGACAACATAACTATCAGTTTAAAAATAACATTAGCCAACTATTTCAATGTTATCATTAAAGTATACTAAATAAAAAATATTTACTAATATGCCAAAAGCCATTTATTATCCTATTATGAAATTTTGTTGTAGTTCAAACAGTAAAAAACAACGCCATCTAGCGGACGAACTGGGAAGATTTTACTTCCCAGTTCGTCGAAGTGAGCTTTTGTAAGAACAGTTTCGTTAGAATCAGATATGAATCTAGGTTAGAAAAGACGAGAGAGAAAAGAGGAAAGAAACCTGTATGCGCACGTGAGTCAGAGATAGGTACTGATTGTAGTTACGGCTTACTTTATACAGCTGGAAATTGATTGACAAAATAAGAGGAAACTGTACCATAACTTTTACCTTTATTTCCCTAGTAACTTAAATCAATGGGGAAATGATGGTGGGCTAACCTACTGGTTAGTTCTACCTAGTTCTACCTGATATCTGTGAGTCCTACACTAACTTATCTTTCACCTTAATCTTACTCGGACCATTATTTGCTTAAATTAAACTAAGTAAATGGAAATTTAGGTAACTTCTTATTTAAATTTAGTTTTCTAATTAATACTGATTAAATTTAAAAGTTAAATTATTTTATGTTTGAATACGTAATAGTAAGTATGTTTAAATTGTTATTATAAATAGATTTATTTTCAAACACAGTCAACACACGACAGAGGGTAGAAAGACCTCGCATGGTAATGACGACCTGGTTAGGGCACGGCGCTGGCGGCGGGAAACTAGACTTTCAGAAATGCGTACGAGAAGACAAATAGATCTTTAGAGTGTAACGAAGTATTAAACGTGTGTACACAGGCTGATAAACATTATTACCCTCCTTCTTACAGTCGAGTAAAAACTTAACCTTAAAACACTGCTCGAACAAAAGCTATTTAGGTTCGTAGGGCGCAAAAAACGGTCTATTTTTTAAAAACAAATGGTACTAACCTGTACAATAGACCCGACGAGAAGACCAAAAGCAAGCGCGATACTAGTAGTCTGTGGCGCACTGCTGGCCGCTATAGAGATGCAGGCCGCCACACCGATGGAAGTGAGGAGGAAGGTGCCGAAGAGTTCAGCGATCAGCTGTCTCCAGAGGAGCTTGTTTTCTGTCACATCAGACAGGCCGATGATTGAGCTGGTTCCTGAGGGATAAAGAAAGAAAAAGTTTTAACTTCTTGTTTATTACCATTATTTATCATATATTAGGTAGGAAATAGCCGTTTTATTTATACGTTTTGTATATTCTTTAAAAACGTAAATATTGTTCAAATAATATTTGTTATTTAGATAATATAGGATATTAACCAACATTGAACAACAGATAATAAATAAAACACCTAAAACCTATTATTAATATAATACATAAGTATAAGTGTTTTCTTCTCTTTTAGAAAGACAACTCTCGGGTTTGGAGGTTGTATATCGAGCCCTGTGTTGCAGGACTAACAGATAAAAATTATATCGAAGCTGAAAAAATAATTTGTGGATTGGAAACCGCGTACTCAACGGCCACATATAATTGCTTTGCTACCGAGGCGGTTTTCGTTGTCTTATCTTGTCACTGTACAAAGTTGCTTGTCTGCCACATGCAGCATAAATATTAATGTAATAATGCAGCAATATATTATTTTATTTTATGCATGCAGCATAAAATAAAATAATATATTTGTCAAAGTCCACTAAGGTATAAGGTATTAATCTCTCCAGCACCTGCAATAGTTCTTCAATCTTACATAATCAATTAAAAGGATGGGTGAGAATGTGAACCAGTTATCATCAACTGGTGCTTCACCTCGCCTCAAGCTAATTAAGGCGCGTTTTTTAGTATAAGTACGAGAACATTTCTACATGGTAATAATTCATTTTGCTTTGAAAAGGCGTAATGTAGTATAAATAATTACGTAAGGTTTATAGCTTTCGCAATATTGGTCTACTTTTTAGAAAATAAACGGAAATATTACTGTATAGAAATAAGTCCACTGATAGTAAGTCGGATATCCTTGAAAGGAGGAATTATTGTTCCATTAAAGGTAGAAGGACCCGAACCTAGTGCTATAGTAAATATCAAATCAATCACTTTACAAACGCTTGCGATAAAAAGTGTGCCAAATACTTGATAGATTTTTAAACGAATCAGTGCTCGGAAAAAAGATTAAATATTTATTGAATGGACTATAATTAACAGAAGAAAAAAATGTTGTTTACATCTGACATAACCTACTTACTGCTAACGTGATACGAATAGGAAATAAATTCTACAAAAAACAGAACTAGCTTTCTGAGCTACAAATCAGATAAAGGTATAGAAGTGACTGTACATACAAAGTACTGTTAAGTTAGCTACACATAATCTGTATACCTAGATGTATCTATGTGCCTTACTCCAGTTATATAGGCGTCCAGGTACACGATGTCTCGAAAGGCTCATTTCAAGTGCATTGAGTAAACTTTACTGACTAATTTGAAAGTAATTTTAATTATGAAATATCTACTACTTTACATTTATATTTTTCCACAATATATAAAACAATTAAATACGAGTGTCACTACCACGATGATTTTTAGTTCGTAAGTCAAAAGTGACAGCTAAAACGCGATGGGCGCAAATCGTTCCTATAAAAAGTAAAGTACAAGCATAAGATTGTATTAACTTACGTAATTTTTTTTTTGAAAATGTATATTAGCGTAGATCTAAATTAATCAATCTCCCGCCATCTTTATCAAGTTGGTCTTCGTGCAATGGGTCTGCTGCCTCTACATTTAACAGTATATGCACGCCGCCCCAGAACCTTTTTCCCCATTAGCTAGTGTTCCGTGGCTTATGTGAAACATCTACCATTTCTTTCAGAGACAAATTAAACTCTACTAACGCACAATCAATGAAATTGCAACATTAAACAATATTGGCATTTACTAAGAGATGCCTATCAACTACTTGGCTGTTATAAAATAATAATTATAGTAATAAGACAAGTTCGACTTCGATAGCACAAAAGTATACATTTAAGATATAAATTAACTTTAAAAAGGCCTAAAACAGGGAATAATCTAATTATAACATGAGGACGAGGTCGCTGGCATTAGCCAATTATTAATTTTAAGTAGAAAAATCCTGATTAATTGAAATGTCACTTCCTAGTTTAAATACGATTATTATAACCTGTATTCTGTTAACACGTATAGACAAAGTTGACATTTTATTATAAACAACTAATACATTATCAAACTAATTAATCAAATTCTCGTATTATTTTGTAATATTAATTTGACATCTTTTAGTAAAATTTATAATATGAATTTAAATATTATTTTATTAGTAAAGCCGGTCGTGTGTTTATATATTAAATACGACCGTATTTGCTGTCGCGAAATGTCTGTTCCTCTACCTGTATGCAACTTAATAACGACTAAATAGATTTAAAAAAAATTATTAAAAAGAAAATTAATTTAAAAATATAAGAATATTCTATTGTGACAATTTGACAACTAAAAGTTAAGTAAATCGAACTTTTAACGATTTTTAGTTACGAGAATTGACCTACAGGACTCAAACTTGTATCCTTAACGAATAAGCGCCCCAAACCTTTCGACCAGCTAACCTTCCATCTCCTGTCAGTCAAACGCGTCCATAGCTTTGCTTAGATTTTGAGACCATCTTAAATCTTAAATGGCACTACTCTACCTACAGTAGTAAACTTTTATTATTGCAATTAAAATATGAAAAGACATTAACTAAAAAATGTGTAAAACTCTATGAGTCAGAACTGTTTTATTTTACTATTATACACACACCAGCATTTCAAATTGCAGTTACATATTTGATATTCAATTATATAAACAGGTGAAAATTTATGTTCGTGGTACGATTATACACAGAATTTTTTCACAAATATTATTACATTTACATTATTCAAGGTTATAGAATTGAAAATGCTCGTAATATGAATGAGTACAAGACTCTACCAATACTACGAAGTACGAAAACATGACTTTATCACTTGGTAAAGCATTCGTTTATACATTTTATTTTTAATTTTGACTCAGTAACTAAATTAAATATTTTTGAGAAAAACCAAAATTAAGTTTAGAGTAAAGATGATTACGGAATAGGACCGCCAAGGGTTAGGAGATATTTGGAGGAGACCTATGCCCATCAGTGGACATCCATTTGCTGATATGATGCTGATGAAAGATAGAAAGAATAAAACCGAATTTAAAACTCTATCATCGTTTTCTCCGCACGTAATTTTATCAAATCTTTAGCCAATTCCACCGACAGATCTGCTAATTTAGGAATTATCACCATCATAACAGCCCATTAATGTCCTACTGCAGGGACGGGCCTCCTCCCATGACGGAAGGGTACTTGGCCTAAAAATACCACGCTGGTTAGACGGATTGGTCTAAGGTTTAATTTCAAGTTTTCCTTCTTTTTATTTCGTAAAGATAATATTCACCGGAAGGTCCCTTAGTCGGTTTGTACGACACCCATGGGATGAGATGGGGTGGTGACATATTGTATTCTTACTCCGTTACCACACGGAGATAGGAATTATATATGAAACTAATTAAACATATTTTAATCTATTTATGGATTAACATCACCACGAGGAAATTAATAATTATTTAAATATAGTAAAGATTAAAAATATAATTATGATCTAAAAACCTGTTTAGACCAGATGTTTTATTCTCAGGCATATGATAATTTATTTATGATGATTGAAAATGATATAGGGGCTCATTAGTCATTCAATGTGATAAGAAAATCATAGAGATATTTTTTATCTGTTCAAGAGCGTGAGTAAATGTGGGCTTACGCTGTTTGAATTGAACTTATATTTTAATTTATTCGGTTAATTTTGTTCTTATTAACATTTCATTTCTTTTGTAACGTTTTCTTTTTCTATATAAAGCATTCTCTGTGTTGTTCTGGGGTACAAAAACATCTTGTTACCGCTTCATCTCGTCTTTCCAACTATGGGAAAGGTATCATATAATTTAGTCTGAGAATACAATAGAAGGAATACTTGAAATAAAACTATACCAATCTTTTTGGTCTGGGGAAATCATAGCCAGTCCCTCTTACTGGGAGATGCTCGTCCCTGCAGAAGGACATGGGACATTTAACTTATGAGAAACTTTGTCTATTATTCTAAAGCAGGCCTTGTCACAGAGTTGGTATAGGGTTTTTTCTGGCAATGATAATATTAAGATCGATGAATAATATAGGTATGGAAAAAGTGTATATTTTTTTAAACCATCATCTAAATTCATATTGTTGGTACTTAGGCATATAACAACCATGACATGACCACATCATCGTAAAAGAAAAGAGAAATTAAATTAAGGTAATTTTATTAAATTACTTTAATTTGGGTGGTAGTTCATATTTACAACTAACTTTTGTTTTCATTTCTATTGGACCAACTTGCAAGAATACCCTTTCAACCACAACAGTTCTGCAACTAGAAGACTTTTTGATAGGTCAAGAAAAACTTTGAGGCGCGAAGTAAAAAAGCATTAAAAAAGATTGAACCAAATTAAAAGCCTTCCCGTTTCGGAATTTGTTAATTATTAATTTCTCTAATTGCCAGTTAAAAATAAATTCGATATAAAAAAACCTTTTTAAGAAAAGATAAATGGCGATTACGAAATAATTGCATGGCAAAGTAGAGAAACAACTATGAAATATTTTAGATAGCACCAAGAATACGGTTACATATTAATAGCGGATGTTTTCTAGCCGATAATTAATTACAATTAAATTAAATTTCACTTCGCTATTACATACAGGATACACATGTGTGTAGTTAAACATTAAAGGCTACATTAAAGTTAAAAGCCTCTCTATTTTCTACGTAATCGTTCCTTTATGTCTAGGAAAGATTTCTAATTTTCACATCCACAAAAGAAAAGTGTGCCTTATCCACACAAGCCAGTGGATAAGGCAAATAAGAAGAAGAACGCTAATGAAAATATTCTGTCATGCAGAGTTTGCTAGGGCTATTTTTGCCAGGTTTACCTAGAGATCCTAGTTACAAAAACTAAGTAGAATACCGTATAGTATTAGTCGGTTCGAACCTGAACAGCCAAATACAGACAATCTCTCTCACTTTAAGACCATTCGAAATCTCTACGTTTAAAAAAAGGGAAAACTAAAGGTTGTACACACGCGATGTAATTTAATGAAATCATTCAATTAGATTACGAACTAGTTACAATATTAAATCTATATCTTTTGTTGTGTATTAACATGGCTTAAAAAAATATTTGCCTGTGAGTATAAAAAAAATCTTTACTAAACAATTTCCTAAAGCGATGAAAGAAATAAAACTTACTCTTCTGCATTTCGTCCATAGCGTAATCCGTTTTCATTTTGTTACTAAAGATAACTTTTTAAACACAATAGAGTTCAGTCCTTATAGCTTCACCGAGACCGCACTATTTCGTAATTAATATAAGACACCGTGAAAGTGTAATTTGATTTATAATTGAAAAATTCCGAAGTATAAACCGACGAATGTCTTTCGTAGTAGGCTTTTGCGCGTGAACGTATGAGACTACCTTTCGTTGTGGCTACATATACGCGTGTGGCGCGCTCGATCTTGCTCGGGATGACAGCTACAGACGCCGGTTGCCTTTGCACCTCACTTTTTATTTAACAGTGTAATGCTGTGATGCTTGCAAATTAACTGGACGACTGCATTTGACGTAGCACTTGCGGAAAGAAGTACGGAATCATCCGGTAAATTATGGCTTATGAACCTTCGATTAAGTACAAGAATGAAAATAAAAATGATTGAATCGTAAGATTTTTTAAATTATATCTTTCTTGCATTGTACTAACTCTGTAAAGAAAATGAGGTTGATGACTTTTTAGACTTAACCAAATTCCACAAAAATGTTTCTAAATATTTTGTAAATAACTGTTAGTAAATGTATTGATCTATATTAATATTATAGAGCGAATTAGTCTCTTTGTTTGTATTAAGACACTTAGCTCAGAAGCTACAGCTCGAAATAAAATATCTCTTAGTGTGAGATAGTCCATTAATTGGTGAATATTACAGGCTATGTATGAGAATCAACTATGTATTAGGTATGTCGGCAAAAGTTTGTTAGTATATACGACTCTCTAAATAAATTTCAGTGTGATGTTACCTGGCACAATCGATCACCAAATAGCCTAGTTTACATCCCGTAACAAATGAGTTCTTATGAAATAAGCAAATAATTAAAATACCTACGTCGCACGTGTATATCCGTTATTTACGTGAACAAACCGCAAACAGATAGTAAGTATAAACTCGTAGTAACTAAACCGTAAACAATACAAAAGGTTACATTATTTATACTAAAATTTTGATTATTACATAACTGAATATATTATTTGCATTGTTTATATAATTATGTATAATATATATTCGTATTATGTAAAGAATTCGTGGCACATATACATTTAAACCAATTATTTTGTCATACTTTGTGAATGTAACAATATGAATTTGGAAAAAAAAGGTTTATATTTGGTTAGTTGTTAAATTTTACAATTTCGTTTGTGGAAATTAAAGACAATGACGGAACTGATGGTTTAGGAAGTTCTGTCTAATTTCATACTTCTACAAATCATAAAATTATTGAATTTAAAAACGTAATATTTTGTAATAATGTCGCTTGGTTCTATTTGAAGAGGTATTGGAAAAGCTATAAGCTACGTAGATGGGATGACACCAGACCTCCGAAGGAGCAACTCTATTTGTTCACTCATAATAGATGAACCTTATGATGAGTAAGTGGTATACCACACCTAAGCTACTACCTACCACAGAATTATTTTTGCCTTAAACCGCAAACGAAGTCACAGGTACCATCTAGTTTTAAATAAGAGTGATTTTATAAACCACCTCTTTCATAACAAGTACATGGCACATTTATATAAACGTTATCAGAGTTATAAAAATCAGTAGTTGTAATGTGTGCTGTAGATAAGTGTATGCCACTTGCTTGCTTAACAAAACATTCATAGTTTGCACAACACATTTTTCCAAGATATCATGATATACAACCTCAAATAACGGTACTTTACAGTTAGCTACTTTTTAAAATAATAAACAGGATTTGACATATTTCTTTTTTTTCTAGTGCCTGCAACATACCAATATTTAAAGTGCCTGCAACATACCAATATTTAAGAACAAATTAATTCTAAGACCGATATGGACGAATGAAGGAATAAATTTAATGGTTTTATACACAGAAGACTAACTAAACTAAACTACTTACTCGTATATTTACAAATCTCACAATAGGAATCAAAATCAATGTTACGGACCCAAAAGACATCCAGACAATAATTACTGGATCCCACAATTATTTTTTCTAACGTGGTAATCCAAATCTCAAACCCACGCTATTGGTTGGAATCCCCATTCAACTCGGCCGGCCCGGCTTCTGGGGCCACTAAACCTCGTTTTTAATCCTCTTCGTTTAAAAATCAAAAAGCCAGACATACATAAAGTAAACAAATTGATAAGAAGGTAGTAATTCGAAGGCTGTTATGGAGTTATTGTTATTACAGCTCGTATTTTCTAATAACCATCGCGAACCAATTCGCTATGGCGTCTGACTTATCTTATATTGTATTTGTATCTACTTTGTTGTTTATTATAATGTGCGTTATATACATAATAATGATATTGTTCGGCTTATGCGTTAGTAGAATGCAAACGGGGCCGAGTACGCCTCCCTGTGGTACTTCTAGTAAAGATGACCTTAGAACTATGGTTGAGGGAGACATAGGCCCATTTATTAAAATATTTCACGTATAGGACTTTTTGATGATCACTTTCGTGTAGTGTTTATATTATTATGTGAATCACTGCTAATCTAAGACTACTTTAAGGGTTTCCTGCTCAAATGTTTGTGTGCATAAACGGTAATGTCTGCATTGATTTGGTTGAAATGTTTATTACTATAACTTGTATTTTATTGCAAAAACATGTCTTAAGTATATCATAATCAATTGTCTAGTATCCATAGTACTCCGGTTAGGTTAAAAGATAGCGTTGTATAAGGAATGCGTTAAAAGTTTAAAACTGTTACTATTTTAAGGAAGTCTGGTCCTTCGTAATGTATAAACTTTCTCCTATTTAAAAACCTTTTAAAACTTCAATATCCTTTTAGACACATGATTATATGGTTTTCAGAGATTTCAAGATCAAGGACTGAAGAAAATCAACAATACCATATAAAAACTTAATTACTAGATGATGACGTCAATTTGGGGATATTGAGAGTGAAAGGCGGAAATAATACAAAAATGTCGGAATTTCTTGTCGAATTATTCCTTTAATGCATAAACTTGTATTTCAGAAGAAACATAAATGAGTAATGATTAACCAGGCAAAGGGGTTTTTTAGTATTCCTTCTGAGTATAGGTATCTACAGACAAAACAAAATATAAATAATAAAAATAGTTCTGTGGTTTATAAAAATACAGAATTTAAATCCGTCTACTGCATAAGGAAATAATACCGACGAAAGCTTTTGTACACTGTTTAGTAGCATGTATAATAATATGTATAAAGTTGTTCTCCGTGTGACGGAGTAAGAATACAATATGTCACCACTCCATCTCATCCCATGGGTGTCGTAAAAACCGACTAAGGTGACCACCCGTGAATATTATCTTTCCGTTATAAAAAAAAGGAAAACTTGAAATTAAACCCTATACCAATCCGTTTGGCCAGCGTGGTATTAGGCCCGTCCCTGCAGTGGAACATTAATGGGCTGCTATGATGACTGAGTTAAACCACAAAACTTTGCAACAAAGATCAGGTACAGAGACACGATAAACTTTTTTCTGGGATATTGTTTGATTACTTTTTGTTCAATCTTCAGCTTAATTGTGGGTCATTGTGTTTACCATATAAGTACACATAACACAATAATATGTATACAGGAAGTTTGCAAAATTAAAAAAAAAATACTAAGACAAAAAAATCCTAATTATTCACAAACCGCTTTGTATCACATCAAATTAAAACTAGCGTGAAATATAATTATTTAAATATTTTTTTGCTTAGACCAATTAAACTATTATATTATTTATCTATAACTATTAATGATAAATCTTTTATAGATAATGACTAGTTTTGTATACGGCGTGATATTTTTTTAAGTGGTATTTATCGTTAAATACATTGTAAACAGTACGTTTGCGTTTTTTATGTTTACCAAACTATTGCGTTTGGTAAACATAAAAAATTCGCTTTGATAAAACCAGCGAAACAATTACTAGAACGGCCGGAGCACTCACGGCCGTTCTCAAGAAGCGTAGGGCCCGCCTGTAATGGTGGGGATCGCCAGAGGGGGACTGGACGCAAAGGCTCTGCCGGTTTCCCAGCCCCCCTACAAGTAGGCGATGAAGGAGTGCCGCTGGGGACTTTTCGTGGGTACACTGGGGGGTTGCCTAACCCCCTGGGAGCCCGACATACCCCTCCCGTCCCCCAACAGAAGGGGAGGCGTAGGCATTTTACCCCAGCGAAACTAAAAAAAAAAAGCGAAACAATTACTGTAGCGTTTCATTGTTCATTTATCATTAGTCCCAGTACTTACTCTTTATGTGCTACCAATGATATAACTTTTATGAGCAGTACTGAGCTTGGCTAGGAACCACACCGACATGACTCTATGGCGTAATGGTTATACATAACTGCTACGCAGAGGTCTCGGGTTCGATTCCCGCTGACACATGATTGTTTTGGGTGTTTTCTATGTATGTATTTACAAAAAAAAAAGTATTAAGGTATGTTTATCCTTTGTCTAGTATCCATAGTATAAGCTATGCTTAGCTTGGGACTAGATGGCGTTGTTTAAAAGTGTGAGGAATATTTATATTTTTTTTATCGATTTTGTATGCGCACTACTGTCAGGACTATATGAGGGACGCAGAAACATGTTATTCTAGGTGGCTTTATTTTAAATTCTCCATCCATTCCTCTAAATCAAATTTTACGAAACCCATGCGACTAGAAAAGACAATTTTTGTATTATTATTTAATCCGTCAACAAACAAACAGCAATATATAAGAAAATTAAATCGTGTGTGAAGTGTGAAACTAATGTAAATTGTTAATAAAGAATACGGTAATAATTTAGATCGGACATTATCTTGAATTTTATGGACATTAAGATAAGTGAACATCAACAGTACCGATGTTCAAACATAATTCAGATATTATTGCGTGAGAGAATAAAACAATCGTACATTACTTCCTACAAATAGTAAGATACATTACTTTAATGGTTTAACTACTTTGTTCCTTCTTCCTTGAGAAAGAGAGAACATATAAATTTACAGAATAAGTATTTTTTTAGGTTGCATATTGGAGAAGGGCCAAATAAAGAGCATTCGTAACCGACGCGCATGTATGACTCGCTTAATGAATGTGGATGAGGCCCAATCTGTTTGCCAGGATCGTGACAAGTGGCGTTCTGTCGTCTCTGCCTACCCCGGACGGGATAAGGCGTGAGTTTATGTATGTATGTAATAAGTATTTTTTTAAAACAACTGGCAAGGGCATAAACAGTGAGCATAACGTAGTCTTACCCCCATGAGAACGTAGCGATAATTGCTTTCAACTTGTAAGATGAAAGCAATTATCGCTACGTAACTACGTAACTTGTAAGATAAGTGACATTAAGTATAACTACTACGGTACAGAAGTACAGCTCGAGCAATCTTACTATGCTGGCCTGAAGTTAGCTTTCAAAGAAGTTCGCGTCTTCGCGTTCGCGTATTATTAACCGGAGGAACTAACAGTCCCATATTCAGAGGATGTTTCAATGCCGAAGAATCAGTCACGCACGTAATCCCGGAATGCGAGGCGGTGACATCTCAACGAAATAAAATCCTCGGAACAGTGAGGTCACTCCGCGAAGCCTGTGAAGAACCCAGGAAACTTCTGCGCTTCTGGGCGGAGTTAGGCTGGCGAAGTTAGCCAGGATTCTGTACGTACAATGGACCAAAAGAGAGTTTAAGTGCAAAAACAAGAGTCCACCATCCAATCCAATCCAATCCAAGTTCGCGTCTTTACAGTCAGAAAGATACCAAGAAAACACTCGCTTACCTAAATTTAGTTCCGAAACGGACATCTGCATTTGCAACAAGTTCAAGTCGTTCAACTTAGATTGCGAGTACATTAAGGAATGTAAATAAACAACTTAATAGGAATACAAAACGTTGTAATGAGAGTTGTTTAACATTGTCGTTTAATTAATCAGTCGTTTTATGATTAATAACTCATAATAAATGTCTAATAATAACATAATTACGATTTCATAAACTGCTTACCTGTAGTTTATTAAACATGATAAGAACGTAAATGCCATACCTGTGAGTTGTTTTATAGCTAAGGGAATTTACACTGCATTAGTATCGTCGCGTCGTGCGCTCTGTCGTCTCTGCCCACCCCGAACGGGATAAGGCGTGAGTTTATGTATGTATGTAGTATAGTCATGCATAGACAGGGCTTGCCAAAAACAAAAGGAAGTTTAGCCTAATTATAACACGATGGTCCAGCGAATTAGTAGAAGCTTTTATAACAAGTTTTTCTTCTTTTATTTATGGTACTTAACAAGATTGTGTGTAGGATATTGGTTGTAGTCCATGGCTACTATTCAGATTTTTTCGTATTCCGTTATATTGAATGTTTGTATTTACTCTGAGTGTTTTTGACTTAGAAAATGTAGGTATACTCGTATAACTCACTAAAAAGAGACTAATAAAAATAACATTAAAATCGGTTGAACTTGGAGGCCGATATTGGGAAAGGAGAAAAGCTTTTCATTGGTAGCGATAACTAACTTTCACGTGGACGGAGCCGCGTGCAACAGCTAGTCATATATAAATACTTTAGTTATTATACATTGTTCTTGGAAATGAAAGTTAACCATAGAATAATCTCAAAACATACAACGTTTATATTTTAAACATAGCGTTTTATATGTATGATTTGCGTAACGGTACGACGTAATTTTTAAACTAAGTAACTAGGTATTCCTAGAAGAGGAGGATGTTTTTTTTTAAATACGAATCATTTAAATCTAAATATATACTTTAGCTGACTCTTGTACTGATTTCCGAATTACTAAACCCAGAATAACGTTACCACGAAAACATGCAATCCCGAATAACGTTACCACGAAAACCTGCAATCTCAAATTTTCATTCTGGCACTCGCCGGCTGCGGCAGCAGCTCGCTCGCTTCGCTCGCTCGGCTAGTACTTCGCATTGTCATCGTTCTAACCTAACCTAATCTTTTGACAATGTGTGAAACGATGTCAAAAGAGGAAAAAAGGATTCAAAGGAGGAAAACTTGAAATTATACCCTATACCAATCCGTCTGGCCAGCGTGGTATCAGTAGGCCAAGTATCCCTCGGTCACGGAAGGAGACCTATCCCTGCAGTAGGACATTAATGGGCTGTTCTAATGATGATAAAGTATAAAGTTGTTTGTGACAATGGCAGTGACAAGAACATGCTAACATTACAAATTGTATCTCATTCGTTTGTAAATTGAACGTTACTAGTCAATTAACTTATTGTTAACATGTTACTTTATTGTAGGCTGTATACTTGATCTTGAAAATAATCGTTGTAGCGATGTAGGAAATCTTCTATTAGGTACCAAAACAATTTTACAACTTAATTTGTTTTAATACGAAACTCTCTAAAGTCAGTTAAATTTCTTTTTCTTTCATAGTAGCCCTTTACATCAGTAATTGAGCGAAAATCGATATCGTCTTTAGAATTCTTATTCCATACCACATGTACAGAGTACATGTTATCCGTGTGGTGACGGAGTAAGAATACAATATATCATCACCCCATTTCATCCCGTGGGTGTCGTAAAAACCGACTAAGGGGCTATCCGTGAATATTATCTTTACAAAATAAAAAGAAGGAAAACTTGAAATTAAACCCTATACCAATCCGTTTGGCCAGCGTGGTATTAGTAGGGCAAGTATCCCTCCGTCACGGTAGGAGGCCCGTCCCTGCAGTGGGACATTAATGGGCTGTTATGATGATGATATCTATTTTTATTGTTCTTCGTCATAACCACAGGTCTTAGCAGAAGTGCACTTTTTTGTTTAAAAATAACGATAAAAACACATGTTTTAAGTAAGTACGTGATTATTTTATTGCGTTGTTCTTGTGTTATGAAGAAGACGTGTTCGGATTATTATCTATGGAATAAAATATCCGTCTTTGTCCTTCACATCTCTGATACACAAGCCAACTCAGACAAGCAGCCTACTCTTTTCATAAAAGTTTCGATGACTGCCAATATGTACGGCAATCGAACCCAAGACCGCTGCATAGCAGCTGTATACTATAACAACTACGCCACAGAAATTGTCATCAGATAGATGACTATGCATATTTGGAATTTTCCTTTTCTATGTTTTGAGTGTTCCTGCCAAGTTTATGATCCTGACCTTATTACACTTATGACCTTATCATACTTTAGTATGATAGCCTTACCTAGTTTTAAAAAATATTATCATAATAAGTTTCTAGTTGAGACGACACGACGCCCAGACGTAGAAGCACCTTCTCCAAAAAAAAGAAAGAAAAAGTGGTGCATCAGTCATATTGCATACAAGTGTGCTTGAGCATGGCAAACTTCGACACCTCTTTAGCACACAAATTGTTGTCTCGGTTGGGATTAATGCAAGCTCGATTGCCGCAAAATATTTTTAGTGAAAAATTTGTTATACTTAGTTTATTTTTTAATGGCTTATATTTCCACTCGACTACTTTAAAAGTATAGAAGTGTACCAAGCAAATTACTATACAAGATATTAAATGTACATTGTCGATACTACTATGGGGACTACATGGAATTCTCCTAATGTATGAAGGAAAAATAATATTCTATGGAATCAAAAATGTATAAAATTCAAATTATAGTCACGTATACAATTACATATTAGTTTGGAGATGTTAATCTTGTATGGTAAGGAAGAGGATGCAAGGAAAACTGAGCCTGTTGCCTATCTAGGAATATGAGGAAGGAAGGCCATGGTAATAAGGTTATCTGATCATATGTAACTATGCTTATGATCTTAACGAATGGGTGCTGACGTAAATTTTCTTAATAATCGATAAATATTATTATTATTAATTTAGGAGATTTGCTTCTAATCCCATCTAAATCTGTTTGCCAGGATCGTGACAGGTGGCGTTCTGTCGTCTCTACCTACCCCGGACGGGATAAGGCGTGAGTTTATGTGTATGCATAAAATTAAACGAAACGTTAATAACGATACGCCTGTGCTGACGCGTCAAGCGATGTAAATCTATACTAATCTGTGATACTAATATTATAAAGAGTTAAAGTTTGTGAGTTTGTGACGTTGTAGGGGGTAATCTCTGGATCTAATGAGCCATTTAAAAAAATATTTCTGTGAATAGTCCATTTATCGGGGAGTGTCATAGGCTATATAGTATCACGCTATGACTAATAGGAGTGAAGCAGTATTGAAATGTGTTTAAAAAGGGACGCGTTTTTTTCGCCGTCCAACGAAGTGGGCACGGGTCACATAGTGTGTAATATTTATAAAGGTTTTGGTTCACTAAAACTCGGTTTGATTTGAATGCATGTGGCGCAGCAGTTTTGTGTATGCGATAATTATATGTGCGATCTACAATTTTTTGTCCTACAGCTGGATGTTTTTATGCTCTGTTCTATATAATGTGTCTGTAAATATTCTTGGAATACTAGATTTGTTCCTTGGGCGTAAAAAGTTAAATGTCTAATGTAAAAACCTAAACTTTTTATGGATTCCGTAGGATGCTGACTGCTGCTTACTTTATTTTTTTTCAACATTTGACACTCTCTTGTCTGGGCCAGTCATGAAGGCTTCTACGATAAAAAAAAAATGTTTTTATTTGTTTATTCTATAATGTACAATAATATTTTTTATCAGATCAAAAAAATAAAATGTCTTAGGGCTATTACCGTAATGGCTACAAGCCATCCGTCTCTAGAATGTTAACGTTGCATTATCTCCTTACGTATCCAACTGTACAGTAATAAGGCACGTCTTTGTGCATTTGTTTCTATCATAATTATTTTTGCAAACTTTCATTGTATATACAGTCAGGTTCATATTATGTCAAGTCTTTAATGAACTCATGTATTTGACAATCGATGTTCCTATTATTTGAGCAAGTTAGGTAATCTATAAAATTAGCATACTTTGGGTCATCATCATCATCCAATTGACGTCCACTGCTGGACATAGGCCTACCTCCAAGTATTGCCACCTTGTGCGTTCCTGTGCCTCCCTCATCCATCGGTTTCCCTCATTCAATGGGTAATACTTTAGGGTATCGA
The DNA here is from genome assembly GCA_905475405.1 of Schrankia costaestrigalis. NCBI lineage: Eukaryota > Metazoa > Arthropoda > Insecta > Lepidoptera > Erebidae > Schrankia > Schrankia costaestrigalis. Next base: position 18,923,620 of record FR997826.1, read on the forward strand.
TATATTTTTGATCTCTTTAGGAGTTCCCTAAATTTGGATATGTTGTACGTCATTTTATATACGAAGCTGACTGTACTAACAAGTTTTGTTCGCTGCGTTGTCTAGCGGTCATGGCCATTGAACTAAGGGTAATAATATGTAAGATAGAATGACGTAAATAGGTACTTATTTTAAGTATTTATTGCAGAGGGCAGTCTAGTGAGCGTTGAAATGTTAGCCTATTGATGCTACGCTGAGGTCTGCAGTCCATAATATCGCCATAAGGTTTGCTTCGACTTTTCCGTTTCTTGTGACGAATCTCCCTACGTTAACTTTTACTATACCTACAGGAGAAGAAGGCGGGTTGTGATATTTTGTATACTAAATTAGTTTTTTGTAATAACCTTAGTAATTTAATACAGAACAGGCATATCATGCTTTGTTGTTTGCAGTATGGATGGATACCAAAGCATATTGTATTTATGTGTCTAAAATCAATCTTAAAAAAAAGGTTTTTTACCAAAAGTACTTGTAATAATAATGCTTCTGAAAAGTAAATGAGTATTACAAACTTTTTTGCTTCGATTGCCAAGTTTTTATGTCGCAGGTTTATTTGAAAATCAGATTTCTGAGCAAAAACCTAGATTATTTTTAAGAAGTTTTTTTTATCATAACCACCTAAGAAAAGGAAGAAATATTTATCAGTTTTTAGTCAGTATTTGTTGTGGTTTTAAAAAATACAATCCCGCACTAGGCGAGTAGCCCGTTTCACTTTGGGACTTTTATAGACGTATATTTAAAGCTCACAAAGAACATCTAGGTAAATGGCAATCATTTTTAGATCATACAAATAAACAAATAGTTGTCCTCCCTAGGATTCAAAACCTCGACCTCGTGCAAGGAAGCCGCATACGCGATTTTTCTTACTAACATTCCTAGGCATTTCATCATAAATCTGATTTTCTCATTTACCAGCGACAGTAACAAAAACGTATATTTATCGCAAAGTCATCTCGACCATGACAATGATCGTCGCGGCAACGTTTCGACGCGCTAAACATTCAACACACAAATATTCGCCTTTAAAACGTTTACGTAAATAAGTAAAGTAATTATTCGGTAACATACTTGGCATGATACGTTTCCATTTTAATTATATAACGTTTTATTTACTCATACGAAAACAATGCCATGTAGTCCTAAAATAAGCTGAGTTTGTTTTTGTTCTACGGTATTGTTCTAGCTACGGTGTGAACAAAACATACATTTTGAAATAAGCATCGGTACCTTATTTATAAGCTCTGAAATACGTACGCTGTAAGGCAATCGAAACCAGGAAATCTGCGTTGTATCTATGGTCTGTATCCACCTAAGTTGCCTAAAGAGGAAAAGGTAAATTTAACCCCCTCACTTATAAACGTCTCTTAAATTTAAGCACTGTTTAGCAAGATTTTTTTAAATAAAATCGTATAAATTGAAGCTAATCAATAGACTAAAATTTTAGATGCATTTATGAGTAAGGGGGTAAGTAACTAGGGATTGCGCAATGCGATTTAACGATCCTGTGTCTTGGTTTGAGCTCAGTCGGTCGTGGTATGCGACTGCCGTTGTAGACTAGTACCTGTCATGTTTAGTAGATTTATAAAAATTATCATCAAGTCTCGCGTTCGATTCCCGCTCAATGCAAATCTTTGTGTGCATGATCATAATTGTTAGCATTGGTCTGAGTGTTTTCTCTGTATAATAAGTAGGTATTTACAAACAAAAGTACATATTTAAGTATGTTTATCCGTTGTCTAGTACCCATAGTACATAGCTTTGCTTAGTTTGGGACTAGGTGGCGATGTGTGAGGATTATTTATTTATTGAGGTTTCATTATAGCCAGCTTGCATATCGCTTGATGAACGTACGTATGTACAAAACATTTTCTCAACATACAATGGTTTACTATGTCACTCATGGTACAATAAGTGTAGTACATTGTAAAATAATAATTTAGCCAGTCTAGAAATAATACAGGAAGTAGGTCCTTACTAAGTAACAGAAGGACAATAGTGTCAGGTTGTGTCTGTAACCTAAACCTTCACGCTTGGCACTGGTGGCAGTACCGTGGCGAACCAATGATGCGTAGCCTTGAGAGCTATGTGTGGTACAAGTTATAAGAGATTTCAGAGTCATTGTTTTTTAAACGAGTCAATATAAATTAAACGAAAATCTATGTCTAAATGAACTAGACTTAAGTAATACGGGGCTAATAATAATATTATGTAAATAAGTAGTGTTTTATTTATTAATAAGTTGTATTAAGTATTTTTAACAGTCTTTTCGTTCTAACCTAATAATTTATGAGTAATTTTTTAACACTAATAATTTTATACACGCATTTCATTTTTTAGTAAATTCTATTGTGAAGTGAGTTAAGTGAGTTTACTGTTGTGAAGCCCAGAACTTTAAATTACATTTTGCAGTTTTCACGCAAAAATCACCATTACACTGAAAGGGAACTCTTTTGTTTTGACCTTATGCACTAATTTAAAAAATAAATAACGGCCATCATAAGTTACCGTGGCATTACAGTTCCTTATTAAGACCTCTGCGATGTAAAATTAACTTCCGTGAACATTTACTCTAAAGTTAGAATTAGTTATCGATAAACAAATTGTACTAAAGACTGACATTTTCGGAAACTTGTTTCCAACTATTTCTAAAGAATGTTTGTGGATCAAACGAATTATTACCTTGCATGGGATTCGAACCAGAGCGCAGCGACCTCCTGCACGTCTGCCACTAATGAAACCAACGCTCCACAAGGCAGTTAATGTTTATAAGTTTATATTTACAAGCAAGCATTATTTAATTTAAGAAATAATTGATATGTTTTAATTAAGTATGCGTATTCCGCCTACTTACAATCTATAATCTTTATGTTCAAAAAGTTATTACCAACGATTAAACTATGTAAATACTTATACTGTTTTAAATTAAATACAATAAATCGCTCCCGCTTATGAAACATCCGCGCATCATTTCTCTCTTAATCCACATGCAACATTATTGAAACATTCGGCGTCCATACATCAGCGTACAAACTAATAAGCCACGAACAGAATAACAACACATTAGCAGAAAATTTAACTAAGTAATTGTCTACGCGTTATATTTTACGACAACACATAAGAAGAAAATTAAAATAAGTAATTGTCTAGGCGTTATATTTTACTCTGAAATTACCTAATCGCAAAAGGTTAAACATGACTGATCAATTCAAAATACAGTATTTGTTTGTAAAGGAATTGGCAGTTGATAGTAAAGCAATTATAAATTTTTTTCACGTGATTAACATTCAACCCCGCTCGTCCATACACTTAATACGATTTTTTGTTAAACATTATGATTAAAACAATAATTTAATACAGTTTCGCTTGTATAATAAAAATCATTTTCGCATTTTTTCTTCCAATAATTCTATTCCCTTTAGCTCCACCGCCACCGCTATTAAATCCTTTAACGTATGAAACTTTTATTTATTTGGAGTAAAATATTTTAAAATTGTTATTTTTTATGATTTTCAGCCGGAATAAAACGACTCGATCCTCAAACTAATTACTCCATCCCACAGGACAGGTTCGCCTAGTGTGGGGCCGTTGGATATATGTAATTGTAAAATTGTATTTCGAACTGATATTATAAGGTTTTTATTTCATTTTATTTTTTTATTTTGACTATATTAGCGCTACCTTCCTTCCAGTAAGTAATACACAGTAACATTGTACAAACACTGCGGTAGTAACAACTTAAGCAACCGAACTACTGAAGACCTAATCTACCATAAACAAATCCTATAATATTCAGACGTCAATCTTAATTACAAAGAGATACAAAGTCAAGATAAAATTTTATATAACAATGAAACATTTGAGAGGCAAATAACAGGCGTTGACCCTCTCATTACGCCGCCATTACTATTCAAAGGAGTACCGAACAAAGAGCATCTAAAAACTAAGACAATGACAAATAATTGACAGACATTTTGTCTCATCCTGTGTTTAATGTGGTAATACGCAGTTATTAATGCAATCTATTTATGTACTAGATGTAATGTTTACGTCAGAACGCATTTTTAAGAGATTTAAAAAAAGATGAAGAGCTTTTCAATTCCGTTAACCTCTCGCACGGTTTTAGGTCACCGTTTGAAACAAAGAAATATTTGGGTTATCAGATCGAAACTATTTAGCGTGAATTTTTTTCGCCACATACGATGGTCACGAAAAGCGCGGTGAAGGTTAAGTGTAACCTTTTTTGGTTATAAGGTCTGAAAAATTAGACAGGAACAAGTAAGTGACAAAAGGAAACACCGTGAGTTTCAGTAGGTACACTGCATTTTTCCTCTTTTTGGAACCCTGATACACTTACACGCTTAGGCCAGAGAGTAGGGTGGAGGCCCTCTAAAAAGTTTCCCACGTTAAACCAAAAGTTTACTTAGTCGATGCAATTATACAATTATTTTCCTCGAAGATTTGTACGATTAACTTTCAAGAAATGAAACAAAAATTCACATGATTTTATTTTAGTAAAATAAACGAGCTTTTTATTGCACACAAAAATAATCCTAAATGCTGAAAATTTTAGGTGCATTTTGACTTAAATATAATATAATAACCGACTAACAAATACCAACAAAATAATGGAGTTAAAAGCACAAACGATGATTTTTATCTCAATAGGATTAAAAGCTAATTTGGCACGGATATATATTTTGGCAACAACATAACGTGTCTTGTTCATGTTTCCTTTCGATCACGTTAGCAGATTACTCTTGGCACTCGACATCGTGGACTTTCCAGAACTAAACATATGTTTTGAGACGCAAGGTCAAACAATGACCCACAAGCCATTCTAGTAAACGGTGACAGTAATCTTTATGGTATACTCTTCGTAAAAGTAGACCATATATCATTATAATGTCACTTCTTACTGATGAAAACACACAAGATTTTACAGTGCCAAAATCAATTGCCAAACAAATTAACGGGAACGTTAATAACTGTTTTGTGCGGTGCCGTAATTGTAAACAGTACATCATGGTAGGTATTAAATAAAACTATTCCCCTTTGAAGAACCCAGAATTAAAGAAAGAATAAATAAAACATTTGCGTTTGTAGCGACTTTTAACTTACGATTTACTGTTCTCCATCTTTGTTCATGCTAAACCTTTTTTTATTGGAGTTCCTATCATACCTACACAATAAAATCTATCTAGACATAAGTTCACGTGGAATAATTTGGAAGAGTTTTTCAGAACTCTTGATATGGTAGAGTTGATAGAAGTAAGCGAAAGTGGAAAAGTCCCTTCGCATCTGTAATGACCGGCTAGCCTAATTAAATTAATCATCATGACTTGACAGGCACCTATTAAAATGTCTTAGCCATGTAATAAATTCATAAAAGATAATAAAGAATAGATAATATTGTCAAACACGTAATAAACAAGTAGCTAATTTATCCGATAATTGTATTATCGTCAGGTAACTATTTACCTGACCAACCCAATGTAACAGGAGGTACTTACTAACAATGGATTTAAGGTTAATACTCGAGAGAGACCAATAAAAAGAGAGAGACATCCTGGAGTGAACAGGCAACCTGCGTACCTACCTTATCTGAAAGGCGTGACAGATAAGATTGGATCGGTGTTGAAAAACTACTCAATACACACCATTTTCACCCCGGAGGCCAAGGTTAATAGCATAGTACGCTCACCAAAGGATGTCCTACCTCTGCAATGTCCTGGCGTGTACAAGATTGACTGTAGCTGTGGCAGTTCTTATATTGGGCAAACAAAGCGGACCATTGCTGAAAGGCTCAAAGAGCACATAGCTGCTGTGAAAAACCGACAGACCAACAAGTCAGCTATCGCCGAACACTTGGTGAACGCTGGCGCTAATCACTGGATCGAGTTTCATAAGCCACGGGTAATCTCCACCGATCGCCACCATTACTCAAGACTTGTGCGCGAGGCCATTGAAATCAAAAAGTTCCCTAAAAACTTTAACCGGGATGACGGTTTTAAGTTGTCAGCAACGTGGAATCCAGTGATATCGAAAACAATACCTCCCTTTTTTGAACGGTCGGTTAACGTACAGAACAGCGATACGGTCAGTGTTGTGTATAGGGGGACTTTATATTAACATCTCAAGATGCGAGGGTAGATGATAATAATATATTATCTATCACGAAGACGAAGCTGTGACGTCGCATCACCAGTCAGCTTGCGACCACGGCCAGTGCAACCTGTGCCGAAACGTCAAGTAAAATAAAGGTAAATTAAATGCGCGTTAATATCCCGTTTATATAATATTTATAATAATGAAACGCGATAGTTTAAAAGTTACCAATGTAACAACTTTCTTTTCCGGCGATTATTGTAATTCTAAATGTCTGACATGAAAACCTGTTCTTTATAAAAGTAGTTTATTGTTTTTGTTGTCGAATAACATTAAATAATGTAAATAGTGTCTTTAAATTGATGACCTCTTTAATGACATCTTTGGTGTAGTCATCATAACAGCCCATTAATGTCCCACTGCAGGGACGGGCCTCCTCCCGTGACGGAGGGATACTTGGCCTACTAATACCACGCTGGCTAAACAGATTGGTATAGGGTTTAATTTCAAGTTTTCCTTCTTTTCAGTTCGTAAAGATAATATTCACGGATAATCCCTTAGTTGGTTTTTACGACACCCATGGGATGAGATGGATTGGTAACATATTGTATTCTTACTCCGTCATCACATGGAGAATACCTAGATTATTATTTACTAGGTATATGACTGGTCAACAACATTTATAGACCTATTTTTCTCAATACTGCAAAGCTAAGTTTGATTTACATTCTTATTAGACAGGTTAATACATTCACGTGTCCAAAGAAACCGCAAAACCAGATCAATAAATAAAACAATTGATTTTTTATCACCGCTAATACATAATTAAACTAATGATGAGAAAAACTGTCTACAGAGTTTATCTATTACTTTTGAAAAACAATGTTTTGCACTTATCTAATAGAAAAACTTGGAACGTCACGTTTTTTACGTCGTATAGTAGATTTTCATGCGTGATTCATGACACTAACAAGTTGGTTTGGTAATATTGGTATAGGGTTTTTTTGTACAGTTTTCCTCCTTTTGTTTTTGTATAGATAATGTTGCTGAATTTTCTCTAAGTCAGCTTTTATGACAACTATGACATGAAATGGTCTTGAAACACTGTGTTTTCTAGTGCAGCTAAAACCATAGCAACGACGTATCTTAAAGTTCCAAAGGTCACGAATTCAAATCCGCAAGATTACTATTTCTTGTGCGTTCTAATATTTATATTATTGTCTTAAATTCATTAATTTCATATACCTACATATAAGTACACGCGAAACATAGCTCTACTTTTTAAAACCAAATAAATCGTAAAATTAACTTTAATCTTAATAAATAATTACTTTATAATGTTCTACTAATAACATTAAAGGATCATAAAAATAAATCGAATCATTACATTTACTCCTACGCATTTCCTGAGGTACGGAGGCCATTGGCCTACTTTTTGTGGTCTGCCTTACATCAAATCAAGTGCCCCTCACAAATGACGTGTATTTGACGAGATATATTTTTTTTAGATGCATAGATACACGATTTAGAATTGTATATAACTGTTTTATTACTTTTGATATCTATGTGTTTTTTTTGGTTACCTCTTTGACGAAGTAGTTAGAGTATATAATTGCTATAAAGAAGTCTCTAGTACGATTCCAGTAATGTTTATTTATGAACATATTGACTCTACATCCATTTTATATTTTGCTCCAAGTATGTTAAATAATAGAGTTTTTAGTGGATGGATGATGGAGGGACAAGAGCGCTCAGAGTGGAAACGTTTGGAGGAGGCCTATGTTTAGCAGTGGAAGTCCATTGGCTGATATGGATGGATGGATGTTAAATAATATAACTTAACTTAGGCTTCCGAAGCACCACCTTCGTTTTAGATATTTTACATGATTTTTTTTATTGGTATTTTTATATTGGGTCACTAACCTCTTACGAGGAAACAATCCTTAAAAACTCCTGCCAATTTAAGATCCTTTTTTAATGCATGTTATACATGCAGGTTATATTTTTTACAGTCGTTTGGTTTATGTTTAATAACGAAATAAAATTAATGTTGTCTCCGCCCCTCCGTCTTATGGCGAAGGTGAAGTAAAAGCCGACCAAGGCGAAATTTACAGATCTACATAAGAATAAGAGCAATCTGAATGACCTGCGTAATATTAGTAGGTGAAATATTTTACTCGTTATTTTTTTTAAATTATTATTTGAGAAAACAACTCCTGGACTAGACATATACACTAGGGCTAGGACATTGTACCGCGGGAATTTTTTACGGACATGAAATTAACGTACTTAACCAAAAACCCTCCCTCAAGTCATTAATGGCGTGAGTCACACAAATAACTTTCATGCGTGGTATTCGAACTTGCTATACACTAATAAGGCAGCTGCATACACGACCGTTTTGTGACCGATGCATTTAAAATGAATATAAATAAATAATTCATTGGATTGACCATGTACCATGTCATTAGTAGGCCACATTTCACTCCTTCAATCAAGGAGGCCAGTCCTGGCTGTGTGACATAAATAGGCTAACAATAGATACCTACTTTAGTTTGTTGGAGTCGGTTTCAAACAGAACGTCTCTCGCGACGTATATTTTCAGGTTTTGTAATCTATACCTCATGTAGGTTAGTCACCTTAAGAATATTAATGGTACTTGTTTTTTCAGTACAGTTTATTGATAAACTTAATTAAATTACGCAGTATTATTTCATTGAGAACATGTATTGCAAATACTTTATATTTAAAGGTACAGCTTAGTTTATTTTAAAAGACATTTCGACATTCGATCACATGTTGACTTTGCTTGTTGAAGATGCTACGGAAATTTCTCGCATCGTTAACATCAATGACAGTAACACTAACCGCTTTAATCTAATTATAACTGATCTAAAACAAGGGTTTTAATGATCTAGAGTAACCTTTACAATCGTCTGTCACATACACTACTGCCAAACAATGTGACGAAATTCCACGCATTAGTACATCTCTTCAAAGACTGTAAGAGAAACCATGTTAGCCTTAGCGCGAATGGATTTGACTACGAGAATTCAGTGTGTCACCACACCATCTCATCCCATGGGTGTCGTAAAAACCGACTAAGGGACTATCTGTAAATATTATCTTTACGTAATAAAAAAAAGGGAAACTTGAAACAAAACCAATCCGTATGGCCGCAGCGTGGTATTAGTAAGGCCAAATATCCCTCCGTCACGGGAGGAGGCCCGTCCCTGCAGTGGGACATTAATGGGCTGTTATGATGATGATTTGGCTAGGCAGTAACTCCCTTCTTGTTTTTTTTTCTTTTTTCACTATTCTAATGACACCTGCTACTAAAATTAATGTACAATCTGCTACGGAAATGGAACTATGTCATCATTAACACAAATCGATTTCACGAAGGAATAATTTTATCCTTTTCCCGTATTTTATATTTCACTTCTACCTCAGCCACCTACTAAAATAAGAGTTGCAGCCGGCGCGCACCGAAGAAGTTGGCAGTCGACGTGAAGTTTGTCACGTTTGTTTTTGTTTTCACCAGTATAAAGCGATCCGGTGGTGACACTATGTATTCTAACCAAACGGTAAATAAACATTAAAATATAAAAATAAGGTACAAAAAGGAGATATAAATATATCTTTACAGTTAATTTTTTAATCGTGATAAATCTCACGATACAGGAATAAAATAGCGGAAGATTTATTTTGATGCAAGAAAAATAATTATGTAAGAATAAAATAAATACAAATAGTTATCAATCATAAACAAGAATTAACGCACGTGACTTTTTTAAACTTATTTTTTAAAATAAGACAGAGCAATATGTCCGTACCAAGTATGATGAAAAAGTTCAAATACAGTTCAGGAACCAAAGCAATGCTTCTTCATTCTAAGATTTTTTAAATGATTGAACAGATGTCGGTCTATGTTCCTTTTATTTTATATTTATAATTTGATGACCTCTGTGGCATAGTGGTTTTATTACATAACTGCTACGCGGAGGTCTCGGGTTCGATTCCCGCTCAATGCAAATCTTTGTGTGCATGAACATAGTTGTTTGCATTGGTCTGAGTGTTTCTATGTATGTATTTACAAAAGAAAAGTATATAAGTATTAATATCCGTTGTTCTGTTACCCATAACACAAGCAGGTTAAGCCTAGTTTACTTTGGGAACAGATGGCGCTGTGTACAGATGTCCGTGAATATTTTTTATTTATATTTATTTATTTATTATTAAGTATATTATTTAAATTAAATAGATAAAAGTTAAAAGTAAGTAATAGATAAAAGTAAAGTTTTTGCCAATGTTATATAAAACTGTAAAATCCTTCTTGATTGCCAAATATTTCTATAGCTGTGAACTCTACAGATAACAGTTAATTTTAAATATATATCAAGTAGGCACTTATAAAGTGAAGTAGGTACCTACTTTATGCAACTCGAAAGTAATTTAGTATTATACATTCAACAATTCTATTCTCAATTTAAATCTTAAAGACTCTATTGAATCATTTTATTAACTATTGAATGTTGTTGTCAATACAATTATATAAAATAAGTTTGTCGTTAAAGATCATCATAACAGCCCATTAATGTCCCACTGCAGAGAAGGGCCTCCTCCCGTGACGGAGGGATACTTGGCCTACTAATACCACGCTGCGGGCCAGACGGATTGGTAAAGGGTGTAATTTAAATCTTCCTCCTTTTTATTTCGTACAGATAATATTCACGGATAGACCCTTAGTCGGTTTTAACGACACCCATGGGATGAGATGGGGTGGTGACATATTATAGTCGTCGGTAAAGATATTTGAAGACAAATGGTGAATTATTTTCATAAATAACTATTATACTATTTCAAATAATAGAGATGCTTCACACGGTAGGACGGCAAATAATATAATGGATAAGGAAGACACTGGAATCCACAAGAAGGAAATATGGAACTCGTCTATGTTTAGTTGTAGACGTCTATTAGGCAATATGATAATGATAATAATGTGCTTTCATATTTACGCTAAAAGAAAAGAGTAACTTTCCCATCGGGCCTTCTACAGCGAAACATGACTTATAATGACACCTAGCTGGACTTGAACAGCTTTCAGTAAATTTTCCTTGTCTCCTCGAGGGTTACTTTATATCGAGCCATTACCACCGACTTATCGTAACCGACAAAAACTAAAATTTTACAGGAGAAGGTTTTTTTTTAAATATTTTTACCAATAATGGTGATATCGAACTGAAATTTTATATAAGTTATGATTTCTGAAGCTTTATTTAAAACAGTTCAGATCTTTTAAAAATTGACAAGTGATTGATCTGACGCTACAGTGCTGCCATCTTAAATTAAATCCTTTCAGAAAATCCTCACTATCGTGGGAGGTCTAGGCAGGAAGTTGTTGAATGTATCAGTATAACACAATTGGGTAGATTATTCGCGTGGGACCCACAGTATCCTTTGCTATATATACGCAGTGACCCGTTGCTTGGACAATTTTATTTATTAATGGATTATTCTCAAAATAGACCAATTGGTATAGTTAAGGACTTGATCCTGGGAGCTAAGATGACAATCAACATCAGTTGAACTAATAAATGATTATATTTTTAGATTCCTAGTTTAAAGTATTATTAATAGAGTTTTCTTGTGTACCTATTTGTTAGTCATATTTCTGTTTTATGTTCACCGCCACATTTATTAAGATAAAAAGGTGCCTCAGGAACGAATCCAACGCTACCTAGTCCCAAACTAAGCAGAACGTACAGGGAGTGCTAAAAAGAGATTACACACAAATATTGATTGATCGAGAATCAAGACTAATACCTGTGCTAATACTCATTTTGCGAAGCAATCATGCACGCCGAGTGAATGACAAACAAATTCTATCTTTGAAATCTATTGTTATCTAAAACCATGGCTTTAAATTAAATATGTACCTACAGATACGTGCAAGGAAAAGTAAACCCCCGCGGATAAAAGATGGATGTGCACGTATTTCTGCGTTGTCTTTAGGTTTAAGCACGGTTTAATATTAGAAAATAAAAGAATCATGTTATAGAAAAAAAAACATTAATGGCAGGTCTAGGTAGTGTTCTATTTCAAACAATATCGTATTATGATATACATTTATATTCACTATCCAGTGACCCGTGTAAAGCAATGATGCAACGAGTTAGATAACTCTCATAGGCAACTATACAATAATAATTGTATTAAATTATAAGTACACGTGGGGAATGGTACTCATTAATAAAGAAGCTTACCTTTCACTCATTCTTATCTTTATTTATGAAAGGAACTGACTGGCTAATCAAATTTAAACCTAATAATCTACATCTTAGAGTTGATAATAAAACAAAATGTTAGTTGGACATGATCGATGCGTTTATAAAATAGCTAAGACGCTTTTTAGTCTGGTACCGATTAATTAGGCAGGTATTCTATGCAAATGGCAGATGTGTTTATGTATTACCTAACTATTTCGGTTTAATAACAACAACCATAAAAGTAGGTCCACAATAAACCAAAGCTAGTACGTTTACTCACAATATCTTGCTATTTCAAAAGTTATTATGGTAGACCACATCATGGAGATGCAAAATCGGAAATGCCTTCAAGGGTAAACAGATTGAACGTTTCTCCAAAAATCAAAGAGTGACCTGCTCTTTTACTCATAGATTGAAGTCTAAAATATAAGTAAATAATAAATAAATAATCCTCACACATTCACACAACGTCATCTAGTCCCAAGCTAAGCAGCGCTTGTACTATGGGTACTAGAGAACGGATATAAACATACTTAAATACTTTATTTTTTATAAATACATACATATTATTCATAGAAACACTCAGACCAATGCAAACAATCATGTTCATGCACACAAAGATTTGCATTAAGCGGGAATCGAACCCGAGACCTTTGCGTAGTAGTCATGTTATACAGGGTGTTTGGTACATCGTTTGCCAAATTGAAATAGCTGATAGAAGAGATCATTACCCATCTTTCATCACTCACCTAGCCGGTTTTAACCTCAACATATTTTAGATATCGATGTAAAGCTATTTTTAAAAGAAAAACCCAATTTTTACCATAAACACTTAAATTTTAAAAAAAATTCTTCCGTGAGTCCTCATAATTATGTTTTGTTTTAAAGTTTAATACTAGGAGCATCAAATTAATTCATAATAACTCACCAAAAACGTCAACTTTTTGTTTATTGACTTATTATAAATATAGAGACAGGTAAAATTTAAAGGTATGATCAACTTCACAGTACAATAAAAAAATAAATAAAAGAGAGAAAGTTCTTCCATTTTCTGAATAAATGCCTTACTTTATCCTCTTTCCATTGGTATACAACATGTTATAAAATAGTAAATAGTTTTTCTACAAAACATGTGTAATACATAATTCGAAGTAAAGAAAACACGTTTGATGCAGAACATTTATCGTAATTATTGACGCTATAGTAAATGATGAATTTTTTTTTTCTTTTATTTTATTAAAATTAACTCTAATGTGATAAGGTAGACCCACTGCAATGACAAAAAAAGCTAAAGTAACTAGGTAAGTACGCTAGAATGAATCAATTATAGCAATTATAGCTAGTAAATTTACCTTTACTTATTCATCAAACGTGTTTTCTTTACTTCGAATTATGTATTACACATGTTTTATAGAAAAACTATTTACTATTTTATAACATGTTGTATACCAATGGAAAGAGGATAAAGTAAGGCATTTATTCAGAAAATGGAAGAACTTTCTCTCTTTTATTTATTTTTTTATTGTACTGTGAAGTTGATCATACCTTTAAATTTTACCTGTCTCTATATTTATAATAAGTCAATAAACAAAAAGTTGACGTTTTTGGTGAGTTATTATGAATTAATTTGATGCTCCTAGTATTAAACTTTAAAACAAAACGTAATTATGAGGACTCACGGAAGAATTTTTTTTTTTAATTTAAGTGTTCATGGTAAAAATTGGGTTTTTCATTTAAAAATAGCTTTACATCGATATCTAAAATATGTTGAGGTTAAAACCGGCTAGGTGAATGAGGAAAGATGGGTAATGACCTCTTCTATCAGCTATTTCAATTTGGCAAACGATGTACCAAACACCCTGTATAACCACTACGCCACAAGGGTCGTCAAATGGCAAATAGAAACACACTTAAAATGCCTCGGTTGCAAAATGGTCGTGTATGCACGCTAAATAATCATTGTATGATCCACAAGTTATTGTCATGAGTCTGGATGTTCCATTGTGTCCCTTAATTTCGTGTCTGTAAAAGTACCCGCGGCTCGGTCCCTAGTAAAAAGAAACTGTCTTTTTTATGGAAAAAGAGAACAACATTATCCGACAGGTAGGTAGGTAGTAAATAAAAGTTCACAGATAAAATATGTCGTAAACTATCTGCAAAAATAAAAATGCTTCTTTTGCTTGTCACAAAACCTTATACCTACGAGATCTTTGCTGGATGATCTACATACTAATCAACCTTACCGACAGGTTGATTAGTATGGAGATTAGCAATAAAAATGTATGGCTAACTAACATAATAATATAAGTCATTTCTATTACAAACACGAATACAATTAATTAATAAAAGCGAAACGCAATAATACGTAGAAAATTCCGTAATGGCGGAACAGATCTTAGTATTAGATGCATTGCATTGGCTGTCTGTCTGTCTCATTTTAATAACATAACATTATTATGATATGAATCTTAGTTTTCCCAGTGATATCATTGTAGTACGCAGTGACATGCAACATGGTGGTCTACAGATAATACAAACTATTTGAACTAAGTACTTAATAACATTTTTTTTTCATTCTATTTTCTAATTTCGAATTGTGTTTAGTTTTTTCTTTGGATTCTTGTCGATAGCCAGTATTTTTCAAGCAGTTTGGAATTGTAACAATATGTTGTTTTAGTCAAAAATGCAGCAATGTCTTTTGAGTCGATTTTTTTGACCTATCATAATCGGTATTGATTGTACTAATAAATAGTTACTAGTTTTTTTTCTTGGTATTTTTATGGTTTACTACGTATTAAGCAAGTTATTTTAAGAACTATTTGTATAATGCACATTTTATATCTTCTTCTGAATAAAATAAAAGTTATCGTGCAAAATCACATAGGTAAGACCCTACTTACAAAGTATTTACGTACAGTCAGGAACAGAAACTCTTTTATTAAATTCCTAAAGAATATACCTATCCATCCCTTTAAAAACAAACACATTTTACACCATAGATAATAAATACTTGACAATGTGCAAATCAGATTTTGACGTGCAAGCGACAACCATGACATATAAAGCACTTTTTTCCAAAATAATACAAAACGATTACCCAACTTAAAAGTAATGAAAATTTAATTTTTCGTTGCATGCTGTCATTGTTTTAATGAGTTTGACATGCCAATGAAAATATAAAATGAATTACAAAAATACCTTCCATCGAATTCCATTTTCAAATCCCATATCTCAAGAATAAAAAAAAAACATTAAACCATATTTGACACATTCCAATTTCAAATATTCACATGACACAATACATAGATAGTGATTTGTGATAGTTTTTTTTATTATAAAAGTGCTAAGTGTGTAAGCCCCATCGTGCCATGCATGGCGCTTACCAAAACGTTTCTTTGGAGGAGCTGCTGGCGTGACAGGTGCATCGCCCTCCGTGGCCGGAGCAAGAGCACCGCTTTCTACATCTGTAATTATAGTTTCTGTTTAGATCGGTTTTACAAATAAATTATAATCGTCGACAAATCCGACCTTACTTTTCTAACCTATCGAAATAAATCTAGCAATAAACACCGTAAAATAATAATAAATAGCTCCGTACTTTTTCATTCAATATAATATATGTTTTTTTTTCTTTTTTTAAGGAGCTTTGTCACGATTTGACTAAGTCGCTCATTATAAATGATTCAATATAGAATTTTAGCTCTGTGCCCTAATTGAATTCTTGGTTCAATTCTCTGTTCCATTTTCTTTTCTGTTCCTGTTTCCATTTTCTTGTAACAGCAGATAGCTTAGCCTATAAGATGCATAATTGACGAAAAATTAGTAGGAATGATCCCAGATCCTATTTTAATTTAATCTTTATTTTAATTCCTGTTTATAATAAATCTAATTAACTAGTTTAATACATTTTATTACGTCGACAAATAAGGATCAGTAGTTCATCGTAATACCTACTTAGTATTTATTACATAAGTGTTTATCTGTTCAACACATAAGGAGAAAACTGATGATGATCAACATCAAAAACCCATAATTTAAACGCAATACTACGCAAGTGAATTAAAACACTAATATAAATATAAACAGTATATTAAACTATATCTTTATTACTCTTTTATCTTCAAGTGCTCCCGATTTAAGGTTTGGTTAATGCCACTTCAAATTACATTTGATTATGACAGTGTAGTACAGTACTAATATGATTATTTTTAATCGATACTAGCATCTGTTGTAGTAATCAAGGGCAGCACTATTTTTTAAGAAGTATATTTAAGGTAGCAGAGGAGCAAATGGCCTTCCTACTTGCAAGTGGTAACCTCCGTTCATGATCGTCAGCAAATGCAAAGAACAGCAAAACGGCTGCCTACCTAGAAGTTGTAAAGCTTCAGCTCAGTAATTTTAGTGGCTACTTGTACCCTTTGTACTACGTGTAGTGACGGAGTAAGAATACAATATGTCACCACCCCATCTCATCCCATGTGTGTCGTAAAAAACGACTAAGCGAATATCCGTGAAAATTATCATTACGTAATAAAAAGAAGGAAAACTTGAAACAAAACCCTATACCAATCCGTTTGACCAGCGTGTTATTGGTAGGCCAAGTATCCCTCCGTCACGGGAGGAGGCCCGTCCCTGCAGTGGGACATTAATGGGCTGTTGTGATTGTACCCTTTCACCAGGGATAGTACAGACCTAAATCTTCTGTAAGTCTATAGACTCATTTCTATAATTGGCCATCCATTATACAAATATAAGCATGCTCCGTGACAGAGAGAAACCTAAGTTATTAAAAGGTACGAGTGTCGATTTAATTTGGAATTCCTTTTTAACGTGTGCGGCGAATCAAGAGTCGTTTCAGTCGCCTGCAGGCCCTATCGGGCATTAAGCGGGTACCTACAATATTTTCCATGCCCTCCGAAACACGCGTATAGTCCTGCTTTAGGTATTGAAACAATGCTGGCCTTGGAGATAAGCCTTCTCAAAGGAGCTAGGAGGATACCTAATATTATAGAACTGGTTTTTACTAAACTGCTAGGAGAGCATACTAAAGCAAAGAAATATTTACCGTCATATTGAAAACAATGTGGAATTTTCCAAGAGTCATTAATTACGTATTATCTAAAAACGAAATAATCCCCGAATAATACATAATTATTTTTCCAATTACAGTACCCATTATAACTGAAAAACACTTAAGAATAATAACATTATGCAATTACTTGCAAATTTAGTTTTTGTTGCTAAAAATATTTGGGTAAAATAACAAGGTGTTTTTATTCATGTACGGTATCAACTTATATTTTCCATTTATAGAAATCTTAAAATTTCCATCCATTACAAGGGTTTTTAGAGGGGCAATTTGTATACCTAATTTTATTTTGTTTTAATGAAGTTCATACCTACCATAACTGTCTTTGACATTTTGGTAATCAGTCGAACGACGCTAATTTCTTTTCTTTGGCATTGAGATTATTTTGGTATCGGGAATCTTATTCTAAACTTTACAAATAATATTAATAAGGGAATTTTATACCGTTGTACAAACATACGACTAGATGGCGCTAGGAGAGCGTGATACAAATATTTTGTTATTGAAACTATTTAATTTAACTATCGTAATTATTTTGTCTAACAAACATCTAATCGTGTGCCAATTGTTATGTTACTTGATTATATAAAAGAGGTTATTTGAAATTTAAATAATTTAATCTATGATTAAAAAGTAGTAAGCAAACAAGTACCTACATCCTCTGCCTATTGATAATTAATAGCACAGTATGTGCTGTACCTATAGTACCTACAAATTAGTTTTTGTGTTATATTTTTCAAGACTCTCTTAGATTTATATTATCTACATTGTTTCTTTCATCCTGTTCAATGAAGTTCCTTTGAAAATTGTCATTAAATATCTGAGAAGCGAAAACATCTCTACCTATTGCAGGGTTTTTGGGGCCTTCAAAAAGTTCTTATTTCCTTGAAACTCCTGAAACTATTATCGGAACTTGCTGGATCAACAATCTCGATAATAAGACCAAACATTTGACTTATTAGTATTTTCACCCCGGGAATGAGATGGGAATTTAAACACAACGTCAATCAAACACTAGAAAAACATAATTTAATTTGTATAATAATATATTATTATTGTAATATATTATTAAATTATTATTTTGTCTATTATCTTTAGATGAAATCTATACAATGACATTTACATACTTACTTATGTGTGTGTATGTGTGTTTTCAGAAAATCCTATTATATTATATAAAAATGATCGATCGTCATTTTTTAATCGATTAGATGATAAGTGTTGCCAAGTTATTCCATACGTTTTCCTTCTTTAGTAGTATTTATTTCGATCTACTATAAATTTCCTATAAATGGTATTTCGATAAGAATTTTAATTAACAGTAAGTATATTGAATTGTTATCCTTCATTACCACAATAGTATGAACTGGAATTATGAATTTAAAACGTTTGTAACTATGACTTTTATGGCATAGTGGTTAAAGTGAACTTGCATTACATATTAGTCGGTACAAATGCGATGTGCCTATGACACTGACAGTGATCCAGAATGTCTTGAAGACGGTTAGGGATTACTACACGCTCCAAAAAGAACCGTAGAAGGAGAATAAAGTCAACATGCTAAAATATAATTTATGTCACTTGTTGATATAATATTTAGTACTTAAGGCCGATTTACACATCGACAAGTACAGAAGGGAGTTAAGTAGTAATTGTTGATTAAGTTGGTTTGAAAAGATCTACATCCTATTTTTTGGCGAGTTAAGTACGAAGTAGCCCCCTCTCTCGCCTCTCGCCAACTTAACTCGCCAAAAAATAGGATGGATATCTTTTTAAATGAACTAAATCAACAACTTACTACTTAACTCGCTACTGTACTTGTCGATGTGTAAATCGGGCTTTACAAGCTTAATTAAGTTACCAAGACCAAACCTAAACACAGTAGGGTCAATTTTTTTATCTACATGTATGACAAGAAACATGTGACATAACATAACACATCAATATAATATAAACATAACGATGACAAATAGTATTCATTAACGAAAGACATTCAATCAATTGAAAACCAAATTTATTTGTACTTCAAGATCATTAAGGAACTATAAAGTATTTAGTCTCGTAAATTGGTACACTCTGTATAGTATATTGTTGTCAAGGAGTAGCTGAGATTTCATTAAAGAGTTGATTTGTAAGATAAGCCAGAACATTCAGCCCAATTCCGTGAATACTATAGTAAATTCTTAGTCAAGTAACTGCTCCAAAGTGCGTTGATACCCTTTAATATTTAGGCAATTTCGCTTACATGGATATTTTACTGAAAACTCAA
The DNA here is from genome assembly GCA_905475405.1 of Schrankia costaestrigalis. Lineage (NCBI taxonomy): Eukaryota > Metazoa > Arthropoda > Insecta > Lepidoptera > Erebidae > Schrankia > Schrankia costaestrigalis. The sequence continues at coordinate 18,943,394 of FR997826.1, forward strand.
CCAAGTACTTAAATGATTTAAGCAATTTAGATGAAATCCCTATGGAAGCTACTTAAAAGGAAAATTGTAAAGGTAGTTTTTTTTAAATTGGTTAACGAACCTGCACCCCTATACTTTATATTCTACGGATAGAATCCAATGGAATATTTGGAGTAAGCCTAAGTATGCTTAGAAAAGTATACCCAACAGCCTAACGCTTTCAACAACTACCTCGGTGAGGGGACAAAAGATGCGTGTGACATATGCCATGATCATACACTATGCCAATCATTAATAATAAATAATAATCCTCACACATTCACACAACGCTATCTAGTCCCAAACTAAGCAGGGCTTGTACTATGGGTACTAGACAACGGATAAAATATACTTAAATACTTTGTAAATACAAACATTATTATACATAGAAACACTCAGATCAATGCAAACAATCATGTTCATGTACTCGAAGATTAGCATTGAGCGGGTATCGAACGTGAGAGCTCTGCGTAGCAGTCATGTTATATAACCACTATGCCGTCGTCAAACCAATTCATTGCCTCTATTACTAAAGTAATCTTGCCTTTAAACTAAAGGCTAACATTATAATAATCTTCTTACATTTGTTTTTATAATTAATTTTAGTCAAATGAATCTCGTAATCAATTACAAACAGTAGTTTTTTACACTAAATGGCGCGAAACTAATGTTTTGTCGGCCATTGAAACTAACCAAACAACATAGTAAACCGAATCAGGTAAAACTTGTACATTATTTGTTTACTAGTTGTTCAAGTATTATACAACAATAATTGGATACAGTCCATCACTCGTCCACCATTTTGGAAGACAAGCAGCCGTAACATTCTATCAATACACTATTGTAATGAACAATTATAATGACAGAAGGAAAATGACATTAATTATTACGTAACCTTAAAAAAATCTTTTCAATGTGCTTCCTTGAAAGATTGTTGAAGTTTATATACTTATTCATCATAACAGCCCATTAATGTCCCACTGCAGGGACGGGCCTCCTCCCGGATACTTGGCCTACTACTACCACGCTGGCCAGACGGTTTGGTACAGGGTTTAATTTCAAGTTTTTTTATTTCGCAAAGATAATATTCACGGATAGTCCCTTAGTCGGTTTTTACGACACCCATGGGATGAGATGGGGTCGTCACATATTGTATTCTTACTCCGTCACCACACGGAAAGATATACTTATTGTTTTTTTTAAACGTGCGGAAAGTCCGAACGGACTTTCTGATGTTAAGGGCTGTCAGGGTCATAGGCATGTCTGACTGGGACCTACTTACAATAGACTGTCATTCCCAGTTGTGATGTCTCCAAGGTTCCAGCAAACCCCTCGAAAGGATAATCCTGGAGACCACCGTTGGCCTTTAAACGCATAAATACCTACGCAATCCCACGTTGATGTGATTGCGTAGGTATTTAATCGTGGTCTTTGGTCGTACCGGACAACCAAACTCCTGCAGGAGCATAACTTGCTACTTGACTTGATGGTTATACAATAACCTTCAGCTTCGTAAATGTATATTTTATTTTGCATTTTCGCGTTAAGTAGACTGAGATCTGTGGTCAGTTGGAAATGTCTTTATACATTACACCATAGCACTTCCCGATTGTGTTTTTTTAACGTTAGATATCTTTTAGAAGCGGTCTACCTATCAACAGGTAGGTGTGTCGAAACACCATATAAACTTCCAATATGATCTCTCTGTCTGCTACTTTGACGACCTCTGTGACGTAGTGGTTATATAACATGACTGCTACGCAGAGGTCTCAGGTTCGATTCCCGCTCAATGCAAATCTTTGTGTGCATGAACATGATTGTGTGGTTTGTATTTACAAAAAAAAATAAGTATGTTAATCCGTTGTCTAGTACCCATAGTACAAGCTCTGCTTAGTTTGGGACTAGAAGGCGTTGTGTGAATGTTTGAGGAATATTTATTTAAGTATTTATTTATTCACTGGGTCGTTTTTTGCTAATGTGGAGCACCATTTCAGAAACTCTCTACTGAATTATGTAACTTCAATCAGTAGGCCATAGATATTTCGGGTACAACAACCTACAATCTTTTACAAACGCTATCGTGAAACACATCACAATATACCTGAAAACCGGTTTCACACGTACCTACGTCAGAACATCGTAAATTTTCTTTCTAGACTTCAAAAATTTCGATAAATAAAACTGCAGATAAGGATGCACAAATATTCTTTACGCCTAGCAGCCATTTGCACGATTAGAGCAATTATAATTAACGATAACTGCAGGATTATTTTCTTATCGTGATAAAGCGATATTCAGAGAATATGTAATCATATTAAAATGCTACTGTGTACACTATCTTATCATTTTCTACTATCTCATTTAGACGCCGGACATCATTAAATATTTTATTAAGACTTGCCAAAATTGCTGTTTCGAACTTGATGAAAAAGTGTTAAACAACTTTTCACAGCTGATTCGTGACGTCATAGTATTTTTGACAAATGATTCGTGACGTCATAGAATTTTGACAGCTGATTCGTGTAACGGCCATCCTTACATTCGTGACGTCATAGAAATTTTAAATAGATTTTTTAAGGGTTAAATAAACTGCCTTGATGGCGAAGCAAATGTGTGTGCGGATGCCATACTTGAGGACGTGAATTTCAGAATCCTTTGCAAGACAACCATTAGTACTATTTGTTTTTAATTATTGTTCTGTTTCTGGATCTTCTTTGCGTATATAATGTATTTTTTAAAGTCCCCGCAACTAAAGCCTTAATCCCTAGTCCTAAAGTTGTCTTTAAAAAACATACATTAAAAAAAATACAACTCCTTAATAAGTTCTTTCTATTTTAGCTTGCCGTCCTCAATGACAGCAGTCATGCAACATCTTTACCCCGTCCCTTTTTGTCAATGTTACTATTTCGTTGGATAGCGAATAGGTAGATAAACTGGAAAAATGTTTCACAAATTGAAGGTAGGATATATTAATGGTTGCTGAACTCTTTAGTGCCTTAAATGTATTGCACTGTAAACTTATATTTTAAAAATGAAAAACTCAAAACAAAGTTAGCATATTACTAAGAAGCCTATATACCCTTCCTTACAAAAAAAGGGACGTCTTTGCAGTGGGACAGCAAAGGGGCGATAAATAGATCACATATTTACAATTAGTACGAAAAACACCAGCGCTAAAGAAAATTTTCTGAAACAGCTGACATTATCAAGTTGATGTAAAATTAAAAACGGACTTTAACCTTCAACCAGGATCGCAAGGTGAAGATATTTGGAGGAGGCCTATGTCCAGCAGTGGACATCCATTAACTGATGGATGGACTTCAACCTGACCGTTGATACTGATAATAATTACAAAAATCATAATCTTATTTAGGTACAGTCACGAGCAATAATATGTACACATTTTCGCATTTTGTAAACCAGTTATCTAAAGTTCTGCCAATCCAAAATTGAAAATTCGAAGATTAATTCAAAACTGTACGGAACCTCTTCTAAATTACGAATTCATTTTGATATTGTAATGTCTAGATAAACGTGCAGATAGTTTAGAAAATTTGAAAATGTGTACATATTATTGCTCGTGACTGTACATGAATGATATGATATTTAGATGATGACACAGCAATTATTAAAGATAAAATTTAAATTGCTGAAACTTTAAAAATTTAGGCAGGAAATGAATAAGTTCTGAGGAAACTAACATAAAAAATACATCCGAATTTAAAAGATCTTTCTATTTTAGGAGTCATGCCAACGTCTTTTGTTTTTACCAGAACTCCAAAACCGTTAACGTTTTAAAATACAATTTCCGTAATATGACATCATTAGCCAACAACATTAAATAACAAAATATTATTATATTTTATTGTATACAGTCGTAAATTAGAACATAACGAAATTATCTAGAATAATACAAGATATCTAAAATAACACACGAAGTAGGTCACGTTCTCTACAAAATATTACAGTGACACAGACATGTGTTTTAACAAATTTTCTCTTCCAGTTTTTTAGTCCAATGCACAATTTATTGTGGAACGGCGAACGGAAAATATCAACGATTTTAATCAGGAGGAAAATGGAGTAATCGGAGTAACTTCTCTGTTGGTAATGAGAAATAATTAATAATATGAATATAATATAATTACCTTTTTTATATTTTTAAATGTGTTTATTTTTATATTTATATTTAAAAATGTAAATAAATGTGAAAAATGTAAATAAAGAGAATAATAATGAGATAATTTTAGGGGTCCTGTCCATGATGAGCAGATTTCTCATGTTATTCAGGCATCTAATTTCTCTTCAAGGTACAGATTTTGAAGTAAAGATATCTATTATTTTTAGACTTCAAATAAATTGTGTAAATCATTGAAATAGCATAGGTTATTAAATTTATTATGTATCCTATTTACATAAAAACTTCAGCAATGTATGTTAAATATTAAATATTCCGTGATTATATTTATAGCAAAACGTGACGTTAGTAGTTTACTTATTAGCACTATCTGCAAAGATGGCGAACCAATTCTTTTAAGAACATAATTTCTTGTATAGGTAAATATTTTCATAAGTCATTATACCAGTTCAAATATTAATAGCTTACGGGTGCGACTGTTTCTATTTTAAAGTTCTGCATTCTGCTTAACCCCGCTAACAAGTTAGAGAGATCCGAAAAGAAGAAAGACAATGGAAAAAATTGGTACTCGAGGCGGAACTCGAACCCGCGTCTCTGGACTATACGCGTCCAGCGCCATGACCACTAGGCCACCCGAGCATCCGTCGCGACTACCAGAGACGCGGGTTCGAGTCCCGAGTAACAATTTTTTCCAGTTGGATTTGGATTTTCCTAGTGATACCTAAGCTTTATATGTAAAAAAATATATGTAAGTTAGAGAGAGACGTAGAGAAAGCAGTTTAGCATATTATGTGTGAAGGGACGTTCTTAAAGTTTTGGATCGGGTTGTTTCGAGGGAGGTATCCCTCGAAACAACATTGAGATCATGCGATTTGTGATAACCAAGCAGCAGTGGTACCATGGTATTGTATGATCAGGGTCGATCAGATGGAGACTGACTTTTAAAGATGCATACTTCATTTTCTAATCGGTTTTTGACGTCGCCTTAAGGTTGAGTTTTACCTGTCATCAGGAGGACCATCTTTCTAATCAGCTAATCTTGGCTGACAATGAATCAGGATTGGACTATACCTATATATCTCCTCCAAATATTTCGACCTTGTGCGGTCTTGTGACTACTAAGCTATAGTACAAATATATACAGTATTTCGACTTCATAGAAACGGACGAAACGCGAGTTATACCTACACGCTCACGATAGAGGTGGCTTTGCGGAGTGTACACTCGCGACTGTGGCGCAGTAACGAACGGGAAAGTAGGTAAATGTAATTAAAAAGCTGGAGGTGGGCAGCCCTATCGCATGTTTACGTACCGCGCAGCCGTAGGCATTTGTAATAAATATTCGGCCGAGATAGACTACTGGTTGTACTGTGACTTAACTTACTAACTAGATTGTCGGTTGACCGCATGCGGGATATTGTTATAATTTTTATTTATCTAGTTATTTCTAGTTAATAAGATGACAATGGCCGTCAATGACATCTAGACTGTCTAAACTATTCAACACAAAGATCTAAACATGTATTGTTCTAGTATTACATCACATAGTTATTTACAGATTCTATATTCAATAATATTTACGTTTACATGTCGTGCATTTCAATTTTCTATTATCACAATAGTAATTAGGTAGGGAAATAATAAACATAAAAATAAAATGAATATTGTCGTTTGGTTGTGAACGACTTTGCACACGCGACTAGAAATAAAAGTATAGGTATCTAAAGAACAAACTGCCTTAACCTTACACGGTAGCCAACCTCAAGTTTATATTTCGAGACCTTTGAACTTTTGTGTTGAGCTCGTAAAGCTGTCCAAAAAGGTCCCCCAACATAAGGATTTCCCCATGTCATTCTGCTATACTGACGACGGTAACCGCAGCTATATAAAGAATGTCTCCAGCCATGTAGGTCATTTCAGCGATATGAGCCCTAACAACTTGTATGCAGACTTGGCGGTATTTTGTCATTTCTAACGACAATAGGCCACGACTATCAATTATCACTCATTTGGCTAAGCCACCTAATTTAACAAGATACCTTTCTAGACTTTTACCTCTACAAGTTCTGCTTACTTTGGTCTTTTACCCTTACAGGCTCTGTTTTCCTTGATAATAGACTATTTTCTTTTTTTAAAGACAGCTTCTGCTCTAAGGCCCGGTGTTTTGTGCCGCGGGGATTTTACAAACATTAATTTTATCGATTTTAAACTTCGATGCAAAGGACGTCCAACGTCCAGACTCAGGACAATTATTTGTGGATGGCTAAAAAAATATCTTGCATGGGATTCGAGCCCCTGACCTCGTGTACATCAAACGCTTTCGCAACCATCGCACCACCGAATCAATCACTAGATGCCGTTGTATGAATGTATAACAAGGAGTTATCAAATGCATCTAATTAATAAAACCTGTTATGCAGGTAAAACGGTTTTAATTATTTTCACGTTGTATACAACAATGTTATATAAAAACAAACTAGGTTAATTTGAGTACATTAAAAATATGTACACACGTGTACACTTGGTCCTTGAGGGGACAAGAACACAAAACGTCACAAACCCATCTTGCCTCGTTTGACTTTTATAAACAACTAGCTAATCCGTGCCCACTTCGTTGTGCGGCGAAAAAAACGCGTCCCTTTTTTAAACATATTTCATTACTGCTCCACTCCTATAAGCCATAGCGTAATACTATATAGCCTATGACACTCCCCGATACATGGAATATTTAACACAGAAAGATTTTTTTAAATCGGTTCATTAGATCCAGAGATTACCCCCTACAATGTCACACACACACAAACTTTACCTCTTTATAATATTAGTATAGAAGTATAGATAATCTTAATATTGCAGGAGATGGTGCTGCGTAAACCAAATTCGAACCATTTAGTTAGCGTAGTATTAGTAGACACAGTTTATTGCGCTATCGATTTTTTACAATAATTTTGCTAATGACAACATTGACAGCAAAGAGTGTTGTTATATAGAAACTCCATACTTTTCGGTGATAAAAACTAAATACTTAACCAATGAGGAGCTAGGTGGCGTGACGGTAGCGCAAGCGGGCAAGCGGGTGCCGTGCACGAGGTCGTGGGCTCGGTCCCGGACAAAATTTGTAAGATCCACAAATTATTGTCCTGAGTCTGGGTGTTCTTTAATTGATGTTTGTAAAAAGTCACCGCGACACATGGCATGATCCCTAGCACATGAGTTGTCTTTTTTTTACGAAAGAGAGAGAGAGTTTTGATGAATTGTGAAAGGAATGTACTTACCATTTCAAACATAAGTTTTATCAAAAGGTCAAAAATTGCCGAGCTCTACGTCTACGATCGTAACAAAAAAAATTTACATATTGGCTGACTTACTATCGAACGAAAAATATCCTAATTCAGAACAATCATTTATGGACCACACAAACAACACTATCTAGGACCCTGTACCTCATGTATAGTACCTGCTTATCGTGAATACTATGCCGGCGTAGTAGTTTTTTTTTGTATAAAATGCACGTAATTAATTAAACTTGTTAATCAGGTGAGTAAGACAGGATTAATTATTTTCTCGTTGTTTACATAAATAAACGTACTGAGTTAATAGTAACTGGTTAATAGTGGCTTTTAATACGCATATTATAGAAGTATTTTACACTATGATTTAGTCCTGAAACAATGATTTTTGTTATGGCAATACAGACGGCCTAAAAGAGTTAGCGCTAAGGCTTAACTGCGATCCTTTTTTTGTACGAAATGGACAGGAAACGAAGAAATAGGGTCTGTTTCACATTGGCTGAAATAGGTTGCCTGTTTCACATTGTCTTAAATTTGAAGACAAGCAAATAGGCTAGGCTGCTAGGTACTATGAAGTCTTAAAGCTCTGGCATTTTACTAGTTTTTACTAACTACTGCACTCTTTAACCTATGCTAACTGTAACGTAAAGAACCCATCTCTAGAAAATAATAAGACGTGTTTAAAATCTAGTATTTTACTGAGATGATATTGCGTAGTACTATATAGTAACGATAATAAGCATAAAATAGTGTGCTCTGAAAAAAATTGTGCTGAAAAATTCAGTTTAGAGTGATTTCATTAAAGAAACAAGCTGTTGTCATCTGACGACGTAATGTATAGTTTCTGCCTTTTAAGTAAGAGGTTGGGGTTTCGTTCTCCAAACTAGTCAAACATACCTACTTAATTTTTTTTAAGCCTAATTTTGGACACCATTGATAACCAAGCTCAAGACAAAAATTTGTGTAGCACACCAATAACCAAGCACTACGCTTAGGATTCAAAACCACTGCCCTTTAAGATTTTATAACTAAATACCTAATCTTCTAGATTGTGCTTATGCTAAGCGACGTTTAAAAAGCTTGTAAAATAATAACTATTCAGGTGTCTTTACATAATATTTGGTAAGTACTTTTAAATTTTAAGTTTGGTAAAATTAAAAGAATATTATTTAATCACTAACGTATCTGCGAACCTTTAAAATTTGACTCTTAACCGTGTCTGCCAGGCGTGATCAACATACCATCTCTATCTATCAACTTTATTTCTCTAAATGAAGAGGTCCATCAGTGTATTGGGCCTTTCATAGGATAATTTGATTACTGTTTATCGAAATTTAAACAAACTTCATGGACAATAATCCAAGATACTTAGTAGTACTGAAAGTTTCCTGAAATGGGAAATTCCATTTCATTTTTTTTTATCTTGCCAGCTCTATGTCTCTAGGACTTTTACAACAGCTTATCCCTATGCTACCATGGAAATAATTTTTTACAATGTATATAATTTATTTTTACTATATTTTAAGTAAATATTTTTTAAATTACTTATACTTAACTAATATATTATTTTTATAAAATATTATTCATCAAGACCACACAAAATAAAAAAACCAAAGACAATAAATGTATTTAAAATGGTAAAGTCTGATAAACAGCCAAATAAAAACCTACCCAATTATTATATAATTTTATTTATGTATAAATAAATAACATCACAACATAATAGCAAATGTTTTATAATAAAATAAAAAATCTAGTCAAAAGTATACATAAATTAGGGATACAGTTCCAGCAGGAACAATTTAAACAGACAGACAGTTTCAAACCTAACGTGGTAAACGTTAGGTTTACAGGCAAAATTATCCTTTACAAGATTTTCCAAAAACGGAATCACTTCACAATATAACTAGTATAAAGTACAACATTTATTAATTATCCATTTAGATAAATAATAAATAATAATATACTTACTCTGTACATCTTTGCTGGCCATTTTTTCTTCTAAACACCAAAAATTCCTATATCTCACACACGATACACACGGCAGTTCGTAGGCAACTGCTACGCTCGCTACGATACCACAATAATATCAAATATAAAATATTATTAACTTCACTGAAAATACTATTAATTTGTATTATATTTAGGTACACGTGCGTACAGCGCGAAGTACAAACTCTGAATGATATTACTCCCGACTTATTTAGTTCGCAGGGTTTGTTAAGAAAAATAAACAATACTTTTTTTATGAAGATGGATCTTTGCAGTAGGAAATTAGTTCATCGCTTGATATAATCTGCTAAGGATGAAGTCATGCAAGGCAGGTTACCTTCCATCGGACGGTGCTTTTTCGTTCCTGAGACATTTCTCGATACCCTAGTGTGGCAACTGCACTAAGGAGCTTGCACTCAATAGATCGGTCTATGGCAATCCGACAGAAGTAGTGAAGCTTCAGGCTGAAAAAGGCTATGCACAACGTTTTTCCGATACGGATGAAAAAAATAAGAAAGATTTCGGCTTTGTCGTGCTTATAGTTACGTAGCAGGTCAAGTTTAAGTTCGTAACTGGAAGAGTCCTATCTCAGCAGTGGGACATTAATAGGAAGATATTATTTTGGGTATATTGCTTCTACTGTTACAAAAATAAAAGGTTATTTACTTTTTGTTTTCCTTTATTTACAAGGGTTTGTCTTAATTTTAGATTAAATACACACTAATTTAATTATATATTTATGACTAGCTGATGCCCGCGGCTTCACCCACGTTGTATAAGTAGCTTAAATGTTATACTACACCCTAAGCTACCAATATTCCAAAGGAGAATGAAACCTTCACTAAGAGTTTTGGGCCAAAATGAAACAGAAATGAGAGTATTATCAATTTATAGCTTTACACTTATTAGTCTCGTGCTAAATCTTTTGTTAGTTTTGGCAATCTGAAATCCAAGATATTTTTTTTTTGAAGGAGATGGAAACTTCTGGGCTAAAGCTTGTACATTACTGTACAGAGTAAGGATATACCCTAAAAATCTTTTCTATTTTATTCAAGTTCGAAACCTAATACAATTGAGTAATTTTATTATTGTTTTATTAAAAAATAGGAAAGAATTTTAAGGCATTTCCTTACTCTGTACAGTAATGTACAAGGCTTTAGCCCAAAAGTTTCCATCTCCTTTTATCGTGAGTTTTTGCGTGAAAAAGTAACAAATATCCATCTATCCATCCATCCTCACAAACTTTTGCATTTATAATATACTTAAGTAGGAAAGGAATAGGATACTCCATTTTCACTGCACATCAAAGTCAACCCTTTCAATTCAAATGAGTTTTTATTTTTGAACGAGTCTAGGACATCTCTACCATTTTCTAAGTTTTATTGTATTATCTATTAATTAACGAATTATCGGGATATTTACCATGTTTAATATCGGAAACTCAACAACTATAAACATGGTAAATATCCCGATAATTCGTTAATTAATAGTGAATGTGACCATGACAGTTTAAATAATTATATTTATTGTATTATGTAAAAAACTATGTATTGTTCTCAGAGTAAATTGTACTTAATGTAATGTATAATCACAATGTATATTCTATTTATTGATTTAAATTCAATCCAAGTGTCTATGAACTATGCTGCAAAGAATTGAGAGTTATAATAAATGACAAAAGACGCACTCATTGCTAGAATCAACATAAATTAAATAATTAAAACATAAAGTACATGCATCTAACTCACACATATGCCGTTTAAATAAATATAAAAGAATGTACTTTATATAATACTAGCTGACCCGTACCCACTTCGCTAGGCGGCGAAAAAAACGCGCCCGTTTTTAAACATATTTCATTACTGCTTCACTCCTATTAGTCATAGCGTGATACTATATAGCCTATGACACTCCCTGATAAATGGACTATTCAACACAGAAATAATTTTTAAAATCGGTTCAGTAGATCCAGAGATTACCCCCTACAACATCACAAACACACAAACTTTACCTCTTTATAATATTAGTATAGATAGATTAAACGACAGTGTCTACGCTAGTACACTGTTTTTTGTCTATTGTTTTTTGTCTACCGGACTTGTAGGAAACATAATTTCCCACCAACCCTATATTGTTATGGCTCTGAATACGTTTGTTATAATTTCACATTATATTTATACAATAGACTATTCTACAAAACTAATAATAAATTATTTCTATACAATAATAAATCACAATAGCACTTCTATGCAGGGATTATATCTCAGAAAATAATACTGTATTTTAATAAGACCTAATCTTAGCATTGTATGGATTCTCCGTGCGGGTGCTGGATCCATCGCGTGATAGAGGACGGAACACTTGCATAACAGCGTCTGGGACTTACGACCCAGATGTAGGTTTTTCCATCACCACCTGCGTAAAATGGTTTATTTGGTGACAGTAAGAATTCATCGCTTTATTTTTCTTTAAGTTAAAAAGTTAGCTTAAACCCTTATTGTCTCCCACACGTCCCTTGTTCCTTTCTCAGGGAAGAGAGGGGGTGAAAGGAAAGACCCCCTCTTTCCTTTCACCCCCATTTGCTAGGATATTTCGTAACGTAACTGAGTAAGAAAAAACCACAAAGCGATAAACGTAAAGTCCTTTACCAATCCGTTCGATATCATAATATTCTAAGATCCCAGAAGTGCCAGGCATCACTCATTTTCTGATGGATCAAATGTACACGAATGGGTAGTGGTTGGGTGTACTATCATCGTATGACTAATAGCTAACCCTCCCAGACGGCCACTTTTCAAGTATCCATTAATGAAAGTACAAAATAACATTGGTACTCGTAAGTAACTTCTAATTAAATGATAGCTGATTTTAACATATATTATACACAAGATCGTTAAGAATCCATAATTTTAAACTGCCAGACTCTTTGCGTCGGCCGTTTTGCGTAACAGACACTTCAAAGTTCTGTACAAAATTCAGTTAACTTATTTTCTGTCGCAAAACAGCCGACGCAGCAAAACAGTCTGGCACTTCTGGGATCTTGGAATATAATGTCAGATACGCAGAGCATAATAAAGTCAGCTGTTATCGTAGTGACATGGGTCTTAAGCTACGCCAGAGGTCTATAGGTTCTTTATTTTATCGTTTGTTTACTACTTAACAAACGATAAAATAAAGAAGAAAGTCAAGATTCCTTCCACCACTGGATTAGCCCCATCTCTACAATCCTTCCTACTAATATTATAAATGCGATAGTTTGTGAGGATGGATGAATCTTTGTTACTCTTTCACGCAAAAACTACTGAATGGATTTTGATGAAATTTGGAATATAGGTAGTTTAGGGTGTAGAATAACATTTAAACTACTTATACAAAGCGGGTGCAGCCGCGGGCATCAACTAGTGGAACATAAATGGGCTGACATAACGAAATAATATCATCATCATCATAACAGCTCATTAATGTCCCACTGCAGGGACGGGCCTCCTCCCGTGACGGGGGGTACTTGGCCTATTAATACCACGCTGGCCAGACGGATTGGTATAGGGTTTAATTTTAAGTTTTCCTTCTTTTTTTTGTAAAGATAATATTTACGTACCTATAGTCCTTTAGTCAGTTTTTACGACACCCTTGGGATGATATGGGGTGGTGACATATTGTATTCCTACACCGTCACCACACGAAATAATATGTTTAAATCTATTTCTTATCTCGCACTCCCTACACGATTAAATTAACATACGAATCGACAATATCATATTTAATTATATCACAGATTTAATTAAATCAAACATGTTGATAATGTAATTGTTGCACACGACCTTGGTGTTTTATCTATGTGTGTAATCTATGTATGTCAACGTCCCACTGCTGTGCGTGGGCCACTATAAAGAAGATTAAATAAATAAAATTTTCAAAAGTTATTACAGGAGAAACCGTTAATTAGAAGCTTAAATGTTAAGCTTGTAATCAGTTTACGCATACGTGCAATATCATATCCTTTCATTTTCTAATTTAGTTGTCACTTTTATATACTTGTTAGAGGAGAATACAAAATATGTAAGCCTGTCTTGCTCTGTGTTTCCCGTAAAAGTCAACCAAGAGAAATTCAGGAAAAGACTCAACTTTTTTATTTTTTTATGAATCAATGATGGTAAGTGATCACCGCCGCCGATGGACACCCGCAACACCAGAGAAATCACAGCTGCGTTGCCGACCTTTAAAAAGGGGGGTATGGTCGTTTCTTGAAGCTCCCCAAGTCATAACGGTCCGGAAATATGGCCGCAGCGAGCTTGTTCCACAAAACAGTTGTTCGCGGTAGCAAGTTACGCGAAAATCACATAGTGGATGACCGCCAACCATCAATGTGATGACGATGGTAGGACAGTCGATTGCGAGTGGTTCTGTGGAGAAATTCAGCTGCGGAAAATATCCAGAACCACTTCTCGTGATAAATGCGGTAGAGAATGCAAAGAAAACAAGACTACTACTACTACTGGAGAAAGCCTATTCTTTACGTATACTCTCTGGTGTGTGTAGTGAAGAATTTACTGCTTATATTCTTTAATAAGTATTTATAGCAAATAAGGAAAACATGACAAATATCTGATATATCATATCATAGTCGATTTGATGTAATGATTTGATATCATAGTAGCTCATATCCGTAGGCTTTAATAAATAATGTTCTGAGCTGACTTTATCAAAAGGAATTCAAGCGTAGAGTCATATTATAAGTTACATTATATATTTATTTTCTTTGGTATTAGGTACGTGTAAATAGAACATTGATAACACTATGAACCGGTTACCATGTTAACGTATAACTTGCATTTATAATATTTACATAGATAGGTAAGTATATCATTATAACAGGTAAGACAATAGCGAAAACAACAATAGTTATTTAGCTCAATAACAATTGTTGTTTTTAAAACTTTGATAAGTACCTAACTTAGAGAAACTTACGTTTTTTTACCGGAATGATAGGCGGAGATTACGAAACGCCATGAACTACGATCTCATCATCATCATCATCATAACAGCTCACTAATGTCCCACTGTAGGGACGGGCCTCCTACCTTTCCGGAGGGATACTTGGCCTACTAATACTACGATCTCACTCTCACACAATCTGAAAGATACTCATTGCAATCTGAAATATGCCCTTTTACGTTTCGAGTATCCCCGGTCCATTTTTTTTTAGTTAACCTCCAACAGCGACTCTACCTTGCCTGGTGGCAGGCAGGATAGACCTCAATTGGCTGATATGATGATGAAGCGTCAACTTCACAATCATATTTGAGCCTGGATCTGTTAAATTTATCCTTGTAAAAGTTCCAGCGATCAAGGACTCAATCACCTCATAGGGGATTTTTCTTATATTAATTTGGACAACCCATCATATCTACAACTCAACTCAATTAATAGATAACAATGTATAATTTTACATAATAATTATATCATTATCATAAGTAGTTATTTTGATTATCTCATGTGATTAATATCACGTCTTTATTAGGCCGAGTGCTCACATACTGTGTACACATGGCCTTAGTATCGTTATCATAATTAAGACAGAAGTTATTTGCTTGATTATATAAAATATCTATAATCGTTTATACGTAGGGCATTTCTGGGAAGCAACCATCAGTGATGGTTTTTCAGGAGAAATTAGGACTAGGGTATACAAAATGGTTGACGATAGGTTTTCAAATATTTTCTTCTTTAGTGTTTGACTAGCTTTTGCCCGCGGCTTTGCTCGCGTTAGATTGGGGACTGTTCCCCTTTCCTGCACACAGAAGAAAAAAAAAGCCTATGTTACTCTCCATCCCTTCAACTATCTCCACTTAAAAAATCATGACAATTCGTCGCTCCGTTTTGCCGTAAAAGAAAGACAAACAGACAGACACACTTTCCCATTTAAGTAGATGGATTACTGGTCAACCTGGTGTCGAGAGTTCTAGCCAAGGCTTGAGACGTGGCTTAAAGACTGTGTCGCATCGACGACAGCAGGCCGATATTTTACATACCCTTTGAATCATCACTGAGCGGTCACCCCTCTATAGAATGACCTCGCTGACTTCGCTTAACCAGGATTTTTCCTTAAGTTTAAAGTTTTACGTTCCGTATATCCGCTGTTCATAAACTTACATTTTAAAAAATCAAGGATGTCAGAATAAAGCTTTTCCTATATGCCCATGCTCTGACAGCCCTTACTATCGTGATGTACATATTATTTCACACGTAGGTACAAAATAGACAATGAATCAGTATTTTTTTAAATCAAGTTTCAGGTCCTTAAGGATCAATAATATTATACTTAGTCGTGTTCGCGCAGTTTAAATCAGAGATGATGCTCTACGAAGCCGAAATTGGCCGATTGTCTCTTTACAAAAGTCGATGTGTAATATATACGGCCGGGTACTGTACCGTGCTGATAAATGGACGTTAATTTTGCCTTCTTCAAATCATTCTCATTGCAACTTAACTTAAAATAATATTCCAACCCATGTTTCAGCCTGATACAGAATGGAAAATGTCGTCCTTATCTTAGACAGGCTGATTCAACAACAGGAGTATTATGAATGCTATAGAATGAAAATAGATTGTGCCTGCCTAAATCAATACGTTCTCGTTTTTAAGAACAATAACTTTTTTTATGTTTAATCTACGAAAGAAATGTTTGCGAGGCACGAATTTAGTAGTAATTACTAAATAAGTTATTATTGTGTCTACAAATATAAGAAAAATAAAACAGAAATTCTCCGTGTGATGACGGAGTAAGAATACAGTGTGTCACCACCCCATCTCATCCTATGGGTGTCGTAAAAACCGACTAAGGGACGATTCGTGAATATTATCTTTACGTAATAAAAAGAAGGAAAACTTGAAATTAAAACGACCTCGGTGGCGCGCCGGTAGAGCCAGCGGCTGCCGTGCATGAGGAATTTGTGAGATCCACAAATTATTGTCCTGAGTCTGGGTGTTCTATGTGTCCGTTAATTGATGTTTGTAAAAGTCCCCGCGACACAGGGCATGATCCCTAGTGCGGGAGTTGTCTTTTTAAAAAAAAATAAGAACAAAACCCTATACCAATCCGTTTGGCGTGGTATCAGTAGGCTAAGTATCCCTCTGTCACTGGAGGAGGCCCGTCCCTGGAGTGGGACATTAATGGGCTGTTATGATGAAAACAGAAATTCACTTAAACCAACCAATTTTTTTAACAAAACCAGCTGAGATAGACCAACCTCTAAACTTTACCTACTTCTTTCTGTTTATTGCTTCATCTATGTCTTTTCGACGATTCTTGATTGCCTCGGTGGCGCAGTAGTCGCGGTAAGCGGCTGACGTGAACGAGGTCGCAAGTTCGATTCCCACGCAGGACAGCTTCTAGTGTGATCCACAAATTATTGTCCTAAATCTGGATGTTATTTGTGTCCGTTATATTGATGACTAGCTGTAAAACGCGACTTTGTCCGCGATTAAATTTGAAATGAATGTTTGAAAATTTGAAATGTAGATTTGGGGAACAAGCCATTATTTGTAATAATATTGGTACTTATACTTTTTTACAAATTTCTTTAAGTATTGACACAAGGTCAATAGAATCAGAAGGAGATTACCCTGCTTATCCACACACCTTAACAAGAAGCATGGCAATATAATCTTAACCTTGAACAAAAGTTGAATAAGCTAGAAACATATTACTTACAGCTATTGACAATTAAAAATTGTATTTATTAACACTAACAAGAAAATTGGTTTCGGTCACTTTATCATCATCACTTCAAAGACAAACTCGAGGTCAAACAATTTAAAAGTATTTGTATTATGTTATAAAAAGGGATTCAAAAGGGACTTAACATAAAGAACACCTGTCTTGTGTTTTGCAGGTTGCAAACCTTGTGCACTGTAAAAAAAAAAAACCTATAACCGAAGGAGAAGGTACTAGATACTACATCTACTAAAACAAAAAAGAAAACTTTCATCATACCAGCCCATTAATGTCCCACTGCAGGGATCTCCTCCCGTAATGGAGGGATACTTGGCCTACTAATACTAATACCACGCAGGCCAGACGGATTGGTATACGGTTTAGTTTCAAGTTTTCCTTCTTTTTATTTTGTAAATATAATATTAACAGATATCGTCCGATAGGAAAGTATGAAGAAGAAAACATGCTGCGCCGACCCCAAATAAAATTGGGATAAGGGCAGGGGAATGATGATGATAATATTAACAGATGGTCCCTTAGTCGGTTCCTACGAAACCCATGGAATGAGATGGGGTACTGTAGTGACATATGTATTCTTACTCCGTCACCACACGGAGAAGAATATTTTACTAGGTATAGAATCCTATAAAGTATATCTGGCAGGCGTAGCGGCGTAGTACCTATTAGCCACCTAATTTTCGTTTCGTTTGTAAGGTGCATGGTGCACCTTGAATGGGCTGTTATGATTACAGTAATTATTTCGGAATTTTCTTCTTATCTAACAAGAAGTAAAATTAATGAAGATTCTCTAATTCAGTACTTACTTCATACTTAATGTTGTTGTATTTCTACAAATTGCGTGGAATATTTTAAGAGATAAAATCTCATTCATGTTCGCATTTCGATGACACGACTAACATCTGATACACGCCATTATAATTACAGTTTCCGTCCTTTATTTTTGTTACGGTACGATTTAACCTTCGAATAACAAGATTTTTTGTTAGTTTCGTTACAAGCAAAATAAATACGATTACTCTTCACGGTGCTTCTTTGAAAATGTGAGTCATAAATTCGGTAGCTTTTGTTTTTATGTTATGGAAAAGTTTGGAGGACGAAGCCGATTGTCAATTTTTTATCCACGTACCTTTTCGCACTTAAATATAGCCAGTAATCATAATTTAGCAAATTATGGTTAATTATAGCAAACTGGTCCTCTAATGATAAGTCTCTCGAGCAAGAGAACGTCTGGGTACCTGCGCTATGCCCGTCTAATCCACCTCCAAGCAGAAGTGTATGTTACTGTGTCTCTACATAAACTCACGACTTTTTCCAATGGGTTAGGCGCCACTATAATTCTTACAAACCGGCACTCTGCAACCCGCTTGTCGCCCTGTGGGGAAAACTTGTGTATAGTGTAGCGGACATCACTGTCGCCTCCGAAATTATATATTTCGAGTATACTCATAATGGTCCCACGATTAGGTAGAGTAAAACTTGCCCTCCGCGTGTTTGTGCCGTGCGTGGAGACCTACTGTACACAGGGAAAAAGTGAGATCTTGGTAGGTTGAGTGGGGCAGCGCTCTGCAACACGCCGCTTTGGCCCAGGATTCTTTCACACGGTCGCGGTCTAGCCGGACCGCGATCAATCGGCTGTCGCGTCCAGTCAGATGGCCGCGGGTTAGCTCACCGGCTCGAGGGGGTTTGCTGTCGGCGGGGCACGGTCTCGAAGACTCAAGGCTAACTTTAGATTTTGACTTTGAATTCATTTGCTATAAAGAATGTTATCATTTACTTTGGTCAATCCGAAACGAAAGTTCAATACCTACTATTTTATTTATAGTTTATTGTTCTTTATCACATACCATTTACACAGTAACATTGTATAACTAGCTTTTCCTCGCAGATTCTCCCGCGGCGTTATATGAATATGTGCAGAATATTATATTAAGAAATTGCTGTGAGTCAATTGTGTCAGTATAACATACCGTAGGTGTCAATAAAGTACAGCTGTAGTCATATCCTGGGTTTACATCTTATACTTATGATGCACCCACTTGCAATAATAGTATTCATTCAGATATATTAGATGGGTGCTTAAGTACCTATTAGCTGTCATCATCTCAGCCAATTGACGTAGACTGCTGGACATAGGCCTCCTCCAAATATTGCCACCTTGTGCGGTCCTGAGCCTCCCTTATCCATCGGTTTCCCGCCGTCCGTCTGCCGTCGGTCCATCGTGTAAGGGGTCTCCCCACCCTGCGCTTTCCGGTACACGGTCGCCATTCCAGAACCTTTTTTCTCAACGGCTGTACCTAGCTTACTGCTATTTGCTAGTAATAGTAAAATTTGCTTTACTGTCTCGGTGGCCCGGCGATAATGGGAGACGGGGGAGTGGGGCTCCGAGATAAGGTCAAGGATTCGAAACCCACGCAGGACAATCTTTGTGCAAATTATTGTCCTGAACTAAAATGTCTTTTTTAATAAACGAAATAAAAATAAGTACAAATTATAAACGATAAATATATACTATGTATGAATCTGATGACGATGTTATGTCTAAATAAGGAAATATTGCACTGTGCATCAGATAATTGTAACATGTCTAGAATAATTTTAAATCCATGTTACTTACTACTTACTTTAATTGCTAATAATAGTCTACGCTTTATTAAAGTACTACAACCTTTGTTATAAAGGGATTAATCGTATACTATTTCCAACAACTTTCGCAAAAGTAAAAGTACTTAGCAGTTTCTTTTACTGCTGCGTTGTGAGTGTAAACACTCACCGAGGCCGAACTATAACCTCTGCATCATCATAACAGCCCATTAATGTCCCACTGCAGGGACGGGCCTCCACCCGTGACGAAGGGATACTTGGCCTACTAATAACACGCTGGCCAGACGGATTGGTATAGGGTTTAATTTCAAGTTTTCCTGCTTTCTATGTAAAGGTAATATTCACAGATAGTCCCTTACTCGGTTTCTACGACACCTATGGATGAAATGGGGTGGTGACATAATATTGTATTCTTACTCCGTCACCACACGGATAACCTCCGCATACTCTACTCTTTTTTCTTGGGGAAGGTAACCAGCGACTTGGCTATGCCCTGGCATAACTAAAGTCCAAGAGCAGCGGTTAGCACTTACTATCATGTGGGTCACTTGCTCGTCCGCCGCCTTAAGAAAAAAAATAAAAAATAAAACCGGTCAAGTGCGAGTCTGACTCGCGCACCGAGGGTTCCGTACAAACCTATTTATTTTCCCGCCAAATTGTGATAACGTCAGGATTCAGCTGTTTAAATACTATTTTTCCCGCCAAAATTCAATGACGTCACGACTAAGCTGTCAAAATATATTTTCCCGCCAAAATTCTGTGACTTCACGACTCATCTGTCAAAAATTCTATGACGTCACGCCTATCTGTCAAAATTGACAGCTGTCAAAAGTGACAGCTGTCAAAGTGACAGAGGTTTCAAATATTTTCCCGCCAAAGTAATATGACGTCACAAATCATCTGTCAAAAATTCTGTGGCGTCACGACTCATCTGTCAAAAATTCAAAAACGTCATGGCTCAGCTGTCAAATGTGACGTCACGAATCATCTGTTAAAAATATTCTGTGACGTCACGAATCATCTGTTAAAAATATTCTGTGACGTCACGACTCATCTGTCAAAAATTCAAAAACGTCACGGCTCAGCTGTCAAAATATATTTT
Source organism: Schrankia costaestrigalis (assembly GCA_905475405.1). NCBI lineage: Eukaryota > Metazoa > Arthropoda > Insecta > Lepidoptera > Erebidae > Schrankia > Schrankia costaestrigalis. The sequence goes on from FR997826.1 coordinate 18,964,273, forward strand.
CCCGCCAAAATTGTGTGACGTCACGAATCATCTGTCAAAAATTCTGTGATGTCACGGCTCAACTGTCAAAAAATATTTTCCCGCCAAAATTCTGTGACGTCACGACTCATCTGTCAAAATTGTATGACGTCACGGGTCACGTGACCAAAATTCTATGATGTCACAGGTCACGTGACTCAGCTTTCCCGCCAAAATTCAATGAAATCCATACTTAATATTATAAATGCGAAAGTAACTCTGTCTGTCTGTCTGTCTGTCTGTCTGTCTGTTACTCTTTCACGCCTAAACGGCTGAACGGATTTCGATGAAATTTGGTACAGACAATCTTTAGACCCTGAGAAAGAACATAGGCTACTTTTTATTAGCAATCATATTATATTTTGATTTCATAGAATTTTGGCGGGAAAGCTGTGTCACGTGACCTGTGACGTCATAGAATTTTGGTCACGTGACCTGTGACGTCATAGAATTTTGGTCACGTGACCTGTGACGTCATAGAATTTTGGTCACGTGACCTGTGACGTCATAGAATTTTGGTCACGTGACCTGTGACGTCATAGAATTTTGGTCACGTGACCTGTGACGTCATAGAATTTTGACAGATGAGTCGTGACGTCACAGAATTTTTGACAGATGATTCGTGTCGTCACAGAATTTTGGCGGGTAAATATATTTTGACAGCTGAGCCGTGACGTTTTTGAATTTTTGACAGATGAGTCGTGACGTCACCGAATTTTTGACAGATGATTTGTGACGTCATATTATTTTGGCGGGAAAATATTTGATACCTCTGACAATTTTGACAGCTGTCAGTTTTGACAGATAGGCGTGACGTCATAGAATTTTTGACAGATGAGTCGTGACGTCAGAGAATTTTGGCAGGAAAATATATTTTGACAGCTAAGTCGTGATGTCATTGAATTTGGCGGGAAAAATAGTATTTAAACAGCTAAATCCTGACGTTATCACAATTTGGCGGGAAAATAAATAGGTTTGTACAGGACCCTCGGTGCGCGAGTCAGACTCGTACATGACCGGTTTTTTAAGCTGTGGGTCTGATATATCTAGAGAGCTTAAATTCGTAATTGTCAACTTATTTCATCATAACAACCCATTAATGTCCCACTACAGGGACGGGCCCCTCCAAGATTAGCAAAATTCGTAGACCTAGGCATGCTCTCGAAGAGCCGGACGATAGGATCACGATCGCTCAACGTAGAGCTCACACGGCTCGCGAAGCCATAACAAAACGTCCGCGGTTCCGTCCTCGCCGTCGAGGCCGGAATACGCGCCGCGTTCGCTCCTAGAGGGCGTGCCTTCCGCACGTCCTGTTAGTCAGTGACGGTCCAGGCCGAGGTCCGTACCCCAAAGGGGGTGCCCCTGTGGCACGTCACTTAAATGTCTTTGGTTGAGGGCCATCCGCCCCACCACAGCCCGCGTAAAGTAGTAAAGGTCGTCTGAGACCGACTACTCGTCCACACAAAAAAAAAAAAAAAATACAGGGACGGGCCTCCTTCCTTGACGGAGGGATACTTGGCCTACTAATACCACGCTTGCAGACGGATTGGTATTGGATTGGTAGTGAAGATAATATTCACCTTATTTGTTAGGCACTAAAGTGACACACCTTTGCTTATCCTATCCTACTAATATTATAAATGCAAAAGTTTGTGAGGATGGATGGATGTTTGTTAGCCTTTCATGCAAAAACTACTAAATGGATTTTGATAAAATTTGGAATATAGGTAGTTTATGGTGTAAAATAACAATTAAGCGGGTAATACCGCGGGCATCAGCTAGTATATAATAGTGCTGACTAGAAAGCCACAAAGATGGGTTCAGTAATACGGGTTCAAACATCTGTTGTTTTCTCCCTGGGCAACGAGCGCGGCGCTTAAGCCCGATTTACACATTGACAAGTACAGTAGCGAGATATGATTGAATAAATCTCCATCCTATTTTTTGGCGAGTTAAGTACGAAGTAGCAGTGTACTTGTCAATGTGTATATCGGGCTTTAGGTAGTCCAAGCTTTTTAAAGTTCCTCTGTATTAAACCAACGTGCAACAACCGTGGAACTTACCATGAACTAAACAACTCATTTATCTCGTCACCATGACGATGACGTATAAAAAACCCAATAAAATTCTTGTAATATAAAACCACATAACGTACAATTTCATATCATAGATAAATAATAAACAATAAATATAAGTGTTTCTTAAAATGCCTTTATGATTTTCCTTAAGTGCAACAATTTCAATTATTTTTAAATTGATTTCTAGTGAAGTTAATAAATAAATTTTATAGATTGTTTAAAGAACAGTAACATTGCACGCTCGTGTGGTATTTATTACATGTTACGATATTATTTAATAAAAAGAAAACTTATGATCATACTTTTACGATTAATAGCCTTACGATTATAAATCCTAAGAATCTGAAGAAGTGTTTTTTAAAAATCTTGTCTAGATATAATAGTCTTAATACTTACAACGTAAAAACGTCTAAATAAAACGAGGTGCGTGCGATATATGAAGTTAAAACAGTTCTAGCCATAATAATTAAGATTTTGGTTTCGATTTGATTTCGACTTTTGCATTGAGCGGAAAATAACAGTAATAAAAAAAGAGCTCATCATATTAAAATAAATATTAATCATCATCATATCAGCCACTGGACATCCACTGCTGTTTCATAAGCCTCCTCCAATTATGCCTTTGCGCTGTCCTGTCCCTCCCTCATTCTTCAGTGTCCCGCCGTTTTAACTAATTCGTAGGTCCACCACGTGCGGGAACTCCGCACTCTGTATTAACAATAGAGTAATATTATAATATTAATATCCGCCGTGTATATAATAATTAATTACCCGTGTGGTGACGAAGTAAGAATACAATATGTCACCACCCCATCTCATCCCAAGGGTGTCGTAAAAACCGACTAAGGGACTATCTGTGAATATAACCTTTACATAGAAAGAAGGAAAACTTGAAATTAACCCCTATACCAATCCGTCTGGCCAGCGTGGTATTAGTAGACCAAGTATCCCTCCGTCACGGGAGTACGCCCGTCCCTGCAGTGGGACATCAATGGGCTGTTAAGTTATAATAACTTTATTGGAACGATCTCGTATCGCGTGATATAAAGTCTCATGGCGGACGGCGCCATTAACAAGTGTTCTAATAAGTAACTTTATAATACGATACAACAAAGCTAGTAGCTGACTCGCATCACGACTACTAGACTAATTGATCATAATTCCTTCAATTATCACACGATGTTGATAATATAATTTATAGTTTTATTAACTACTTACTTAGTTTATTACTAAAACTCCTACCTATCTCTGCTTTCTCCGTATCAACACTTAGGTAATTATTGTTTTATTGCTGTTAGGATATAAAGGTAGCGCCATGGCTGTGCCCTGGAACTGCTGGAGTCCATGGACGGCGGATACTACTTACCATAAAGTGAGCCAATATGTGGTCAGCTCAGGTCTCTTAAAAGCAATTAAAGCAAACTTAAAGAACTCATATAACTAAGTATTTTTCTGTTCAATTTGATGTGAAATATCATTGGAATGTAATAGTCCTCGACATGACGATTGGTTTATTTATGAGTCGAATTTCTTAATTAAAAACCGACTTAAATACCAGAGCGTTGATACACATAATAATAGGTAGGTATGTAACTAATTTCGTTAGGCACAATTGACATTGTTATTTTCGATCCAGTGTCATCATTTATGTCTCAGCGATTGCAACTGACTTTAAGGCCAGGCGCGCACTACGAGTTTTTCGCCGCGCGGCAGAAAAGCGCAGCGGCATAATGTCGCACTGTAATACTGGTGGGCTGCGGTGGCTCTGCCGTCGAGTGCGCGCAATACAATCTAAGGCCAGGCGCGCACTACGAGTTTTACGCCGCGCGGCAGAAAAGCGCAGCGGTATAATGTCGCACAGTAATACTGGTGGGCTGCGGTGGCTCTGCCGTCAAGTGCGCGCAATACAATGTAAAACTGTTTGGTACAGTATTGCAGTGCGACATTATACCGCTGCGCTTTTCTGCCGCGCGGCGAAAAACTCGTAGTGCGCGCCTGGCTTAAAACTGTTTGGTACAGTATTACAGTGCGACATTATACCGCTGCGCTTTTCTGCCGCGCGGCGAAAAACTCGTAGTGCGCGCCTGGCCTAAACTCCTCTAAACTAGTACGATAAAAGAAATATATAACAAATGGCATAATTACTTTTATCTTCATCGCAATGACAAATTAATAATCCATTTTATTCACAATGCAATTATTTTACTTGAAGATTAAAAGTATAATGCGGCGTCAGTATAATGCACATTGTCTGAGCTTCCTAGAGTTGCAACTGCAGGCAATTATAATACAATCTTCACAGCGGAAGAATACTCTTGTGTTGAATATAGGTTCCTTACATTACTGTACTATTGTGTAACATAAATCACAATACATATGAGAGGATACATCTTATTATTATAGGAGAATAATACAAAGAGTTTTGTTGCAATAATGTATCTGCTTGTGACATCAATAGAATATACAATGATGTTATTTTTAAAAAAAAGGTAGATTTGTTATAAGCGGGAGCGTCATGAAAATCCAAAGAAGACAATTCCATGTTTCTTAGTCAAGTGGTTCAATGGTTAAAACATAGAGCAAACAAACGTAGAACGTTGAGAAAAACGAATAAAAATGTCATTCTGTGTTTATAAACACAGCACCAACTATTATAATGATTATTTATTTCGAGTAAGTATTAAAGTTTATTTCAAATCACTGTCCTAATATTTTTTGTAAGGTTAGGTTAGAATTCAGTGTAGTTTGTATCAATTGCGAATTTGTTACTGTTTTCTCTCTTCACGACTTAGGACTTAGGCCAGGCGCGCACTACGAGTTTTTCGCCGCGCGGCAGAAAAGCGCAGCGGTATAATGTCGCACTGTAATACTGTACCAAACAGTTTTACATTGTATTGCGCGCACTTGACGGCAGAGCCACCGCAGCCCACCAGTACTACTGTGCGACATTATACCGCTGCGCTTTTCTGCCGCGCGGCGAAAAACTCGTAGTGCGCGCCTGGCCTTACACATAGTGATGCGCCGTTCCCAAATTCCCTTTCCCGGAAATATTTCCAGTGGAAACGTTCCAGGGAATATTCCGGAATTCCCGGGAACGTTCCCACATAGTGGAAATTGGATATTTAAATTAGCACTACAAAGTTTCACCAACCAAACTTTTTTGATAAGAAATTATAATTATTAACATAACAAAATAGCGGACAGTACAAATGCCAACAAAAGGACATCGGTCAAGACTTGAAACGTGCCTATCGTTCCCGGGAACAAAGGAATATTCCCAGGGAACAAAGGAATATTCCCAGAGATTATCGGGAAAGTTCTCAAAGCAACGACTTAATTGAATCATACTTATGTATAAAGGTGTACTTGCTTTTGCACGTGCAAAAGTTATTTACAAAAATATTTGCAACTATATAAGTCAACGTTCCCAGTCGTTCCCAACGTGCCTGGTAGCGTTCCCGGGAATTAGGGAACGAAGAAAACTATCCCGGGAACGGCGCATCACTACTTACACATGCCACAGGCATTATCTACCAGTCAACTGGTAGAGAATCCCTGTGGCATTTAGTCTGCCATTGTACCTTTTTGTGCATGCAATAAAAAAACTTATCAAACTTATTAGAAAATATTTTATCTTTAATTGTAACGCACGTCTGCCTACAATACATAAAAATAATTACCCTTGATTTTATAACTACGTTACGTACCATAAAGTAGCAAGTTTATTATACTCATAAAACAACAATGTTATCAAGAGATTTATTTATCAAATTCTTTAGCCGAGTTACCCATTCGGTAGCCACTGAAAGAAAGTGATAAGGTTCCATAAATGCATGACGTCATAGCACAGTACAACCAGTAGTCTATCTCGGCTGAATATTTATTATAAATACCTACGGCTGCGCGGTACGTAAACATGCGATAGGGCTGCCCACCTCCAGCTTTTAAATTACATTTACCTACTTTCCCACTCGTTACTGCGGCACAGTCGCGACTGTTCACTCCGCAAAGCCACCCCTGTCGTGAGCGTGTAGGTATAACTAGCGTTTCGTCCGTTTCTATGAAGTCGAAATACTGTATATATTTGTACTATGGTGATAGTCTTGTATAATGGCGGCTTCCATGTATTATCTTAGAATGTTTAACTTGCTAATATTTTCTTAAAACAAGGTCTTATTTGGCTTCTGCAAGGTGAGATAATCAGTTTGTACGGTGAAATATATGTTTACTGTTATGTTATCTTTATGTGATAAAATTGTTACAATTTACGGTTAATAATTAATTTTATGTAGGTAAGTAAGGAAATTAGCCTCCGTGTGGTGATAGATTATGTGTACAATGTACACCACCTCTTATCCATCCACGAGTCTTGTTAAAATCGATTAAAGGATAACTTCGAAGATATTACAATAACTATGCACTTGCAGATCATGTGCAGGGATCGGCTGGATACAGATAAGAAATTACAGTGCGAGCGAGAATTGAATAGAGATGCCTCCCTCATTTCTAATCGCATAGGTATTTATCCGCACGTGTAGTAAGTTTATCAGTTAACTACTATAGTAACTACAGTGTAAACTTAGCTTGGGCCTAGAAAGCATTATGTGAATGTTTTAGAAATACACTCGAGAGCAAAAGTTCCGGGTCACTAGCATTTACTTCAATATCTTGAAAACGAATAAAGCTATCGTATTGAAATAAATTGAACTTTATAGACAATTTAATGTTACTAAAATAAAATGCATTACATTTACTACTGACCATTTTTTTTCATTATTTTATTATGTTTAAAAGGACAAATTAAAAATGGCGTCATTTTGCTTGTAAAACCAAAACTGAAAATATTGATTTTTTTATATTTACAAGTAGTTTTAACACGGTTTAGTACTTGGTATTACCCCCACGTGCTGTCTGGACTGCTGCAATGCGATTTAGCATGCTGTACACCAAGTTTCTGAAACACTGTTGGGGAATGTTCTCCCATTCCTCTACCGATGCATGTTTCAAGTCACTAAGCGTAATTAAAGGAGGATCTTGTTGTCTTACCCGTCGTCCGAGCTCGTCCCAGGCGTGCTCGATTGGGTTGAGGTCGGGGCTACGTGCTGGCCACACCATGGGACGAATATTCACATCATCAAGGTAGTCTTGCACTACACGAGCAGTGTGGGGACGGGCGTTATCCTGCATAAAGATGGCATTCTCACCAAGTCTTGCCATAAATGGACCGACGTGCTCGTTGAGGATTTCATCCACGTATCTTACGCCATTAAGAGTACCGTTTTCGATCAGTACAAGCTCTGTTCGGCTTTCCGCAGAAATTCCAGCCCACACGAGTACCGAACCATTACCGTATGACACCTTTTCTTCAATACAGGCTTGCATAAATCTTTCTCCTGGTCTTCTGTACACCTTTGCCCTACCGTCGTGTGTATACAGCATAAATTTTGATTCGTCCTAGAATATGACATTTGACCAATTTTCAATCGTCCAATTCGAGTGTTCGCGTGCATAAATTCGTCTTGCTATACGATGGTGTCTCTCGAGTTTCGGACCATTTGCGGGTCTAAATGGTTTCAAATTACCTTCAGCAAGTCGCCGTCTTACAGTCCAAGCAGAAGGGCTGCTTCCACCAAGTCCTAAAAAATGATGAGTCAGTGCTGTTCCCGTAAGAAACCGATTTCGTAGCATATAGAGTTCACTAAATATCGATCTTCCCGTGCCGTCGTACACCTGGGTCTGCCTGTTGTTGGTCTGCGTAGGTTCAAACCAGTTTCTAGAAACCGCTGGCGAACACGCTGAACTGTAGACAACGATACACCGACTATTCTTGCTGTTTCTCGCTGACTGCTCCCATTTTCCAGGATCGTGAGGATTCTCGTACATTCCTCAGGTGTGAGTGACATAATTACCACTTTAATAATGACTATTGGATACCTGGATGACTCCTTATAAATACATTTTATGACAGAACAAAAACAGAAGCAAAAACAGTAGTGAAAATTAGAAGTTCTGATTTTTAAAAAATGGATCTTTTTTTTTATAACTTTTTTAATGCCATTACTTACCGCCAATCAATAAGTTTTTATATGTTTAATGAAAGATTATTAAATTGTCTATAAAGTTCAATTTATTTCAATACGATAGCTTTATTCGTTTTCAAGATATTGAAGTAAATGCTAGTGACCCGGAACTTTTGCTCTCGAGTGTATTATTAATATTATCATTTGATACCTTCCCATCATTCCAGCAATACCCCACTGCAGGGACAGAGCTCTTCCTGTTTATTCTAGCAATGCTGATTAGAATAAAAACAAGAGGTAAAAATGTGAATATGATAGTAGATAGTTTGGTAAAAAAAATGCACAAGTTTTTTTCTAACAATTTTTTTTTGTTAAGCTGGCTAATCGTCATTCTCAGAATACATTTTCTAAGTCCTTCACCATCACGGATATTATTATAATAAATGTCATGGTATTAAACAAATAATATAATTAATAATAATTAATTATATTGTCAAGTAATCGATGATAACATGTATGATAAATACGTAAACAGAACTACTAATTACATCTAGGTAATGCTGCTTGTTGATTTTAAAACGGAAAATAATTATGACAGAGTTTTAATAATATTAGACCTACATAAAGTGGAATTAAAACTCTGTCTGATTGGCAAGTAGTATTCTGTACTTATGGTATTCTGTACTTATGTACAGAATACCACTTGCCAATCACCCTACGGGCTACGGGTGTAAAAGCCGTTATGTGACGGAATGAAGGCATTTATTTTTAAATTATATGATGAGAGTCAAACGATCTTGCAGGTCATGTCTACCATCCATACCAGCATAGGTATATTATTAAGATTAAATAAAACAGTGAAGATGATATAATTAATTAATGCATGGTTCCTTTAACAAACACCTTTCACTTTTAGGTATCACAGACAGCCCTCTCTACAGAGCCTGCATGGGAGAGGAAGAACGGCGGCACATGTGCTTCTACACTGCCATACGACCATCACTTACAGGGCTAAGTACTTGGGAAATCCAGGTACGCTCCGAGAAACCACCAGCAACTTGAAGGGCATGTGGGCGTTTTCCAATGAGCTGGGGTGGATCGAATAAATTACCCACCTTATCGCAAAAACCGCGCCTTGACGTAGAGTTGCGGAAAACAGCCCGCTATACCATACCATACCATAGTCTCAAGCTAAACCAACATCAGATTTACTAGAGATTACATTTCGCTTTCATCATACAAACAAAACAAAACATTATCTCAGTAATCAGATCACACGATCAATGATCTAATGAAGTTCATCACCTGACCAAGAGATGTCAGGCGTGTCCATCCAACCAAAGAGTTGTTAAGGGTCAAAGTTATTTGTCTATCATACTCAGTAGCTTATAATATCAATCACGTTTCAACAGATGATTGAACACTTCAAAACCTTTAAGTGAAGAAACAATTGGAATATTAAATAATATGGAATATAAACGACGACCTCTGTGGCGTAGCGGTTATATAACATGACTGCTACGCAGAGGTCTCGGGTTCGATTCCCGCTTAATGCAAATCTTTGTGTGCATGAACATGATTGTTTGCTTAGGTCTGGGTGTTTTATATAATAAAAAATATAAGTACCTACATATATTATATGTACTTATGTATTTACAAAAAAAAAGTATTTAAGTATGTTTTTATCCGTTGTCTAGTACACATAGTACAAGCTTTGCTTAGTTTGGGACTAGATGGCGTTGTGTGAATGTGTGAGGAATTTTTATTTATTTAATTAACTCCATGGAACTGTTTCGATATTTGATAGCTATGCTGAAGTTTTGTGTGAATTCTTACGACGTTACCATAAGAATTGATTCTTGTGATATTGAAGTAAAAATTCACAGTTACACTAATTTCGAAGACATAGACAAAATTATTTTTTAAACCAAGTTTTTGTTCGAGAATCGTGCCTGCAATCGTAACACTAAAACAACCAGAATCAAATGCCCGAATGGTTTTCCAGGATACCTATGCCCGACAATGTCAACTGAAGGTATATCCGATAACTATTGATCATGTGACGACTGCATCCATTTATTTTTATCACAGTTATTCTACAAACAACATAATTTTCATTAAACATCAATAGATATTCCTCTTACACAAGGAAATAATAAATTTAAGTGCGTATTGATTAAACACAAGTGTTCAACGTGACAATTCTTAATTAGGTACGTGATATGCCTAACAAGACTAAAGGCTGTTATAGAGGGAAAGACTTGAAGAATAATAATACAATGTTAGGAACACTAGCTATTGTGACCGCGACCTTAAAAGAAAGGAAGAAGGAAAACTATTTTTGGATGTCCTAAAAGCGCGCTATTACCGATATGTATACGATACCCTTTTAAAGTTCAATATTTGAATAATTAAAATCGAACATTCCATTTGAAAGGTATCATGAATTTAAATCTTCAGGTAATTCTCGTCCAGTTAACTTTTAGTTCACACAATAGGTAAGACAATTTGACAAGTAAAAGTTAACTTACTACGATCCTTTGAAACATTTGACTCCTTTAATAATCATTATTTTAGATAAGTAAGACACCACGAATACATAAAAAAGGGTGCGAAGCAGGGGCAAGCAGTATAATATAAATCCAAAGAGATACAAACATTACTGTTACATAAGATGCTACACGCAAGTTATTACGCATATATATGTGAACACGTACTTACTATCTAGCGATAGTATCACGCATGATCAAATTACATTTCCCTTTCATACATACACATACATATTTTACCATTTCTTGGCAATAACTTATAAGATATCTCACTTCTTGATAGTAATTTAAGACCTATTGGGTAAATATTACAATATTTTGTTAAAGATTTATGTAGACTAGCATTAAGATTAATGTAATAGAAATTTATCTAATTCGTGGTTTAAGTTTCGCTTTCAAATATAAATATAGGTACTGCAATAAGGAATAGGGATCGTGTACAGAGTAGCGAGTACCTACCTTCATCATAACAGCCCATCAATGCTCCACTGCAGGGACGGGCCTCCTTCCATGACGGAAGGATCCTTGGCTTACTAATACCATGCTTGCCAGACGGATTGGTATAGGGTTTAATTTCAAGTTTTCCTTCTTTTTATTTCGTTAAGATAATATTCACGGACAGTCCCTTATTCGGTTATTACGACACCCATGGGATAAGATGGGGTGGTGACATATTGTATTCTTACTCCGTCACCAGACGGAGAATCTAACTTACAAACATAAATTATACGAACACTGAAACCATTCACATTGAGGACAAAAGTTTGTGAATTGCGAACCAAATGCATGGCAACCGCATATACACTTCATAATTTACTTTTTACAATTGTTAGCAGCTTAAAGACTAATGTAACCATATTACCACGGCACGCCGGTGCGACCGCTACGGAAGATACAAGAACATTAGTGTACAAGTTAGTAATCAAAAAGAAGATGAGAAAAAGTAGATAAAATAATAATTAAAATCAGAAAATATTATATAAACGGGATATTAACGCGCATTTTATCTACTTTTATTTTACTTGACGTTTCGGCACAGGTTGCACTGGCCGTGGTCGCAAGCTGCAACCTGTGCCGAAACGTCAAGTTAAATAAAGGTAAATAAATGCGCGTTAATATCCCGTTTATATAATATTTATAATAATGAAACGCGATAGTTTAAAAGCTATAGAAACTTAATAGTCTACCAAAGTCAATTTCAATTTCAATTATAAGCAAAAACTTACATGCCAGAAACAAATTGTTTACCTACTAAACTCTACAGATGCATTTCACACACTAAACAGGATTACAATAATTAAAAATTACTGCGTAAAGATATTATTTTTCATTAGCTATCCATTGCATAGTTGAACGCTTCGTCGATATCCAGCAATAATACGTTTTGCTCCAGTTGTTCATTAGTAATGCTTATTAGCAATTCAGGCTTTTAAATTATTCGTGACGTCATACGTGCGCATGTAGTGACGTATTAGCATTTCTCTTATTGAAGTTCATTTTCATGTAAACTGCAAAACTCGCGGACTAAAAAATATAGTAGACTTCTATCTTCAGTGCATTATAGAAAGGGAGGACCATGTAAAGCTGTGGCCCAAAAGACGAAATTTAAAATGTGAAATTGAAAGCTAAAGGGTCTATTTAGGCATTCTGGCCCTCACCTGCTTTCTCGCCCAAATGACTGAACCGCTTTTAATACAATTAGCTTAAGTTATTACCTTAATATTCATACAATATCTAAAGATCCCATGATTACAGTCCAGAAGAAAGAAAGAAAGAAAGAAAGAAAAAATATTTATTTTGCACCTCACTGCACAATACAAGAATTAACATTAATGTTACAATTCAACATATTAAAAAGTCACATGAGGTGCAAAACTAGGACCAGTCTCAGCATGATGCTGCAACGATGACAGCTGCAGCGCTGTTATTCTGACTGGCCCCGTTTATGACGTCACGGAAGGATGAAATTGGCCCAAAAATCAAACAAAGTTTTATGTAGCTATAATAAGTACCGATCATAATTTTATCGAAAAATCAATAGCAACTGTTAAAAGTCGTCACAATAATTTCAATAAGAAACAAACACTATTATCTGGTTAAATGTCAGACGTTTCTAAATGCATCTATAAACAACACAATAATAGAATAGAAACCGTATGAAGTGAAGAACAGATCGACGTCCCAAATATAAAAATAGAACTACGGAGCAGTCCGCCGCGGGCCGGCTATCAACACCTAACCTAAAAGAAAATTATAACAAGTATATTTTACATGTGCATTCCGTACCCGTCAAAATGTCTCAAGAGAACGAAGGATTCTTCAAACTATTTCACGAAACAATAAACAAGTCTTTAGATGACGTGACGAAGAATAATTTCGCCAATTTAGAATCTAACTCGAAGCGTGTCTCCTATTTGTGCAATCTACCAATCCTCAAAAACTACGATTTAACCAGCGATTTGTTAAAATGTCAGACGGGTGGTGAGTTTCCAGTAAAAAAAGACTTGGAAAAATCGCGGCAATTGAAGGATGAAGCGAACAAAGCTGTACAGAAAGGCGACTGGGCTAAGGCAATGCAGTTATACGGCCAAAGCATGATTTACATGCCCGAGAAAGAAAGTAAGTCCGTAGCTATTTTCGTGTACTTGTAAAGGTTGCCGTGTAAACAAACAGCGTAGAATACATTTTAAAACGTCGCTATTTTTTTGTTTAAATGTTGATAGTTTTAGTGAATGTCAAAATGTAGCTGTTAGTAACAAGTAGGTATATTCTGTAAGTATCATTAACTAAATTTTAGTTAAATACGTCCGTACTTTACACAGACATTTGATTTCATATGGTTTTAAAGTAGAGTTGTAATCTAGATAGTTTAATTTCAAAATTATTTTGACTGAGAATGGTAGAAACAAGATTGCTTTGCACTTCCGGTATTCTAAATTCATAAGAAATGATAAAAAATAACAAATTAATTTATTTTGTTTTAATTTGCGGTGATAAAATTTACCATTTTAGAACAGGGTACCATATCCGAATTCTCTAGTTATAAAAAGGGTGCTTTAGCGGATTTAAGATTTTAGAAATGACATTCATGTAAACAAAATAGACTAAGATTATTTTAGTGGCTTAAGACATTTTGATCATTTATCACTTATATGCTTGCCTAACTTGTAAGCATGGAAATGATCACCATAGTCACCATTGGTCTCTTATCGACAACAAAGCAACTTTATGGTAATAGTTACATAGAAATACTCCATGTGGTGACGGATTAAGAATACAATATGTCACCACCCCGTCTCATTCCATGGGTGACGAAAAAGAGACTAAAGGACTATCCGTGAATATTATCTTTACGAAATAAAAAGAAGGAAAACTTGAAATTAAACCCTATACCAATCCGTTTGGCCAGCGTGGTATTAGTAGGCCGAGTATACCTCCGTCACGGGAGGAGGCCCGTACCTGCAGTGGGACAATTATGGGCTGTTATGATTATGACATAGCAATACCCTAAGTTCGTGGTGAGGTCATCTTTTAACCATCACGACATCATTGACCGACACTGCTTCCGAATATAAGAACATTTATGTTATTTGCTATCTGCGTCATAAAACATAAATACCTACCGTACTTCTCATTTCAGCCGAAGAACTATCAATTCTGATGGCGAACCGGTCTGCGGCTTTAAACCATCTGTTGCAGTATGAGGATACTCTGGCGGATATCAAACGTTGTATAGATCTCGGATATCCGAGACATTTGAGATATAAAATCTATGAGAGGAAAGCCAGATGTCTTCTAGCTTTGAAAAGAAATCAAGAAGCGATTATTGCGTTTCAGTAAGTTGACAATTAATAAAAACTCAAGTCAATTATCTATGGCGAGCGATCATGTTATTCACTAATTTGATATATTTATAATCGAACATAAAAATTCATGAAATGTCCTACTAAACGAGCTTCCTTTTGCGAACAGGATTCGATTTAATACAAACTCTGCTAATAGTAATAAACTATGTTTTTGATTCAAAGTTTCCGCAGGGTTAATATCTGTTAGTATACCTTTAGCCCTCTTTTATTTTATTTGGACCTTGGATTAAATGGAGGCAATCTGTCCTCCTAGTTCTTTACTATATAGTTCAACAACTACTGACAAAAATAAACAACTAAATAAAAAACCATCCACATTTCGTCCACTCCAGCAGTGACCGTAGGTTCTGTAGATAGTTTCTTCTTCAAAAGGCTCCTCCATACTTTTCCGTAATATCCTCTAATCCCGCTATCTTTATATATTTCACCGCATGAGGGATATGAATATACCTCGTCCTCGCGTATAGTAGGTACGCGATTAGCCAACACAATAATTATTGTCCAAAGTAAAGGCAACTAGAGAAATGCCTGGCTTTGGCATCATCATCATATTATCAGCTAATCGACTTCCACTGCTGGAGATAGGCCTCCTCCAAGTATTGCCACCTTGTGCCGCCCTGTGCCTCACTCATCCATTGGTTTCCCGCCGTCCTAACCAGGTCGTCGGTTCACCGTGTGAGGGGTCTCTCTACCCTGCGCTTTCCGGCACGCGGTCACCATTCCAGAAACTTTCTGTACGATGTATAAAATATTAATAATACTCTATTAATTTTTCAAGGAACACAATCAGCGCTCTAGACGAAGCAACAAAACTGGATAAAGAGAAGAGGCAAAAGATCCGTACAGATTCTAAACTCATGTTGGAAATATTACAAAAAGGTCTCGTCTTAGCTGGAAACCCAAAAGACCCTGAACCATTGAGAAAGGTACCACCAGTACCAAAATTATCTGGCAAACATAATCCTCAGTACCCTGCAGCTTCAGATGTAATACAAATAGATTATGATGAAGTAAAAGGCAGATTCGCAACAGCTACAAGAGACATTGATCCAGGAGAAATATTATTAGTAGAAAAGCCACATAGCGGAGTTTTGCTTGCGGAATATTCAAGAACACATTGTCAAAATTGTTTTATAAAGTATGTACCGTTTATAAATATATTTATTTATAATTATTTATAAATTACTTATTCATATGTACCTTTTTGACGCTCCGCTTTCATGTTGTAGCGAAATAAAGCTATTTTTTAAGAACACAAAATAATTAAACAATTGGATTACTTAGTAAGCCCTCAATTCCGATTTTTAAGATATAGGTACTTATCTAAATAGTTTTTATGGCAGACTATATGAAGCACATTGTTTTTTATTATTATTTAAAACACGCACTGACTGAAAACAAGGCGGTGAGACTATTTTAAGATGTTTTAATTTGATTAGCTAAACCTGGTATAATTAAGTTTAACTAAAGTATAGACCTTAATACTATATAAGTATTTAATCGGGCTAATATAATTATATTTTAATTATGTTTATTGCATTTTTCAGGTGCGCTATTCCCTTGCCGTGTCCAAAATGCCCCAACGTTGTTTTCTGCAGCGACAAATGCTCGGAACAAGCTTTGAAATCTTACCACGGCTACGAATGTCATATTCTTCCACTAATATGGAAGTCAGGATGTTCAATAACTTGTCACATTGCCTTAAGAATGATAACACAAAATAAAAAAGAGTATTTCTTCAATTTAAATAGGAAGTTAGATAATAAGCCTAGTGGCCCATACAGGACGGACAATTACCGCAACATCTATCATCTTGTATCCCATGAAGATAAAAGAACGAAACAAGACTTTTTACATCGAACTCAAATGACAGCTTTCCTGGTAAAATTACTTGAGTTAACTGGATACTTTGATGGTAAACCAAGAACCAAGGCTATTGAAATTGATCAGTTGAAATCTATGGCTATAGATGAAAAGTATTCAGAAGATGTTGCATTGTTTGGAGGTCTTATTTTGAAGAATCTTCAAATACTGAAGTTCAATGCACATGAAGTTTTTGAACTACAGTGTTCAAAACCTAAAGTGGGGAAGAATGTCATCAAGCACGATGGGAAATCTGTATTTTTGGCCGGAGCTGTGTTTCCTACTCTTGCGTTATTTAATCATTCTTGTGATCCTGGCGTTGTGAGGTAAGATACTTAATTTTTACATTTCTTAAACTAACCCACGCAGAGCTATCGTGCACGTAGTTGCAGCTTTCTTATTCAGGAGTTCTGTTCTAAACCTGTCTGTTAAATTCTTATAAATGAAAATCCTAGCGCCACGGACCCTGTGCGTAATGCGTAAGTGATCTTGAAAAAAATAGCCTCTAGTATGTTAAAGTACCTTCGTAACAAAAATCCTGAATTACTTTTTCAGATATTTTTGTGGTGCAAAAATCGTAGTTCGTGCAGTAAAAAGCATAAAGAAAGGCGAGGAAGTGTCAGAGAACTACGGGCCTATATTCACGACTGTACCCAAAGATAAGAGACGACTAGAGTTGAAGGATCAGTACTGGTTTGATTGTAACTGCACGCCGTGTGAACATGCATGGCCGTTGTATGAAGAAATGACGGAAAATTATATGAGATTTAAGTAAGTTAAACATATGATAAATACTAAAATTTCTAATATGAACCGTCGCAATTTAAGACTAATGCGGCATACATTTGTTTTGCTTGTCGTTTCAACGCAGGCTTGAGATCACGGTGAATCCCCCGTTTACGTTTCAAATGTCTAAATAGGTACTTATATAATAGCCTTACCCTGCATACAAACTCGTGGCAATCAGTTAAGCAGCTTCGCTGGTATGATTTTAATCTTGAGTTAATGACACTGATAAGTAATGTGCGAAGATATTATCTTAAAGCATTCCTGAACAATAACGTTCTATCGCTTATCATCAGACCCAACCAAGTGGGTCACATAGTAGTTACCCAAATTTATCTTCCTTACTGGAGAAGACCCTTTCTTGCAGTGGGGCATAATTCGATTGTTACGAAAATGATGAATGTTTTTCTTGTAAACAGATGTGACTCGGATAATCCATGTCCGAACGTGATTGCTGTGCCATTCGACTGCAAGGAGTTCATGGTACAATGCGGCCTCTGTCAACAATACACCAATATATTGAAGGGATTGAAAGATTTGCAGGTAAGTTTAACATTTTCTTTTGTTTATGGCATTTATTCCACAACTGTGACTCCTGTAAGACTGCTGCTCTATAGGTACTGATAAAGAAGACACTGTGTGTAGTTATTTTAAATTTTGTTACAAAATAACAAATCTAAATTTATCTATCTATTTATATAAAGAATTTCCCTGAATTATCCTGACTTTGAAACACACCGAAGATGAAATATTTCCCGGATGAGATGTTATGTAACTGCAGACGACAAAGATTTTATTTTTCCTTTTCTCTTGGTCAACCGCTGAAACAATTAGTACCTACCTACCAATGAACATTAACGTAGTATTTTTTCTTATCCATATTTGAATAAAAATATATCAAAAATAATAATTAAGGAAACCAGTAAGTATCTACATGCGCAAACATATTATTATCTTTACAATCATTCTGTTTGTGCATACGTTTTTGCCGAAAAAATCGAAAAAACTTGAGTTAATTTCGTTGCCAAATATGGAAAATTTAATTTGTATTTTAAAAATACGTAAGTGTTAGAGAAAAACAGGAAAATAAATTGTTATATTCACATATTAATATACTTATTATAACTAAAAGAGACAAATAAATTAGTGCCTACGTCTGAAAAGTTTTCATGACTGTTTTAATGATTAGAATCTATATGAAAATTGTTATATAAATATATTACATCCAGAATTTGCTGTAAATATTATAGACCGGTTCAAATTAAATTATGATAGTTACATAAAGATATAGGAAATCGAATGTTCAGAATAAGTATTCCATGACGTTACAATGTCTTTATTTAATAACTGACTATATAGCTGATCCGCGTCCACTTCGTTAAACGGCGAAAAAAACGCGTCTCTTTTTTAAAGATATTATATTACTGCTCCACTCCTATTAGTCATAGCGTGATACTATATAGCCTATGACACTCCCCGATAAATGAACTATTCAACACAGAAAGAATATACACTGGTATATACCAGTGAGCTGAAGAAGCTAAAGAAAACTAACAGAATACTTATACCAAGCATAAGTTAAGATTTTAGGTCCCTACATCAAATACATAGTAATTTTTCTGCGGGACTGATTTTGTAAAAAAAAATGCCTAAATTACCTATTCAAATATCAAATGATATAATTTCTAATTCCAATAACACAAACTGTATTTTCTTAACAATTAAAGTAACAATAGTCCGAATAAGACATTCTTAAAACAAAATTTATTTTACAGGATACGGAAATGATGTATCGTCTTGGCCGCGCAGCTATGGAGAACGGGCAGTACGGAGAAGCAATGAAGAAATTTATTGAAGTACTTAAATTATACAACAAAACATTATCTCCTCCTTACCGGTCCTATTATGATTGTGTACAAGATCTCAGACGCTGTATGTTAGCTATGGGAAACTACAGTATTGTATAAACTACTAGTTCCCGGCCGTAAATATTGCACATCGATCTATGGAAAGAGACAATCGGTCAATTTCGGCTTCGTAGAGCGTCATTTCTGTCGCACACTATCAAATCTTAATTTGTTCTAAGGGTATGCATGCCAGTCGCAACTCCATACAAACTAATAAAGTTAATTGCTCCTTCATTTGATAATTAATTATCAAACAGCATTTATTTATCCGTTAATATTATTTGTACACACAGCAACACATCAAGTTATACATTTTCATTTGAAACTGTGTCTTATTTCAAGGTATTAAGGTACATGAGAGTCTAGCTTGATTAGTTGCTGTGTGTACGTAAAGTCTCTACTCAACTGAGTCTGAGTCAGTACTTGAGACTGTTTTGCGGTAAAGTTAGTTATAAGTTATTATGTGACTTTTTTTTTGTAAATGTGTTATTGTTTAGCTTTACTGTAAATAAATTGATTTTCTTTCTTTCTCTTTACTAAAGTCGATGTGCAATATTTACGGCCGGGTACTGTATCTAACTGTCTCGTTAGCGCGACGGTCGCGAAAACTTCTGCAGGAGGTTGCTGATTCTATTGCCGCGCAGGACAATTCTTTGTGTGATTCACAAATTATTGTCTTGCGTCTGGATGCGTTAATTGATCGTGTTTGTATCGTTTTAGCGAAACAGAGACTTAAAAATATCTGTTTACTTATTTTCGATTAAACATTTACCCCCTTACTCATAAACTCCTGTTAAATTTTAGTCAATTGATTACTTAGCTTAAATTCTTACGATTTTGTTTGGTATAAGATTGGTTTTCCTAATAAAAATCTCGCTAAACAGTGATTAAGAGGCGTTTATGAGTAAGGGGGTAAATTCTGTAAAAATTGTAGGTAAATGTACTGTACTGTACTTACTGTAACTTGACGTTATGCCCGATTTACACATCGACAAGTACAGTGGCGAGTTAAGTAGTAAGTTATTGATTAAGTTGATTTGAATAGATATCCGTCCTATCTTTTGGCGAGTTAAGCACAAAGTAGCCCCCTCTCTAGCGTCTCGCCAACTAAACTTGCAAAAAAATAGAATGGAGATCTATTTTTTGGCAAGTTAAGTTGGCGAGACGCGTACTTAACTCGCCAAAAAATAGGATGGAGATCTATTCAAATCAACTTAATCAATAACTTACTACTTAACTCGCCACTGTACTTCTCGATGTGTAAATCGGGCTTTAACTGTAACGCAGTATTAGGATTGACTGACTGTAGTTTGTCAATGTACCGACAATTCGGACAAAAATCTTTTAAGTCTTATAAAATGTTCTAAATAAGACAATTAATTAGTAAGCTAAGTTATTGAAAATCATTATAAGTCTCTGGGTCGGACTGGATGCGGAAGGCGCAGGAGCCTGTTCTCGCGTGCGGCGCGTGGGAGAGGCCTATGTCCAGCAGTGGACTGCAATAGGCTAGGTAATTGATTGATTGATAAGAGATATTATTTATAACGCTTTTATTAGCTTTTTTACTTTTGTTACTTATTTGTGTTTTATAACTGTTATTAAGTATTATTATTTATACTTAAATCTTAAAATATTTAAGTGTTTGTGCTTAACTCGGCAGAATAGTTAAGTTTTAATTTTTGTGTTTACCATTTTTTACGTTACTAATAAAAATAAAGAATTTGATAACCTTTTTTTACCTGTGAAAATCTCAAACGGAGGACGGACTATCCGAGACTTCAGGTCAGCCCTCGGAAGGATAATCCGAAGAACATTGATTGCCTCAATGTCGGAGATCTTGGGCATAAACCCAATAGCCGGATCCACACTACGCGGCAGGAGCACGCTCCACAGAAGCGTTTGATGTGGACTTGCCTCGCGCGATCAAACTGCGCGGCAGGATCGCTCGCTCTTTGCTGCGAGCGATCCGTCGTCGATGGATCGCGGGATTGACGATCCAAAATGGTTCGTTTGGTGTGGATCCGGCTAATTATAATCGAGCTGTGCATGCACCTAGTATATAAACTTTTGGATGCATTGGCAGCGTGTGCATAAATAAAACAGTTAAATAAAAAATCACTTACATTTATTGGCATTTTAAACAACTAATTCACAGCAATTCATTTGTTTTCAAGGCACTAAACCATTAAAAATATTAATAAAAATAATAAAAAAGTTAATTAAACTGCCACTGTGATCCCATACATAACAATAATGGATCACACATACGAGTATAAACTTATAAACCGCGACTGCTAAGCAACCGAGGCAGACATAAATAAATTTATTGAATTAAGTTAGGCTGACCCCACTGATGTAGGTGTTCCTCGGGCGTGGCGTAGGCTCACGCAGCTATCGCGTCGCATTCATACCCCTTTGACTGCTAGTTACGCTCCCCGCTTTTGTTTCGGTCAGTCACCGCATGGTCTCGAAAATTACTTGACTGAAGGACGTTAGGCGTCACATGATCGCCGCATCCTTGCGACCCTAACCACAGTACAACCAGAAGTCTATCTCGGCCGAATATTATAAATGCCTACGGATGCGCGGTACGTAAACATGCGATAGGGCTGCCCACCTCCAGCTTTTTAATTACATTTACCTACTTTCCCGCTCGTTACTGCGGCACAATCGCGACTGTTTACTCCGCAAAGCCGTATCGTGAGCGTGTAGGTATAACTCGCGTTTCGTCCGTTTCTATGAAGTCGAAATACTGAATATATTTGTACTATGCTCAAATTGCTCACACGCCCGAGGTACACCGACGCCAAATGTGGGAGAGGCCATAAGGAAACCTAATCAACAGTTAAAAACTAAAATTCTCAGTCCACCACAACGCGGACATCTTAACCACTACTTACTTCATGTACCTTACGTTGAAACAATTAATTGTATAACTATTGCTGCATTAAATTAAAATAATACATTACTAGTACATATAGACCCCGTAAACTATAGTATAACAGAATATAGTATCGTTTCTATATGTATCGTCAACGTATGCGTCTGTCTCAGGGTCCCATATACAGCGCTGTGCGCATTTAACTCCAGCGCCTTTGGTTTCCAAGAGGGTCGTTTGTACTAATATTTTGTATCTGAAATAATTAAGAAATATATAAAGGTTCTTTTATGTTAAAAAGTTCTCGAATGGCGACCGCGTACCGAAAAACCCATAGTGGGGAGAACCCTAACATGGTGGACCGACGACTTAATAAGACCGATAGATAGATGAGGGGCCTCCCCACTCTGCGTCTTTCGGTACGCGGTCGCCATTCGAGAACTTTAATTTTTTTACTTTTTATAGGAAAGGATAAACAAGGTAGAGAGGAGGCCTATGTCCGTGGACGTCAATTGGTTGATATGATGATGTAAGGCTACGGTGTAAGATTGCGCATATTTCAATGGATGGAAATGGTGTGAAATTTACGTCTTGTGTCCCACGATAGGCTTGGCCATGACAGCGTAAGACCACGGTGTAATTTGTGCCGCAACATGAATAAGAATAAGGGTAAATAGCATGCCATGTTCATCTTCCCAAATTCTTAATCATGCAACGCGTTGGTTTAAAATGTTATAATAATAACATTTAAAAAAAAAACAAATAAATAAGATTCATAGATTTATATTGATTACCTCGATTACATACCTTTTCATTTCTAACTCCTGCACCCTCTGCCTAACACCATTAGCTATAGCTTTAGTCCAGCGAGGTGCCATATCAGCACGGTACTGCCGTTCCATCAGTTGTTCTTGCATGGATGATATTATTATGTACTTCACATGGGCTGCTTGAAACCTTGGTAAACAATAACAATAGCTTTATATTTCTCACTCGTTTACACTTCGTAATTCTAGTCTAACTTTTTTATCTTTTTAAAAAGACAACTCCCGCACTAGGGACCATAACCTGTGGTGCGGGGACTTTTACAAACATCAATTTAATATCCACGAACCACCATGGCAAGAACCCTATTGGGAATATTATCTTTTTAAAATAATACAAATAATTTGTTTAGTGTTTACTTAGTTTTAGACTGTATGGTGTTGAATATGTGAGGAATACCTAATGATTATTACTATCCACTTACTTTTCACCAAGCAGTGGTCGTACTTCATACAAAGGAGGTGGAAGTGGTTTCGCAGGTATGACAGGGGTTAACTCTGTCTCCGATGGAATATCTGCTACAGTCTCTTCTTCTTCAATTGCTATTGTGTAATTAAAAAAGATATTACAGTATTTTGTATGTGGGTGAAAAGATTTCTGACTAAGGGTCGTAGCACATATTATTATATCTTAACGTAAACGGATCGGCACCGCATCAACTCAAGCCGTTCAGTATTATTTGTATGAAACTCCTTAATGCAACACACACTAATCGGAATCGGATTTTTGACGTTTGACACCGAGGAAAAAGGCGAGGCGGTGCCGATCCGTTTATGTTACGTTATATGTGCTACGACCCTAAACATACAAATACAAATGTTGGAACATTATAAGTAATAGGTCTATTTAGTCTCTTGCTTAATATAGAATTGGCAAGCTAACCAATAGAAGGATTGGGCTACAGTTACAACAGATTTTGAATTAAACAACTTATACATGTGGAGATGTTACGGGCAACGTGATTAACTGGGCATTATTAATAAGGACCGGTCTTTATTAATAATGCCCAATAACGATGGCCAAAGTGATAAATTTATCACTTTGACCGGCCCTTATTAATAATGGCCGACGGCCCGTGGTCCATGTAATAAGTTAGTGTTTGAGATAGCTTAAAAAAAAGCTAAAACCTAAAATGAAGGCAAAAGTCAGAAACAGTTGGTTAGGTTAGGTTAGTATGGCGACCACAACGCACAACGGCAACCAGAAACATTTAAGTAAAATGTTTATTTTTTAACTACTATGTCCAATAGTTTATTTATTGTTAACTTTTCATGAAAATTTTGTAAGTTTAATTTCATTTAATAAACAAAAACAATACCAGTTCACCTATTTTATTACTTTGCCCAAGATAGGGTGGGCCTTATTCATAATGGCCGGGAAAAGTGATTAATTATGCTGTATTAATCACATTGCCCAATTGAGTCGGGCATTATTAATACAGACCGGTCATTATTAATAATGCCCGGACTTATCAAATTGCCCGTAACAGAGACATTGAAATACAGCATATCACCATCTTGTGGGTAATGAAATGGTATCTTTGTATTTTTATCTCAAAAAATCATCAAAGGTTTCATAAGATGACTAAGTGATAAGAAAATTGGCATTAAACCCAAAACCAATTCATGTGGCCTGTGTGGTATCAGTAAGCCAATTTTCCCTTACATGAGGAATGTGTATTTTAGCAGTGCCACATTTATGAGCTGCTATTATAATGATGAAGAGCAAAATACCATTGGATAAAGCAACATATAGGTGTTTCACAAAAACTGTTATTAGTTTATTAAAACATGAATATACAAAATGTAACAAACCTTCATCATCAGCCATGATGGCAGTCTTTTAGCTTGATGTTCTGCAATATCAATAAGGCATTATTAAAAGAAAGTTACTTTGTTTGGTTTTGTTTTTTTTTCACAGGGCATGTACTCAAATTATGAAGATACTTCTGCAATTTACATTGTTCCTTATCTTTTTCCTTAGAAATCAGACTATTATACCATTTACAGACAAATCTTGTATTAAATTCAGTGAGATACACTAACTTTACACCGTTACATAGCCTTTTTTCTAATTAGATTATGATTTTTATGTTTTTTTTATATACAAAGACCAAAAATGGTATCAATAACAACAATAAGTAAAAATTCCTAAGAAGAAAATGTCTACTGACTATTATTACAGAGAGTCAACTCGCTGGTGGTAAAAACATTTTAGCTAAGTGTACGTAATATCTACAGAGATGGTACAAGCTCAGCTAAATTGTCGTTATTACAAAACCTTCAACACTTCTAAAAAAACTTCTCCAACCCGGTGCTTAACTACTACAAATAGCGATATAACCTATACCTTAAAATAATTTTCAAAAATAGCTTACTCTTAAAATACTGAAGAATATTGGAGCTCCAATAATATAGTTATAGTTGTGTTTTGACTATTATAAGCAACAAACACTATTGATTATCAAAACAAACTTTGTTTGACGATAACTGAAACCAAGGCAAACACAACATCAACAAAACAAAACAATTTACATCTGTCAAAAATTTACGTTTGAAATGTCAACGTAAGAACATTCGAATAAAATCTGAGAGAAATAGAGGACCAGAACTAAATGTACTTGCAATGTAAAAAGTTACCGCAGAGAATAAAGTATAAAGGAATTACAGAGTACAATTTACTTCAAAGTCCAAATTCTAATCTACAATGACTCTGATTTTCAGACTACCTCTGTTTCCGGATTCCTGTTTGTAACCACGATCTTCAGTAATTGACGGCCCAACTAGAGTGAGAGGGAACTTTGAATTTCTTAGATATTCTTCTAACATACATAATTTATATCTTACAACATAACAGATTGGCTTGAGTCAGAGTTGAAGCATTGCCATTTCATTTGATTTATATGTTTAGTCCAATTTTACTCTTTGGTTTAGTCCTTATTTTTGTACTCTCAATGCAATGTCATTTATCTATCAGTTTCCAAAAATGACAATTATGACAAATGCAAACTGTCAAAATGTGGTGCCTCAATCAAAATGTGTTTTGGTAGGTACTAATTTTTACAGTTTTCGTAATAAAGTTAATTGTTGCGTTCCAATTTCTTACAAAAATGAAGTGAACTTATCCTTAGTTTGATTAGTTTCTGCGAAGTGTTGATTATACTACAATGTATATTTAAATTTCGCAAAAAGTAAGCCTTCTGTTTGGTAACTGCAACTTGTGACATGTGTTCTCATTTTTGGGGTCAAAAACAACTTATAAGGTAAAGTGATTTTAATTACAATTTGTACATTGTAATGGCTACATATGACAACAAAATATGGCTCCTTAAAAACATTCGAGATGCATTTATTGCGACGGACGATACAGGATTGTGTGAAATTGTTATGGCTGGAGAGGACTTTTCAAAAATCTTTCAAAATAAATCTATTGAGGAGAAAAAGAGAATAAGAGATGGTAGACTACATCAGCCAGGACCAAGTAAGGGTAAAGATGGTATGGGAGACATATCTGAGGAAGAGGTTGAAAGAGAAATAGTGACACGGTTTGATCCTTACCCTGATATGGATGAGAGTGACGATGACGACCCATTGTGCGACAGCTACGTACGTAACGATCCAGGCTTTGGAGGAAGATATGACAGGTATATAAAAAAAATAATAATACTAATAAACTAATTATTATTTCCTTTTTACTAAAAGTAAATGAATTGACAAAGCAAAGTTGTGATATAAAATAAATTGCATAATTTTAACTTATTCATAGTGTAATAGTTAAGAAATTGTTCATTTATTAAAAATTATAAAAAAATATGTTTACAAAAATTTGTCATACATACAATAACCTGAATTTATTATCTATTACTGAACATTAAAAAGAATTGTTCTGTACAAATATATTATATCAACTAAAATAAATACAGAATTTGAATTGCTCTAAATTAATCATCTATTTGTATATTATTACTATTACAGGAACCGCACCAATACAGGACAATGGTTAGATAAAAAAGAGCAAGCTCTAAAGAAAGCAGCTAAGATTAAAATTATAAAATGGGTAGACTCTTCACCATTAACTACAGATCAACTCTCAGAAATATTCACAAAATTTGATGTTAAAAAACCAGATAAGAAAAAATCATTGTTAACAGAACAATTACAGAATTGCCCAGATCTACCCCATCGTCAATATCTAGAGTATGCAAGGTTTGATGGTACGGCTCAGTTAGGTCTGCCTACAAAATCGTTTAAGATATTTATGACAATGCTTCCGGAGAAACATCAGAATTATCCTCTAGTAGTTTGTGTTATTGCTAATGCTAAGATCAAGGACTTGATTGGCTTTACATGCTATAAATACAGGTTTGTACTTAACTAAACATTAATTTGTTATGACTAAGGGTCATAGCACATATAACGTAACGTAAGCGGAACGTCACCGTATCAACTCGAGTCGTTTAGTATTCTTTGTATGAAACTCCTTACTGCACCGCACACTAATCGGATACGTAACGTAACCGGATTTTTGACGTTTGACACCAAGCAAAAAGGCGAGGCGATGCCGATCCGTTTACATTACGTTATATGTGCTATGACCCTTAGGCACATCATTTATTTTAGAAACATTAAATTAGAATATTAGATAAAATTTAATACATTTGATGGGACTTTTATTGGAAGATAGCTAAGATTACAATATTAAAGTTTCACAGAAAAAGAATAGCTTTAAACATTTTTGCATTTTTTTATTTCACATGTCTTGGGCTCATAGATTGAAATGGGGAGTAAAATAGGCAACCTAAATACTATCAGCAAGTAACATTAATATAAAAATAAATTTAAGAACACTAACCAAAGCTAAATTTCTTTGCAGCATTGAACATCCCGACATAATCCTTGGATCAGTACATGAGTATGGATTCTGCATGGCTGAAGATGATGGTGAAGTAGACTGGACATTCCCTTGCCTTGATGCTAATGAACCGTGTTCTAAGTTCGGTTTCACATGCCTAGGTCTTATAGAACTTAAAAACAAAAACATTTTAATGTCTGCCCCAATACCCATACCAGAAGATGGTATGAGTGGAGCGTTTCATGTCTTTCCTAAGTCAGAAAACTCTGGTCAAAGTCATCAGAATCCTTCTAGGCTAAATACTGGAGATAGTTCTACTTCAGAAGCTGTTAGATATGCTTTACAGGCATTAAAAGAAGGTATGTATTATTAATGTTTTATTTACTAACTAAGAGTCCTATGCACTAAGTACTAATAATCTAAAGGACTGTATATCTGCATTATCATCTATCACCCATCTAAATTTACAAGCTTCATGTTGTCAATATACTTATGGCCCATCAACACATGTTTTGGTTGCCTAAATTCTACTGTATTTCACCAAGATATTATGGTAAAATCTGTGTTAGAGCTTCAGAAACTAACTAGATAATTTATAATGAAAATATTAAATAATTTATAAGATTTATGGCTTATATTTCAATGTAAACATATTTTACATGCAGAGGTACCCTTTTGAGTGAATCTAGAATGAATGCCTATGAAGCAAAATGCCTAAACTCAATCCAAAGTTTAAGTTAGTTTTACTAAAAATACTCCTAAACAATTTCACTCTTTGTCATTACAGGTGGAGTAGATCCAGACATAGGAAAGACACACAGAATGCCAATAGAAGCACCGCAGTACAAAGTGTATAAAGTGCATTTATTGAGGAAAGTTCGTACCAATACACCAGTACAGTTGGGTATATCATTAGACAGGGTAGAAGTTGAACCACTTGTAGCACATAAACATGCATTCTGGGTAAGTTACAATATTATACAATGCTGTAAAACCGATTTATAGATTAACAATTTTGACCATTATGTTTTTTGATAAAGCAATGTAAACCTAACCAATTTAATATTGTTTTTATTTGTATGCCTCCACTTGCTAGTATTTCATTTGCCCGAATTTTCATTTTCCATAATTTTATTTTTACTAATATTGTTTGCCATAATTGTCCTTAGCTATAATATTTACTTGCCATAATTCAATTATGTTTAAACTGAGAGACGTAGACC
Source organism: Schrankia costaestrigalis (assembly GCA_905475405.1). Taxonomy (NCBI): domain Eukaryota; kingdom Metazoa; phylum Arthropoda; class Insecta; order Lepidoptera; family Erebidae; genus Schrankia; species Schrankia costaestrigalis. The sequence continues at coordinate 18,993,137 of FR997826.1, forward strand.
AATCCAACTTAGATAGGTTAGGTTTATTCTTTAAGCCACCAAGAAGAAAACGTCGAGCTGTTTTTGCCGTTATGTCTAATAAAATTATGGCAAAATAAATTTGGGCATAAGAATATTATGGCATATAATTTTCGGGCAAACAATAGATAACCGTTTTTATATGATTCTGATGTTTTGTTTTGATTTTTTGTCTAAATGTATGTTAAATCTCACAGTCTCTTGTTATATTTCATTTTCAGTCCAAATCGAAGTATTTCCTGCACAGCATAGACTCAGTCGCATGGTGCCAAATATTGGAGACGAGAGCAAACAGGACAACGTTCAGAATAGTATATTCACCTAGTCATAATGCCTCCTACAGCGATAGAAGTAACAGAGGTAATAAATAACATTTATACAAATCGCCATCTTAGCCAAAAAAAACGTCTGTTTATAGGGACGTTGTTTCCTTCAGAGATGGAAGGAGGAAACATGCTAATCTAAGAGATTTGTATAATTTCGTGTCAAGTATATTAACACCTTTAACCCGTGAGAAGGCGCGCTATGAGATTTTTTCTCACACAAAATTTCATCCAGATTATTTTCTATGTTGACCATATCGAAGCGTGGCGAGCGTCTCAGTACCTTCCTAAATATTCGTCACCTTGTCACGCATTTCATTTTTGCACCGATGCGCAGTGGCACTTGTGACCGTGGCAAAGCACTCTTTTATGAGGTCGTGGGATTCGAATGGCACAATCATTATTTGTGTGATCCACAAATTATTGTTTTGAAGTTGAATGTTCTTTGTGTTTGTTAATTTAATATCTGTTAAAGTCCTAATGTGAAAGGGGGAATCGTTTTTTATTTATTAAAAAAAATGTACTTATATTTCAGGTCAAAATACAAACATATTCCATCCGAATACCTCATATAAAATTCACGACTTCGAAGGCGACCACGAAGTAGCAAAAGAAATAGTTGAAAAAGTTAATACTATACTAGATTTAAGAAATAGTCCGTGCCGACGTGAATACAAGACTGCCAAAGAGAAAAAACTACAGACCAGAAGAAGTTTTCAAACTAAACATTTAAGTTGATTATAGTAAGTAAAATTGTATAGTGTAATATAATTATTTTTTTAGTTAAAAAAGTTCCTGAATGCACACTTCATTTTGTTGAAGAGTGTGGCAACATTATAAATATAAAATTGCACAGATAATTTAATTAACTTTTGCATTGATTAACCAATGTTTTTAAAAAGTTTACAATTATAATTTCATAAAAAGTTAAAATAATAGAAAAGAATACGAGTCTTGTTAGTTTATACTACGAGTATATTTGAAAATGTTTAGATGAAATATTTTGGGATAATGCATTATTATGATCTAGTCCTTTCCCATATTTGATCTAAATAGTTTCAATAATTATTTCTATTTCATACTGATATTAGACAATCTCAATACTAATGATGCAATAAATTAATGGTAATTTGTCAGCCCTTTCATGTTCCAATGCAGCGATGATCATTTACTAATGACTTACTAGTATTATACTAGCCAGACGAGTTGGAATAGATTTTTTCTAGCTTTACATGTCTAGCAATCATATTGAATCTGCCTTTGTTACCTTTTACCAAACCCAAAGGGACAAGAAGGGTTGACATTTTGTAGTTTTGTATGTTCACACTGACATTTAATTATTTATTATGAAAAGTAAATTATACAATCTGTGTCCCAAAATGTTGTCACTGTAAAGGTGTTAAAACCTTTTTTATAATACTTTTAGTAATTCCATGCTACTAGGATTTTTCAAATGCATGAAGGTTTTAACAAATATTTTTACTCAAATTGTATTATATCAATGAATCTAGCCTCCTCATTCTAAATATAGCTTTCCAGCTATGTAATGTTTATTAAAATTTGTAATAATTTTGTATTTAGTAGGTATTATAAGAAAATTGTAACTTCATAGGAATGTTATGTAATTCTTACGAAGTATTGATACAGTAATAATGTGTATTGATGGATATGTAAGTAAATAGGAATAATATAGATATTAATTATATTCTATTTCTTTTATAGTTCATATTTTTTACATTTTCAAAGTACACACAATCCAAATTCATAGTAGCATTTCGGAAACAACTGGGTATTACTAAATTATGTAGTTACAATAATTGAACTACTATCAGCCTGTAAACGAGGGTAGATTGTAAATAAACCTGTTGTGTTTCTAATTTGTGTTTTTTTAAAGCAGATTCGAGTCTGTCTGTTTAGTCCTTGTGAGATGTTGGAAGCTCTATCTAAATATCATTTTGTTTCTATGTACTTATAATATCCCTCATCGCTAAAATTTATTTGTTTTTAAGTTAATAATTTTATATACTATATTCATTAGGTTGTAATAACTTATATTTCGTCCATATTATAATTTCTCTTAAAAGTTTTTCGAAACATTAAAAGTTTCACAAATCCTTTAAGATTATTTAGTCAAAATAAGATGAAAGTAATGTTCAATGCAATTGTTTAGTCCAACTAAACATATAAGTCAACATAAAATTAATAAATATTTATTGAACAAAAGAGTTTATCAATTTAATAATATTTATTGTTTAGTTGTTAAATAGATAAAAATGTTGGTAAGCGCAGAACTTTGATACCAATAGACGTCTACTGCTGTACATGAATCTCCTTCAAATATTTCCACTCTGCGCAGTTTCTCCCTCGTCTACCAATTTGCCGCTCTCCTTACTAAATCGCCTTACGCTTATGCAATAAATAGTTACTAATTTTATGTTGAATTGAATGTTTAGTTAAACTAAACAAAAATGTCTGATGAATAGTTTTAACTGTGATGTTAATGTAAATGTATTTCTAAACTCACTGTATTCTACATCTTCTGTTAATCTTTCTCTGTGTTGTAATCCTCATATTACGTAACTAATTAGATATTAATTCAATAAAATAATGATAATTCCATACTAATGTCTTTATTACATAAAAAATAAAGAGGCTGTTCCGTTATTACACCCTGGATGTAGGGGTAGTTAACTGAATAAGTTAGATAGTACACAAATACAATAATTTATAAGTAATAAACACTACACTGCCATAAAACAGCTCAATAATTAAATATTCCATTGATTACAATTGCATTTTTACACGTTTTTAATATAAATTTAATGAAATATCAATTAAATATGTTTAATTTTAAATAAAATAATGTTTTGAATAAATAGATTTCTGATACAAAGTCCTAAACTGTACTCAATGGACTATTTCAATCTTATCTAATTAATACTAATGTATGAATGAAATAATTTATATGATTTAATGTTGATTTCCGAATGAATCGAATTTATGTATTGTGAATGAAATGTAAGTTACAATGAAATAAAATTGTTATTCAATACATACTCTTTTTAATCTATACTAATATTATAAAGAGGTAAAGTTTGTGACGTTGTAGGGGTTAATCTCTGGATCTAATAAACCGATTTTAAAAACTCTTTCTGTGTAGAATAGTCCATTTATCGGGGAGTATCATAGGCTATATAGTATCACGCTATGACTAATAGGAGTGGAGCAGTAATTAAATATGTTAAAAAAAAGGACGCATTTTTTTTGCCGCCCAATGAAGTGGGCAAGGGTCTGCTAGTTTTATATAAAACAGGTTTGTAAGTAGTACATGGCGCTCAGCCTCTGCCTACCCTCTTAAGAAAGGAGGCGTGAATCTATGTATGTACTGCTAGTTGTTGTTCAAGTAAAGGGATTTGAATCACAGACAATTAATTGGTACACATTCATTTATTTTCAATCATCTTGACGCAAACCATTTTACATTTACAAGACTTACCATTTTGATTTGTTTAAACTTGTTCGGCCTTATTACAAAATACGGTCTAACTATAAACCACGATTTATTACGTCACAAAACCACTGTTTTTGAAATTTGTTATTGCAAAATCAGTCTTAACGCTAAAGTTTTAAAACTGATTTTGGATTAACAAATTTATGATTTTGTATTTGTTAATACAAAATCAGTTTTAACACTTTAGCGTTAAGACTGATTTTGCAATAACAAATTTCAAAAACAGTGGTTTTGTGACGTAATAAATCGTGGTTTATAGTTAGACCGTATTCTGTAATAAGGCCGGTTGTGTTGCAACTATTAAGAGTATACTTAGTCATAATTTATGTGGCTAGTTTTAGTTTGACAAATAATATTGTTTTCCTGAGGGAGACTTATTTGTACCACTGATCCTTGGTTCTAACACTGATCCCCGTGGAACCCTACAATTTATTTCCCCTTTAGAACCGCAATGCTTACGACCCTTGTACAGTATGAGGACATTGATAATATGATTGGTTTTAAAGAAAGACAGACAACAATGAGGAAGCGAGAAAGTGAGATTATAATATATTGATGATTTTGAAATTGTATTTTATGACGTTAACAATAAGTGCTATATTTTGTTGCACTGCGATGACTTTTTATCGAAGTGCAATGTTTCCGTCACCAGTGTCACTTAGTAAGACATGATGAAACATACAATGTCAAATAGAAGTAAGTAGGGATTCAATCTTTTATAATTTCAACCTTATGCCGAACGCCATAAGGTACATTTTAATGTGATAATTTTCAAAACTTATGCTAAAAATATTCAGCTATTTTCGGTAATCGGATGTACTTTTCTTACTCATTGATTTGCTGTCTTTCTTTAAAAGCCAATCACATTATCAATGTCCCCATACTGTACCTTATATTTCTACAGCCCTTGTGAACTTATCTAGGCTATACTTATAAAACAAAATTGTAATAAAATTATTACATTGACACAGCATTACAGCAGACTACATACAAATTACATAATCTAAAAGGAGGTAAATCTCTTATTACAATAATGCAATGTACACAGATAGAAGTTACTTGGAATGGAGAACTACCTAGGAATCTTTTGAACACCACCCCTGGAAGGACCTAGTACCCGATCCTTCTGTTAAGCCCCCTAGTTTTAACAGCTGCCTTACTGTGTGGAAAAGGGCAAATAGATTTAAAACTGGACAAGGACGCTGCAACTACCACATGCACCGGTGGGGCCTCAAAGACTCGCCGACGTGTGACTGTGGAGCTCCAAAACAAACGATGATGCACATCGTCGAGGAATGTCCCCGACGTCGTTTTTCTGGGGGTATGCGTGAGCTACACAATCTTACTTCAGCTGCAAAATATTGGCTCCTCTAGCTGGATGTAGATGTATAGGGTTCAAAGCATATGACATAAGCAATGATGATGAGTTACTTGTTGGGGGCTACATTGAGTAAACAAAAACAGACTAGTAGTGTTAATGTTTTATTCTAAAATTATATACAATTAGTTTATAATGTATTTACAAATATTATATTCAGCTTCCATTACAATCAAATTGATATTCAAATAATGCAATACTAAAACAAAAAACCCTAATAACAGAACATTGAAATATCAGTTTCAAAATTTTTCTTGTTTCCCAAGTAAAGAAAATGGGTATTTAGTTTTGTTTAACTCAATGGTTAGAAAAGTTTTCTAAATATAGACTATTTACAATATAAATAATTACGATTCATGTTTATTCAACCGCTTCAACTGTACTATTTTCTAAAATGTAATCAGTGACCGTGTTAACTAAGTCTTCACTATTGCTCAATATAATGTTATCGAGTTCAGTTGTCCGTCTGAAGATAGCTTGCGTTTCTAAAACACTTTTGTGAAGCTTTTGTTGGGCATCAACAAGTTTAGAAATATTTGGCTTTGCTTTTAGGAATTCTATGTCTTCATTTGAAAGGGCTGAGTAAGACATTCTTGATTTGTTGCCTGCTTTTGCTGCCATCTGGTACTGCCTGTAATGTATTAAAATTAAAATATAAATAATAATTGTAAAAAAATTTTGAATATAATTATGTCTTGTTCTGAAGAGCAAGCAAATGACAGAGGAAGTGTTCCCCTATCAACCGATGTCTAAGAGTAAAAAACATCCTGTATCAAGTGAAACATTTGGAGAAACTTGTATATCCAGCTATAGAGCTATCTTGAAATTTTATTTTTTATTTATAAAAATCAAAGGTAAACTTTACAGACATTATAGTTAACATCTTCAGATAAGATCAAAAAAGAATCAATATAGGTGAAGTTGAAATAGAAGCATGACTACCTTCACATCTACATTTAACAACCACAAAACCAATGATTTAAATACTTCTGTTCTCTCTTCTGTGTTATACAGAAAGCACCTACTAAGAAATCGGAATAAAAAGGAAAACAACTACTTTTACAACAATGTCTAAACAGGTATCAAATATAGGTACCCTGACTCAACATTGTATTTGAATATCTGAACATTAAACCAGATTGTTATCCGTGTGGTGACGGAGTAAGAATACAATATGTCACCACCCCATCTCATCCCAAGGGTTTTGTATTAAACCGACTACAGTTCAACAAATCTAATAGGTACGGTATGACAGTTTTGACAAATTGAATAATAAGGCTGGGATAAAAAAATCGGTTACTATAATATCCGAAATTTAAGAGATCGATTACTATAATATCCGATTTTTAAGACACTTTAATAATATAATTAATCTCATTATTAGTAAAAGGTATTGATCCTTACTTGATTAACTTTGTAAAAAACACCACATATTGCAAATTCTATAGCTTTTACATTAATTTGATATGGATGAAAATTTCTGGAAAATAGCATTAAGCGTTTATGCAATAGAAAACACGTAAATTACTTTGATTTAACTACTATCTTTCTTAAATTTTAAATAAATGTAATTTTTCCAACGTCAAATTTCACAGATATAAATTAATTTCACCATGAGACATAATTTGTAGATTCTAGAATTTTGTCCTTGATTCCTATACATTTCTCAAAGGTCAAATACTAAAGTCTTTAGTCTGTGTCTTTGGTCGTAATAAATAAACAGTAGTAGGTATTAGATCTAGTACTTTTAGAGAATAAAAAAAAATTCTAAACATTACTTTTATTTTAATTATAATTAATTAAATAAAAGTAATGTTTAGGATTTTTTTTTATTCACTACTAAGACCTTAATAAGTTGCCACCTTTGACCACGTCGAGTAATAGTTATAAGTAATAGTTAATTACGTGTCTAACGATAATAACGATTTTTCGTATATGTAAACGATTTTTTTGCATACAAGTGTATCCGAAGAGTCGCAACACTACGAGCAGTGACCTAACTACGTGACTTTGCAATGAGGTCAAGAATAGAACTATTAGATATTATTTACATTGTAAATATGTGTTATTTTGCTTTGTTTGAAATTTTTAAATTAAATTTATATATTAAGAATTGTACATTTTTAGATACAATAATAAAAACTTACTAAATTCATGGTTTTACGAAAAAGGTTTTCGAAACTGAATAATGTACGCATGAACAAAGTTGTTTCAGTTTGAAAAATATGAAACGTCATACTGTATCTTTTAAATTTGTTGAACTTTAAGGAATTATCTGTCAATATTACCTTTACTTAGAAAGAAGGAAAACTTGAAATTAAACCCTTTGCCAATCAGTCTGGCCAGCGTGGTATTAGTAGGCCAAGTATCCCTCCGTCACAGGAGGAGGCCCGTCCTAGCAGTGGGACATTAATGGACTGTTATGATGAAACCAGATTGTTTAATCAGAGTTTTCAGAGCATCAAATAAGCCACTGGTAATAATGTATACTTGTTATAAGATAAGATAAGATATATTTATTTGCTTTAAACATGTGTAGTTTACAGATAGTTTTACATAAGTAGTGCGTTTCAACATGTTTTACCATGATTGGCATGCAAATGTTATTTCAATTTATTGACTTATACAATGTAAAGCATAAAGCTAAATAATAGTTATACCAGTCATAAGTTGAACTTACTGTCTCAGGTCATGATATTTATTTCTCCTTTCATTTACTTCTTTTTTCCACATTTCTTTTTCAGTCAATAATTTTTGATAATACCTGAAAGAATAAGATAATGTAACACTCAAGTAATTGATTAACTTTACATGCACGCACAATTATTATAAACGAGCGGTTACCTGGTCAATTCCTCTGTCTGTCTTTCATTAGATTCTGATAGCTTCTTGGTGGTATTTATGTTTTCCGACATTGCATGTGGAACTGAAAACCATAATTAATTATTATAATTAACACTTTGTATGCACTCTCGATTTATAACGAGGAAGGACAGTATGTTCAAGTTTAACCTCAGATTAGTTGTTTGTACACACCTATTGAATCCCTTCGTTCAAAGAAAGTTGATCGTCTCCTCCTAGGCGGAGACCGAAAAGATTGTTGTGCTTCATTATCAGTCACCGAATTATCCATTATAAACACTTTTTAACAAACTTTTAAAGTTAACTTGTAAATATTTTCAAATTTCCAAACACGACATGACGTTACAAACGGACGCCGTCTTTGACATAAGCTAATACGTTCGTTCGGATACCGTTTTCAAAATATTAATTAAACTTTTATTATGTAAACTTAATTTTATTTTTATTATGTAATACTTAATATGGAAAAATATAGCATTAAATATAAGTAAAAAAATACAAAAAGGACGCTTAGTCTTAAAGTTGACTTCTAGATTGTTGGGTTTTAAAGCCACAAGCTTAAAACTTTGGCTGAAAAATAATTGAATTCATCTGTGTATTAGATTATTTAAAATGCACACGTAACAAGTGTAATCAAGGAACTTTTATTATTATATTTTATTCAATTAAAAATTTGAGTTCATACTTGATTAAATCACGGCACTTGACAGGCCTGATTCTGATCGGCGTATTTATTACTTTCGATTTTGGACTTCCCGATTTTCGATTTTTTACTCGCACTACTACATAACTTAAGTAAAAAAACTTAAGTAAATATATAAATACCTAAGTTTCTACCCTGACGTTTCGGCTTCGGCCGATTTCCAAGGGCCGCCCGGCCGTGATCGCGGAGGGACTGGAGTTAAGCCAGCGCCGCGCACCATCCTTGTGACTTGCGCTGTTTGGAACCTACCCTCACTTGGTTGATATTTTTGTATTCTCTGTATTGCAGGTCTTTGACTAATGACGAATACACTACACTAATGACGTCTTCCTGCTGTTTGAGGTGCATTCCGATGTTTACAACAGCTGTTGATGACTGGATTACCTATTATACATGTTTTAGATAATCTATATTAATCCACTCTGTTTCAATTGTCGTTTTTTTTTATTATCACCGCTTCACGTAGGAACTATAATAATGCAGGTAACAGTGACGTTTAGTTTAATTCTATCGAGTGATCCAGAACTCCAGGCCCCAACAAGTGCTCAGCTATAGCAGACTTGGATTTCTCGATCATCTTCCTTCTAAATGATTTAGAGACTGAGAATGGAGAAATTGATAGTTCTTATAGCACAATGATTGACGAGTCTACCCCATTGTTCTTATTATAGCGTCATCATTTCAAATAGCCAAGGTTCGTTGACCGCCCGTGGATGAAGAATCAGGGAACGTGACGGAACGGAACCGCATTATAGGATCACCTAGAACTTCAGTACAATGCAATGTTCTCATTCTCAATTAACATTGCACAAGAACAAGCAGTAGTAATTCGGGGATCACAGAATTATTATCTTGCGTGAGATTTGAACACAGAACATATGTTCTGTGGATTTGAACCTGCAGCAGACACGACCGAGACGATCCGACTCGCGGCCACTAGGCCACCGATGTAAGAAGGAAAGAAAGAAGAAAGAAAAACATACATTTTGTATCACACAAAAACCAACAATTGTTTACAAAAATGCATACAAAATAGGATCTAACTCAGCTAATCGCTGTAGCGTCAAAGACACTAGCGCTAGTATTCTGTACTTTAATCTCTTAATGCGAACGAGCCATCTCCAAAGATAGACCTGCTGAGTCAGCAGGATTTGTACCAATATGATTTGTGTACGTAATTGATTGCAAATGGGAAGAATAGGTATAGTTATGTAACAAAGCAAATTATAGAAGAATAGATATACTTACCTAACACGCGGACACGTTAAGGAGGTAGAAACAGGCATAACTGTTGTTAGGTTTACAAAATTATAGAAAACATAATTTTCCTTACGGTTATCTGGTAAACAATAATTGATATAAGATAATAATCGTCCCTGAATGACAAAAACTCATTTCAATTAGTGCGCATACCAACACATACAACTATGAAGATTATACAAGCCATAGATAAAGATAATACATATTATTATGAAAAAACAAGCAGTCGGAGAAATGATTTTAGTCTTTTGAGCTGAAAAGTATGAATCTCAATTTTTAGTTTCTAGTTTTAGAAATGCCTGTGTGTCTTTTCTCATTCGGTTCTTATAGTAAAACGATGACTTTCTGCCATCTCTCTCTCATCCAAGAAATGCTATTTATGTCCGTACTTTATCTAAATTAAACTGGTTCGGTGCTGGCGCGACGGTCGCAGAAGCGGCAGCAGTGCACAAAGTCGCAGTTTCGATCTCCACGCCAGGACCACACAAACAAATGTCCTGTGTCCTTTAAAGTCCTAAATATTTTATGTGTTCGTTAAATTAATGTTTGTAAAGTCCCCGCAACGCAGGGCATTATCCCTAGTGCGGAATGCAGCTTTTTAAAGAGAGAAAATAAATGATAAAAACGGAGATATTTTACTTTAACTAGTCAAAGAACACACACCCAAGTATATTGTAGGGATTTCTTATTAATTTATTGCACTTGAAATTTCTGACAAAATTATTCCTTTAATTAGAAAAATACAAGTTACGTGATTGACAAACTATTATTTAGGTGTTAGGAATGTAAACTAGCCTAAGTAAGTAATTACGTAAAATAATTATTTTTAATCAATTTGCGGTTAATTAATTAATGACAAAAGTATCGGACTTCTTTTTAGTTATGTATGTCTAACTGTTTCTAATGTGTTGATTAACCGAGCTTCACTTTCGTATGGAATGGTTAAAGCTCAATTTAATCGTTTATCGTATAAATATAAAGAATGTAATTTGTTAGAAAAAAATACGCATGAGATAGACTTATAGAACAGACATAAATACATCACTGCTATGGAAAAAAAATGTATTTCAAGAAAATTTGTAGGTACAGTCAATTAGATTAGGCAATACAACAACTTATAGGTACTAAGGTATACCGTAATCCCTTGTAACAAGACAGATTTTCGAGTGATAATGTTTTAGTTTACCTAATGTATTAAATGAGTGTACAATAAACTTTGTTCTATCGAATACTATAGTGCTAGAAGCGATATAGAGCAGCTTTTATAAGGGTTTAGAGGCCTCTGAATCTTATAATAAAACAAGATGTATTGTACAAGTATAAAATGCACTATACCGTTGTACCGCATACCGGCTGAACTGACTTATTCATGCAGAAAACCTCTTATATTACTCTTTATTCATATTATCAATTAATTATTTAAATACTTATGATATTAATACTTATAGAAAATACTTGGACTGTGTTCTATAGTGTGTATTAGACAATGTATTAATTTTATTATTAGAATGATACGTTTAAAAACACAGTGAACAAATGTTACACTCTTTTGTTTGAGCATCTTTTTGTTAGTTAAATAAACAATTAAATGTTTAACTATTAGACAATGAAAGAAAGAGATATTGGCAATAATAAGGGATAGATAAAATTCTATCACTCTTGCGCATAAATGATTTTTAATCTTCCTTCTTGCTCTACTTAAAAAAATGTACCTGAGAGGGAACCCAAACTGTTTCAAACAAAGCAAAAGCGATACTTTTGGCAAGAGCGCGATACCATTACTTTGGTAGAGATTATAAAGACTTGTAAAGTAATAACGACCTTAACGCCTTGCAAATAAATGCAATTTAGAATGCTATTGACATATGCAAAGCAATTAGGGGTATAATTTTTTTTAGCCAAAGCGAATACGGTCGACAATGTTATATGAAACTTATTACTATAGCAGTGTCTGCTGCGCGGTTTGCTGCACACGTTTATTAATTTCTACTTCTCGCCGAAGTATTTATAAAAACATACTAATTGTATTACTTTATCCAATGTAAGCTATTATTTTACGAGTAATCAAAAGACGAAACTGTTTAATTTTCTTGAACAAACAAATATACTGCACTTTACGTGAAACGAACTTCACATACGGCTGACATTTTTAATTTGAGTGACGTTTTGTTTCTTCAATCAATTCATCAATCGGTAAATACCTACCGCAGTTTTTTACTAATTTTGCTTATTCTTGAAAAAAATTGATTTACCCAAAATGTTTTGTTCTCGCAAGAGAACCTAAAATTCAATGGGTAAGATCATGTTACTGTTTACTTTGGTATTTGCAATAACATGGTGTTTTTAAACAAAGTCAAAATTCATAAGGCACCATTGTTTGTGAAGTATTAAATAGTGTTTGTGAATGTTTTTCGACAGCGTGCCGGGATGGATTTAAATGAGGATCACAGACCAGAGGAATTGGACCCGGTAGAAATAGAATTTTATTCTGATCGATCACGCACACCGAGCCCGACGCCCGTATTCACTACAAATGCATGTTGCGATATTGAAGATTTATTGACAGACGTAAGTACACCGATAGATTTTTCTTTTTAGGCTTTGTAATTGATTTTGTTCGGTTTTGGGTATCTACAAAACTATAAATATGAATGAAATAATGTATACATTGTTGTAAAAACCTAAACATTATGTCAATAAGCTATTGTCTCTTTTTATTTACATAACATTGGTGTTCTGACATTAAGTTGAAACCAAATCTAAGCAAGTGTTAAAAATGCCATGAAGTGATAATTTTTAAGCGGTAAATCGTATGGTTGGCTAGTTAAATGAATAAATAATAAATGAATCAGATGAATCACTCAAAAGATGCAGATCTGATTGCATTTTATCACTGTACTTGTCATTATCAAGATAACAAATTGTGCCAACGAAATTGCATTACTAATGACTATTCTAGTTCATTATTCTAATTAATAGTTATTTAATAAATCTACCTGATTAATTCTGCCTTTAGGGTTATAAAAAGTATGCTGGAAATTAATTCCTCTTATAAAATGACTATTGCACCCTATATGCTTGTAGATAGTAGTGATAAGGCATAAAGGTATGTTTAAAATAAATCTATTCTAAGATATTTTCCAGCTTTTATCTCTGGCTGTAAACAAATGGCCATAATAAATTAAATAAAATGGTGTTATGTTATTGTTATTCAAATGTCTCAGTCCGCACTTCAACAATTTAATCTAAATTTCACCTATGTACTCTCTACTGGAGAGGGCCTGTGCCTGTGATAGCCTTCCGCTAGTGATGGCGAGATGTAGTAGTAAAGAATGTCATACAAATGTCTACCAAACCTTTCAGATCTATTTTCTATTGAATCTGAATTTGTTAATTGAAAGTGTAAAGTTAAGTGAATCAACAGCTGTATTCTGATGGGCCCAAGAATGTAAAGAATTGAGTGGTCTATGGTTAAGTGACTTATATATATTGTTATGATTACACTCTCTGAAAAACTATAGGTTCTATAAGTAACTGAAAGGCATATTCATGTATTTGTCTTATCAATGGCTTATAGTATACAGTAGAACCTCTATAACTAAAAAAAATAATATGTTCCCTTCCCATCAGAGCCCAAAACCTCTACAACTCAAAATACGCAACCTCTATAACTAAAATAAGCAATCTATGTATTGGCCCTCTGTAACTTAAAGAAATGTTTCCACAACCTCTATAACATAAAATTATTTGTCAATGAGTCATTTTGAATGAGTGTGCAAAACAAAAGTTTTCGGTATTTACGGTTTGCACGTGTTCATTACATAGTTAAATTGTTAACGTAAACAATACAATGTCACCTATTGTTTGCTTCTATGAAATTCTTTAAAGCTTTGCAGAGGAGGTTAGCTTTAAAATAATGGCTTACTTCAACCATTAAGTTTTTGATCATTGTCCTGGAGACATCGCTTTACCTACTGAGTGATAAAACTGACTTAAGATGAGTTCAAAAAGAAAACTAACAACACTAACATACGCTGATAAAAAAAAATTAAAAGCTATTGAAGCAGTGAAAAATTGATTGAAAATAAAAGAAGTTGCGGCGGAATTTACGATACATGAGAGTACATTATCAATTATCATTAAAAAACAAGCTGAAATCTTAAAGAAACAAGAATCAGGAAAAAGTCTTCAATGTAAAAGACGAACAAGGGTACATACATACATAATATGTACATACCTACATCTGTGTTAACCTATACCCTTGATAACTAAAAACCTCTATAACTCAAAATATTTTGTGTTTCCCTTGGAGTTTTGGATTTTGACTTATAATGTAAAAGTCTGATAATGTAAAAGAAAGTGTCATTTTTCTAGCAATATTAAGTTCAACACATACTGCTCTTATTGCATTTTAGATTGCATTCATATGCAAATGCCAAACTAAGTAATTTAGATTAAAATAAGTAAGCCCTTTAATTTAATTTTATACTGTAAGAACCACTTGTTAAACTTATAATTAATAAATATTCTATTATATTGTAAATATTCTATTATATTCTAAATATTCTATTATATTCTAAATATTCTATTATATTCTAAATATTCTATTATATTGTATATATTCTTATGATATTCAATCAATCAATTAGCCTATTGCAGTCCACTCCTGGACATAGCCCTCTCCCAACACGCGCTACAGAACATTTAATATTGCTTATACCTTAATGTCATAACACTATCGGAACGCTGGGTGACCAGGAAATGGTATGAACTCTTTCATATTTCAGACAAGCTATGCTACAATATAGCCAAGGAATGTCACAGATAACAAAAAATTACATTATTAAAATCAAAAACCTGCCCATATGACTTGGCAATCTAGGATTGGTATTTCATTTTCTATAATCTATATGATCCCTACTAAAGTTTCTGCGCCTGTCTACTTAACCAATATTTATACACCGGTGAGTTTAGATAGAGTGGAGGCTCGCGAAGCCACAACAATACGTCCGCGGTTCCGTCCTCGCAGTCGAGGCCGGAATACGCTCCGCGTTCGCTCCTAGAGGGCGTGCCTTCCGCACGTCCTGTTATGGCTAACGCAGACCTGGACGGCATGGCAAAGTATTTTAATTTTTACTAATGGAAATTCAACCGTACTGTTACAGAAATACGACATAAATTGCTATGCTTTAAAATGATGCCGCGGCATTGAAAGGGATTTTTCAATGCCGCGGCATCATTTTACTAAAATAAAATACTTTGCCATGCCGTCCAGGTCTGCGTTAGCCATTAGTCAGTGACGGTCCAGGCCGAGGTTCGTACCCCAAAGGTTGTACCGCCTTGGTTGAGGGCCATCCGCCCCACCACAGCCCGTGTAAAGTAGTAACTGTCGTCAGAGACAAACTACTCGTCCGCAACAAAAAAAAGATAGAGTGGAGGTAAGAGACATAAGACACTTTTATTTAAAAGAAATAACTTGTCTGCATTGTTATTATATAAACAGGATATTAACATGCATGTTATTTACCTTTATTTTACTTGACGTTTCGGCACAGGTTGCTCTGACCGCGGTCGCAAGCTAACTCAATATGTTTTAAGCCCAATACTCGCTAGTCACCGACAAAGTCCCGACATCACATCTCTGTGTCTTAGATGAAAAGAATTATGTCGGCAACAGGCGCCTGAGCGTGTTGTACACCAATAGTTTTTGATGGAATGACGGCTGCCGGCACAAGCGCTCAGTCGCAACAAGCGGCAGTGATTAAGTTGTGTTCCCCGACACATGCAACTGGGAAGAACATCGTGCGGTTTTAGTCCTATATATCCATGTCCATGACATCCCACCCTTCGGTATTTCCATACGTTTAAAAAAACAAGTATTGTAATATATACTACACTTTTTTGTCAGTTTGCTTTTTATCTCCGACGCAACTTATGGTATGTTTGTAATTGTAGGCCATATCAGAAACACTGCAGGGCTCGCTTCGTGTGAGTCGCAGTCAGCTCATAAACCAAGAACTGACAATACGACCGGAAGCAAACATAGAGTCAAACGTGCCTGAAGGATTGGACCTTTATAACGTCATCTTTGAAGTAGAAAGTGATACGGAAGGGAAAATGGGTGACGTTGAAGGTGCTGCCGTACAGAACAATACTCTGAGTGAGCCGGTAAGTAGAAATGTTTTTATTTGACTTAATATTTCCTAATTTCGAATGAAAATGCTTAGGTGATGCTTTGTGATGTACTTATGCAACTGAGCTATGTCTCTTAAATTGTCCGGTGTAGAATTTACGATCTGATACATAAATGATTGTTCTGCGTTTTTAATGGTTTTTTTTTCTGAGATCTGTGCGTTATCTCGTAGTCTATGTATTTGGGATAGAAAGATAAAGAGATTATTTAGAATTTTACGATAATTCAAATTCTATGAATTGATGTTTACTGTTTTATAATAAGTCGATAGAATTTAATATATTCTATCGACTTATTATTATTTAAAAATATAGCTTGATAGATCGTTAAATACTTATATATATTTTAACTATTTTTGCAAAATTTCTCATAACTACTCGTAATAATGCGATGTTTTATAGCCTTTCTCGATAAAAATTGAAGTCTCTAACACAAAAACCATTTTGGACCAGTAGCTCTTGAGTTTAGTAATTTATAACTCTTAATTTACTTTTATCACATTTTTAAATATAGATAAAACATTTAAAAATATAAAAAGGGTAGACCCACCAGCATCGGGTACACGGACCAAGCTACTGGTGGTTAGGGCTGATAGGAACCTCCTCACAATACGGGCCGTGTCAAGCAGTACTGCCTTCTGCATCAGACATATGATCCAACTGCCAAGCGCGAGTCTCCTTAGATATTGATAGAGACTCTTAGGAAAACTAAACTAACTCTTATATTATTATAACATTTATGTTTTTATTATTATGTTAAGTTTATCACGAACTATCAGTTTTTGAACTAAATCACAATGTTTTGTTAGTTGACTTCATGGTTTCAGTCAAGGTTATTCGATGATTCTAATTCTGCTAATCATCTTAATTATTTCTTACCGTTTATTACTTTATTAGATTGAAGGTCGAATTATTTTAATAGTTTCTTATTTTATGGGTATCGTAAAAGTTGAGTAAATGAAAGTCTGTAGTTATAATTTCCACGAAAATTAGACCAATACCAAATTGTTTGGCCAGCATGGTATTAGTATGAGGGAAGAGGTTTAAATTTCATCCTTTTATCATTGATTCATCATAACAGCCCATTAATGTCTCACTGCAGGGACGGCCCTCCTCCCGTGACGGAGGGATACTTGGCCTACTTATACCACGCTGGCCAGACGGATTGGTATAGGGTTTAATTTCAAGTTTTACTTCTTTTTACTTTGTAAAGATAATATTCACGGATAATTCCTTAGGCGGATTTTACGACACCCATGGGATGAGATAGGGTGGTGACATATTGTATTCTTACTTGTACTTGTTCTTACTACATTGATTACTGTTTTGATTTTATTCATTTTATGATAAGGTTCTAGCAACGTGTACCACGAACGTATCTAACGTCGCCACGTTCGTAAAAGTTGGGCTATAAACGTATTGTTAAAATGCTATATAAATCTAACGAATGTAATCCAATAGTGTGACCAAATTACCCTGTTGTTTGAGTTTGTTCGACGCCGCCGGTAAAACTTGCAATTGGGACACCTATTACTTAGTTAATTTCGTCGATAGGTATATTGTGACCATCAATTTTATTGTGTTAGCTTTTACATAGATAATCCCTTTGTCTGCGTAAATATCGGTTTGCGTAATATTTTTTTATTCTGTTAAATAGCTATCCTGGATAGTTTAGGCTAAGCCTCAAACAGCAGCAACACACGGCTGCATTTTTTCTGGTCTGGCTGGGCTTACTCGTTCTTTTAAATGACCGCACTGGTGTGGCAAGTATGAATTTCACAACTAAAAAGGTTTTAGTTTATTGAGTTTTTGTCTCAGTTACAGTTTATGATAATGATCGGATTAATTTATTGTAGTCGTTGCATTAATATTTAAGCCGTAATAATTTTTAAGAAGAATGTCTTCTTAGGCATTGATTTTTTATTCCTATGTTTAGCGGGCCATCCAGAGCAGGGTCTGTTGCCCATGTTTTACCGACAAAGCAAAAGGTTTTATGTATCCAATTGCAGAACAATTGTTAAATTGAAGCCGCTGAACCGTTAAAAACTAATAAAATGTCTAATTTAGCTGTTTCGACGCAACAGGGCCCTGACATTAGTTTTCAAATTTACCTATAAATAGTGTAAAAGTGATATCATTTATTGAATGTTGGTCCGGGCTATAGAAAACAATAGCGTAGGCATTTTAACCCAGCGAAAACAAAAAAAAAGGCTATAGAAAACAAGCCTATTGGAGGATTTACACTACGTGCGCTGAGCAAGCCCCGTTTTCTTGATAATTTGACTTAAAAAAAAAACAGAAAAGACTTAAAATTTACGAAAACCTTGTTACTTATAAATCTTTCTTTTATTTTCCTTTATTACGTGAAACCAATTTTATCGCTCAATTTTATAGGCTGATAATTCCGTTTGTATGCACCTAAACGTAAAAAAAAGAATTGTAGTATCAAGTTACTGTTGTAGCAAAAACACGTTATATAAAAAAAAGGATTTTAATTAAAAGTTAATTGTGTTGTTAATAAACCTTAATACGATTTATCTTTGCATATTTCTCAAGTACTAACTAGTACTACAAAGAAATATGCCCTGAAGGAAGAATAGTAAATTCGCCAGAGCAAAAAAATATATTTTATTACTATTTGATTTGGCTATCATTTTTTTGTGATTCATGTAATCATTGAGTAATTAATTTTTAATTTAATTTCTAATAATATGTTAACCGCTTCTTTTAATAACAGATTGCTTGTTTTTTTTTAAATATTTTGATTAAAAGGGTAATTTGTTTCTCTGAAATGCAAAGTGAAATTTTGTCCACATAAAGTTTTTGTGGTTTTCGCCTACGATTAATGAAAAAGTGTACATTTACAAGATCAGTAAGTACATAAGATGTATAAATATGTATTAATTAAGTTACTACTCCGTGTGGTGACGGAGTAAGAATACAATTTGTCACCACCCCATCTCATCCCATGGGTGTCGTGAAAACCGACTAAGGGACTATCCATTAAATATTATCTTTACGTAATAAAAAGAAGGAAAACTTGAAATTAAACCCTATAGCAATCCGTTTGGCCAGCGCGGTATTAGTAGGCCAAGTATCCCTCCGTCACTGGAGGAAGCCCGTTCCTGCAGTGGGACATTAATGGGCCGTTATGATTATTATGTTATATAGCACATATAAAGGAAAAAATCTGAAAATGTTAAAATTTTAAGGAACCCTCGGTGCTGCGAGTCCGACTCTTGGCCGTTTTATTGACAGTAAACGTCTCTGAAAGCTAACTTCAAGTCGGCCAAGTAAGATTGCGCGAGTTGTTCGCGGATATTACAATAACCACAAGTATTTTTATATTATTTTATACATTGATCGACAATATCAACGGCTATATCAATCAGTGGTTTATACATTCCTCGTTGCGATACAGTTATTGAAAGTCACCACAACGACTTCCTTGGTTAAAGAAATGATGTTGTAATTGCTTGGTTGTCGATAAGCTTTTATTACTCATAAAATATCAGTCGTAAAGTTAATGATATTGTAATCACTGGCTTGTTAAATAGAGCGCGTTCATGTGTTTTGACGGGACTTTTTATCTGTGGGCCTTTAGGCCACACCCAAACGGGCCACCGACCACAGCCACTGGTGACCAGCGCACTTTTTCATATATTTTGTATAGACGCACCGAAGACGTGTAGCCGGTGGCACCCACTGGCTACAAATACAAAATACCTAGTCGGGTCGTAAGTTCTGTCAAAAACTTTTAATGTGATTAATGATACAGTTTTTGATAATTGTTTAAAAATTATATATGAAATGAAAGGTAATTAAATGCACAATCCAAATTTATTTACATTATTCAAAATGCCCTCCCCCATTTTGAATACATGCCCGTAATCGACGCGGCCAGTCGTCGATCGCAGCACGCACCACATTCATGTCTATTTCTGCCGCTGCTTTAACCAGAGATGCTCGGAGAGACTCCAAATTCTGATGAGGTTTAGCACAGACAATCTCCTCCAAATGTTGCCATATCTTGTAGTCCAGTGGATTTAGATCTGGACTAGAAGAGGGCCAGTCTTCATGACCAATGAAGTTAATTCCTCGGGCGGTCAGCCAGTCTTGCGTGCTTCGTGCCCTATGAGCTGGCGCAGAATCCTGCTGGAATATCCAGTGTCTGTTTTCGAACATTGTTTGGGAAAGAGGTTCCACTATGTTCGTTAGGACGGTATTTTGGTATACAACGGCACTGGTTTTTACACCTTTTTCACAAAAAAACACCTCAGTTAATCCTGTATAGGAGACTCCAAGCCAAACCATGATTGACGAAGGATAATGCCCACGCTGCACCCTTGGAATACGCGCGCTTGCTTCTTCACTGCTATGGGCATACACTTTGTCATTTTGTTTGTTGTAGCTTTCTTCGATGTTAAAAATTTTTTCGTCGGAAAACAAAATTTCGCGGTATTTTTTTCCCGCGTACCGCCTTAACAAAGCTCGGGATCTTTCCAGCCTAATTTTTTTCAAACGCTCATTCAAAAAATGTCCGGTCTTTTTACGATAAGCTCGTAGTCCTAGGTCTTCATTTAACACTCTTTTAATCGTGGTTCTGCTTAGGCCCATCTGAAGAGCTAAGATTTTTTGCTTCCGGACGGGATTTCGTTGAATTCGCGCCTTCACGGCTTTGATGACCGCTGGTGTCCTAACTGTGCGAGGTCGGCCGCTCCTCTTACGATCTTCGAAGCTTGAATCTTCAGTGTACCGTTTGATAGTGCGATAAACAAACCGTAGTGTTATTTTCAATTTTTTCAGAAAGTTGAAAATCTCTGTTGGCGCGTAACCACAGCGGTGCAACGCGATAACCGCGACTCTATCTTCCTTTTGCGACCACTCCATATTTGAAAATGAATAAAAATGATTACTTTCTTTATATTTGAAAAGGGCGAATGTTCTATTTTTAAAATTAGTCGAAGCATATGTGGCCAGTATTCGAAGATAAAAAAAATATGGATGTGACAGAACTTACGACCCGACTAGGTATATATGAAAAAGTGTGTTAAGTGGCTGTCGCTGGCCAAAAGTGGCTGTGGTCGGTGGCCCGTTTGCGCCGGGCCTAAGTGATTGGGGAACATTGATGAAATGTCATTTGATGTTAGTACATAATCTTTTTAACTTTATATTATTTGACATTTAGCTCGCTCCTCTGTCAACTTAAAACGAGAAGTCATCGTTATCCATGGAATGCTAAAAAAAAGGTCTTGTAAGGCACGATGATCATCATAACAGCCCATTAATGTCCCACTGCAGGGACGGGCCTCCTCCCATGACGGAGGGATACTTGGCCTACTAATACCACGCTGGCTAGACGGATTGGTATAGGGTCTAATTTCAAGTTTTCCTTTTTTTTATTTCGTAAACATAATATTCACGGATAGTCCCTTAGTCGGTTTTTACGATACCTATGGGATGAAATGGGGTGGTGACATACTGTGTTCTTACTCCGTCACCACACGGAGAGTACGATGATTAGTACCGTGCGTCAGCACGATGATTAGTACTTGTTATATCTACTGCATGTACACGTGGACACGTACTTGTCCATCAGATCCAAAATTGTAGCCAGTGATCGGTAACGTGCATCTGAACTGTTTTTATTGTGGTCTTCAATGCATATTTACCCGAATAAGTCTGTTTTGTAAATACTTTACTATCACAAGAATATTAACCAATAACATTTCATTTTTAATGTTATATTACAAACTTGTTGCGAAACATATTTTGCGGTACACAAATCGTTCTCAACTGTTCCGAAAAATTTTGTGTGCTAGACTAGTGTCTGTTTGTTTTGCTTGCGCTCTTATGAAGGATTACTTCTATGGTTGTAGTGTGAATATGTAAAGATTTCAACCTATTTTCCTTGTAGGCAACGAGTGTAATCCTTTTAACTTAGGTACACGGTAACGGCTGTGCAAATATTAACTTGTAAATACACTTATATTAAGCCACATATTGCTCGTAACTGTTCGCTGTATATCTATCATTGGTGTTGGTGTGTTTGCAGTGTTAAACGTGCATAATGATAAGCCCAATGCGTATTATCATGTGTAGCAACTTTTGTTTTTTACTTTTGCAATGGGTCTTCAAATACGACTAAGGGGGATTTTGAAAAACTTAGTATCATTCCTAAAGAAGGGAAATTCGAAACAAACTGTATACCAAGTAGATATGGTATTAGTAGATCAAATTAGCAAAATTTCCCCTTCTTTTCCGAAGATCCATGACAGCAATGAGATCTTTAGGCTGATAAATCAATGAATTTTAGTAAATTTCTAGCACCATGTTAAGTTACCTCCACTAAATATTAAAGCTGTACATGCATCACAAAAAATGTTTGTGTTTATACAATTTATAACATTAATGACATCCCGAACTGACAGCAGCTCGACAAACAGTTTATCGGCATTTTATATTTGCTTTTTATATTGATTTTATACTTAATCTTATGTGTTGGTGTTGCGCATATAATTCAATGTCGCTGGGCAAATCGGTTGCTATTCATTTTATTATATTTATAAAAGTTTAAAAATAAATTGTTGTTGATTGCTATCACTAAACATAAAATCTGCAAGAGAAAGCAAATCAGGGCGTAAAAACCGTCTGGTATTTTAAGTTAAGTTTCGCTCCTGTCACTCTTGAAGTCATGTTCCTAAGTGATATGTTAGAAGAATGATTTTCTGGAAGGTACAAACTGTGGATCGTCGTGTGGTCGTCACTAAGGTAAAATAATGTAATATTGTGGCGGCCGCAGTATCCGCCTGCCCTGCCCTGCACGATGTAGGATGCTCATGTGTGTATTGTTTAGGTACTTTTGTATATTATATTTATTTTACCCATATGTATTTCCTATTTATTTAAAGGAAAAATTTAATTGCTCTCCCTATTTGTTTATCTCCGATTTACGGTTGACTGGTAGGGACTGTTTGTATTATTAAGTCCACATGTGTACCTTCTTGTGCATAATTAAATAAATTGACTTAACAGCAAGTTAGTTATCTTAGCATATTGTCAAATGTCGCAACCAGACGCTGGTTTGTAGATGGCTCCATGTTTTGCTAGTGACATCAAGAAGTTAATAAAAACGTAAAAGAAAATTATCAATTTTTACATATTATTATGAATAAAAGTTAACAAAAATTAACAATTTTAATACACTAGATACCTACCGTTTAATTACATTTTAAATAATGATATTTAAAGTTTTTCTCCTAATTGACGTCACCGGTATTTTAATTTAACAAGCGACACGATAACATTTACGTCCGGAACGGTAACTAAATTTAATTTGTTACACTTGATATCAGTACATTTTGTTCAGTATTGTTTCTGTATACCGGGTCTACATAACGTCTTTAGTTTATAATACAAAAACATACTTTAAAAGTCTTTTAAAAGAATGGTAGCGAGATCTTCCAATCTTTATTTGCTTCTATTCTGTATCTAGTTATAACTAGATAGTGTCTATAATAGCAGAAATACCATACTATATCTTCAGGGATAGTAAAAAAAACAAAGTTTTCTTTTACAACGTTATAAATATTTTAAACTTTGCTATGTCTATAAAATTAAATAATAAAAACATTTCTAAATATCTTCGTAAGTAATAAAAAAGGAAAGATTATTAGCATAATTTGAATACTTAACTCGTATGTCCATATTGTCCATTGTGATGCAATTGGTGTGTTCAATGTACGATAATTAACGTTGGCTCGTTGTTTTGGTTTCGTCCCATTGTGCGTTCATTACGCCTTGTTACGTGAGAGAGGACGGTCATCTCTTGTGTTAAAGTCTTGTGAATATGTTTGGTGCCGTGATGTGAAGAAAAGGCAATGTGTTTTTCCAGTGTTATAAGTGGTTAATTGGTGTTTTAGTGACTTATAACTCGAAGGATATGGCTGCTGTTGTTGTGTGTGGAAAGGTAAATTTTTATATTTCGGGACAAGCTAACATAGGTTTACAAATTGGTTCGATAATGACTGTGATGATTAAAGTTGTGACAAAGCCATTAAGGTGACATCTCCAGGTGATAATCGAGCATAAATAAATCTATAATATAAATGCTATTTGATTTAAATGCTAAAAAAACTATAAATATGAAAGGAAGATTTTTATTTTATTAAGATATAATTGTAAATAATTATTTAGTGTGAAAAATACTGTCAGGTGTTACATTGAAATAATTTTGAAATCTAAACTAAATGTTAAAACAGATAAGTAAATTCTTTATTTTAGTTATAAAATATGTTACAATTTAATTATTCTTTCTTATTTATTTAACAAATATGCAGTGTTATCAAGTTCGGCCATAAAATTAAACATCTAATTAACTCCAAACAACTTCTGTTCCTGTTGTGGATACTGTTAGGTTATCTTATAGGAATGCAAATGACATTCAATGATTTTTTTTTTTTTTTACCTATAGTACAAGCTTTGCTTAGTTTGGGACTAGATGGCGTTGTGTGAATGTGTGAGGAATATTTATTTATTTATTTAAATCAAAACTAAATGCGTAAAGGCTATTCCAACATAATAATAAAATATCTCAAATGATTGTATTCAAAAGAAGACAGGTTTTCTTAAATCCTGTTTCTATAATCGCATTAGGTTACAAAACTGCAAGCAGGTACTTTGTTTTTCTATTTCTGAGCGTAAATGCATAATAAATACGACATATTTATTTTCCTGCCAGGTAAACTCTAGTCGACTAGCGAATAAACACAAAATTTATACAATAACTAGCGGCCTGTCCCGGCTTCGCACGGGCATTATTCATCCGCTTTTCTGTTGAAAATTTTCCTGAATTTTCTTTGCTATAAACCTCACGGAGCCCGAGACCTTTCCAACGAATGCAAAACCGTGGAAATCGGTTCATGCGTTCTGAAGTTATAGCGTCAGGAAGGAAAACCCGACTTATTTTTATATAGTAGATAAGAATTAGCTGCAGAAAGACAAAAAAATCATACAATAATGTCTTTTATGCGTATAAATCCTTGTTTTTATTATGTTCTTAAACTCATAAAATTACCTAAAATATGTACTTCCATTATTGCGATAAATATTTGGACATTAACCCCCTTACTCATAAACGCCTCTTAAATTTAATCACTGTTTAGCGAGATTTTTATTAGCAAAACCAACCTTATACTTACCAAACAAAATCGTAAGAATTTAAGCTAATCAATTGACTATTATTTAAGAGGCGTTTATGAGTAAGGGGGTTAAACATTAAGCCTAATTTCATGCATTCAAAATGCATCGAGCGAAGTGTGAAACAGATATTTATCTTTGCGTAGGACCCAATTAGGTACTCAAATAAGTGATAGGACGGCGTATGTGTTCCACGCACCTGGCTCCATTGTTTTCGGGATCCGTTGCTGCAGATCTCCATTTCCAGGGATGGCTCTTGTAATACCAGTCTTCTTTCTGTCCTGGCTCTTTATGGATGAGATAGGAACACGGTAATTTTAGTCGGTACACCGTAAAGACGGATCATGCCGGTACCAAAAGGCGGGTGGATGGCATCTTAAAAGGCTTCCACGATACATGTACCTACTTACTATAATTTGTATGAAACTGTGACCTTTAATTTTTGTCTGTAAAATGTTTGCAGTTCATTTTTGTAAATACAAAACGACAAGTATAAAAATTTCTTAGAAAAAGTCTGTAATCTAATCGTAATATTTACATGAATCGCACCTTTTCATTTTCGCGTCCTACTTTGTAGCAAATAATTATAAGTTATTTTGATTCCTTTATCATACCACAGAGCTCTCTCTCTATTTATATGTATGTAGCAAATAGGTACCTACAGAACGCAGTATGTTGCAGTGTAATTATGATTTTAGTCGGTTAAGAATATTCCCAGGTTCTATAGACCCAAAGAAATATACAGATTTTATTTGGAACTAACAATGTCAGTAACAATCTCGCTTCCGTGCTAGCGCTTATATCGTTAATGTCAAATTGACCTTCACCAATTAAAAGATTTGAAATACTTATCCCATTCAGATTATGTGACAATTATAAAAAAGGAATTTGAACAGACATTTTAAAGGACCTTCGTGGAGATTGCCTGTTTGACCAAACTAAATAAACAGGGTGGTGGAGGATCAACACATTACGTAGGGTAATGCCCTTCCTCTCGTACGTAAAAGCGCCATACAAACTAGTACCCGTCGTCTGTCGCAAGTTACGCGCGCGGCCGCGAGCGCGCGACCGCTCTTTGAATTTCTCAAAATACAAAGTATTTTTATATGAATCGTAATAAGACCAACGACTGTTTTAGCAAGAAAAATAACACTATACAATATTAATCATGGACATTTCTTTATAAAATATGTTTTCCTTTTTTAATACAGACTTGTCTATAGCGATTCAGTACGAACATTACCTGTTGCAAAAAGTTAAAGATTTTTCAACAAATTTGTTCACAAAATTTTGTTGTTTTTATTTTTACACATTCCTAGACAATATTCCAATCAATTTTCCAAAGTACTTTAAGATTACAACAATAATTCACTCCTAAAAACGAATTTCAAAATTGCAAATCGGCGCGCCATCGGCAAACATCCTCATAGGCAGTCATTTTAAAAGAGTTTTTTCAGTGTAAGTACATTCTTTTCAAAGCAAAGCAACACTTTTTTATGGTAGGTTAATAATCGTAGAAATGATTTCAAGCAATAAAATACGTTATTTTTATGTGGTTAGGCATTATAATTGCGTAAATTCAGAGCCGGTATTCTTGGGACGGATACGGGACAACACAGACTAAGGGGTTTGTACGGATCCGGTCTTAAACGTCTGAGAGGTTAACTGATACTTATCAAGTTTCATTTTTATTGCTTCTTACAAAGCTCTTAATGAACGACCACGGCTGTACTCTCATCATCACTGGCGTATGTATTGCCAGTGATGAAATTTTGTATGTATTGCCAGTGATTACATTTCAATACAGCTTTTCGAACACTCCCATCCAAACTCATACTAATTTAATTAATTCATAAAATGATAGCATCGCCGATTTTATACTAACACCGCGACATTATGTTATAGTGATGCTCATTGCCGTTTGTCGTATGATTCATAGGGAGGAATATTGTACAGTTTATTATTCAATCTGTACTGTCCACTCGTGTCAATATTTATATAAAATAATGTTTATAAATTAAATTAAATTGAGTGGTTTTTAAATATTTTTGTGTGGTTTTGTGTTTTAAAATGACGCGTAAGAGATATTCCCATATTGTGGAGAAGGTAAAGTTTTATATGATAAGTTTAGACTTTCTTGATTTAGGGTATATTTAAGTATAAATTACATTTGATCTCCACTGTTTCTGATAGGTGCGGAGATAGAAATACATTTCTCTTATCACAATTTTCGGTAGCTATCGAATATCTGTAGATATCATTTATTTATAGCAGTCGTAAAGTTATATTTCCTCTATTTAACTTCCTTTATTTGATGCCTAAGTCCATATTAATATTTGAATAATTTATTTCCATTTGTAGTGTAGAATTTTAAAAGTAAACTTAGTTAAGTAGCTTCTGAGATCAGGAATTTATTTATGTTTGTTGTTAAGGAAAAGGGCAGCTTGTTTTAGTAGTCGGTCGGTATAAACAAATGAAAAAGGCTACTGACCGTCTCTATTTAAATATCTACCATAAATCTAATTTAACAAATACAAAAATAACGTAACCTTGTGTACTTAGCTATGTAAAAAGAGGGTCAAAGGATATCGTCATCGTTTAGTTCGGTAATTTAAAGTGGTCTAGACTAATTAGAGACTAAGAATACTAGATGTCACTGTCTTTTCTAGTATCGTGTGTCGTAAACGTATACTTACGTAGCTCGGACTAACACATTAATATAAACTAACATAAACCAATTATACCCTGTGTGAATCCAGCTGAGCAACTTTATAAGTAGGTCTAATTTTCCTCCTTTACTCGAGGAATAACTGTCTAAAGCAGGACTTTTGAGTGCTATAAAAAAGACTCAATTAGGTACGTGCAAAATAATTATTTGTACTCATTTTTGTCATTGGCTGTAAGTTAAGTTCGAATATCACTACGACAAAGAAACTTTTCCTCCAAAACATCTACTATATAAAAATAAGTCGGGTTTTCCTTCCTGACGCCATAACTGCAGAACGCACGAACCGATTTCCACGGTTTTGCATTCGTTGGAAAGGTCTCGGGCTCCGTGAGGTTTATAGCAAAGAAAATTCAGGAAAAAATTGAACAGAAAAGCGGGAAAATAATGCCCGTGCGAAGCCGGGACAGGCCGCTAGTCAAATTATAAAAATACTCAATAAATTTTCGTCCATGACTTACCCAATATCGGAATTCTTAGCGTGGGTGAGGACAATGGCGGATAAGATTAATTAATTAAGGTGTATTTATACAACAATGAGACACGACAACAGACAATAAACACTAAGTTGAAAAACGATCTTGTGTTTGAAAGACTTTTAGTGTTAAGGATCAAATGTAATCACAGAGTGTTAGCTGGGAAAAAAAAAATTAGCCTACTAAGACTGTGAGGTTTAGTTTACGGTTTGCTAAGTTTTCCTTCTCGAGTAGTGATAATGTAGTGGTTTTCCTCTGTCACCGGGGGAGGCCCAAAGCCATTAATGGGCTAACAAAATCAAATTACTCTAATTAGATTTCATTGACTTTTAAACCTCGAAACGGATTTAATTATTCTACAGGTTAAATGCCGGAATAGGAATACATAGCTACCTTAACCTCACCACCATATCTTAAGTTCGAGGTTGACGTAAAATTCTACTAAGGTAGAAGAAGAATACATGATATACTTTTTATAAAACGAATGCAGAAAACTTATCACTTTAGTAGGCAACTTTCCCTCCACCTTAGGAGGAGGACTGTCCTTGTAGTAGGACACAGGGACAAGGTTGAATTCCATTTATTGTCTACCTTTGTTGTTATTTAGGTTAAATGCCTATTTACCTATTACTTGCCGTGCTAAATCACCAGCGTTATTGTACCTCGTGGCATTTTGTAATTGAACTTTATGCTATGACATACTTTGATGTTCTGAATAAATTCTACCCTTGGCATCCCCTTGAAATTGTTATGTAAATTATATTTTATTCTGTTTACTTGGCCTTCTGTATGCTTCGGTAGGTTAATTATAAAAATGATTTCATTTAACTGTCTAAAAACTGATATTAAGATCGTATAAAATATAAATGTAAGTGCGGTGACGGACTAATTATCAAAATTACAAATAATATTAACATATAAATAAATACTATTTGATAATAAATTATCAAATGAATGAGCAATTATACCCCTTCCACTATATTTAACAACATTTGACAGATTGACGTTAGTGTCGTTCAGCAGTATCTCGAATGTAATCCCAGTCGATTGTAATCGATTTCGCGATTTTACAAATTACTTTATTTTACACATTTGGATCCTTACATCAACTTACGTTATCTTTTTATTATTGTTTCTTTCTTCTATGTTAAGAGAATTAGCCTATAGCTTAAAATGATATAAATATAGTTAGCTTAGGTATTATTTAAAATACATAATTTATCGTGACACATTCGCGGGTTATAGCTAATCTAAAATATCATATTACATTTTATAAACGTATTATGAAGAGTTCAGGTTTATTCATAGCATTTATTTCTACCGATTATTTGTAATTTGTTTCATAATGGTGGTAATCGTTATGCGTGTCCATCACTAAGTAACCATGGTAACTGAAAAAAACATGGGTACGTCCATGAAATACAATATAATTTGTTCGAAAAATAAGCGGAAGTATTACGAAACTTCATGAACGTGAACTGTCAAAAAGCTAAACTTACGCTGGAAAGGGTATAACTATCTTCGTTTGTATGGAGTTGCGACTGGCATGCGCGTACCCTTAAAACATATTATGATTTAATAGTGTGAGACAGAGATGACGCTCTACGAAGCCGAAATTAGCCGATTGTCTCTTTTCACAGGTCGATGTGCAATATTTACGGCCGGGTATACTGTACACAAGATTAGTATCATTTTCAGAAACGTAAAACTCAGGGGACTGTTACAAAAGAAAACTAAGCCTAATATTATCTTCAGATGTGATTATACTATTTTTCAGATCTTATGGGTACGGTGACGTTTAGTATTTGTCATTACTAGAGATGTAGTAACACTAAAATCGTTTTTATAAAATCCCGATTCTATATCTAACCGATATAATTTACAAACAAGAATAAATCGATTATGGGTACAAAATAAGAAACTAATCTTTTTTTAAATATTTATTAATTATTCCGAATCAATGCGTGATTCATCTGATGAACAGCTTGATGAATTACTTGATTCGTCACCTTCATGACATAATAAGTGAAAATCTACTGAATTGTCTAATTTGATGTGTCTTCCTCTTACAGTCATGAAGTATTAGATTTTTGTTTTTTCCAATCATCGGCAATTACGTGGTCACAGGTCACAGGCCTCTTTTAATAATGACATCATCAAGATTTTATCGCTATGACGTACGAATCCCGCCAAAAGAAAACTATCCTCGTAAAAACTAATATTGAGTTATAAGACAACTGAAATTATTATATTAATTTCTATGATTATAAAAAAAAAATTAATCGATTTAATCAATTTTATAAAAAACCATTCGATTTTAACAATTTTATTGTGTCAATCTCTATTGAAATTCGTTCCGAGTCGCGCATACGATTTTAAAATTTATGTTTATATTTTACATATTAGGGTTGAAGATGGAATATAAAACAAATATTTCATATAATTTAATTATAAATAAACGTCTAAATAATATTTTTAATTTTTTATCAGTTCGGATTCATAAATTGATAGCTTTTATTTTTAAATTCTACAAAAGTAAACTAAGTAACATGGAAAAGATCAAATGTCGCCGTACCTTTCCTGTCTGATAAAGACTATAGTACAGGGTTTTATATCAAGTTTTTTTTAGGTTACATTCTTAGTCTCTATTGTAGAGACTAAGAATGTAACCTAAAAAAAACGTCGTAGCGTGAAATCCAATTCATATATTTGTTTTTAAATTTATTACGCGCAATTTACATCTGTGTTGAAATATCAATAGAAATAGGTAACTTAGCCGCTTAACAGCTATAGTTTGGTGTTCTCAAACTAATCTTCATACTAGACAACGGTCAGGGTATTTATATCACCTAACCTTTAAGCATCAAGCATAACGCAGAGTGTTCTCATACAGTTTTCCCATAATAATTAATCTGCTTATAAACTCTATTGCAAAAAAAACGGGCACTTTAGTTTTTTTTCTCTATTTCAATGAAGAAGAACAAGAAATAGGTTTTGTTAATTTGACGATGTATTGGTATGTTTTTTGAAGCATCCTGGCATGATTCTTTACGTTCCAAATTTAAAATTTGAAATTATTAAAAGAAAAATAATGATTATTGTGGATTATTCTAAAAAAAATTGCTTTATTAATGGCGCGAATTGCTGAAATAATTTTTAACTGATTACGATATTTTAAAACTTTTTGGATATTTTCTGCAAATTAAAAAATTAAATCTTTCTTTTTACATTAAATACCACTTTTTGATATGAGTGATAAAGCGATAAGGGCCGGTAAAATTATAGCCCTACTTTAGTTTTCATAGAAAATGGAACATTAAATGCATTCCGGTACATAATGGAAGTCCTAATTCCATATGCACAACCCACATTGACTGCACTTGGGGAAGATTCCATTTTTATGGACGATAATGCTCGCCCGCATCGTTCTGGCGAAGTGGAAGCGTACATGCAAGAAGTTGGGATCCGTCGTTTAGATTTGCCAGCTCGAAGTCCTGACCTCAATCCAATTGAGCATGTGTGGGATGTTCTAAAGAGACGGGTAAGATCAGTGCAACCTGCTCCACAAAACATCAGGGAGCTAAAAAGAGTCATTGCAGGAGAGTGGGAACGTATTCCTCAAAACGTTATTAAAAACATCGTGGAAAGCATGCCCAGAAGGATTCAAGCTGTGATTTTGGCAAGAGGAGGTCACACTCGTTATTAGGTTTTTACATTTGTAACTTTATTTAATTAAAAAAAGTAAAAAAAAACCTAGTCTTTACTGCCGACCACTTCTTATTGTTTGGGCGTGTACATCGATTTTAAAGAATCCATCGTTTTTTATTCTTTTAAATGCTCGAATTCACTTCACGCGCATTAATTTACACGACTATAAGTATATAGACTACGTCAAAGAAATAAATTTCATTTAATTAACTAAAATCGAACCTAGAACGTAAATTTCCTTAGGTGCCCGTTTTTTTTGCAAAAGAGTGTATATCCATTTACTAAACTCTCTTTTCTATATCAGGATGCCTGCCGCCTGGTTGGTGGGTCCAAGTTCTACGAGATGATGGATAGTCCTGCCTCTGTAGACGCATCTACACCTTCACCTACAGAGAAACATGATCACATGAAGCCTATAGACAGTGATGATGAAGGTGAGAATATTTATATAGACTTTAATATCTTTTGATATTTATATATCGTATAAGATACGCCGAGATATTGACATTCCCTGCTTTAGGCATGTTTGTTTGAATAGTTAATCGGTTAGAAATCAGAAATTATATAAACAAATATCCTTCCTTTGAAGCCCTTTTTCTCCCCTTTTTCTCCGTGTAGTGACGGAGTAAGAATATAATATGTCACCACCCCATCTCATCCCATGGGTGTCGTAAAAACCGACTAAGGGACTAGACCTCTTTACGTGAATATTATCTTTACGAAATAAAAAGAATGAAAATTTTAAATTAAACCCTATACTAATCCGTCTGGCCAGCGTGGTATTAGTAGGCCAAGTATCCCTTCCTTACGGGAGGAGGCCCGTCCCTGCAGTGGGACACCAAAGGGCTGTTATAAAGCCCTCTTTGGGCCTTTATTCCCATCTGTCCTAGTTAGTGATTGGTACTAATAGGTGGCGTATACCATCCCGGTGGTCAATAGAACCTGCTCCCGTCGTAGTTATTACGGTTTATTCAAATCTTCATATCACTAGATGCCATGAGGAATGAAAATAAAATTTAGTCTTTAATACTTACTAAGTTACTACCTGTTAAAATATGTTGTAGTCAAGTACCTAAATTATAATTTTAAGGTCTAACAATTATGTCGATGAACACAAACATGACGACCTCGGTGGCGCGACGGTAGCGCAAGCGGCTGCCGTGCAAGAGGTTGTGGGTTCGATCCCCACGCAGGACAATAATTTGTGGGATCCACAAATTATTGTCCTGGTCTGGGTGTTCTTTGTGTCCGTTAATTGATGTTTGTAAAAGGTCCCCGCGACACAGGGCATGATCCCTAGTGCGGGAGTAGTCTTTTTTAAACAAAAACCAAAGAAAGAAACATAATTTAAATAAACAAACATCAAGTTGTTTAAGTTATTAACTAAAATATTATCAGTTTCAGACGTAGACCAAGAGTGCACAGTGTTCAGTGGCGTGAGTTATCTAGGTGCACAGAACATTTCGGATCCCAAGTCTGAGAACGACATACAACGTATTATGAAAGAGCTCAGTTCCATGCCGGAGAGTAGGGATGGAATCGCGGTGTCCATTTCTATACCTGTTTGTTCACAAGGACTTGTAGTGTAAGTATCTTTTTGGAAGATTGGTATTTTTTTTTTACACATTCGCACGTCGCCACCTAGTCTCAAACTAAGCAAAGCTTGTACTATGGTTACTAGACAACGAATAAACATACTTAAATACTTTTAATACTTTTTTTTTTGTAAATACATACATATTATATGTACATAGAAAACACTCAGACCAATGCAAACAATCATGTTCATGCACACAAAGATTTGCATTGAGCGGGA
Organism: Schrankia costaestrigalis; assembly: GCA_905475405.1. Lineage (NCBI taxonomy): Eukaryota > Metazoa > Arthropoda > Insecta > Lepidoptera > Erebidae > Schrankia > Schrankia costaestrigalis. The sequence goes on from FR997826.1 coordinate 19,027,307, forward strand.
ATCGAACCCGAGACCTCTGCGCAGCAGCCATGTAATATACCGACTGCGCCACAGAGGTCATCGTATTTGTTGGTCGTCGTTTTTTATTGTAACTAATGTTATACAAAGAGCTCTATAGATGTAAAGTAAGTGAAGCTTGTAATTTAGAACATGGATAAACGTAGTTAGGGATATCCACGTGGTGACGAAGTAAGGATCATAGTGTACGTTTGTTAGCATTCTCTGTCTACCTCATTGAAAAGGTCATGTATGTTTATGTATCTACCGTAGCTGACCCGTGCCCACTTCGTTGGGCGGCGAAAAGAACGCGTCCCTTTTTTAAACATATTTCATTACTGCTCCACTCCTATTAGACATACCGTGATACTATATAGCCTATGACACTCCTTGATAAATGGACTATTCAACACAAAAATAATTTTTAAAATCGGTTCATATTAGATTCAGACATTACCCCCTCAATTTTGTAAATCGGGTCTTATAGTCTTATTCTCGTTAATTTCTACTACTAACATAGGCATTTAGAGTATACTACAGCTTTGCAAGACGGTCGAAAGGTCGGTGAAAAAATTTAGGTAATGTGTGAAAAACCGCGACTAAAATGTGAAATATAAAGTCGTACTAAATAAAATAAAATAACAAAGTAGGTATGTATATTAAAAAAGAAGAAAGACAATGGAATAAATTGGTACTCGAGGCAGGACTCGAACCTGCGTCTCTGTACTAAACGCATCTAGCGCCATGACCACACGCCACCCGACGTCTCTGTCTCGACTACCAAATTTTGATAGTGGCGCCTTATACGGCGCCACTAGCGCGCGCAACTTAAAACTCAACTGTAACAACGCCATCTAGGAGGAACAGCCGCAAACGAATCAATGTTGCAATTGAATTGAATTCTTTTCGAATTTTCTAGTTATGCCTAAGCTTTATAGGTAAAATTTACATGTAATTTATTTAATACAAAGTATATTTTCAAATATAATTACTCCACAGGCTATACCAAGCGGACTCAAACAGCGTAATGACAAGATACGCAGTGAACCGCATATCGTTCTACGCTAGAGGCGCGGCCGGCTCGCCCGTCGCTTCGTGCTTCGCGTTCACGTGGTCTCACGGCGAGACTAAAGAGTCCGCTGTGTATAGGTGCCATGTGTTCCGCTGTCACATCGGGGAAGCTGTCAATCAGGTGTCAAGTGAGTGTCTTATATACTAGCATATTTTAGTAGCGACCGGGCATTTTTCTTTTTAATACTTTTATTCTCTCCACCTTGACGTTGGCAGAATCATTGGGAAACGATGAGGCCATTGTATTAAAAAAACAGAACAGAATACTATAATAACGATTTTAAGGTACGAGAATTGGGAGTTCGAGTGGTTTGCCCACTTGTTCGTTTCACAATCCGACGCGATTCGCCAACTTGGTTTCGCCTACAAGAGCGTTTTACCAATGTTAGATATTTTGTGAACAGCGCAATTTGTTGACTGTCATGATGTACAATTACAAGGAGAATTAGAAACTCTTTGCGTAGGTAGGTCATAGAGGAAAAGTAGTATACTGACATATCCGTTGTTTTCATTATTTGTCATTACTATCATGTCAATTTCATTGTATTAATTTTTACAAAATGGATTCTGCTGGGTCAAGTAAATCGTCTCCAGATATTGCATTTGTAAAAAGTAAGAGAAATAAGGACGTACTTCTCCGCGCTGGACACCGTTACCTTTTGTCAAAGCGTAATTTAAACGGTTCGAGTATATTGCGATGTACAAATCGTACATGTACAGGTGGTTTAACTTTAGGATGTGATAAAATAAGCATAAATCGCGAGAAAAAAGGTTTGAGGAAAACGAAGTTGAAAAAACAATTGACAAAATTAAAAATAGAGTAACATATGACTTCGGTGGTTTGAAGAAAATTTATGACGAAGAAACGTTGTACTTAAAAAGTCAAGACAGTTTTGAAGAATTTCTGCCTAGTTTTAATAGTAAAAAAGATGCTTTACGTCGAGCAAGGAATAAAGTATTGAACGTAGTTAAAACGACATTCAAAAGTTTAAAAGATGTTGAACTACCGGAACTTCTTACAAAGGACTTTTTGATAATTGATGACTCGGAAGATGATGATAGGATATTTGTTTTTATGTTAAAAGAGTGGGAAGCAGAGTTACCAAATATAAGCACATTTTATAGTGATGGAACATTTAAATCTGTGCCGAATCCGTTTGTGCAGCTCTATTCAATTCATGGAGATTTTAAAAGTACAACTACATCGACAAATATTTTACCAATATTTTTTGCACTTCTTTCCAACAAGACACAGCGAACATATTCAAGACTCTTTACACTTATAAAAATTAATATACCCCAATTTCAACCAGTGATATTCAAAACCGACTTTGAAATCGCTGCCATCAATGCCATTCGTGATGTGTTTCCGACAGTCACAATAACAGGCTGCTTTTTTCATTTCAGTCAAGCACTTTGGAAAAAAGCGCGCCTTTTAAAAATTTGTGAAACGAGAGATATTGCCAAATATATTTCGAAGTGTGTTGCAGTCGCACATCTTCCTGTTAATATTATTCCCGAGGCATGGAATCATATTCAAAAATATTCCCCTAGTGGAATTGAAAGTTTCAATCAATATTTCGAGACCCAATGGATAACTTCGAAAAACATTACCGTAATAAGTTGTTACGGAGAGCGAAATCGCACAATTAATAGTCTGGAAGGATGGCACTTTAAAGTAAATAATAAATGCCACCGAAAGAGAACAACTCTTATCGAGTTCATTGATGTTCTTCGTAGTGAGGCTATCAATAGTATTTTCGAGTTAAATAGAGCCGGGATATATAAGGAAAATAAAAATCGTAGAAAATGCGCAGACGAAAAAGATCAACGAATAAGAAATATAGTTGAAGACTTCCTGCAATATAAGATGACACTTGAGCAATGCTTAAAACGCCTTTCTTGTATTAGAGTTTGATAATAAGATAAATAATAAAATAATACTTTCAGTTTTGTTGTTAATTGTACGTACTTTTCTATTAAACGCAATTGTATACGAATTGCGCTGTTCACAAAATATCTAACATTGGTAAAACGCTCTTGTAGGCAAAACCAAGTTGGCGAATCGCGTCGGATTGTGAAACGAACAAGTGGGCAAACCACTCGAACTCCGAGAATTGACATGCAGTTAGGCAAAATTGATATGAAAGATAATGTTTCTTGGCTGCTGTCCATTGTTTTTTTCTATCATAAATTTTACGTTTTACAAAAGGTTCGGTACAGTATGTGCCATGTCTGTATATGTGCCGCCGTCCTAACCAGGCCGTCTGTCCACCGTGTGAGAGGTCTCCCCACTCGTCTTTTAAGTAAAAAAAATAGATCACTTATTCACGTCATCTCCGTGTGGCGACGAAGTAAGAATACAATATGTCACCACCCCATCTCATCCCACGGGTGTCCTAAAAACCGTGAATATTATCTTTACAAAATAAAAAGAGGGAAAACTTGAAATTAAACCCTCTACCAATCCGTCTGGCCAGCGTGGTATTAGTAGGCCAATTATCCCTCCTTCATGGGAGGAGGCCCGTCCCTGCAGTGGACAGTCAGCCCCTAAAATCGCTTGTACATTGAAATATACATATTAGTCTGAACATTAAACATGCCTTAAGTCAGTGATGCAACAAAATTTCAAAATAAACTCATCATCACATATTTCTATAAAACAGTAACAGACATTTTTCAATTGTCACTTAACATCTCAATATGTCATAAGTCGCTGATAGTTCTTTAATACAAAATTAGATTAACAAATCATATTTGGAAAGTTTTGACTGTGGTTCTGACGTGTAAATCTACTTTAGGCGATTGGAATGTTACATGATTTTGTATTTTATTGTTTGTGACACGAGGTATTGCGATATCTGTCTGTCTGCGTCACCAAAAGGGCCATTGCTCAGGGTAGTGCGGGCCTACCGCACAGTGGGTGTTGCGGCGGCGTGCGCTCTGGCGGGCATCCCTCCTTGGGAGCTCGAGGCATGGGTGCTCGCCAGAGTGTACAAATGGAAGGTGTGTTCAGCTCCGGAAGAGTGGGAGGCCATCCGGCAGGGGGCGAGGAATGCCACCGTCCTTCACTGGACGGAGGACCTTGCCTCCGCCGTGTTTGGCCGATGGACGTTGGGCGCTCTTGGACCTGCCCTTCAAGATTGACTGGAACGGCGGCATGGCTTCCTTTCCTTCCGGATGGTGCAGATAATGTCGGGGCACGGGTGCTTCGGCTCATACCTGCACCGGATCGGAAGGGAGGAGGCACCATCGTGCCACGGTTGCAGCGCGGGCGCGGTCACGCAGCACACCCTGGAGGTGTGCCTGTTGTGGTCGGAGCCGCGCCTAAACAAGACCCTCTCGCGCCGCCACATCGGAGGAGGCGAGAGGGCATGAGAAGACGACGAACATACCGCACCCTCCTGCATCCCGGTGGTGAGCAGGGGTTACAGGTGCGGGGGCACCTTTCATTCCATTGCACGACTTGATCCCACCATCATGTGGGTGAGAGCCGGCCGGAGCACTCACGGCCGTTCTCAAGAAGAGTAGGGCTCGCCTGTAACAGCGGGGATCCCTGGAGGGGGACTGGCCGCAAAGGCTCTGCCGGTTCCCCAGGCCCCCTGCAAGTAGGCGATGAAGGAGTTCCGCTGGGGACTTATAGTGGGTACACTGGGGGGTTGCCTAACCCCCTGGGAGCCCCACATATCCCTCCCGTCCCCTAACGGAAGGGGATGCGTAGGCATTTTACCCCAGCGAAAACAAAAAAAAAGAAAAGATTTACGCGTAAGAACATTGCAAATAATAACTTCTTATACCCCTTCCAGCCTAAGTTTAGCTTTTTGACAGTTCACGTCCATGAAGTTTCGTAATACTTCTGCTTATTTTTCAAACAAATAATATTGTATTTCATAGACGTATTCATGTTTTTTTCAGTTACCATGGTTACTTAGTGATGGACACTCATAACGATTACCACCATTATGAAACAAATTACAAATAATCGGTAGAAATAAATGCTATGAATAAACCTGAACTCTTCATAATACGTTTATAAAATGTAATATGATTTTTTAGATTAGCTATAACCCGCAAATATGTCACGATAAATTATGTATTTTAAAGAATACTTAAGCTAACTATAATTTTATAATATTAAGCTAACTATAATTTTATAATATTAAGCTATAGGCTAATTCTCGTTACATAGATAAAGAAAGAAACAGTAATAAAAAGATAATGTAAGTTGATGTAAGGATCCAAATGTGTAAAATAAAGTAATTTGAAAAATCGAATAATCGCGAAATCGCTTACAATCTGATGGCATTACATTCGAGATACTGCTGAACGTCACTAACGTCAACCTGTCAAATGTCGTTAAATATAGTGGAAAGGGTATAATCTACTTTTGTAACCAACGACTATCAACGACGTATGTTATGACTTATAGTGGTTAAAATACAAAAATCGATTAACATTATGAACGCCTAAAGTAGATTCACATCCGAGAACATTGAAAATATGATTTGTTAATATAATTTTGTAAAGTATGACTATCAGCGACTTTTGATATTAATTATGTATAGGGACAAATGAAAGACGTCCTATCATCGTTTTATTACCATTTGTGATGTTTAGTTTATTTTGATATCTTGTTACGCCACTGACTTATGGTACTTTGAATGTTAAGAAGTTTTGTAAATTTAAACACGTTAAGCGATTATTGGAGCTGACTGTACATTAATGGGCTGTTATGATTCACGTCATATTAAATAATAAATCGTGGCTACATTATATAACTGAAGTCTTACAAGTACGACTAGCCTACTGAACTGTCTAGTCTTACATATTATAGATGATGTAATAATGTATCTTTATACGTATTCATTAGGATATTATACGCATTCTTTATATGATGGATGAGGCAATACTTGGAGGAAGCCTATGTCCAGCAGTGGACGTCGGTTGGCTGATATGATGATGATGATGATGATACGTATTCATTGGAAAGACATGGCCATTCATGCCTTCGTAGTCTTTGTAATCATTATTAATTTTCACTACCTACATTATTAAGACGAAATTGTCTGAAATTTGCAGAAATGTAGATATATTTTTATGTTAAGTTCCTGAAACTCTTTAAGTATATGAAACTGTAGAATTGTAATATGAGTTAAACGCTTAACTAAGAGCTAAGGCCAGGATTGCGTATGCAGAAGGCATTTCCTCTACGAAAAAAGTTATATGTTTATAATAACATAGCTTTTGCACCAGTATAAGATATTCTTTACAAATGTAACATATTTTTATGTTAAAAACTGTCTTTTTTGGACGTAACCGCGTACGGAACCATGGCTGAAAGTCAGTATAAATCAACAACAAAACACCTACCTAGCGTACGAATTTCAATTACCGAGTACAATCACAAACGTCCATCCACTCATTAATGTTTGTTGTCGTAGTTACGATACATTAGTGCGACACGACGAGAATCGAGGACAGTTTACATTTGACTGTCGATCGTGACGCACGTGTGCTATGACTCATAACGTACTGAGGTTTGTTTGAAAATTACTTTGTTTCGTTATATGTGTAGTGAAAGATTTTGTGGGAAAAACATATTTTTAATGAAATTTGTGAAATAAAGTTTTTATTGTAACAATTTGTGAGTAAAGTTGGTGTCTAATGGTAAGTTGTTGTTTGAATAATGGTAATGAATTCGTATACTTAATTGATTCCGTGTGGCGATGGACTATGAATAGTGTGTCATCGACTTATTTCATGTGACTGTAGGGCTAATAGTTAGTTTTTTTAAAATTATGTAATTGGAAGCAAACGAGCCAACAGGTCATCGATGGTAAGTGACCGCCGCCCATGGACACCCGCAACTCCAGAGGAATCACAGATGCGTTGCCGACCTATAAAAAGAAAGTACGCTCGTTTCTTGAAGCTCCCCAAGTCGTAACGGTCCACAAAACAGTTGTTCGCGGTAGGAAGTAGATAGTTGGTTAATTTTCTAGCAAAGAAAGAGAAGTTGACACACTGCATTGGTAGTTTGGTCGCAATCCTGGCTTCAGACTTTTCTATGCAGAAGATCCTATTAATAGTTTTTAGTTGTTTATTTGAATATACGTTCTAGTATAAGTTAGTGGAATAAACTGCTACGTCGAAGATGGCGGGTTCATACATTTATGTGTACAAACTAAAAATAAGAACTAAATAGTGCTAGTGCAGTGTAAATAAAAAGTGTCGTTTACTTTAAATGACATACTTACTTTTGTGTACAAAGTACAGATTTATCTGTTCGACAGATAAACATAACATTTATTTAAAAGAATGTGTAAAGAGATTGCTTCACACAGGATAAGATAGGAAGATAGAAGACATTATGTATAGATATAACAAGAATTTGTATATTTTGTAAAGAAAAGTCAATTGATATGTACCTGTTGTACTTTCTTACTCTACTTCTCCGTGTATCACCACACCATTTTATTATCCCGTAGTATTTTCCCGTAGGCATAGTTTAAGTCGTATTTCCTTTAGAGCTCTTGTTAACGACAACGGACAACGGCCCGACTTTTATAACGGGCGACGGGCCAACGCGCAGTCTTCAATAAGTTAGTGTGAATGTTTGTTAACGCGACTGGCTCATACCCGTTGCAAATTTGTATGCATACAAAGGTAACCGTTTCGCGTCGTCCCTTTACCCGTTAAGAAAAACGTTCGTTAACAAGAGCTCTTAGGCTTACGAGGATATCCGACTGTCTAGTACAATGATTTAAACTCTCCATCCTTTACTAATGTAAGAATTTACCCTGCTATGTTACGTATAGTTTAAAGTATTCTTTTTCTTGGTGGTACTCGTAGTGTACCTAGATGTGCGGAAGGGCATTCTTGTGACGACGTGCTTTCGAAACAGATGTGTTAATAACAATAACTTCGCGCCGTGATATTTTATATACAGACCTACTAACTGATGAAAAGCGTGAAGCACTCCATGGACCTCAGTTTGCCGGTCTGGCCAAATGCTTAACAATGTTTTTAAAAAATTAGTCGTGCATTTATAGACGCTTTACGATAAATTCGAAACAATAGACTGTTAAAGTAAAATTCTCATGGTTAACCTTGAGGTATTTGTGATTTTAATAGGAAATGACAGTTTTCAAGACTTGTTAATCTCGCCTTTTTACATAATATATTTTTATAAATAATAATAAAATACGCGTTTAGTTTCTTTGCTAATACCCATTGTCCTATAGCTGGTACGGGTCTACTCTATACACACATCAAAAAAGTCTAAGCAACATGCATGATATTACAAATTTACCATTTATATTAATTTATTTTACCATTTATTTTAATTATAACGTTGTATTTTATTTTTAAAATAATATTTTTTGGGTTCTATGATGTAAAAATAACAGCTGTTTTCTTTATAAGTTCTTTTAATAACAGAAATTAACAATATTAGAATATACAGGTACATAAGAAACTAAACTTTTTTTTTACAAATTGAAATTTCTTAAGAAAATGAATTTATTGTGAAAGAATAGGACAATTTAATACAAAGTATGGCCTCCTCTGCTATTCAGAACTTGTCGGCAACGATTATTCATTGAATTAATGAGACTGTTTATGTCATCTTGCGGTATTCGCTCCCAATGGAATTGTAGCAAATCCTTCAGCTGTTGGGTTGTTGTCACTCCGTCCAAGTCCTTCAAAACACGTCTCTGGAGCATGTCCCATGCGTGCTCGATGGGGTTGAGGTCTGGCGATTGTGCAGGCCAGGGCAATACCTGGATGTTCTCCGTTGCCAAGTATTCACTGGTTCGCCGAGCTGTATGTGAACGCGCATTGTCATGCATTAACGTAAAATCGGAGCCAAAGGTTTGTGCAAATGGATGGACATAAGGTCTGAGAATATCCTCAACGTAATTTTCAGCGTTCATGTTTCCATTTACAAAAACGAGCTCAGTTCGCCTGTTCTTCATAATACCCGCCCATACCATAACTGTTGAGCCGCTGTATGGATGAACTTCCTGAACGCACCTGAGTCTTTCAGTATTTCCGGGTCGACGGTACACTCGCACCCTTCTTGTATCAGGCCTAAACCCGAATGGCGACTCATCGGAAAACATAATTTTATCCCATTGTTCCTGGGTCCATGTTATGCGTTCTCTACACCATTCATTTCGACGAGCGCGATTCCCGTGACGTATCGGTGGGCACCTGATAGGGCGTCGAGCTCGTAGGCCGTACTCATGCAGTCGATTTCGCACAGTTTGGGGACTTACATCAACACCACTTGAATTTTGTAGCCTCAAACTTATCTCTCGAGCGGTTAACATCGGCTGGCGTCTTGCAGTCAGTTGTATGTACCGGTCTTGCCGAGTGGTTGTACTCCTTTTACGGCCTGGATGCTGTTCAGCGGGTTCCCCTGTATTATTGTAGCGCTGCCAAAGACGACAAATAACACTTCTATGAATACCAAAATGTCGAGATACCTGAGATTGATTACTTCCCGCTTGCAACATCCCTACAGCTCTTTGCATTTCATCTGCCGTCAAATGACGTCGCTCCATGACGTAAAGAATATCTAACAATTCAATTTTGTCGCCAACTGTATTTAAATGGTTGGTAAAATTATAAAATCAAGACTAAAACGTAGCAATTAACATGCACTCAAATTCAAACAAATTCGCAGTCATTTGAATTTTATGAAAAAAAACAAAACATAATCGAAATTTTTTTTTTACAACCAGCCAGTATGTCATCAATAACAAAAAAGTTTACTTACCTATACACTTTGAGTGAGTAAATACTTAGAAATTAATTAATATAAATGGTAAATTTGTAATATCATGCATGTTGCTTAGACTTTTTTGATGTGTGTATATGAAGGGACAAGGCCAAAAGATTCCATTCTGGTGTCGCGTTTAGTGTCAAGTTTTTCTTTGCTAGAGTTATATATTTCTATCTGATATGTTCTTGTGTTCTACATAATATGGTACATTATTCCTTATATCAATTTATTCGCACAGATTTTATCATTCACATGGCATTGACTGAGTTACGTCAGAAATATCAAAAACACATGTTATTTTACAGTTACACTCTGTTTTAAATGTAGGCAACACATTTGCTATCAATTAAACTATTCAGCAGCATTGATTTCATTTATTTATTTTGTTAACGACGTTAAAGTTGTTTAAGGGAATTAGATGAGAATATAATTTTGTAGCGTTGTGTTTGTATCATAAAAGTCCATTTATGTCCCATGAGACCGGCCTCCTCCATTATCGGAAGGTAACTTGACCTACTGCTAATACCGTAGTAGCCCAGTCAAAATAGACAAAATTATGATTAAAGTTTGCATTAATTCCCAACAAGCTGGATTTTTGTACAGGCCTTGAATACGTTATTACAAATGATATGTCAAAAGTCCCCATCGATCCCGCTTGTGCGTTGTTTTTTATTCAAGGTCAAAGGTCACAAATTTGCGTATTTTGCGTATATCTTTGAAACAACGAGAGCTATCGAAAAATGGTTCAGACATAGTTTGTAGATCGTAAAATTGTCTACAAAAAATATCTGAACACTTTTCTCCTACAAAGCATCGCTTTCGAGATATCCTAACTTTAGAGCTCAGGAAAGTCGTATTTTTGACTAAATGCACACACTAGCTTTTTCCGCGATTTCGCCCGTATTTATAAGTACTATTGAAAATTAGGCTTATTTCTATATATATAGTAGCATATGCATGCTTGGTCTCAGCGTAATCTGTTATAAATTGACAAAGCTACATACAAACTTTCATCCCCTATGTTATCCCTTTAGGGGTCGAATTTGATAGATCACTATGTGGTAGGAGAATTCCTTCTGGAAAAACCATGTTAAAAAAAGCGTCGTGTACATGATTCAGTGTACTGTTGTATTTGATTCAATGTACGGTTGTATTTGATTCAATGTTGGTGCAAGATTGGCCTTACCTACCTCAGAGGTGGTGCGGAAATCTTCTATATATACAAAACTTAAAGGTGACAGACATACAGATCTATCAACTCACAGCCCAAACCACTGGTGGGATCTGGCTGAATTTTGGCATGCAGGTAGATGTTATAACGTAGGCATCCGTTAAGAAAGGATTTTGATAAATTCGACCCCTGAAGGGATAAAATAGGGGATGAAAGTTTGTATTTAAACTGTGTCAATTTATAACCGATTAGGCTAAGACCAAGCATGCATGTGCTACTATATATATATAAATAAGCCTAATTTTTAATAATACTTATAAATACGGGCGAAATTGCGGGAAAAAGCAAAGTTACGATATCTCGAAAGCGATACTTTGTAGGAGAAAAGTGTTCAGATATTTTTTGTAGACAATTTTACGATCTACAAACTTTGTCTAAACCATTTTTCGATAGCTCTCATTGTTTCAGAGATATACGCAAAAAACGCAAATTTGTGACCTTTGACCTTGAATAAAAAACAACGCACAAGCGGGATCGATGGGGACTTTTGACATATCATTTATAATGACGTATTCAAGGCCTGCACAAAAATCCAGCTTGTTGGGAATTATTGCAAACTGGATTTTTATTTTGACTGGACTATAGGTGGTAAACCATAATTATTCCGTAGGCCTCGAATACAAATACAAATACAAATACAAATAATCTTTATTCGTCAAACACAGGTTATATAAGCATGTTACAAAAAATGAAAAGTGTCTCCGTGTTTTGCCAATATCGGCGTACAAACATAAAATTTCAAGTCAATGTACATAATAAAAATCAAATTAAATTAAAATAACATTATCAATCAATAAATCAAATTGTAGAATAAAAAATAAAAAACATCACCAATCATTAAAATAAATTAAAAATAGTTTGTAAATAAAAATGTCAATAAGAAATACACAATTAATAATACAGTTAAAATTAACATAAATTGCTATAATTTGAATGATATGTATTGCTATAATTTGATAAATTGCTATATACAAATAAAAATGTTAAAAAAAAAAGTCAATTAGTATTGAATAAAATAGAAATATTAAATTATGTTCTTATCTTTTAAAAAATCATCAACACTATAGTAACATTTGTTAATAAGAATGTTTTTAATTCTTTTTCTAAAAGACTCAAGAGGCAACGACTTAATCTCATTGGGAATCCTATTATAAATGAGTGGAGCTCTGCAAACAATACTTTTATGTAGCAAAGCTGTTTTGGAAGGGTGAACGCACAGTCTATAATTGTCGCGTCGATTACTCCTACCATTATCTGCTAATCGAGCGAACAAGTGAGGGTTGTTTCTTACAAATAATACTGTTTCCAATATATATAACGACGGCAGCGTCAGAATTTTGTTCTCAACAAAATACGGCTCACAGCTGTCTGGAATATTTATATTAAACATAGCTCTTATACATCGCTTTTGTGATTTAAAAACTAGCTGTTTGTTTGTGGAGTTTCCCCAAAAAATTATGCCATATCTTAAAACAGATTCGACAAGACCATAATATGCAGACAGTAATGCATCAATATTTACAGTGGAAGCAAGCTTGTATAATGCATAACATAGACTACTTACTTTTTTGCATAGTGCGTCAATATGTTCCTTCCAATTTAATTTATCATCAATAATTAGACCAAGAAAACGTGCAGAAGTGACCTCGCTTATAGTTTGGTTGCTATATACAAGATTTATATTTTTTAGATTTTCTTTGCGTTGGTGAAAATGCATTATGTTAGTTTTGTTTAAACTTATTTTTAGGTTATTATTGTCAAGCCATGTAATTACAGATGAAAATGTGTTGTTTATATCGTTATTATATTGATCAACATTCCGGCACGACACGGTTAAGGTACTGTCATCGGCAAATAATGTCATAGGTTGATTGATAGCATTTGGCAAGTCATTAATATATATGATAAACAAAAGAGGACCCAGCACACTTCCCTGGGGAACACCATAAGAAACATGGCGCAATGTAGAGCTATATATTTTTTCTGTTTTTGTTGATACCTCAACTCTAGCTACCTGAGTCATCTGGTGCCTGTCCTTTAGGTAAGATTTTAGCAAATTTAAAACATTCCCTCTCATTCCGTATGCTTCAAGTTTATTAACTAATATTTCATGGTCTACATAATCAAAAGCTTGCATCATGTCGCAGTAGATTGAGCAAATGGGTGTTTTTGTATCTACATGAGTAATGACATTTTCAATAAATTCATATATGGCCATGTTTATTGTTTTGCTTTGACGAAAACCTTTTTGTTCTTTACAAAATAAATTCTTACTTTCGAAGTATGTATCTAAAGAATAAACTGTGCTTAAGCTGCTTATCTTGCTTTAGTGCTAAAAATCAGACCGCTAGTGCATTTTTGTTTAGAGGTATAAATATCACATCAAAATGATTTTATTTCCAAGTTCAACTAAGCTTCGTAATAAGATACCTATAGTTAAATTAGTGACACAGTGGCGTCAAAGTCGATGGACTTGAACGTCTATTTCCAAGGCTGTTTTGTGACCTAATAAACGCCTAGGCGTTTGTGAGGACAAGGTCGCGCCATTAATATTTGTTCCTATTATTTAGCCCAAACAAATATTTATTGATTTTTTTTGACTTTTGTCTCTCAACAATTAGGATTCATTATCATGTGCCCCATCTAGATCGATAAAAACACCTAATGTTGTTCCTGTAATCATAAATCGCTTCTCGTATCAAAACGCTAGATAAAGTTTTATGTCGTTGTTTTATGAACTAGTGATTTACAAAGATTTTCATCATCTTTGGCTTCATCCTCATCATCAAATAAGTCAATTTGAAGGCCAATGCAAAGGTCTTCAAATATTTCTACTTTTTGCGGTTCTGTGTCTGTTGTTTTGATTAGGTGATCTCAAATTTTTGGAACTCGCTTCAGCACTAATCTAGGGCTAATTAATTTTTATGTTTTGTCTTCCAATGTAACTGCTACATAGATCAGTGGTTTAATCACATAGAAAGATTCTCCAGTAAATATACCAATATGGTATATTTACTTATTTATTTTTGTTTATCCGTTCACCCAGGGGGTAATAGAATAAAAAATATTTTAATAAAAGAGTAAGTTAGATTAGAATTAACTATTATGTAAAAAAAAATTCGTTTATAAGCGATATAATCATACGAAAAAAATGTCCTGCACAACACACCGCTATTCGATTAGCTATTTCGTTATCGCGATATCTGTTGTTTTTTTTTTACTTTGTTCATTAGTTCAGTTGTTTTGACAGCTCTGATAGTGCGCTCGTGTTATTGTGTACTGTGAGTGGTTGCTGATAACAGAAATATTTTTGTTTTAAAGGTATTTTAATTTAAAAGTCTTTAAAAACATTTTGTCTCTAATGAAAGTTAAATATTTATATATATTTCGTACTACGAAAAGTGTTTTTTATGATTTATATCGTATAATAGTACACTCCTTTAAATTTAAAGTATTTTTGTGATGTAATATTTAGTTGACTCACTAGTAAAAGAAATGAATTTGCACTATTTAGAAAACAACATTTTTATTTTTACGTATTTATTGATTTCAACTTTTGGAGTTGTTTTATTTTCTGGGGAATAATAATTATTCCCCAGAAAAAAAACAATTATTGTTCCAGTGATTATTGATTTCATTGACAATGGTTTCCGCCCCCTAAATTTGACGCTTTCTTTTTTGTATGTTATCTACGTGAACCAATTTATGTAGATGTAGTAGAACGATATTATGACTTGTATCATAGTTGTTTGTAGCATACGAATTGTATTGCAACAGAGGTCAATACAAATGACCGTTTATATATTGAGGTGATTTGTTTCTATTATTGACCATTACACTGCCTGTTTTGCAATTAGGAACACTTTTCTGTTATTTCAAACATTTTCTAGTATTTATGGGGTATAAATGTAGGATAGCGAGTAATGTAGCCGTCCATTTTAATCCCGACAAACTGGTACAAGTGGAACAACAAGGTTTTTAGTTCTGTAGATCGCACTATTAGTATGCTGACACTCCTTGCCTGTCATAATTGAGTCGGTAGGTAAAACTGTTTCCGTGGTGTTAATGCCTTGCCTGCCTCAGTGGCGCGATGGCCGCGCAAGCGGCTGCCGTGCACTTGGTCGCGGGTTCGATTCCTTCACAAGGCAATTCTTTCTTTGTATGATCCATAAATTATTGTCCTGATCCTGGATGTTTTTTGTGTCCGTTAAATTAGTACATATTTGTTAAGTCCGACGCGACACTTGGGACAATGACTAGTGCGGGGGTTGTATTTTTAAAAATAAAAGAAATAAAAATCTATAAGTCCTACATAATACGTACGTCAGTATACTGCCTTTTCTTTACTAATTTTCATCTATCTTTCCAGGTTGCTTCGCTAAAGCGTTCGAGCGCATACCACGTTCGATGGCGTCTTCACTGGTCGGTGATCTAAGTGCGGCTCCATCGATGACTGGCTCGCTGACAGAAGCTATAGGACCAGTAGTGCCTCCTATGCAGCTGATGCATGTGCTAGAGTGCACCGTGGATATCAAAGAGACTGATGCTAAGGTACTAATATTAATTTAGTTCTGAAAATAATTTTCCATAGGAAAATTCTCAATAGTCAATTCTTTATTTCGTTCCACAATGTTTATATAGATACAAGATAATAAAGTTAACAAAGGTTCAAATTGTGAACCCTTTTGGGTACAGCATAGTGTAGGAGAGAAGAGGAAGGGCGCTAGAATTTTACTCAAAATAATTATCAGGCATAAGTTCATAAATAAATATGTAGCTATTTTAAATTATTAACAAACCAATATTTAATTAATACATTGAGTTACTATTAAATTATTATCAAATTACTATACTTTTTTTCTATTGTTAAATTATACTTTTTAATATTCTCTGCTTATGTGACAACAAGAATTCAGAATACATTACTTTTACTGATAAAGGTGCTTTGGTTCTCGTTTCATTTTTATCTCTTCTTATTATATTGATATGTATAATCTGCATAGGTTTTCTCTTAAATTAAATTATGTATTTTCGAAATACAGTGAAAATTGCTTTGCGTGGGTATCAAACTTGCGTCGTCGTGCACAGTTACATACAAAAATGTAGAAGTAGTGACGTAAGCAAACAGATTACAGGGTTGGACCAGATTACTGATAAGATTATAGAACGTCACTAACATATAACATCCCAATAGAGACAAGATAAATCAACAGAGTACTAATTAACACTCAATTTGAGTTCTGGCCTCTGTGGTATGCCAAGTTTTCCCCTTTTACCTAATATATAATATTTTGTATCTTTCCAGGGCACATTTAGTCACGTACCCAAAGAGCGACTTGGGTTCAAGTTGCGCGGCGGTATAGACAAACAAGTTACTATCAATGTGAAGCAAGTCACTAACAACGCACAGCCAGAAACTGATGATCCACAAGTAAGTACAATACATAAGACTACATACATCCTTTTTAGAATTTCATTAAAATAAAACTTTATTTCTACACTTTTTTATACTTTTCTTTAAATTCTTTGCCTATTCGACTTGTGGTGACAATTTTTGAACTGTACTTAAATTATTGTCCTTTCCAAATATCACATAACTTATTAAACCCCATGTTTTCTCTCTTCGTGACCTTCGGTTGAGTGGTAGAGAAAGCCTATATATAGCATTAAGTCCGCTTTACCTACTTGTGCATAAAGTTTAAATAAATAAAAGACTTGATAGCCCTGAACAAACAGTCTGTATCGCTTTCCACATTTGCCCTTTTTTAAATAAAAAAACGTAAAAACCTTAAACTATCTCTTTTTGTTTTCAGACAAATTACAATGGTGGACTATATATAGAACGATGCTTTGGTATACTTCTTGCTCCTGGGAGAAGTGTTAAGCACTCTGATATGAGGCTACTTGAAATGGTAAGTCTAATATCATATCAATGATTGAATCATTGATATGATATTTTAATGATTGAATCATTGATATGATATTTATTTATTGCTTGTCGAAGCCGCGAGATGTAGCTTAAATATTATTCTACACCTTAAACTACCAATATTCCAAATTTCAACATAATCCATCCAGTAGTTTTTGCATGAAAGAATTTTATAGTATGATTTTAAGGTATATATTCACCTAAATATTACCAATTCCACTTTTTCCACATTACAGGTGAGCGGTTCGTCAGGCGGTTCAGGATGTTCAGTATGCGCTCTATGGAACGCCGGTGAATCAGCGCTGGCTGCCTTCAACGTGGCGAGCGGTGACGGCGCTCCAGCATACATGTCTCTGGCCTTGGATCTCGTTATTAGAGGCATACCGGATCCACTAAGGTGAATAATTATATATTAATTTTGTGAAAGCGGACTGATAATACGAAATTATGTCGTCTCATCTCGTTCGTGCTGCTGATGTCATATTATGGTTATGAACAGAAAAGGAAAACTGAAAACATACGGGCTTTAACATACCAGCCTAGTCAGCGTATCCTTACGAGATATTGAATTTAAAAAAAGTACTATGTAAAGTTTACCATTTTTGATTATTGTAGAGAATATCTGTAAACTTTCTTCTTAGTTGGGTTTTATAACACGCATAGGATAAAAGAGGGTGATGATAACACGTATCTTTAGTAAGACTCTCACTACCCGAAAAGTGTATTTTGAATGCTGTTTAATTTTTTTTATATTTCTGTATTTTCAGGTTAATCATCGAAACTCCAGTCAAAATATATCCGCCTACAGAAAGATTTTGGTATTATTCAAAGAGGCCGCTAGTCCAACAGTTTTACATTAATCTCAAAGAGGTATGTTGTTTTTTAAATTTTCTTTTAACTTAAGTCACCTCGTAACAGTAATGTGTAAAGATTAAATATGAACAGCTTAATTATGTTCTTCTTCGATATACTGCAGCATAGTATTACTCTGGGGTTGCTAACGTTCTTAAACGGTAGTTATTATTTACCCACCTTAATGCAATTAAAAAGGGGATACTACAAATGTATGCATTTACAAATCTTAGCTCAGCGAAATAGTAAGTTGTAAGCTTGAAACCAAGTAATATGTATAATGTTGGAATTTCTATGTTTTCAAAATATTCCTAACTTTACTATTTCAGTCAGTGGATGCTCTCGGTCAGCTACAGTACGAGGTGGCTAATATAGAGACATCTGACGAGTTAGATCGGTCTCGTCTCAACCTACCATTGCTGTCCAGTTTATTGCCGTCGCCTCTGTCGAGTGCACCGGCCCCTCCATCGCCTTCGGAACCTGATTCTGGTAAGTCGTTATTAATATTATTAATAATAGAGGTGTTTGTTTGTAACACTAAATAGAAAGATATTTATATTTTTTTTTCGTTTGTGGTCTGTACTCGCGCTTAACACCAGGTTCGATATAGTCATATTGCCGTGTTTTGTATAAAAAAAAATAATCAATGATCTTGTATTTACTTCGATAATCATAGAAATAAAAAAAATTATCGAATAAAATAAAATATAAATTCTTGAAAGCAATATTACAATTCAATAAGACCTTATTGTCTTTTGTAGACGGCGATGAACCGCTTCTCAGCGGCACCGGTGAAGTTTCAAAGGATTGTGGAG
The DNA here is from genome assembly GCA_905475405.1 of Schrankia costaestrigalis. Taxonomy (NCBI): domain Eukaryota; kingdom Metazoa; phylum Arthropoda; class Insecta; order Lepidoptera; family Erebidae; genus Schrankia; species Schrankia costaestrigalis. The sequence goes on from FR997826.1 coordinate 19,045,987, forward strand.
AAGATGTACTCGTGAATTGGGCACAAGTTCTCAGGAGGTATGTTATTTACAATTCTACTTACTTAACAAAAATAGTCAATAATAATAAGCTCAGTACTTTGATTTATGGACCATAAAAAAACCTGTCAATTAATGGGACTGTAAGACATAGCCACCACAGTGGAAATTCGCGTAATTATATTATTTGTTTCAAATCGTTTCTCAGTTAGAAGTAATTTATTTTTAAAACGTCATTAATGCAACAATGGCAAAGACTAAGTTTTCACTGGGAGCAAAAAATTACGAGAATTAGACTTCAGCCATGTTGGAATATGTACCAATAATATTATCTTTTGTAAATGATAATAACCAGATTTCCATATTTTAAGCTGGACTGGTCCCAGGCCGCGAGCCTTGAACCATCTGGTGCGTGTCGGTGTACCAGAAGCGCTACGAGGCGAAGTGTGGCTGCGTCTAGCTGCCGTCGACCAGAACGATAAACTCATGGAGACTTACAGGACTCTCATTAGTAAAGTTAGTATTTATTACTAATTAATAGTCCTGAAAAATAAGCAAGTGTAAGGAATTGATAGCCCTTGGGTCAGTAAGGTTCTGGAATGGTGACCGCGTACCCGAAAAGACAGAGTAGGGAGACCCCTCACACGGTGGACCAACGATCTGAAAACAAATGTATAGAGGAGGGACACGACTAACACATACAGCCCAAAATTTATATTAATCAGTGCCTTTACTGCCGGTAGAAAGATTGCCCTAAAGCTGCTATCCGTGATTTGTTTAATTAGCATTAAACAAAAACAATTACCACACTAAAGACTTTTATAAACACAAAATACACTTTTTAATTTCGTTTATTTATTTATTTAATATGGTACACTAACAGCTATACATATTTATATATTTTTTAAAACTAACAATTATTATATGTATTGTTCTGATATGTATGCCAATTATAAACGTACACAACATTGACAGTGACTAGGTGACAACACGTTCACTAATAAAATTTATACATCAAATTAAAAATCAAAATAACATAATTCGTTGAATATTTCTATAAGAATTTATGAATGTCATTATAGCTTATTGATTAATGTAACTATGTTCGCAGGAATGTCCATTCGAGCAAGTGATCCAACGCGACATAGCTCGCACGTTCCCGGCGCACGACTTCTTCCGCGAGGCGGGCGGCCTGGGGCAGGACTCTCTGCTGCGCATGGCCCGCGCCTACGCTGTGTACGACCACGAGGTGGGCTACTGCCAGGGACTTAGCTTTCTCGCCGCCACCTTGCTGTTGCACGTAAGTAATATTATCTTATATTAAAATTGAGATAACAAGTCAAAACAGCTCTTCAACGTTGCCTATCCACGGGTACGGAGCAGAATATTCATCAATAGGATTGAAAAAATTCTTCGCTTCTAGATTTTGTGGTATCCTATTGGTGACTATTTCTCCGTTTTACTGGTCCGTTATTACTCCGTGTGGTGATGGAGTAAGAATACAATATGTCACCACCCCATCTCATCCAATGGGTATCGTAAAAACCGACTAAGGGACTATCCGTGAAAATTACATTTACGAAATAAAAAGAAGGAAAACTTGAAATTAAACCATTTACCAATCCGTCTGGGCAGCGTGGTATTAGTAGTCCAAATATGCCTCCGTCACGGTAGGAGGTCATCACTGCAGTGGGACATTAATGGGCTGTTATGATTATGATGATGATGATGGTCCGTTGCCATGCTCCGTTCACGAAGACAGGCAACCAAGAAAACTTGTCAACATTCGGTAAAGGGTATTGTGCTAAGTTTTCTTTCTTTTGCACTCTGCCTTATGACACTTTACCGCTTTTATGACACTTACGGGATAAGATAGGGTGGTGATATTGTAAGTCCCCACACAAAAAGTGATGAATTACTAAGCACAAAAATGTTGTCTAACAAGCTAATACATATATCATTTTAACGGAGTAATTAATCATTGCAGATGCCAGAGGAGCAAGCGTTCTGTCTACTAGTGAAGCTTATGTACGGCTATGGACTGCGTGAACTGTACAAGGATGGTTTCGAAGCACTCTACATGAGATTACATCAACTTGATAGACTTATGGAGGTAAGGGGTAATCTCTTGTTTCCTTTTATTTTTTAATGTCACAGCGGATTAACGACTTAGTTAGGGCTCCGGGAAACAAACAGTTACATGACTGAAATATTAGGAGACCTATATGCAATAGTGGACGTCAATGGTCTGATATGCCGATGATGAATTACGTCATCGAATCTGTTGGATAGTGGGAATACAGTTCAGGAATGTGGACCATATGTTGTAATGAGATAACTAACAGTGTTTATACAATATGAATAGTCAAAAGAGTCCATATAATTCTTTGTTTCTGTATCTCAGATTTATAGTATGAATATATATTTTGATTCTACCTTAAAAAGGCTTTCTATCTTTATACCATTTTTATTTAGACAATGACGACAAATGTTGCAAACATAACATTGCCATTACCTCTTTTATTATATTTTACTCACAAATGTATATTTTTCTGTACAACAGGAGCAGTTGACAGACTTGCGCGCTCACTTCCAAGAGTTAGGCGTGGAGCCGCACATGTTCGCTTCACAGTGGTTCCTCACTGTCTTTACGGCGAGGTTCCCTTTGCCATTGGTAAGTGCTAGTGTCATTTTTTGTTTATCTTGTATAACATTTTTGTAGTAAATGCTTTTGTTTTGGGGTCCATCACAACATTATTCATCATTGCATTAATGAAGTGATCATGATATAAGCTTTCATCATAACATCATCATAACAGTCCATTAATATCCCACTTCAGGGACGGGCCTCCTCCAGTGACGGGCCTCCTCCAGTGACGGAGGAATACTTGGCCTACTAATTCCACGCTGACCATATCAGATTGGTATTGGGTTTAATTTCAAGTTTACCTTCTTTTCATTACGTAAAGATAATATTCACGGATTGTCCCTTACTTGGATTTTACGACACCCATGGGATGAGATGGGGTGGTGACACACTGTATTCTTACTCCGTCACCACACTTAGACATATTAACCAATATGAAATGCAAACAAAAGCTGCTCAATGCTGATTAAGGGTATGTTTGAGGCCTGCAGATACGGCCATAAAAGAACGTTAATGTGAATGAACCTATGTATTGCTCTTAACCATGATGTTATTTTATTATTATATTTATTCTGCAACTAACGCTATGTACATTTTTCAGGTGTATCACATATTAGACGTATTCCTACTACAAGGTATCGATACGTTGTTCCAAATAGCGGTGGCGCTACTGTCAAGATCTCGTAAAGATTTGCTTTCACACGACTTCGAAGGAGTACTCAAGTATTTTAGGTGAGTTTGTACAATAAGTTCAAAAATCATAACATAAAAGTGACAGTTACAATTTAAAGCAGATGTTGTAAGGATCAAGAGAAGTACAGCTTGCGCAATCTTACTTGGCCGGCCTGAAGTTAGCTTTCAGATACGTTCCAGCATAAACAAAAACCAGCAACACACTCGCTTCCCCACCATCATATTCGCAGCCATTTGCAACAACTTCAAACCGACCAACGAGATTGCGCGTATTGCGTATTGTATGCTAAAATGATGAAGTATGAGTGGTACTACTACTTCTATGGGAAAAAGAACAATATTCTTTTCAGCCCCCTTTGAGCTCGAAAATAATATGTAACAATGTTTAAAATAATAAAATATAAACAGTATAAAATATACAACCTTTTATTTTTGTTAATAGGGTAACATTACCAAAGAAATGTCGCGCGGAGGAGTCGTCGCGGCAGATAGTGAAGTTGGCGTGCAGCATTAAAGTTAAACGTTTACACAAATATCAACAGGAATACGAGAAGTTTATCAAAGGTATATACTAATCACCTATACCGTAATATATATTTCTGTCTTTATGGTTTGGTTAGTTGCCAACCTGATTTCGATAGTTTGTGCAAGGCTTTTGACTGAGATAGTACGACAACAGTCAGCAATTACCTTTTACGTGCTCTCCGAGACATGTTCAGATGTAAAGTATATAATTATGTTTGCATGTATGCCTCTGTAATGAAATAAGCGCCTTACTGCAACAACTTAACAGTATCTTCTTCTTATTTGTTGCCCTCTTGAAAGATTGCCTCCTTAGTTTGTCCACCTCAATAACAATCTTTCGCGTCTCTGGCATCTTCATCAACATTATAACAGCCTATTAATGTCCCACTGCAGGGACGGGCCTTCTCCCTTGACGGAGGGATACTTGACCTACTAATACCACGCTGGCTAGACAGATTGGTATAGGGTTTAATTTCAAGTTTTCCTTCTTTCTATTTCGTAAAGATAATATTCACGGATAGCCCCTTAGTCGGTTTATACGACACCCATGGGATGAGATGGGGTGGTGACATATTGTATTCTTACTCCGTCACCACACGGAGAATCTCGCCTCTGGCATCTTAACTTGCTCTAAAAATCTTTGATACATAAGACATTTTACTTATGCCTACTATTATCATTTTTTCCTCCTCTTTTAATTTATTAGGTAACTAAAATTATTAAGCTGACAATTCCAACTCAATTTAAATTAATTATGTTATTAGAGAATATTTGTATGCCATCTCAATGGCAAATGTGCTGGACTATTTATTGTTATATTATAAGACCAATTGTATCCACATTTAGACAAATAAATACATTTATTATTGTCTACAGAATCAGCTGAGAAGGAGAAAATCAATGTTGAACTAGAAAGCTTGAAGCTAAAGAACGCACAATTACAACAAGAGAAAGAAACACTCGAATCACAACTGGCAGAGGTAAGAACTTATTTAACCTTTTTAGTCCCAAGGCTGGGCAAAAGTTAAAAAAATAATATGATAATAAAAAGTTCTTAATTATCTACTTAACATTTTAGTTTTTCAAAATAAAGAAGAATACACTAATAATACATACAAAATTTTAGTACTACTAATACTTAAACTTAACCTAAACAACTTATAAACGTTGTACTGTGGAACGCGAATGCGCTCCATTGACCAAGAGAAAAAAAATAAGGAATTAACTTTTAACTTAATAAATTACTAACATCTAGGAAGTGTAATATTACTAACACTCTTCTTATATGGCGAACTAAGAAACTTTAACGTTTGCTGAACATAATCGTTAAAAATCTTTCTGTCAAGCAAAATAAAGATAAATTTTCATACCGCGTTAATCTTCCGTTTTCGTTAATGTAAATGTAAATTCTCGTACTTTAAAATCGTTAAAAATTCGGTTAAGTTAACTTTAGTTGTCAAATTGTCTTACCTATTTGTGTGACAATTAGACAACTAAAGTTAACTTAACCGAATTTTTAACGATTTTAAGGTACGAGAATTGACATGCATATTAAAAAAAGAAATATTTCTATTAAGTAATATTTTTTTATAAATATGTAGTTAAAATTATTCATTGTTTGGTTTCTAAGTTCCCCATGATTCTCTTTACACCGGTTCTCTGTTTACTGTAACTAAGTATATTTTTAACTAGCTGTCATCGTTCATCTTACGGCTGGCTACGCGTATTCTGTTCGAACGTGAAGACTGGATGCCATCAATGTCAAACTATACAGATTTAATTGATGAAATTATACCATTCTTATTGCCTTTATTGATCTACTATTTTTATTATGGTTTTTACTAAACATTAAAATTTAACTAAAAAATCCTACCCAGTTCCTAAAGTAATAATAATATCATTAATTTTACCATTCGATGTAAAAGAAAATAAAATACAAATAAATCTCATTAATGTTAATTAAAATTTATGTTTTTTTTAATGTACCCCAAACAGGCCATGTTTCATTAATCCATGGACACTAATGTCTAAAGCCAGACGCTTTATGCTTATGACAAAAAGAGAGTTTTTACTCAGACTCTGTTTATTCCCAGTTATTCTGATAGTTATGTAGAAGCACACAAAAGTACAAAAACACTGTGAATATTAGCTGTAAAAATAATAAAAAAATGAATAAAAATAATAAGAACCATTTCTGAACATGTTATTTGTGTAACTTATAAAATATACACTGATTCATGATTATACTCTTTTTTAATCACTACTAGGTAACTACTAAAATCACTACTAGGTAACTACTAAAATGTGCCTACATCATATACTAGACATCGCAGGTTCGCTCACGATAAAAAAATAACTGAATAATTGCTGCAATGAACTGCACTGAACTGCAAACTGAAAAAATTCACCATTTATCGATTTATTTATTTAAAATAAAATTTACCCCAATGCGCCATATAACATCATATTGTCTATCAACTAATCTCTGCTTTGTTCGTAAGAGAACCCGTAAGCTTCTTCTCTGCTATACTGCTAAACCGATTAAAAATACATACACCAGTTTCACCACAAAACAGCAGTTAGATACGGGTTACTGTTATATTAAAAAGCAGTATTTAGTTTCAAGCATTTATGTTACATACAAACAAACACTATTTGAGTTATTATGAGAAAGAACTTTTATACAAAGTGTTCCTTCAGCATTTAAAGTGAGTTTAGATGATTACGTTATCTCAGTCATAATAAAAATACCTCATAATTTTTAAAGTAGGTAATGTATAAATATTAGTTCAATAATAGTGCAAATAGTTTTTAACTATTGCATTTATTGCAGGTTCTAGTTTGGTACCAAAACTTCTGAAATTGCTGTTTATAATAAAGATCCCAATTACAACTAAATGCCTTCCAAATAGCTCTTCTAATGTGTAATATTAATTAATTATTAAATGATTTTGGTTTACGTGATACTTTATAAAGGGAATACTGATACAGCCAGTTATGTAACAAACAAAAAAGTTTTATCACATAGAAAAGGAGATACAACAGTCTTTAAGTTTTCATTAGAAAAAAACAGTGGCTCAGACGCATAATGTCCTTTATTCAAAATGTCCACTGGTCGCAAAATGTCTCATTCGCAGAATGTCTCTTTCGCAAAATGACCTTTTCTCAGAATGTCTCTTTCGCAGAATGTCCACTTCTTCCTTTTCCTTATAATCCATTTATTTTAAGCAATTAGTTTACACACGTCGAGTTTGACGTGTTTATTTGTATAATTTGGGCTTATGGCTTATGTATATGGGTAACATACAAGCCATAAGCCTTACCTATAAGCCATTAGCTTATCTATAAGCAAAAAAATAAAATATAATTCAAATCACATTTATTTCTTTGTTTAAGTAAATGCTAATATACATATTATGCAGTTGCTTAGCTGTCTTTACATTTTTAGTTTAAAAATAATTTTACTATAATTGTTATAAAGTCAAATAAAAAATTAAAACATGAAATAAGTATGAATCATTTTCAATTATCTATTTTAAAAGCTGTAAAAGTATAACTTTTTTATAAATTGTGGCAATGTTAAATGATTATGTTGTAATTGATCTAAATATAATGCCTTATATTTTTTACAATGTCTATGTCGTTTTAAATGTCTCGTTTTCTTCAATTCTGCTGCACATTTTTTTAAAACTGTCCCTTATTTGCGACATTTTGAGACCAGTGGACATTTTGAGAAAATGACAGTATGCGTCTGAGCCAAAACAGTGCCTATAAAATAACATCTCTATAGTTTTGTTTTGTAGTAGTAATAGCGCTTTTTGGAAGGCATGTTACCGTTTTCAACTTGTATGAAGCAGTGCTGTAAAATAACAAATTCAAGATAATATTCCTATAAGACTGAGCAATGTGCTTAATTTGATATTAGTTTATGTAAAATTGTTGATATGAATAAATTTCTAAAATATTGTTTATTTTGTATTTTTATAAATAACATTTTTAAGCCTTTATACATAGAGACAGCATTAGCCTACCTATGTTAGAAACGGTCCCTGGATAGGACCATATCCACTATCTTCATCTGTATTACATACGTACAAAGAGGGTAATCAACCATGCTTTAGGAAATTAGAACTATATAGTTTCTAAGATTTTCCACGCCAAAAGGCAAATTGCTAGAACAATATCATGTCAACTTCAATTTGGTCAAACGGTTAAGCTTTTAGCATACTTGGGTTTGCATGGATGCTATATATTATTATAATAATATTACGGAAAACTTCCAAATTTTCCTCAGCGGTGGCAGGCTTTGCTTTTTGCTCGATATTTATATCATTTCTTCAACAGGCCCGTGCATCTTCGGAAGAGAATCAAAAGGAGGCCGTGCATTACGCGGCTGTGGCACGTGACTACAGAGAAATATGTGCTCGGCTAGATAAGCAGCTGCACAATATGCAGGACTTCGTGAAAGATTGTGTCGCTTGCAGCGTTAAGATGGCGCAGAAGGATAATAAAGATGGTATGTTGATTTTTTTAAATATTTTCGTTTACACTATGTCAGCTAGCCCTAGTTTCGGTCCAGTAAATATTGCAGAAGTTGTACTATGGAAAGGACAAATGGAAAATCTCGTTGTCTATTTTTTGTAAGCTTTTTTTATGTGGAGAATATACTTTGTGAAAAACCCTCCTCCGGCGTTTGACGAAGAAGTCGAACTCACAAACCAGTCTACCGACTAAAACTTTTGCGGTGCCCTTAAGAGAGAGGCCTAAAAGAGTTCGCATTTTTAGTATATCAAAGAAACCTTAAGATGTATCTGATTAATCTTATAATACAACTTAGGTACTAATTGGTCCTTGAACTAATAATCACGCTACCAAAAATATAGGAGACAAGTCTATCAATGAAGTTGCAGAAACTTAGTTTTATGTTACTTCAACAGAATCAGAACAGAAAGGCGACGAAAAAGAAGGTTCAAGTGAGAGAGAGGCACAACTGCGACAGCGCGTCCGTGATCTAGAACTTGAACTCGCTCAGGTGAAGCTAGCACATGTGCAGGCACAGTGCAGTAATCAGGTAAATATACTAAACTCTATTCAAGATAGCATGAGAAATAATATAAACATGTCAAACTGCAAAAATCCATAGGCTTTCAAAGTTTTTTATCTAAAAACATCAATTTGTAATGTTATTCTTCTTCAGCTGTCATGACATATTAATTAATGCAAAACAAGTTTGACAAACAGTACTATTTTAGGTTCTTTATCATGTCGATTAGATTAGGGAGTATGTAATAGGTATTCTAAAAAGGAAAAAAATAATTAATTGAATACTTGATGATATTTATAAAATTAAATTATATATTAAATTATCCAAACTAATGAAATTATGTTATTATTGTTAAGTCGTTGACTCATTCATTTGTTTTTTATAATGATTTTCGAGTGCTCTTCGTGACCATAGATTTTATGTATGAAATAGTAATCGTGACATTAAAAAGACCCATTTTTTGGTTTGTTTACCTAATTTCTCACGCCCAGATGAATAGAGTGCAGTCGTAATAACTTTATCTTGAAGAACCCCTTAAATGTATCTTAGTAGGGACAGCTTCCTTTGGTAATTGAGGAATGCTACTAGTATGACGCTTTGTTTCGAGTTTCCCTTTGACAACTTTGTGTGAATTATCTATTATTACGCCTGCAGATTCAGGAGAAGGCGTTGATTGTATTCTTAGTCTCCCCCAAAAGGATAAGAACTTATCCTGCCTGCATGTGTTCAAATGTGAGAGGTCTATTCAAAAATCGATACCGTCAATTAATAGACTGAGACGGCCAATGGAGGGTAATTGCATAGGACCTATATGTGCCATATTTGACACTGATAATATTATTTTACATACAGCGGAAATTTGCATACATACATACATAAACTAACGCCTTATCCCGTCCGGTAGGCAGTGACGACAGAACGCCACTTTTCACGATCCTGGCAAACAGATTGGGCCTCAACCACATTCATCAAGCGAGTCATACATGCACGTCAGTTACAAGTGCTTTTTATTTGGAAACTTTTAAACATTTATAAAAATTCCAAAACCTTTTTCCAACAAATACTTTTTAAGTATTTTATTGTTTCGCAGGAGTTGAGTCATCAATTAACAGTAGCACTCAATGAAGTAAAAGCCGCCGTTAATCAGAAGCAATCGGTTGGACCGTGGCTTGTACGCACACTCGGTATGTACTCTATAATATATAAATTATTAACAATCAAGTTGCATGATTGCATTTCCAGACCGTTACGACTTGGGGAGCTTCAACTTCAAGAAACGAGCGTACTCCCTTTTTAAAGGTCGGCAACGCATCTGTGATTCCTCTGGCGTTGCGGGTGTCTATCGGCGGCGGTGATCACTTACCATCAGGTGACCTGCTGGCTCGTTTGCCTTGAAGGCACATAAAACAACAACAAAAAAAAATATTAAACGTTAACGGGATTTCTTAAGGCAATTATGAACCTGTGTTTTGCTCGACGTTTCATGATATAGGAGGCCAGGATTGTTTGGTCTCGGTTCTTAAGTCTTAAGTTTAAGTCTAAGCAAAATACTATGGGGTAATTTCCATTTTACGCTTAATATTAAATAATGTAACTAAAACAAATTTTAGGCATTCATTTTGCTTTGCCGTATTTAATATCGATATAGCTTTTTATTATTAATAGTTTATAGAACAGTCGGAAAAAATATGGCCTACTATGCTCTATACTCCATTTGTTTAGGTATTTAACTAAATGTAAACAAAAGAAATAACAATGACAAATCACGGATGGCGTCTGTGGAAATCCGTCCGAATGATATATCTCCGTGTGGTGGCGGAGTAAGAATACAATATGTCACCACCCCATCTCATCCCATGGGCGTCGTAAAAACCGACTAAGGGACTATCCTAACTTGAAATTAAACCCTATACCAATCCGTCTGGCCAGCGTGGTATTAGTAGGCCAAGTATCCCTCCGTCCCGGGAGGAAGCCCGTCCCTGCAGTGGACATTAATATGCTGTTATGATGATGATGATGATATAACTGGCAAAATTGTTGCCGCGCATGATTGCATGATAATGCAAGCTTACTTTTTCAATTTAGTCAAGTTCCCTGCTACTGTTTACCTTTAGTTAAATACCTAAACAAATGGAGTATAGTTAATTTGTTTTTTTTTTAGTTGGTTCGTTTAGTTAAATTGTTATAATATTTATTTACTAAAGTATAAGGTTCTTTTTAAATAGATATAACCTATGACTGAGACAATGCCCCACCAGTGACTTATAACTTATACTTCTTTTTTACCTATTGTAGGTCATTAACGCGAAATATCAAGTTAGCAGTGTTGAGGTGACGACCTTATGTATTAATATTTATGTGCATATCATGTATGTATGCTTGCTCGCTTGTAGAATTATTTTTTGTAGTTTTTAAGTAAATACATTCATAAAACTATTTCTTTTAATTAATTATTGATTGAAATATTTAAATAAAACATAAAAATTTATGATATATTCAGTGAAAAACAAATCCTCTAAAATTTCTTAAGATTTATTAGTCTTAACGAAAATATCAAGCTTAATTCAACGTATACTAAAAACATTCAGTCTCGGGACAATTATTTTAATGGGCTCAGACGCATCACTTCTCAAAATGTCCACTGGTCGCAAAAGGTCCTTTTCGCAGAATGTACATATTTTTTTTAAATTTATGAATCACTGGAATTATCTGTTCTGTTTGGAATTGGAAACTGAGATCTTATCTGGAATTATTATTTATAATGATACTTAAAAAAAATTTTGGTAAAAATGTTGCACTGCACACTATTTATTTCATGTGTTTTTTCTGTTCTAATAATTTTCATGAATCGATTGCTAGCGAAGATTATCATACTGTTTTTTATTACCCATGTATAATGTTAGATTTGAATGACATGTTGTGTAAAATAGTTGATTGCTGTGTATAATAAATTTTGGGACTTGTAAAAGCAATTTAATCAAAAATACGGAATCAAATTGTATTATAATATTTTTTTGTATTATATATGTAATTGTTAAATCATCTAACGAACGTCACACAAGTCTGAAAAACGAAAGCAAAGTTCCAAAATCTTGTTAAAAATTGACACTAAAAACTATGTTACTTATACAAGAATATACTCTTCAACAGGTTCCATCATGGAAGCGGCACAGAACAGACCATCGTTCCAAACTTACCTACCCAACATGACCACGGAACAAACGTCCGTCCCGCTACACAGACAAGGTTCATTTTCCAACACACAAGGTACACACAGCCACGCGAACTTAGACCGTCGTGTCTCAGAACCATACAGCCCAGATGTCGTTCGAAGGAAGAAGGATTTAAACGCAAAAAGACATTCATTACTCGTCGAGTCAAACATGACTAAAGAAGCAAAGGAAATAAACCGACGGAGCCATGACGTCACAATTGTCAAAAATCTGTCAATGGGTTGACAGCAAACTGTACCAATCTTAATTTAAAAATCGAAATTATTTTTTTAATTTAAGTTTTATTATTTTAGGCTTGTGAATATGAAAAGGAAATGAATGAGGTTTTACATGTTTAAACACCGAGTTATGAAACGTATTTATTATTCGGTTTCAAACTTGTGTAAAGCATGTCTATGAAGTGCACATAACCGTAACCACTAGTCATAATGTAATTTAATCGTGCACATTATATTCTTTATTATTTAAATTGTATTTTAAAGGTAATAAGACATAAAACTGTATTAATAACGATTGGGAATAAATAGGGATAAGATGGTGATGATTTTATAATACAACCAATATAGTATTGTACTTTAGTCAAGTATTATAATTATCAATCATCATAAAATTCCTATTTAGCTTTGAATTCTTATATTGTTAATGCTTTTTTATTGTGTATGCCAGTATGTACGATCGAACCGACTGAATTGTGACCGACTCTAATCTCATTTAGCGACTTTAAAATACAATAAGGTCTAAATTCGTTTGATTTTATTTTAACTCTTTTACGTAGAAATAAACATCATCATAACAGCCCATTAATGTCCCACTGCAGGGACGGGCCTCCTCCCGCATCGGAGGGATACTTAGCCTACTAATACCACCCTTCTTTTTATTTCGTAAAGATAATATTCACGGATAGTCCCTTAGTCGGTTTTACGATACCCATGGGATGAGATGGGGTGGTGACATATTGTATTCTTACTCCGTCACCACACGGAGTAAATATATTATCTATCATATTTACGTAATTTTCTTAATATTTAAAACAATATGCGATAGATCTTACAAGTATGAAAGTTAACGAATTGTTAGCAAGGTTATGATTAAGTTGTTTCGATAGTACTTCAGCGCAAACGAGTTCGCCATTAAACAACTCAGTCAGTTCTGTTTCTGGCAATAGAATCTCGGATTTAAAGGGAAGGTACCAATGTTTTTGTGTTAAAAGGATATTAAACGATAATTCTAATATTTATTTATATTGTGTACAAGACATAGCGTGCCTTCCGGGTTAGGTTAAGTAACTATAGATATTATTATACATATTTATTAAAAACATTCAGTATTTCACTATCACATTAACCCCCTTACTCGTAAACGCCTCTTAAATTTAATCACTGTTTAGCGAGATTTTTATCAGAAAAATCAACCTTATACCAAACATAACCGTAAGAATTTAAGCTAATCAATTGACTATATGTATAATATATAAGGATGATATCATCACTATTCATCCCTCTTTCAGTATAACTAACCGTATTATGGAAAAAATCTTAATTAGATTTTCTTTAGTTTTTAATCTCGAAATATTTGGTAAAGATAACCATTTTATTTTTTTATTTTAATAATACTGTCCGCTTGCATGTTTGTCTGTTCGTTTATCGTTCCTTGAATACCTATTTAAATAATTAATTTTGAAAGCGAGACTAATCTGTCGCAAATATTTCAGTTGATTACAAGCAAGAATCGGCACAAGCCCTACTTCAGAAAGATACCAAATAAATGTAATTAATGTATGTAATTAAATAAAGTCCGTTTTAGAGCTTTTTATTTAATTTAATCGAAATAAACACATTTATTATCTTGTTATTTTACTGTGTAATTGTATGCTTTTAAACTACATAAACAAGTATCTTTTATTTTTTAATGACACTTATGATAAAAACGTATTGTATTTTCATGATTTTTCGCAGCTATACCTATTTAATCGCTTTTAATTCATTAAATGCTACACATATCCTTGCCTTCCTCGCCCTTTTCAGAAGTATATAGACCGCTTAAATTAATTTAAGTTTAAACATCATACTTATAATCACAAGGGTTTTCAACATTACTACATAGGTATTGGAATCATTCTAATTTATCAGAGAAGCCTATTAACAGCTACTCTGTAAAGGATTCTTATAGTAGTATTATGTCAAATCTAATAATATCCACTTTTCCAAATCTAAATTCTTAGTCGATTTTTACGACATTCAGGGAATACGCTGTATTATTACTTCTCTACCACACCGAACAATAAAATCTATATGAAAAATTACATGGATTGCGAAGAACGTATGACCTAATAAAGTGATTGGTTTAAAATTTTAGTTTAATTAAAATATTTGGTTGTCGAATATTATAATTTCTTATGAATGTAAAAAAAGTATAATTGTTTATATTATTTTTATTGTGAATCGTAATTTCTAGTGACTGTTCTAGTGTGTAAAATCTGTATTAGATATTATTATATTAAAGTATAATAATTATTTTAGCAACGTAATTCGGTTAAGTGAAAGAGTATTTATCGTGTATTTTATGATATATGATATTATATTACAATAATATTATTGCAATGTAATTTACTCTCTTGTAGGTACGTTATGTATGTAAAGGTGATTGAGAGCGATGTGTAAGCTAGTTGGATGAATAATTCGTAATTCATCATTATAATATTTACTTTAAATTATTTATCAATTTATATGTAATATAGTCACGAAGTCCGAAATATTTGCACTGCGATGAAAGGCTTGTAGGTAAATTAAAAGGTACAATTATATTTTGGTGATGTAAATCTTTGATAATATTAGAATCATTTGTTAACCACTTCATTATCAATTAATATATTATTCAAAACTTCCAGCCAGCAGTATTGCGATAGGCTAATTTATTGATTTATGCTTTATTTTAATAAAGGTAGAGCTTATTTTCATTTGCGTTATTGACATTATCTTCAGTTTTACACACATCTCAAACATTTGAGAGGTTTCACCACTAACTTTTGGCACTCGAGTCAGTTAATATATTTATATTGTATTAATTTATTAAGTAAAATAGTTTCTAGGCTATTGATTTATGTTTAAAGCACTGAGAGAGTCCGCCTCCTGTGTATTATGAAACTAAAGATACGAGTAAATATTTGATTCGATACAGTTAATAAAACTGCCATAGATTAAGATAATCGGTCTTGTTTAAAGTTTTTAATATTGTTTATATATTTAGTCGTATTTCGTCCTTATTTATTTGGTAATCTTACAAAATACTAACGAATCAAGATATACGTTATCAGAAAAAAATGCTTTATTTATGATGTGCATTAAAATAGTATAAGGCTCATAGTACATATAACGTAACGTAAACGGATCGTTACCGTATCAACTCGAGCCGTTCAGTATTCTTTGTATGAAACTCCTTACTGCAAAGCACACTAATCGGAATCGTAACGTAATCGGGTTTTTGCCGTATGACACCGAAGAAAAATGCGAGGCGATGCCGATCCGTTTACGTTACGTTATATGTGCTATGAGCCTAAAGAATCTATTTCCACGTGTAGAAAGAGTCTTGTTTCGCTGCTTTGATCTTAATTTCTTATGTTTTACTTATGAATTAATATTGAATTACTTTAACTATTATATTCGGTACTGCTGATTTTAATACGTGATATACTTGCGATGAGTGATATTTGTATATTGATATTGATTTTTTTTTAAATAAAAATGATAAGTTTTTTGTAAAATTAAGTATGGTGTGTAAAAAAAGTTTGTAGCGACGAAAACTTTACGTACTTGCGTAATTTACCTATATTTATTTTGCGTATTTTCGTGATTTACTCTCGTGTATTTTACGAACTTCCGTAATTTACGGGGGTCGATTTTCGCCGTGCGGCCAGTCGCTTGACAAATCGCCTCACTAAACCGCCTTGCAAATTCTCCTTTGCGGCCTAGCCGAATTGCCATTTAGATGGTCGATTTATGCCGCGCGGCAAAAATCGTGCGGCTTTAGTCACCCGTGTAAGCCCCCCTTTTCCCTCGCTTACTTGAACAGTGCACAGATAGTTTTCTTTAAATGTACCTGTAGTTTAACTTATGAAACAATGTATCATTTATTACTAAATTAAATCATAGTATTAATAATAAGACTTGTGATGTGTGTGATCTATGCCTCACTATATCATTTGCATGACAATAAAAATCGATGTTTCTTGTAAGTAAAATGTAATATTTTTATTTTATTGCCCTAAACTTGGATGGTGGATGGTGTTTTTGTTTGGTTTCTAACAACTATAATGATCTCTATTTCTTAAAAAAAAGTAACGTATTTAATTTTACCTGTATGTATTACAGAAGTTCGAAATTTAAAATGTCGATGTTCAAATATCTATTTGAAACTCGAATGTGTATACAATCGAAAGTATTTCTTAAAATGAAGAAAATTATAATTAATGTGATTCCTATGATAATACACGATTTACAGTTATTTGTTTGATTAGGTATAAAACTAATATAATACTAAAATATTTATTGGATTATTACAGTATGCGTCCATATCTCTTTAAACTAAAGATCTTTTTACATTTCCTCTTGTGTATTACTTTTTTGCTAAATATAATTACTTTTTCGCGCTCAAACGGCTAGATCAGTTTGATTGTCTGGATGTAGCTAACAAAGGATTATCCAGAAATATACCGTTTTCGTGGTAAATTTATGGAATTCATATATAATTGTGTATGGGAGCGTCTGGGCAAAGCCAAGCGAGGTAGTTTAATCTAAATATGAATGCTATACAATTCATGCTAATACTTTACAGTAGGCGCCAACTTAATCGGCCGGCTTGTAGTTGTTGCAAATGACTGCGCAGATTTCAGTGTTAAACCAAATTGCATGGAGCGCATTGGTTCTTTGTTCCTGTACACGCGCGAACTACTCTGATAGCTAACTTTAAGCTGGTCGCGGTATTTGGCGCTTACTGCACTTATGATTATGTGATATTGAATGCGGATTATTATATTCTTTATTTAAATATGTTAATTGCAATTGTTCGCCATAAATAATAATGTACGTATAACAAATACAGCTTAGTTGTGTAGGTGATTATTTTAATAGATATTATTGTAGTTAACAGCTTTATAAATACGCGATTGTAATTAGATAGTGATGGCAAAACTTATTGTGAATTGTTATCGCTAAAATATGTTGTTTTAGTCTGTCATTTATGGAAATAAACCATTTATTAAGATATATTTTGTATTTTATTTAAGCCTGATACATATATCTCAAACGCACTAAGAATTGTCCTTTGAGCGACTAGAACTTGCAATCCTCTGCACGGCTGCGCGATTGTCACGCCACTAAGCAAGTTGAAGCTGTGCTTATAGAAATAGTAATGCATAAGTTACATAAATATCTAAGTATAATACCTAATTCTAAGCTGAATTGTCATCAAAGTATGTTTTATGTGTATATTACGCTAATTACACTAAGCTATAGAACAGAACGACTTATAAAATAATTGGCGAAAGCGACATCTATTATGGAATAGCTGTACTATTGTTAATTTTAGATCCTACCACCAGATGGCGCTGGTTATTTCGGTCGAATAATGCAAGTTATTTTGTTTTTTATACCAATTATTATTACACAATATTATTTTGTTTTTAAAAATTCTACAATGATAAGAGCCTCCTCCATAGACGAAGCGAAATCCAATGACACAGGGTGAGTTCCTACAAATACCTACCTACTGTGCTGGTTATCGAGTTTTGTGCGAAGTTCTAGATTTTTGGTAGAAAGAATATTGACTGATAAATAATGGTCCCTTCGTCGAATACTACGATATCCTAAGAGGATGAATGAAATAGGACGGTAACACCTTTTATTCTTAGACGGACACACTACCGGAAATTGTTACATCAGACCGTTATGTATTATGCTACTTATTTTGCATTCTTTTAATTGTAATTTGTAGTATTCAGTAGCATAAATTCATGTACTTGTGTACATTCCGGCTTCCGTATGTAACTGATAGAATTTATTGTTTTTTTTTTGCGAAGTTAGAATAATAATGTTACAACCCTATCATGGCTTGTTGGTTTTCGTCAAAAGACTAAGAAAATCAATGCATATAATCATAATCACAGCCGGCCAATAGCCCCAGTAGGTACACGACTACTGACCAGGGAAGAGACCGGCCTCCGGTGGTGATACTTGATACCTACCGGTTACAAATACTTACGTAATTACACCGATTTAGATGATCCTCCTACTTATACAAACACTGCGGATAGCATTGGTATACCTAGTGCTTTTTATTGACGTTGAGATCTGATTTTCCATATTCGCCTTTATAACCATAACACATTGAGAATAATATTATTTTAAATTTATGAAAATATCTTTCTCGCTAACAACGCATGGTAATAGGTGCTTTCATTTTATTGCGGAACAACTACTACGAACATCCCGTCAAATTCTCATAAAACATGTTTTTATGAGCGCAAAATAGTTTTGCTAACTATTGTCCTACAGTCGTCTCATTGTAACTATTTATTAAATATAACTTTTGAAGTCACTATGCAAAATTAAAAAGCTTGTATCTTGATTGTTATTTAGTAATTGTTCAGGCTATATTTAACAACAGTTAGGTAAGCAACTAAGTAGTTTATGTACCAGCTTATGACAATTTTTCAAAATTTTGTCACCTAGTACGAAAACAAGTACAACGTAGTGTAGGCCCCCAGCTAGGTGGACCTGACCAAAAGGTCTCTGGCAGGACTGGATACGGAAGGCGCAGGACCGTGTTTTGTGGCGCGTGTTAGAAGACGCCAATGTCCAGTAGTGGACGATAGGCTAATTGATTTATTGAAAAGTATTCGTCCAATAGGAAGGTAACAATACAGTTACCTCAAAACTCTCTAAAACTTGTCTGACGTTAAGATTCACATTTAACCATGCCAGATGCATATTTAGGTATAACTCTGAGTGCCTCTCCTACACTCATTAAAGACATTATATGCTAATAAGACCCCTAGCCCTGTTAGTTTTTTTGTGCTTCACCTAATTAATAAACAAAACCGCGTATGGCACTTAATTCAAAACCTAATAATAAGTATATCGCTAATATTACAACCATGTTCATAACGAGTATTTATAGCTTTAGTATAATTCGGTATGTAAAGTAAAAGTTTACCTATGTTGAATCCAAAACCATTTAGAGATTTTAGATCGATAAGTAATAAAATCATATTTTTAGCGCAAAAAAACGCAAGATTGTGTTTATTTTTACAATTATTACATAAATTACTTTGTCTTTCATTTGACGTCTAAATGACATCATGTCGCCCGGTTCAACAGAAGTTTGTTTCTGCTTTCATTGCTCAATAACTAAAACAACTAAATTTGAGTACTTTTGCCCTCCCACCTACAGTTTATTTGCAGTAAACAGCCAAAGTAAGTAATTAGCCCGCATGAATGACGTCACAGATGCGGTCGAATTACTCACTTTAACTTTTTACTACAAATAAACCACAAGTAGGAAAGCAAAAATACTCAAATTAGTTGTTTATAATTAATAAACCTTTAAAATAAAAATATAAAAAAAATACCAAAAAAAAACTTTACATACCGAATTGCTGTGACCTTTTAACGTGGGAATTCAGAACGTTTCTAGAACTATATTTACTTGAAAATGTAAAAAAAGTGCAAGCAGGTGTGTCAAAGACCACATGTTGGCATCCCTACTGAATGAACGTGCGAACGGAAGTCGTTCCGGGTGGTATACTCTAGTTGTTTTCGTGATGTAGGGGCGTTGCTATGTAGTGTTCACTTGTATTGTTCTAATAACTTCTTGGAAGGTCAAATCTAGTTTATTGTTACTTGTGTTGTGACGACGTGAATGCTTTATCAATTATTGTTTACAATACGTAGATGAAGGTAATACAAAGTTTTACATCTATAGAAAGTAAATCTAACCTTTATAGGTAATTTCAGTCAATTCGAGCGCATAATAGGTATTTTTCTTTTTTTATATAAATTAACAAAATATGTACAAAACAACTACCTATCGTGACGACTTCTGACTGGTTACAATAATGGCTTTATATACCTAGTTAAGAGGTTTCGTGTATGATTCCCGCTTAAAGGTCTGGGTCTTATTTGTGAACCTACCATATACCTACTTATATACCTAAATGTATTTACATAAAAAGTTTACAACTACTTAGGTATCTTATAATCTGTCATATCTTTTAAAACGACTGAAATGAGACTAAGTAGATGGCGTTGTGTAAACGTATGAGGATTCTTTTATTCCAATTTCAAAACGCATTTGAAGAGCAAGAAAACTTTTAAAGCTTATTTCGTATTGACACAATTAATCTAAAGTAGTCTTTATGTAACTTCATCAAATAATAAGTTCATTTTGAAGCCCTACAGAGTACAATTTCTCCGCGGGCATTCGCACGGCGAGCGCTTGGTACGCGAGTGAAACCTCCTCGGTAGTTGTATAATTGTGGGTACTTTCTCACGAAGTAAAGTTATTAACACCTGCTTGATGAAACGTATAATTTGTAACAGTAAAGCGTGTGAAGACTATAGATGCTAGCGGGAAAAAATCCGAATAATTCAGTTCGATTATTTCGGAATAATACTGAAATATACCGTAACTTTGGGATTTTTTCAACTGATCGCACTGTCACGTGATTTATATTTATGTGCTATAGAATTTATATTATTATGTTTTTATTTATTATGTGTATAATTAGTAGGTATAAATAATTGTAAATAAACTATTTATGCCTTTTGTCTGGTACCGATAGTACAAGCTCTGCTTTAGTTTGGGACCAGTCAACATTGATAATTTATATTATTATACTTTATATTGTTATGTAATATTTTATCTAAAATAAATTTGATTTGAAATAAATTAACTTAATAAAAAAAAATAATAAAATAAAAATAAAAATTGTTTATTATCAGACATTGTCCATAGATTTCATTTACAATCACATATAAAAAATTACAAAGTACAGATAAAATAGATGTCAATATTGAAGAAATAATTAAAATAATATAATAAAAATAATATAATTAATGATTCGGGTGAAATATTTGACGGAAAATTCGTTTGAGCGTTATCAATCTTTCACTCACTCGCGGGGGAAAAGCTCCTCCGCAAAGCATGTCCCCTTTTACCGCACCAGGCACCGCTGCCGAACGACTCGTGAGTCGTCGTGAGTCACGTCGTGACATGAGCTGTGGCAGTCGATCGCGGCGATCGATGCAAAATACCATTTTTCCAGCAAATAAAACATAAAAATATTAAGTAATTAAATCAATTTTGAATAAATCCGATTTTTTTAAATTTTCCCTGATTTATTCCGGGGTATTATTCCGTATTTTTCAGAAGTATTGCAACTATAGTGAAGACTGATGTATAAATAAATGGAAGACTGTTTGTTTTATTTTGTTATATTGTAAAAGTTTTATGATGAGATTATTGAGCCACCCAGGTTGATATGAGTAAGTATTTTTATAGTCTATAACATGCCACTTCCGAACCTCGAACCCACTTATAATCGCACCAATTGTCATCCTTGCACCATCTTGGTCTATGTCTACAAGGTAGGTACCTACACCTTGTAGACATGCGTGCAACCGTTTTATAACTTAAAAAATATCGTCGATTTGTGGGACATCCAGTACCAAGATTAAAAAATTTATGCAGAAATGATAAGCACGTCTTACGATAAGGGATGATGAAAGAAAAACAAAAGAAAACAGTCGAAGTTGCCAACATGATGCCCTAGCTAGATGAACTTTCGGATCCATAAATGTGGAATAAGCAAAGCGGGTCTGTAAGGAGGATCATAGTATTACATGGGGATCAAGGTGTAAGTTTCTGTACCTTTATAACAATAACATATTATTTGGCCAAAAGCTATAATTTAGTCTAAGTTTATAATTTATAAGTCTAGGCCCCATGCCCGCCAAAAGTGCTGTAGCTAAAGGCGTCTGTGAGATAAGACGATCGGTTACCAATAGTCGAGCGTGTTTTAGTTTCTTGCCTTTCTTTGTTATAGAAGTTGTTATATAAATATATTGTCAGTATGCAAGTACATAACTTTTTACTATTCACGTAATCATAAACGGACATAAAATAGTTTACGCAACTCTATTTATTGTCAGGGAGTTAATCAAAACGAATTCAACGATGACAAAATATTCGATTACAGCTTTATTGGTTCTCGGAAAACGATTACTGTTTGAAATAGTTGTAGACGAAAGTCATTTATAACAATTTCATAACAGAAGGAAGGCATCAGAGTACCTAACTATTAAGTACAAGTTGTTAAATTGAATTGAAATAATCCGTGACAATTTTTTATGTCCTCATTTGTTTTGTGGTATCCGTGTGGTGACAGAGTAAGAATACAACATGTCACCACCCCATCTCATCCCATGGGTGTCGTATAAACCGACTAAGGGAATAAACCGTAACTATCTTTACGAAATAAAAAGAAGGAAAACTTGAAATTAAACCCTATACCAATCCGTCTGGCCAACGTGGTATTAGTAGGCCAAGTAAACCTCCGTCACGAGAGGAGGCCCGTCCCTGCAGTGGGACATTAATGGGCTGTTATGATGATGATTTGTTTTGTGGCGGCAGCTAGTAGCTAAACATGACGTCTCAAACCAAGGGGACAGATAAAAAAGCGTTTTAGCAATTGGTTTGAGTACGACATGCCCATGACACTGGACAGCCCTCAGTATCTAGTACCATCTAGTACCTATAACCCGCAAGTACTTGCGGTAAATGGGCCGCCTTAATCTAAACCTAAATAATTTCTATAAATAAAGGAATATAACAAAATATTTAATATCACGGTAATGTTTATTTTAATATTTTTTTTTTTTTTTCTTTCTTTTTTTTTTTTTTTTTATATACCTCCCGCACTAGGGATCATGCCCTGTGTCGCGGGGACTTTTACAAACATCAATTAACGGACACATAGAACACCCAGACTCAGGACAATAATTTGTGGATCTCACAAATTATTGTCCTGCGTGGGGATCGAACCCACAACCTCATGCGCGGCAGCCGCTGGCTCTACCGGCGCGCCACCGAGGTCGTCAATATCTGCATCAGAAAGTACTATTACAAATATTTTCATCTCAATTAGGCACAGTAATCATGATTTAAAAAAACCCTCTCTATGGCCCTTAATAAACGTCTGTAGTTTTTTAAGGGCCAAATTTTAATTCAAATATTAAAAGAGTAATCAATAGAAAATATATTGTTTTCAGTTTCATTTGACTTAAATTATCATTTAGCATTAAATCACGCTTTTGACATTACTCAATCAAAAGAAAAGTTAGCAATGGCTCTTAATAAACTAACGTAGCAAAAACATGTCATAAAAACTTTTATCTATAACATATCGTCAAAATAATCACAGACGTAAACAATGAGTTTGTAACTTTTTAAATTTTATCTATGGAAATTACAAAACTAAAACATTTTTTTTATTAATAAGTAGTACGGTATAAGATAGGCCACGTACGTGGCCCGTCTTATCCTTACTATAAAATCTATTGTTATCGAGATCAACAGCTTGGACACTTTTAAGTTAATTAAAGATATTAGGGATGATTTATAATACAAAAATAATAACAAATACATGCTTAATAATAATAACAATTATAGGTATTAAAATAACGAAGACTATTGAAATTTGTTAAAATTAATTTACATTCTATATGTATAATAAGGGCCGGCCTATGTACCCGCCTCGAGCGTGGCCCTTATTAGCCCCTGATGATAGCATAATTGAAAGCGGTACAAAATAATTGTATTTATTAACACATATATATATTTTACCTTAACTAGCCCACACTATTGTATAACATTCACAATTAATTAACAAGATTTGAACAAACGGCTGTATTTTATGTAAAAAAAAATAGTTTTGGCAAGATAAAATTATAGTGGAGCTGCGTTGTCTATAACTCTCAACTGACTATAGTAGGGCCATTACAAACGTGCGAACTGAGTCATAAATCATTTTTATCAGACCTCTCGCTCACACTTATAGGCATATCGGAACTCTCGCTCGCACTCCTAGTGTTGTGTGTAACAATAAAAAAGTGATTTGTCGATAGTCAATAACAGGTAATGAGGGAAAGGTTAAGGAAATAATGCAAAATATTGTCTAGCATGATTTTTTTATATAAAACATACAATATATTAAATGTTATAAAAATTAAATTAATATAGCCATACAAAACAAAGTTACATACAAATTATAAATATAACAAATTTTAAACAATGTAAATCTTAGAATATTAATAATACCTACATTTTTATTATAGTAATGAAAACTACCTAATTGCATTAGTCATCAACGACCGCGGCATCCTGGCTACCTGCGTCCGAGCGGCATCCCTTTATCGATAACAAGTGACGCGGCATTGTCACATTCCTTTGACGTAATGATTTATGACTCAGTTCGCACGTTTGTAATGGCCCTACTATAGTGGCTACTGGTAAGATTGAGGATCGTGCGACAACGCGAGTTCGGATCTTAGCTTTACTATTGGTCATTTTTATGCATGTTTAAATGTAGGGTGCTGTGATCATTAAAAGTGTCATTTTTAAGCAACGGCTCTTGTTATCCACCGGCTCTTGTTACCCGCAGGTACCTTATTTCAATTATGTATTAGATAATAAGCTCAACTTATGTGTCGCATTAGGTCTGCCTGTAAAGATAGATTTAAGTTTATGATTAATATTAATAAATAAATATATATATAATGTTTACTTAAAGCTTTTTTAAGAACTTCAACTAATGCGTACCTACGTCTGAAAATTTATCAAAAAAATGGTATTCTGTAAGCCTCTGTTCTAACAATATTCTGCCCAGTATCAGCCTTTCCAAATAGATCTTCATCCTAAATGTACAAATTCAAATCTGTATTATTCAAAAGTACCTCGGAAATATTACAGAATCATCACCGGAACCAAAAGAACGATAACAACAAACAGACAATGATAAAATCATATTAGAACCTCCAAGTAATAGTTGAGTTTTCATTACCTCGTTAATTAGACCACATCTGCGTTTACATAGAGTAAAAACAACAGTAGGGTAAGCTTAAAAAACGACCAACTGTACTGATGTGGGGGACGGCAGTTTCGAACACTACAGTAGGATTTATTGGTAAAAAATAATTATCCCCATTTTTAATTTAATTTAATATAACTGTAACTACTAACACTGCCTTAGACGGTTCTAATTTCGGTTTACAAAAGTAGGAAGTCGAGAAGTACAAGCCTGTGTAACAGTACAGCTCTTTCTTGTATACCGTGATATGACTATAACGAAACTGATATAAAACGCGAATTCGGTCCAGGAATGAAGATAAAGACCGTAGACATAAAATTATGTTACCTTGACTCCATAATCAGACAGCACTTGGTTCCGATTGAAAGTAAAAATATATTTATGAATAAAAAAGTCCTATGGATGGCACCCAGTAGTCTCTGTCTACCCATGAGAGAGCAAAGTGTTTTTTTTTATTTATGGTGTTCCATGTGATCACATACAGGGTTTGATTTCAGTTCTTGAATAACTGCGACTATTATTTTACTCTGTGCCAGTTAACAAATAAAACTAGGGCGGAACTGGTTAAGTGCCAAGATATTACTGGAGGTAGCAGTGTGTTTCTGAGATTAGAAATAAAGAAATAATAATGCCCTATTTATATGTGATTGTATTGTTTTACTTTGATAACCTCGATACATAATAATGCCAGTAGGTCTACTGTAAAATCTTTGTTATTTATTTAAAGTAAATTTGATTTTTTCTATACCTACTGTGATGGAGTAAGTAGGTATCTACATGGTTCTATCCATCTCATCTCAATGATATCGTAAAAACCCGTGGTAAAAACCAAAAATGGTAAACTGCAAACAATTTTGTCTACGAAAACTAAAGAAAGAAATGAGAAAAAAGATACGGTCAGTGTTGTGTGTAGGGAAGGGACATTATATTAACACCTCAAGATCCGAGGGTAGATAATAATATAATATAGTATCTATCTCGTGATAGATAATATATTATTATCATCTCAGGTCACAGCTTCGTCTTCGTAGACCAAGCTATGACCTTGCATCACCAGTCAGCTTGCGACCACGGCCAGAGCAACCTGTGCCGAAACGTCAAGTAAAATAAAGGTAAATGAAATGCGCATTAATATCCCGTTTACATAATATTTTTAAAGAAAGCAAGTTATTACAATAACTTTTGCTTATCCAATTATCCAATTTGGTAATAGGTCAAGTTTCCTGGAGGAGGTTAATTTCTGCAGAGGAACATTATTTGGTTGTTATTACATTATTTTATTTAAAAAAAAGATTTTCGATGTTTTAGTCCTGTAGCTCAGGAACTATACAGCACTTAAGCATAAATCACGTAAATAATTATACTAGAACGTAGCGTCCATCAGTCACAAACCATGATCTTGTACACGACAGCCTCTCATAAACGAAGGTGATTCTACAAGGGTAGCAATGTATCCATTCCCAAACTATACATTTTACTAAGACGAAAGACTTCGTTCGTGTTCAAAGTGTTCTTGTTCAATCCTCACACAACGCCATCTAGTCCCAAACTAAGCAGAGTTTATACTATGGGTACTAGGCAACCGATAAACATACTTGTATTCCTTTTTTATGAGTAGCACCCAGACCTAATGTAAGCATTCATGTTTATTCACACAAAAATCGAACCTGAGACCTTTGCGTATAGACCACCACAAAGCCACAGAGGTCGTCGATCTTAAGCATTAGAGAGGCATCATTTAGCGGTACTTATTTTAACACTACGAGGTAATCTAAGAGAAGGGAAGCAGTACTCAGTAGAGACTGCACGAAGGCCATTATTTATAAATAATATCCAGACGTGTTATTTAACGAATAGAAAGTATGTACTTATGCTGAGTGATTAA
The DNA here is from genome assembly GCA_905475405.1 of Schrankia costaestrigalis. Classification (NCBI taxonomy): domain Eukaryota; kingdom Metazoa; phylum Arthropoda; class Insecta; order Lepidoptera; family Erebidae; genus Schrankia; species Schrankia costaestrigalis. The sequence goes on from FR997826.1 coordinate 19,073,152, forward strand.
TTATTTTGTGATTTATTTAGCTATGATCTTAAAGTAAGAATGTCAATAGTCAACAAACAAATTTCCTCCTTAATTCACCTTTAAAAGCAAAGGTGTGAATGCTGTGTTTACGTAGCAAGTGCAGTTAAGACTTAGGCTAGGTTAGGTAAAAACTTGGTTGTGCTTTGGCATTGCTAACGTCTTTGAGCAGCAGAAGAGCAATACCGACTATGGTACGTGGATACCGCTGCATAAGATGGACATTTAGCTCGTCTGCCACTTTGCAAGCAATAAAATATTTGGAAACTATGTTCTAAAATGGACAGTTGTGTGTGGCTGATATTGATGATTGTTATTACATAATATTGTCATATAGTACCCACCAAATTAAGGAAAATGTCTAAACAAAATTATTGATTACTTATTATATGAAACATTGTTGAAATTCCCGCTCGATAAACATTTTGATAAGAATCATGATAGGAAGTTACGCTACACGTGCCCTTTATCTATCAGTGGACTGCCATTGTCTGATATTATGATTGGGATTATTACCTACGCAATACCTAGGTACACATTAACCGGTAATGTAGAATAACAGTAAGTTCCAGCATGATAAAAAGGGGAATTCTTTGTTATTTAGGTATATGCAGGTCATAAATTATATAGGTAACTACGGAAATACAATCAATTTCGTTCGTTCAGCAGGAACGGGCCTCTTCCCATGACGAAGGGATACTTGGCCTACTAATACCACGCTGGCCAGACGGATTGGTATAGGGTTTAATTTCAAGTTTTCCTTCTTTTCATTTCGTAAAGATAAAAGATAATACTTATTCATAATCAATTGCTAAGTATTCTTTACACTCAATAGCTATGCATGAGCCATTTTGAGTGCGTCAATCAGCCTCATATATTCCATATTAGAACTAAAGCAGATGTATTACCATAAACGCGCACGTTTCGTACGCACGCGCATAACTAATCTCTGATTGATGTAGGTACCAAAGACTTCATCTATAGATGCTAGCGGGAAAAAATCCGAATAATTCAAGTTGATTAAATCTAAATAATACCGAAATATACCGGAACTTTGGGATTTTTTCAACTGATCGCACTGTCACGTGATTTATTTATTTTATTATATTATTTATGTGCTATAAAATTTATATTATTATGTTTTTATTTATTATGTGTAAGTATAATTATAATTTATAGGTAAGTATAAATAATTGTAAATAAACTATTTATGCATTTTGTCTGGTACCGATAGTTTTATATTATTATTTTAGATTAGTTTAATATTCGGGCGATATATTTGACGGAAAATTCGATCGAATCTTTCACTCACTCGCGGGGGGAAAGCTCCTCCGCAAAGCATGTCCTCTCTCTCTCTTACCGCACCAGGCACCGCTGCCGAACAACTTGAGAGTCATGTCACAACGTGAACCACTCACGTCGTGACATGAGTCGTGCAGACGGGCTCGCGCACGTGACGCTGCGGCCGGCGCACAAAGTTGTAGCGGCGCCGGCGCGGCGGTGACCGACGATCGATGCAAAATACTATTTTTCAGCAAATAAAACATAAAAATATTTATTAAATAAATTTTGAATAAATCCGATTTTATGAAATTTTCCCTGATTTTTTCCGGTATTATTCCGTATTAATCAGAAGTTTTGCAACTACATCATAATGTTATTACAGTTAGAATAGCAACTACATGTTTTGATTATAAGACTTCAAAAGATATTTTGAAATATTTTCTATCATGTTTAAGTAAAATCGCCATCGTACCTAACAGATGTAAATACTTATAAAACGGCCCTTTGCTTAGTGGGGACTTCTTGCATATTAATGTAGGTAGGTAGATTGATAAAACGCATTGTGATTGTGACAATGGATACGGCTATACCGGAAAGGTGGATTATATTCGCGATTTCTATCGAGCTCAGAACAAAAATTAAAATAAAAAGATTTATTTTTTGTATTATTTATTAATTGCACGACATATAAACTTAATAAGTTACTTCCCATACAAAGAAACAATTTCAAATCGTGACTAAATAAGTATATTGTATGCTTTTCAAAATAACATGTTCTAAAAAAAATTTATGCTAAGTAGTATGATATTAGTCTATGCGGATTAAGTCGTGGGGCACAGCTAGTAGAAACCAAGTCAAAAGCGTTTACATTTAGATGTTTTACACAATCTGTTTTCCATGAAAGATTATAATCAACATAAACTCATACATAATACGTTAAATGCATACAGATTCACTCTCACACGCAATCTTTGATCATTATTTGTAAACCAGGTGGAAGGTTTTACTCTCAACATGTCATTGTAATGGCAGTTGCGAATTAGCCGTAGGTCATTGATACAATGCTAAAGTATGTTATTTGTCTTTTACTTTGGAGAAGCACACGTAGTAATTAACGTTTCCTTCCTTAGTAAGCCAGTTGTCGTTGAAAGTTTAACACCTCTTGTCTATGCAGAACTTTTTTTTTATGTAACAACTTTCGCGCTATGTAGGTACTTATCATGCCCTATGTTGCAAGGACTTTTACAAAACATCAATCTAATTTTGATCCACCACAAAAACGTGAGCAGTTACAATAAGCTCCTCTCGTAACAAAAGGAAACACTTGGGAATTTATCCTTACACGAAGCACTCTTGGAAAAAGAATGTAAAACTCGATACTTGGTACATATAATTCAGACACACAGTCCACTTTTAGACATTATTAGTCTCCTCCAAATGTTTTCACAGTGTACGAACATCCATTACTGCGACCTTTATAAGGTTGGATCTTCATCGCGTGAGAGGTCTGCCAACTATGTAGGTACTATCTTTATACGAATACCGTATTCTTAACAAGTAGACAGAAAGTAATAAAGAGGTTCTAGTGAGGTAACGCTGTAGATGTAGTTGATAAGAGATTATAATCTTATTGATGGTGTTGAAACATACGGTAACGAGACTCTTGCTATACAGGGCATAAACACGACTGTTTACAGGGCTGCCACGTATATTTATTTAACAATTTGGAATGTATTTCACTAGAGCGTTTTAAAGTCCTATGCAATTACAGCACCGAGCATAATTAAAATCGCGAATAACGGCCAGGAATTACGAAGATTTATTATGACTTCAGCAAGAGGCCGGTTTCGTTTATTCTACCGCGGCTCAATGAAAGACCAAGCAGTAGTAACTAGACAAATGTTTATTTGTGTTTAGGTACAACTGTACAAGAGCAAATTATAGCGCTTCTTTACCATCTTATGGACCAAAGATGTCAATCTTACGGTCAGGCGACAGATTTGCTAGTTTCTGTGTCTGATAAATAAATGCCGCGTAAGCTTACTGATTTCTAATACTGACAACCATGCAATGTGCTAATGTATAATTTTACAATGGCATTACCATTGACAACATTAAACGTCACAATTAAAAACAAGATAAAAAGAACGAGAAAATATATTATTCAACTTTTACTTTTTATTTTTTTTATATGTAAGTAGCTCAAAATAATAAAGATATAAGCCTAGTAAGTTAAGAAAATTAATAATTTTACGACTCCATTGAATAATGTAAAATAATTTCTTTTTAATTAAGTAAGTAGTCGAATTAACTCTCCAAATGAAAAGTCGGCACTACTCTACATTTTTTTTTATTAGAAATCTACCTTCTTACTTATTACAAGGAAGTTTTTTTTGTTCATACTATCTCACAGGTGAAAAAGTTGCGTAGGTATAGAAGATGAACCTGAACGTATAACTTGTTAACGAAGTAACTTGTTGCCCTTGCCACAGTATATAAACTTACTTAACTTCATAATAGACTGTGTTATTGCCCAACATCACACTAACTTTTTTTTGACATTTCTCGAACCTTACTGCGAAGCTTAACTATGGTGGTTTAATTTCCGTCTATTCAGTATAACTGTAGCTGTGGTTATGTACGACACCTGCCAAACTCAAACAGCTTTAGAATTTGCAGTCCCCTTCTGAAAATGTGCTTCGCTACGTTACCCCAACGCTGCCTTCGAGAAGAATCGGCCCTCTCATGTTTCCTATCGATGGTTTTCTTGCAAAGCATAATTGTCTCGCTAAAGAAGTTATTTCCATCCCTTTTCATCCACCAATAATCGGCAGCCGCATCAAGGCACTTTATTAATTTTTGTAAAACTTTTGATAGTAATTTGACAAAAGTAGATTATAGAGTAGGTACTTTCATAACTTTCATAAAGTAGTGAAAGCATTATTATACCATTGTTATATTACATAATTACGATAATTTTAATTTATTTTATCAAAACTTAATAATAATTATGCATTCAAAAGTTATTGTATGTAGGTAACACTAGAAATCGATATCACATAATATTTTAAATTTATATTTTCGTAATATAATTCAGAAAAATCTTATCCTATTGTCCTATCAGCCGATAGGAATTGTCAACAAATAATTTATAATAGTCACTACCGATATAGCAATAACACTACTAAGTACTATATAGTTTAATAGTAGTAGTATCAAAACATATCGAGTCGGTATTGTTGCTACAAACATACCGGTGTCTTGTGTTGTGATTGTGAGCACATGTTGTGTCAATCGAGTACAATGATCCATTGTGAACACCATGTTGACGGAGAAATGAGGATAAGGCTATTTGCATTCTATAGTTTTTACTCTAGCAAGACTTCATAAGGAGCAATTAAAAAGCTCCTTTAACTATATCGCACGCTATAAATAAAAGGGTATTAAGTCTGAAGAACCGTTTTTTTTTTATTTTGAATTCGGAAACCTAATTTTTTTCTCTATAAATTGGTAAGAAAATAGTATTTAAATTCCAAATACTTTTTGAAATATAACGATACAATTTTTTCTTGACTATTTATGCACCCTATTTTCGAGATAGGTAAGACAGTCGCATCTTAGTTGATTCAGTAGCCGGGTATCGTTCGTGGCCGTCGCACGTATCTTTCTGAGTTACAACCCGTCCAGTCGTCAATATCGAATCAATCTATAAAATTGTAAGTATTCTAAACAGTATTATGTAAAGTTAATACCTTATTGCTTGTTAAAATTGATACTAGTTTCATGTTTTATTTTAAATAATACTGTCTTGCCTGTTCAATATAATATAATTTGGTAATTTTAACGAAATAATATTAAAATAATACTTTATAGCTCCCGATTTGCTTGAGATAATTCTGTACATCTTGTCAATTGTATTTTATGGTTGCAAGTTTCAAGTAAAATACTACCTTTTAAGTTGTTATTATATTTTTTCTTTTTTAAATTTTAGTTATAATCAAAACAATGAAGCGACGTAGGAAGGCTGGTTTAATAATGAAAGCAATCAGCAATCGCCTAAGTACACCGGACAGTTCTTAAAATGAAGAAAACAAAGACCCATTTGCTCATCATCATCATTTCCCTGCCTTTCCAATTTTATTTGGGGTCGGCGCGGCATGTTTTTTTCTTTCATACTGTCCTATCGGACGTCATCTCACTAGTAACACTCTTTGCAGCCATATAGCTTTTCACACAATCCATCCATCGTTTCTTTGGTCGTCCTCTTCCCCTATATCCATCCACACACATGTTCAGCACCTTCCTCACTACATGACTCTCATTCCTCCGCATAACATGCCCATACCATGACAGCCGGCTGCCACGTAATTTACTGCCACCGGTGCCACTTTCAAATCTTCTTACATACTCATTTCTTACTCTATCTACTCTCGTAACACCACACAGATTGTCTTTCATTCATCCCTTTTCTGGCCAACTCTCTGATCCATAAAGGACGGCAGGTGTAATCATAGTTTTATAGATCTTCCCCTTAAATTAAGGGGACTGTGGGGGTCACAGATGGTTCCCGTGAAGCAATGACCTGCTGCCATTTCATCCATCCTATGTTAACTCGGTTCTTGACCGCCCGATCTACTTCGCTATCGCTTTCAATGAAAGAACCGAAATACCGCAAGACAGAGAAGACTAGAAGGCGCATGCTGTTAAGCGCTATGGCTTCAGGACTGCCAACGTTCTAATCTGCTCTGGATCTTAGGTCCATCCTCCCCAACCAGAACAATGTAATCGGCAAACACTGCACCAGGGTGCCATTTCCTGTATGCCCGCCGTCAAGGCGTCCATAATCAGTAAGAGGTAAGGACTTAAAGCCGACCCTTGGTGAAAGCCTACCGCCACACTGAACTGGTTGGAGTTGCAAGACAATCGGACGTATAACTGGTTTGTCTTTACATAGCACGAATTAACTTCACATACTTCCCAGGTACAACTTTCTCTTTCATGTCCCACCACAATACTTCTACGAAGACCCATTTGCTGACAGTGACAACAGGGATCTAACGTATGTCCCCAAAGTATCACATTTGATAGTTTTGTTACTGTAGGTACCTACATAATGTTGTTAAATTATGTTTCTTTCATATTGAGTTTCTTTTTTATTATAACTAATTTATGATACTAAAACAAATAGAATTTCTAGATTTTCTAGATGCAATCAGTATTTAATTTATTATAATACCAACCAAAAAATATCAACCAGAAACAACTTGGTCAAACGCCTAACTTCTGCGTCTTTGGGGGCAGCCCCACATGTTGTCAGGACTACGGGTCTGGCATTGTCCTACACGGCAGGTGAGTATGCGTCCGCGGTATGGCACCGTTCGGCTCACGCAGGTATGGTCGAGTCTGCCCTGAATGAAACATGCCGTATAATAACTGGCTGCTTGAAACCTACCCCATTGGTCAAATTATACTCATTGGCCGCCATTGCTCGACCTGGTGTTCGCCGTCAGGTCATTTGCGAAAGTGAAAGGAAAAACAAGAGACCGACCCTCGTCATCCACTTTACTCGCACAATATACCCAGGGCACGCCTCAAAAGTCGTAAGAGTTTTTTGCGACACACACGTGCACTGTGCGGTGACCCCAGTAAGGCTAGACTGGACGGGTGGGCCTCAAACTTTGCACCACCGGCGGACTTCATTCCACCCGCCGAACATCTTCCACCTGGTTTCGAGGAGCAGTGGCCGATCTGGAGGTCGCTCAATAGGCTACGTACCCAAGTAGGCCGCTGTAACTCTAACCGGACTAAATGGGGTTATCTGAACCCCTCCTATAGTGGATGTGGGTGCGGTTCTCTCGTCCAGGACATGGAACACTTCCTATCATGCCCAATGTGCCCTGCCACCTGCACACCAGAAGACCTAAAAAGTGCCAACGATAATGCTGTTGCTGTCGCTGGTTTTTGGGCAAAACACATCCAAAATATATTTGAAATTAGACTTATTGCCGTCGAAACGAAGAAGAAGAAGAATTATAATCCCTTAGCCATGTAGGCAAAAGATAATTTCTGTGCTGCTTAATATAGTATCAATATTAATTACAACTGGTTATCGAAATAATTTGGTAAATTTTGGTTAAGCTAGAGAGTAGCAAGTTAAACTTAAGAGCTATTTGAACTGCTTAAAGGGTATCATCTTTTTCTGTTCCCATAAAACTATTAATATAAAAAAACTGTTATAGATACACAAACTAAACTTAACCAGCATAAAGAAGGATAGAGTAAGTAGTTCCGAATCTATGATTTTTTTAAACTTTAATACGCGATATCTCAAAACAACGTTTTCAAAATAATACCCTTTTGTTTGTGACGTGCGATATTATGATTCACATGTTTTCCTTTTTCAAAAACTTTAAAAAACTACTCGCGGAAGAAACGATGCTCTATTAATACCTATCTCTTTACAAAATTTTGGAGTTGGTAAGTAAGCTTCTGATATGGTGGCCGGAACCGAAAACATAGTGTGGGCAGACTCCTCACGTGGTCTGCCGATAAGCTGGTGAAGGTTAAGGGAAACCAAATGGATGAGGGAAGCTCAGAACTAAGGAAGGTCATGAAGAAGTTGAAGGAGTCTTATGTCCAGTCTTTTAGATGATATTTATTTATTTATTTAATGGTACTTCAACTACTTACTCACTAGGACATACCTACATAAACAATAAATTACTAATAGTTATAGGCATAGTGAGTTGGTCACTTACAGAAGTACACAACTCTCACAGAAAGATAAAGGCACAAGTAAGATAGCATTCTTGAATTAAACTTACACAAATTAAGTTAAAAATTACATAAGTATCAAATATACACAAAATATTACACAATAAGTAGGTATATGATGATGAATATGATTTATTTTTTTTGTGATAAAAAATATATAAGTTAGTATACTTCAAACCTTGTTGTATCGTGTTCATTCAGAGACAGAGTTTTAGAGTAATCATAATGGTACATACTTAGTAGTGGTACTTAGTATGTACGATTCTTGACTTTACCAAATGATTTCATAAGGTATTTTAACCCTTTTCTTGTCCCGTCTATGATATTATTATGATACACTCACACTGATTTCAATTGTGTCTACTGGCAGCTAGATTCTTATTCTAAATCGCAAAAAAATCCTGCAAATCTTGTTAACATGGAGTACCTAATCTCGATGATTATTCGTGTATTAAATTACAGTCCTTGTAGATGATTCTTGGTACAGGCACGTGGTACAAGTAAACTCTACATGCCAACATTACGTCATTATATTGTTAGCAACTTGTTTCCAATAACATAACAAATTATGAATCTGTATACCAGGTTATAGATTACTTAGGTGGCAAGGGCCGCGGCTTCAAAAAACACGTGGGACATTGATTTATGTTTATAAAACTTTTCATGCCACAGGGCTTAAATTTCTAGATCGGCAGAGAGAAAAAATAAAGATAACAAACGTCTCCCAACAATAAATAGACTGCTACGACGACGAATTACATTACCGCCGACCTAGATGAGAGAGGCACAAGACCGCGCAGGGTGGAAACGTTTAGAGGAGGCCTATGAACATAGCCGTCCTCCAAAAGCAGTGGGCTTATACATGCTGACATGGAATAACTGCTTCCTGGACGATTTCCGATTTCCATCATGGGGGAAACCCGTCACTGTAATGAAACATTACTGTTATCTAATCTGATATGAACTTTAAATTACTCAATATAGGGGCAAGAGTCCAAATGTTGGCACTGCACCAGATTATCAGCACCCCCAACAAAAACTCAAATTATAAGCTTTCTATTAATTAATTTCGGCTACCATTTAACAAACATTAAAATATCCTTCCCTCTTTCTTATTTTATTTCCCGATCCTTTTGGAATTATAAACTGATCCAAACACGACACTATTTAAAAAAAAAGCTATATTTTTTAAATAATGCGGGAACATGTCCTTCACATTACTTTGTTTTGACAGTTTCTTCTGATCGAAGGTAAGTTCTGTTTTTTTTTTATTTTACTATATTCTAGTTCTTTTAGATATTTTTTACTGAACCTTTAGGTTTTTTTCATGTATTAAATGTTTTGTAAGGCTTATCTGACAATGGAAATGAACGTTATCTTAATTTTATGTTCATAAATGAGGTGCTGACATCTGGGTTCAATTTTTTTGCGAATTGCTAATTATCGGCACTGGTACTGTTACATTACAAAGTGGTATGTAAAATTGTTAATCCATATTTTTTATTGTAAAGCGTGATTATTTTATGCCTAGAATTCAATTTTCTTGGAAAAAGTACCTACTCTATGATTTCGAATTTCATATCCTGGCATGGTGCTGAAACTAACATTGCTAGTTATTTTCATAGTGTTGATATTATGATCAAAAGAATGTCTATTATTTTTTGGATATTTTTTTATTTTTATGTATTTTTTTTTTCTGAAACTTCGGTTGTTAGGCTATGTATAAATAAAAGAGATATTGCTATAAACATTGGATTATTTCATTTATCTACCTATTTTTATATCTAATTTTAAGGTGCTGATAATTGGCTCGGTCGATGCCAGTTGTAAGGCGGGGATATTGGAGAGATATTGAAACACCGAATGATTAGACAATACTAACTATTTATTGATATAATAACACATTTATATATGGAACAATATTATAAGGTGGTTACACACTACACCTCCTTCCCTAAAGAAAAAAAAATTACAGAGTATACATTTTTTTTTTTTTTTTTTAATTACTAAAGATTATATAATTTTACGATTAAATATTTGTAATTAAGTAAGTAGTATGTAGTTATACAAATACAAGTGAGATTCTTACGATAGATTAAAAAAACATTGTACAATATACAGTAATAAAGTTATCATGTACGTGGCGTAAACAATTTTGTTCGGTTTTTATGAATTACGTCTAATTTACCATTTTTATTTATTTGTACATTTGGTGTTAAATCTTGTACTACAGTGTATGGACCTAAGTATATGTTGTCCATTTTATTACAGTTTTCATTTCTTACTAAAACTAAATCGTTTGGTTTATAAACTATAGGGTTAATATTCTTATCATACACAGATTTCCTATCTATTTTACATTTAAGTAAGTTATCTCTTGCTTCCTTTTGCGAGAGTTGTAATCGGTATTTTAATTCACTAGGATAATTGTCATGATTATACAGTGGTTCAACTATATTATTATTTAGGTTACTAGGAAGCGAACAGATTTTTCCGAAAACTAATTCGAAAGGTGTAAACTTTGTTTCTGAATGCACGGAAGTGTTATAGGAAAAACTCCAAAATGGCAGCCATTGGCTCCAAGAATCAGGATGACTATCTGTCTGTATACGTAAAAAGGAATTTAAATGTTTGTGGGAATTTTCTAACGCACCTATAGTTTGGTGATGGTAAGCTGTGGAACTTAAATGTTTTATTTTTAATAATTTACATACCTGTTCGAACACTGCAGACATAAACTCCGTTCCCCTGTCCGTCGCTATCTCTCTGGGTATACCATAATGAAGAATAAAACTATTTACTAAGGCCTGAGCCACCTCCTCTGCCTTCTTTGAAATTAAAGGATGAGTCACAACGTATTTTGTCAATTCGCATTGCACAGTCAGAGCATAAGAATAATTATTATAATCACGATCTAAAGGTCCTATTAAATCTAAGTATATTTTATCAAATGCTGACTTAGCCGTGGTAGTGATAACCATCGGTTCTTTAACCTTTATAGTGTACTTATGCTTTTGACATTTTTCACACTTTTTAACGTATTCGCGTACGTCCTTTTCTAAACCTGTCCAATAGAAATACTTTTTAATATTGTTGAACATCCTTCTCATGCCCGCGTGGCCACTCGAGGGCAAGATATGGAAGTCATTCAGAATGACTTTTCTGTCATCCTTATCATCTATTCGTCGTGTGTCATTTAAAATATAAAACCGCAGAGCGCACTTGCTTCCAAGCAATTTAATTTCATTTAATAATTTCTCTATAAATATCTTATTATTTTCACTCTTTATTATATAAATTTCCTCTACATTTATTTTTTCACAAAATATACCCAACTCCCTCACGAATGCGGCTCGCGTCAACCGTGATTGGAAGTCTGGATTTATAAAAATAGTAGACTTGCTTACTACATAACAAAACGCGTTTAATTCCAACGTTATCTTATTTTGTCTTCTTAAATTATTTAATTCATTTTTCTCTATAAATCTTAACTCAACAGACTGTTTAGGTTTTATATGAGTTCCAATAACATTCGGTTGATCAGGCCGACTGTAATCAGAAACCATATTATTATCAAGTAAAGATTGTTTTATTTTCCTAGCCTGTGATCTAGTTGTAACATGTATATTATGATGTTCGTTAATATTTTTTAACTGTTCTGACGTAAAAGTAATCCGAGACAATGCGTCTGCAGCTGCGTTGTCTGAACCCTTCACGTACTCTACAATAAAGTCGTATTCTTCTAATACAAGTCTAAATTTAGTTAGCCTGCTTGATGGATCCCGCATGCTAAATAAATATACTAGTGGACGATGGTCGGTTATAATTTTAAATTTGCGACCATAAAGATATGGGCGAAAATGTTTTACGGCCCACACTATAGCCAATAACTCCTTCTCGATAGTTGGGTAATGTCGCTCGGCTTTATTCAAACTCCTACTTGCGTATGCGATAGGGTTATTATTATTATTACTCAAAATCGCGCCAATCGCGTAACCTGAAGCATCTGTTTGTACGATAAATTGATTAGTAGCCGAAAAGTCGGGATATTGTAATACTGGTGGAGAAGTTATACATTCTTTTAAAGTTTCAAACGATTTTTGGCACTCTTCATTCCAAATAAAAGGTACATTCTTTCTACACAAATAATTTAGTGGATAGGCTATGTTAGCGAAGTTTGGTACGAATTTCCTATAGTAATTAACAAAAGCTGTAAACCGTTTGACCTCGTCAATCGATTTTGGAGGCGGGCAATTTTTGACAACTTCGATTTTACTTGGATCGGGTAAAACGCCGTTGCTAGATACTACATGCCCTAGGTAGAGCATTTCCTTTTTAAAAAAATCACACTTTTCTGGGTTAAGTTTTAAATTAACATGTCTTAGCCTCTCGAAAACGTCTTGTAAATGTTTAATTTTTTCGGGTAAATTTCGACCAAAAACAATTAAATCATCTTGGTATATTAAGCATTTTTCAAAGGCCAGGCCAGCCATGGCCATGGTCATCATTCTTGAGAATGCGGATGGACTAGTCTTTAATCCCATCGGCATTCTTGTTAATTGATATTGTCCTGAGCAGAATCCCGTATATTTCCTGCTATCTTTATCTAACTCAACATTATGGAAGCCTTGATATAAGTCCAAATGACTGAAATAAATACACCCTGACAGAGAATCTAAAATTTCTGTAATGTTTGGAAGTGGAAATTTGTCATCTTCTATTGAGTTATTTAATTTTCTGTAGTCGATGACTAATCTCCATTTTTTCTGACCGCTAGAATCAAGCTTTTTTGGAACTAACAGTACCGGACTGCTCCATTCACTTCTACATTCTTCTATTATTCCTTCTTGCAACATTTTCCCTATCTGTTTATTAATTTCGTGTTTCTGAGAGTAAGGCAACCTATAAGGTTTGGAAAAAATAGGTGAAACGTTAGGCTTTAAGGTTATAGAATGTTTATAAACGGTAGTCGTAGTTAAATTATCCCCTGGTAAATAAAATATATCGCTATACTTTGCACAGAGTTCCTCTACAGAAAGCTGCTCCTCATTATTTAAATGTTTTAAATCCAACAAGGAGAATAACTTCTTAACTCGATGCGCATTCGACTCGATTCGCCTAAAAGTACATATATTGTAGTCACAAATATTATGTGTTATTGGTTTAAAATTCTGAAGTGTAAAATATTTCTCAGTAGTGTTTAGAATCTTAATCGGTATTTTACCGCACACTGGCTGAACTAAGGTACTTGCTAAATATATACCGTCACTAATATACGATGCACAAACTAAGCATTCATTAGTAGAGTCTATAGGTACATAATGAATTGATTCGCACCTCGGTGGAATGTCTAAATGATTATAATTAAATGTAGTAATCGGTAAGTCAATTGTAATGTTAGAAGTAGTCAATGTTATTATATTACTACCAAAGTCTAATATCGCCTTATGTTTAGTCATGAAGTCTTGCCCGATGATGCCATTTGCCCTAATAGGCAAGAAGTCGAATACATAAAATTTATGCATCAATTGATGCCCATTTACGTCTAAGTTTATATAACAATACCCGAGAGTTGTTATTTTACCCCCGATACCCGTAATGGGTATCTTTTCTTTGTATAATGAAAGTTGATGCTCTAAGATATGTTTATACTTTATCGCCGAGATTGATGCACCCGTATCAAGTAACCAGTTATACAAGTGATTGTTTACAGATAAATTAATTATACAATTACTGCTACATGATAAGATATTAGTCTCGAAAAAACTGATTTTGTGTATTATTTATCGGTTCTGGTATAGCTTCTGACTCCGCTAAAACATTAATATTATTGTTGGACATCCTTTGATTTCCGTTATTATTATAATAAAACCTACCTCTAAAAGGACGACCACGCGTAGAACCCTGGTGCTGCTGATGATGGTAAGAAGAAGACCCATTCCATCCACCGCGACGTCCGCTGCTGTTATAGTTGTGGATGCCGCCTCGCTGGGGACTACGCTGGGAGTACGTCTGGTGTGAATATCCACCACGTGTTCTCGTAAAATTCTGTTTAAAACCCCGTGAACCTCTATAACCATTATAAATAGCAAAAACCTCACCTGAACTTGCTGAAGAAGTCATCTGTTCATCCTGCGCGGATTGTACTGCGTCCTTGAGTGAGCTAAAATTTCGTGAAGCTATTATGGTGCTTAACCTACGGTTTCGCAACCCATCAGCAAACTTTTTAATCGCGTGCTGCTCATTAATAGGTTTTAATAAATTATAGCTTTCGGTGTTGCCCTTAGCTTGTGTTATGGTAAGATCAACGAAAAGTTCAGTAATTTGTTTACCAAAATCTTGGACAGATAGATCATTCTGTTTCATAGAATTCAACTTAGTTTGAATAGCCGTCGGTGATTTTTGGGACAATAAAACTTTTCTCATGTCTACTATCAACTCTTCTACAGTGTCATAATTCAAAGATAATTGCAATTTGGCTGTCTGAGATAATCTACTTTTTAATATAAAATTGATTAATTGCTTTTTACACTCAGGAGATGAAATAATAGAACTATAATACTCAATATTGTCGATTAGTCGTTTGGTGTTATCCTCCTCGTCAGTCATGAGGGGCAACAAATTCATCGCGACTTTAATATCGAACTGAGCCATGGTTATGCTCTCAGATTTACAAGGTTTACACAATTCGATTATTTCAGTATAAGTAGCCTGAAACTTCTCTATATATTGATAAATCAATTCAGAGTCAGTGCTTGTTACGTCACCCTTTTTAATACAAATTAAAACTTTAGTTACACAATTAGAATATCTCACAAAAATATCGTTTGCTTCATTTAATTTCTTATTTAATAACTTGTTGGTTCTACGACTTACTCCAACTTTTATCAAATATACTCTAATTTCTTTAATTTCATTACATAATTCTTCTAAGCTAGATGCCATAACTTACCAAAATAAATGAAGTATGTCGTTGAACACATGCAATATATTTTTTACACATTATACCTTACACTTTAATCGAATACGCGGATTAATGTCTTTCATAGTTCGCTGTGGTTTATTATATTATATTTTTTGGGATAGGAACGCTGTTACGCTAACACTTAAGCCGTATACTTATTTTAATTTCATGTCGACCGCACTTGTATTTTTATAACACTGCACAATATATGCCTTTTTAATTATTTTGCACTTCACTTATACGTCGATGTC
Organism: Schrankia costaestrigalis; assembly: GCA_905475405.1. Classification (NCBI taxonomy): domain Eukaryota; kingdom Metazoa; phylum Arthropoda; class Insecta; order Lepidoptera; family Erebidae; genus Schrankia; species Schrankia costaestrigalis. The sequence continues at coordinate 19,088,443 of FR997826.1, forward strand.
AACCGCGGGAGCTTTGGGAATCGCGCGTAGAAACGAACGACGTAACGCGTGGTGATGAAACTGCTGGTCGATCCACTGTAGGTGACATCTCTTGTATATACGATATGCGCCGTAGAGTATACCCAAGGCCAATAACCCGAGTATCACTTCCAAAATGATATTTGTAGCGCTAATATGTGACCTTAGCTCTTCAACCGACGCTTGGTTGGTGCCCCCAGCCGCGTTTTGGGCAATAATCACCTCTTCTTTGGACTTAGTGGTACCCATCTTCAGATTTTACAGATTTATTTTTAACACAACTCGTGTCGAACCGCGCCGATTTACAATTATTATTTGCACCGAACATAATGCGATTTTAATTCTAATCCCTATATGGTCAAAGAATTTCTAAACAACGCTCCGCTGCCACCGGACTTCGGCAGGGTCGCCATGTAAGGCGGGGATATTGGAGAGATATTGAAACACCGAATGATTAGACAATACTAACTATTTATTGATATAATAACACATTTATATATGGAACAATATTATAAGGTGGTTACACACTACACAGTAATTGGTGATGATGGTGCCAATAATTGGTGTTTGGGTAATTATTTAGTCAAACTCATCTAAATGAAATGTGTAGGTATGCATAAAGACAATTTTTTATAATAAAAATGAATTACTTATTTAATAGCGAACCGAGAAAGCATGTTGTTAAAGGCGTTATCAGTATTATCACTAAAGATAAACGATATTAAAGTAAGAGAGACTAACTCTTAAAGTGCTGATAATTGGTAGCATCACCCTATATTTCATAATCCATAAAATAATATATTATTAGATACATCGTCATAATAGCCCACTTATGTGCCACTGCAGGGGCGAGGCTCCTCCCGTAACGGAGGGATACTTGGCCTACTAATACCATGCTGGCCAGACGGATTGGTATAGGGTTTAATTTCAATTTTTTCTTCTAAGTATATTTTTACATAACAAATAAATATTTAAAAGTAGCCATATGCCGTCAGCGGTTCAAGTACCAGGCGCGCAGACAATAGCAAGCGGTGTTAGCTTCCTGTGACTGTGACGTACTAACAATACCCATTGTGGCGGCCATGTTACCATTTCACCGGTAATTACGCTACTGCACTCTCATACATACATTCAAGTTATGTTTTTGTATGCATATTAACAATGGAGAGTCCCCTTGTGTAATGAGATGAATGGACGTCAAAGTATTAACTATTTTGTAACTAGAGTAAAGAGATTTTCGTAATGAGTTCTTAGTTTTAACTTTTGTCGTCATCGTAGCTGCTACGTTTTTCCATTTCTGTTTTACTTCTAAATGATTTACTAGAATAATAAAATGCTATTCTTCAAAACAAATAATAACCTCCAATTAAAGAAACTTACTTTCTCGCAAGTTCTGAGGAGTCGAATGCAAATAGACTACTCTTAAATAAAGGAATAAGCACCGAGGATCTTTTGTATAGGTTTTGTATAGGTAAATTGAAAGGTTTCACATATGATGCTGTGAATGGGATCGAACCCACAACCTTGAACGTAGCATACATTCCACTAACCACTACGCCATTTGGCCATATAAAATACTGTCAAGTATAGTTACTTAACAGTACCTACTTCTTCTTATAAGAATGTTTCGTTCCATTTGAATGCACAACGCGCGGTTAACAGCCTTAACAAAGACACACGTTTAAACTGTAAAAACAAAGTAAAAGAAAGCGCGGTGTCACACCACATAGAAGGTGACAAATGAGCGCTCATTGTCACGTTTTTATGGCTTATTTCAACCAAAGAAAATGTTATTCTTATACTGAATAGTAGCTTGGGTACCAAGGTCATTTTATAGAGCTTTAGAAAGATTCTAATGTAATTTTTAGACGTGAGGTGAAATATAGGTTATTCGCTTATTTTCTTTAGTAGGTACCTCTGAGGGTTGTAGTTGTGTTGTAAGTGTGAGGCAAACGGGGGTCAAGAGACCATTTTTAATCTTTTGAGCTTAATTCTAAGTAAATTAATGATCGCACGGATATCTTGCGGCAATATGGAAAAAGTATATTCATGTTACTTCGTATTATTGTAACTGCTAATTCCCACTGCTAGTCTTCTACAAACTTGAACTAAGTATTAAACATTTCCTTTCTCTGTTACGCCTGTATCTTACATAAACTGTAAGACATCTTCTTTAGAAAATATTATTATCGTATAAATACTCAATGAATCGACATAAATCGTAAAAGTAAGCGGTTATGTGGCAATGCTACATATTTTACTTCACTATGAGCTTGTAAGTTGTAAGCTCTGGCCTCCATTGTTGATGCCCAATGACCCGTGACAACAACTAGTAACATACAAATGAATTGACCGACTAGCGGATGTTTCCTGGCCATACTTCTGACGCAATTTATAGTTGTTTGTGGAGTGAAAACACCTGGTTTGTTATTAAACTTGTGTACGTATAGTGTAATCTACACCTTAGATTACACTGAACTGACTCATTGTTTTGTAAATTAGTTCTTAGTCTATAAACATCCAACTCAATTAATATGCTGCATGGCTTAAGTAGATATTTGTTTGGAAACCTATATCTTTCCGCGGGTGTCGTTACCAGCTGACTGTGGGAATAACAGCAGTAGAGTCTTGTGGTTGAAAAGGAAAATTCTGGAACAAAACTTCACCAACATGACTGATCAGCGTAGTTAAGTAAGGCTTAAAATCTCCGGAACCTACCATTTCCAGTAGCATATTACCTACAGAAAATTAATCGTCATATTTCACGTCTTTATGTAAAACCTTATCTATAGATTACTATCGTTACATTTACACGTGTATACTTGGAAGAATTGTTATTTTTTCAAAACCAAATGCTTTTTTTATTGAAATGCTCTTTTTTCAAAGTCATGTTCTTTATATTAAAAATCAGTCATAGCAACTGAAAATTGCACATCATAATCATAACCCACTTGATATAATCTGACCTGGCGCATCACGATTCCTCAATTGTTAAGCAAACTGTGTCATTTGCGTGCGGTAGGTATGAGCGTGTTGATCTATGACGAATTACATAATTGCACGCGCATAGACAATCACCAACGACCTCTTAATGTTGAAATATTCGACTTCCCCTACTTATAAAACCTTTTTTATGGAGATATATTGATTGCAACGTAACGTACGAGATTGCTAGGTATAGTCTAGGTTACCTACACATCCGCCGAGCTCGAGTCAGTCTTCGCGCATTCCTAGTTAGTCAGATACAACTTATACCATCTTTTCGGGACTCCGATACACCAGCAGTTTAGGCGAAATGCATGATAGCTAAATATAAAAGTCAGTTTTGTACATTAGGGGTGCAGATAATTGGAGAGCTGTTCGGCTTGGGCGATGGAGCGGCGAATCTTGGTCGAAAAATTGGAGGTGATTTGTCTCCAGCAGTAGTAGTGGCAGTTATGCTGGCGGACAATGAGGGTTGGGAAGCCGTGGTTTCCTTCTGCGAAGCAGTTATGCTTCGAAAGGAGGCTGCTGAGCGTGACCGTGAGAGGGCCGATCCAACCAGGAGAAGGCAGCGTCGAGGCGGGGCGATAGCCTCATAGCTTCCGCTGCACAACAAGAAGTCGTAGCAACCAATGTAGGGGACTCCGTTGCTCAAGCGACTTCGAGATGGGGCGGTAACCAGATGTAACCATGGTTGCCGTCAAAAGTGCTGAATTACAGAGGCAAACATTTTTTGAATGTAAAGCCCTTTGGAGAGCCTTGCGTAAGCAAAGTAAGGGTGGGGAGATCTCGGATGTTGTATTTCTAGTTCCCGGGACTCCTCATATACCCCGAAGATGGTTACCGTGGAGGTTTTAGTCAGTAGACCGGTCTATGGGAGTCTGACATAACCACCTCACCGGCACCCCCAGGTGAGGATGTGTATGCCTAAAGCATTTCCTCCACGACAAAAAAAAAAAAAAAAAAAAAAAAAAAAAGGGGTGCAGATAAAGACGACTTTACTTACAAAGTACCTACCTTTGATTACTTAAAAACATTCAATAGGGAAATATCTGAAGAAAGCTAAACATTTTGCGATAATTTTCATCATCATTTTACCAAGAAAAATACAAAAAGTGTATTACTTAGATATAGGTAATTACTTTAATCTACATCTGCAATAGGCTTTAATGACTTTCTTTTAACTTTAATTTATTAGGGAACCAGCTGTGTCCGCGACTTCGTTCGCGTGGTGGATGTTACATCGCAATTCGATTTAATACTAAAAACAAATCGTTTTTTAAACCTTATGACGAACGAATTACGGTATTAACGAACGAACCAAAACCTTTTTAAAAACAGACCTTTACAAAAAGAGATCTATAGACTGCTTCAAAGAACATACCGACAGACATGAGCGAAGGTCATTCTTTCAAGGAAAATCGATACTGAAAATGACGTCACACGCACAACGCCATAATGTTGTCAAATTTGTAATGGCAGGCATACACGATCCTTCTTATTGTCCAATCGGCATGACACTGCAGGCTTGATCCAATCTGCAGTTCGTACACATTGGGCATACACGATCCTTCTTATCGTCCAATCGGCATGACGCTACCGATTGGATCAGTCATACTTTAAACTACATTTCAGCTCATGGGGACATACACGATCCTTCCTATCGTCCAATCGGCATGACACTGCAGGCTTAATCCAATCTCAATGAAAAGAAACGAAATTTGATCCTGCCATCAGTTCTAACTGTCATGCCGATCCATTCGCACACACGGTCAATTCTAACTGATCCAATCAGTAGCGTCATGCCGATTGGACGATAGGAAGTATCGGGTATGGCTACCAAAGCTAGAATAAATAACATCGCTATTTATGACATTGCATATTTCATCCTACCAGCCCATTAATGTCCCACAGCAAGGACAGGCCTCCTCCCGTGACGGAGTAACGTAAATGTATTCATTCTTAATGAATTAGCGATTATCTGTGTGGTGACGGAGTAAGCCTCCCCATCTCATCCAATGGGTGGCGTAAAAACCGTCTAAGGGACTATCGGTGAATATTATCTTTACGAAATAAAAATTAAGGAAAACTATAGTTAATTCCTATACCAATCCGTTTGGCCAGGGTGTTATTAGTAGGCCAAGTATCCCTCAGTCACTGGAGGAGGCCCGTCTCTGTAGTGGGTCATTAATAGGCTGTTATGAATACATTTGCACGCCATGCTATGGCAGAATTATGGCCTACGCAGACCGGGAACCTAAAATGATGCCGTGGCATTGAAAGGGATTTTGTCGCACGGCATTTTTCATTTTAAAGCATAGCAATTTATGTCGTATTTCTGTAATAATACGGTTGAATTTCCATTAGTAAAAATTAAAATCCCTTGCCATGCCGTCCCGGTCTGCGTAGGCCTTTAACTGCCTCGGTGGCGCGGCGGCGTTCGCATTACTTGACTGGCGTGCATGAGGTCGCGGGTTGGATTCCCATGGAGGACAATAATTCTTTGTGTGATTCACAAACTATTGTCCAAAAAATTATTCACAAATTATTAACTATTGTCTGGATGTTTTTTGTATCCTATTAAAAAAGGCTACAATACAATGTATTGGTCTAAAGATTATATTACTTCGTTTTAAAGATGTGCGGTAACAAACAGACAGACAGACATTAATTCTAAAAATTGTGGTTTCGTGCTTTTTGACTTTTTTCTGGATTTTATAGATAATTTTATTCTGAATTTTCGAAAAGAACAGACATTTCGACCTCTACAGTTTTATTATAGTAGGTATAGACATAGCTCTAGGTAATGATTAAAAAAATTAACTCGAAAAGTTTGGCGGTTCTGATATAATCATCATAACAGCCCATTAATGTCCCACTGCAGAGACGGGCCTCCTCCCATGACGGAGGGATAACTGACCAACCTGACGCTGGCCAGACGGATTGGTATACTTAAGGTTTAATTTCAAGTTTTCCTCCTTTTTATTTCGTAAAGATAATATTCGCGGATAGTCCCTTAGTCGGTTTTTACGACACCCATGGAGATGGGGTGGTGCCATATTGTATTCTTACTCCGTCACCACACGGAGTCTGATATAATAATTAATACAAACTTAAAATAATTGCCACAGTTTGCATAATATTTTTATTTCCTTTCTATTGTGAAATGTTTTTCGGGTATCAAGCAAGATTAGGTTATCTTACACAGCTGGTCTGACTCACAGTCTCACACACAGTACAAATACAAAAATGTTGTGATCGCGTTTAGATGTCACTGTCAGGTATGCCCGATTTACACATCGACAAGTACAGTAGCGAGTTAAGTAGTATTTTAAGATTAAGTTGATTTAAATAGAGTTCCATCCTATTTTTTGGCGAGTTAAGTACGAAGTAGCCCCCTCTCTCGCGTCTCGCCAACTTAACTTGCCAAAAAATAGGATGGAGATCTATTTAAATCAACTTAATCTTAAAATACTACTTAACTCGCTACTGTACTTGTCGATGTGTAAATCGGGCACTGTCAGGTCAGACAGTGTTTTTCGTGGTGACCGGACACAACACCGAAACAATTTAATAAGTATTTTTTATTAAAAGTATCGTTATTTACTATCAATACTACAATGGGAAAGGTTGGTATTATTTACTATAACAATATATTAATTTATCGGACTCAAATTTGACTAACAAAATCAGTTAACAGGCGAACAGTGAAGTGTTATTGTTTAATTTTGGTTACTTACTTAAAGTTGCGCAATTAGTGAAATAATGTTTATTGTAAAAACTTGGATAATCTAGTCTTTTTGTGGTATAAATTGCTTGTAAATTAACTTGTCAAAAACTTTGAACTTTTTACAGTGAGATAAAAATGTTTTATTGCATAATATTTAATGTTGTGCAATTCAGTTTTAGTGTAACATTTATTTTTATTTTATCCTATTTCATTTTTTAATCATTTCGTCCTCTTTTACAACATTGTTACCTATTTATTTCAATTTTTAATATTGATTGTGACAATATTTGCTTAATATAATCTAACTAGCCCAACTTCTCAACTTTATTTTTATATCTCAGTAAATTACTAACCAAAATAAATTTTCTTTTTCAAAGGGACCAACTAAACAGGATATAGAGATTATGAAAGAGGATTTTGAAAGGAAACCAACTTTTCAATGTAGATATGAAAATTGCAATGGTTACTATAGCGGAAAGAAATATTCTGAACATTTACGTCTCCATTACATTAGGGTAAGTGCAAGACTTTTATAAGCTATTATTTAAAAGGTTTATTCACTCAACATGACTATTTTGAGCTTGTTTCACTGACACTTTCATTTAACCTACACCTGACCAATTTTACTAAGTAAGACATGGTGATCAAAAGTTATAACTTTCACAAATTCTTTTCAGGAAATTCGGAATTGTAAACATTATGTTTTTGGAGTGTCACGGGCAACCAAAAGTTGGTTGGACTGTGAAATATGCTATAGGCCTAGAATCGTACCTTGTAGATTTCAGTAAGTTTCATCCCTTTGTTTTTTTGTGCAAAACTTGTGTAAATTAATTTTGCATTAATTAATTATTTATTGTTTAAAAATCTCATAATACTATTAATTCCTTTAGGTGTGAAATATGCTCTGAAAGATTTGAAACTCATGCTCTCAAAAAGAAGCATGAGAACAGTCACAAAACTTACAAATGTGACGATTGTGGACTGGAATTCAAAGAGTTGGAAAAATTACATGCACATCTGAAAAGTGGTTATCAAAAAGAACGTAAGTTTTATACAATTAGTTGTTTGATGCTGTTCACAAAAATTAATCTGACGTAATAGTTTAGGTATGCATAGTTAGATGAGAATGCAAGGGGTCTGTCAGAGAATCCAACTACCTCACCTTGTTGCAAGCAAATTGGTGATACCTTTGGACCGGGTCGAGACTAAGTTAAATAGGCGATTGCGCCACCTCAATAGCTCCCTTGAGTAGATCAAAAGCTCTCCCTCTAAAGCAAAAGAGTTGCTCAACAGATCTGCCTCATTGTAGCGACTTAGTTATGACGTATATGCTGTACCTCCAGCTTTTAAATGAATGTTGAGCAAATTTCAAGCCACCTAAATCTAGGTTCAAATCACTCTACGATCAGTAGCAGTAGCATAACCTATTTCCTCCGTTTTGATTGGGACTTGCAGTAGGCCTTTATTAAACAGAAGCAGTTGATAATTTATGTAATTTGTATTATTACTTACCAGTTTTATTTTTACCCACAGATGTGACCAATCTTCGGAAGAGGAAAGACCACAGATTCTGAATAGGACTTAATCTAAGCATTGCATGGATTCTCCGTGCGATTGCCGGCTCCATCGCGTGATAGAGGACGGAACACTTGCATGACAGCGTCGAGGACCTACGACCTCGCTGTAGGTTTAAGGGGGCCCAAGCGTTAGCGGTCACCTTCACTGTGTGCTATGTCACGTCCTCTAAAAAAGAATCCCGTAAAGAACTTTGAATACTATGAAGATTTTTGGATTGTAAATAGTGTAAATAAATATAATATCATAACCTATAATTATAATGTTTTTCTTATTCGTTTCTTTTAATGATAAGTGCAGTCTTATAAAGCTGGTATGCACTGTTGCTACTCTTCTTAGCTGTTTTCAATATTAGCAATCAACACAGCTGTTAGGTACTTACATACTTGCGAGTTTATGTTGACCAACAAAATCAGTAGGTACACCTGCATTTCAACTAATAGCACCGGGTTGCAATATTTACCTAAAGGCATCACACCAACTCGACGCCAGTCCAGATGGTGTAATGTGCCGACCTATAATGAATCAGATCGTTGGTATATGGTAATTTCAAGTTGTCCATTAAAGGATCTTTTTCATCACACCTTAGTCACCATTTCATCATAACGGCCCATTAATGACCCACTGCAGGAACGGGGCCTCCTCCAGTGACGGAGGGATACTTGGCCTACTAATACCACGCTGGCCAGACGGATTGGTATAGGTATTTTAATTTCAAGCTTCCCTTCTCTTTATTTCGTAAAGATAATATTATTGACGGACAGTCTCTTAGTCGGTTTTTACGGATGAGATGGGGTGGTGATATATTGTATTTTTACTCCGTCCCCAGTCTGAGATGTTAAGGGTCATAGCACATAATACAACGTAACGTAAACGGATCGGCACCGCCTCGCCTTTTTCCTCGGTGTCATACGTCAAAAAATCCGATTACGTTACCTATGTTTCCGAGTTTAGTGTGCGTTGAAGTAAGGAGTTTCATACAAAGAATACTGAACGACTCGAGTTGATACGGTGCCGATCCGTTTACGTTACGTTATATATACCTATGTGCTATGATATGACCCTAAATGATCATAATTATATAGTTTTAATTTCTTATTTCATATTCTCTACTGAACATGGGAAGGTACTTACTTAACTAATTATAAACTTGCTGTTTATACTTACATATAAACTCACGCCTTTTAACTATGAAGGTAAGCAGAGACTACTGAGCGAGCGACTAGATCGTTACAAACCGGCCAGCCCTTAACCCGCTTTACGTTCTGTAGAACCTTTGTGGTGGTGTGTAGCAAACATTACCACGCAGTATTCCGAGAATACTTATTATACTTGTGCAGGTCTCACAATTTGCTAGGGAAATACTTGATCGCCAACAACATAGCGGTCAGTAGAGCTGTAAGGGTTATTTAGTAACTAGGAGCACCTGACCCCAGACAACAGGCACGCTTTTATAAGTACCTATAAGTATGTAATACTGTAATATGATATTAATGGCTAACGCAGACCTGGACGGCATGGCAAAGGATTTTAATTTTTACTAATAGAAATTCAACCGTACTGTTACAGACATACGACATAAATTGCTATGCTTTAAAATGATGCCGCGGCATCATTTTAAAGCATAGCAATTTATGTCGTTCTAATTCGACTAATTTCTATTAGTAAAAATTAAAATCCTTTGCCATGCCGTCCAGGTCTGCGTTAGCCATAATTGTATTGTATGTATCTATCATACAAGATTGATACAATAAGCCAATGGTACCTACCGATTATACAGGGTGTCCTAAAACTCGACGCCAACCTCACTAGTCAGGTCATAAAAGAGAAGAGAGATAAAAGATATATTTAAGAATAGAAGACCCGTAAGTTCAAGTGAGACAGATATAGAGAAATGATACGGCTATAAGACTCAAATGATAACGTATGTTCTATAAACTTACGAGACTGTCCTTTCTTGTTGCATTGCACGTGAGAAAGTCTAAGTCCCAGCTATGTTGTTGTGCTATGAAGCACATAATGATAACTTAGAAGAGTGGTGATAGTGCAAACAAGCAAAAATTCGTAGCCCTTTTCATTAAAAGATACAAAACAAGAAAAACAATATATTTCTTATACATAATTACTTTATTTACATTATTTACAATCATAGAATCTTGGTAGTATTCAAAGACAAGTACTTATTCTTTAAAGTTTCAGAATCTGTGGTTTTTGTTGTTCCGATGATTTGTCACCTCTGTGGATTAAAAAAACAGTTAAATATATATAAATTACATAAATTACCAGCTGGCCAATCAACTGTCTCAGTTTATTAAAAGACTTACTGCAAGTCCCACTTAAAACGGAGGAAAAAGGTATATAGGCTACCGCTATTGATCACTGTATGCTTCGAGGCATGTTTCAAGTTTAAGATTTCCTTAGTTTTCTTAGTTATTTTAATAATAGGTACATTACCAAACCTAGATTACGGCAGCTGGTACTCCTTGGCCTATTTAATTTAGCCTTGAACTAGTACAAAGTTAAATAAAAAGTATGAAAGACTTGATGAGGTCTGCAAAAGGCTACGGTAGATGGAGCCACAGTCTCATCAAACCAAGAGTCCATAAGCATTTTACAACTATTATTGTTGTGAAGAGAAACAAACCATTAATAGTATAAACTTACGTTCTTTTTGATAACGACTTTTTAAATGTGCGTGTAATTTTTCCAACTCTTTGAATTCCAGTCCGCAGTCGTCACATTTGTAAGTTTTGTGATTGCTCACATGTTTCCTTTTGTGAGAATAGTTATTAAATGTTTCAGAGCATATTTCACATCTAAAAGTAAGTTAGATTAGTGTTAAACAAAATTGGTATGAAGTTTAATTCAAATTTTTTGAAATAATTATAAAATTGGTTAATTATTGTTATTTACACACAGCACTATGACACTCTATTTAATTATGCTTTAATAAGCACATCAGCAATGTTTATGCTTTAAAATGATGCCGCGGCATCATTTTAAAGCATAGCAATTTATGTCGTTCTAATTCGACTAATTTCTATTAGTAAAAATTAAAATCCTTTGCCATGCCGTCCAGGTCTGCGTTAGCCATAATTGTATTGTATGTATCTATCATACAAGATTGATACAATAAGCCAATGGTACCTACCGATTATACAGGGTGTCCTAAAACTCGACGCCAACCTCACTAGTCAGGTCATAAAAGAGAAGAGAGATAAAAGATATATTTAAGAATAGAAGACCCGTAAGTTCAAGTGAGACAGATATAGAGAAATGATACGGCTATAAGACTCAAATGATAACGTATGTTCTATAAACTTACGAGACTGTCCTTTCTTGTTGCATTGCACGTGAGAAAGTCTAAGTCCCAGCTATGTTGTTGTGCTATGAAGCACATAATGATAACTTAGAAGAGTGGTGATAGTGCAAACAAGCAAAAATTCGTAGCCCTTTTCATTAAAAGATACAAAACAAGAAAAACAATATATTTCTTATACATAATTACTTTATTTACATTATTTACAATCATAGAATCTTGGTAGTATTCAAAGACAAGTACTTATTCTTTAAAGTTTCAGAATCTGTGGTTTTTGTTGTTCCGATGATTTGTCACCTCTGTGGATTAAAAAAACAGTTAAATATATATAAATTACATAAATTACCAGCTGGCCAATCAACTGTCTCAGTTTATTAAAAGACTTACTGCAAGTCCCACTTAAAACGGAGGAAAAAGGTATATAGGCTACCGCTATTGATCACTGTATGCTTCGAGGCATGTTTCAAGTTTAAGATTTCCTTAGTTTTCTTAGTTATTTTAATAATAGGTACATTACCAAACCTAGATTACGGCAGCTGGTACTCCTTGGCCTATTTAATTTAGCCTTGAACTAGTACAAAGTTAAATAAAAAGTATGAAAGACTTGATGAGGTCTGCAAAAGGCTACGGTAGATGGAGCCACAGTCTCATCAAACCAAGAGTCCATAAGCATTTTACAACTATTATTGTTGTGAAGAGAAACAAACCATTAATAGTATAAACTTACGTTCTTTTTGATAACGACTTTTTAAATGTGCGTGTAATTTTTCCAACTCTTTGAATTCCAGTCCGCAGTCGTCACATTTGTAAGTTTTGTGATTGCTCACATGTTTCCTTTTGTGAGAATAGTTATTAAATGTTTCAGAGCATATTTCACATCTAAAAGTAAGTTAGATTAGTGTTAAACAAAATTGGTATGAAGTTTAATTCAAATTTTTTGAAATAATTATAAAATTGGTTAATTATTGTTATTTACACACAGCACTATGACACTCTATTTAATTATGCTTTAATAAGCACATCAGCAATGTTATAATTAACATGAAAATTTATATGAGTAATGTTGACCTGGCAACTCAAGCCATGGCTAATTATTTATTTATTTATTTATTTATTTCATACTTAACACTATCTTTACAGGTTTGCACCTAATACAATAGTGAAGTTTTATCTTATTCTAAATTAAAATATCGTAACTAAATACTATACAATCTTGTTCTAAAATTAAAAATAATTAAAAGCTCACTAATCCCAAATAAACACATTTACAGTTACTTGCTTATTTATAAAACAAAAAATAGTCTAATCACAAGAAAAATTTAGAATTAAAATTTAGAAATTAGAATTTAAAAACCGAATTAAAAAATTATAATAAAGAAATAGTGTACAGTACCTCTGGAAAATAGTCCAATGCAAAACATAAAAGTAGGTTGCACAATATAAAAACACAACTAAGTATCACTGTATCACATTCTGGCATTAACAACAGATTAGGTACTAAGTTACAATAAGTAAGTTATTCTTAAACATACTACTACTTAAACAGTTCCATTGAAAAAATAAACATAATAATATTATATATTTTAAGCGACTTAATCAAGAAATGAACGGTTACATTAAAACAAGTTTATTCTACCTACAAAATGATTACCTAAAAAAATATTTTATTCAACCCTACAAACTAATAGTCATAAGTAAAAAGTATAGTATAAGCAAAAGATTTAGAAGTTATACGTGCATACAATGTCTAACATTGCCTACTATATAATTCCTATGACATTTTTATGTTACTTCCTATGACATAATACAATATAAATATTATACAATTAAAATTAAAATGAATATGCAACTTTGTGAATTCATTCAGTAAACAACTGAATATATCAGTCTGCTGAGATATTACGTTCAGCATTCTTATCGCGCGCGTGAGAGGAGTGTGGTATAAAAGGTTGGTGCGGGTTCGTGGTAATATTAACAGTTGCGGCTGCCGTCGCCGTCCCACGTACTCATCAGGTACGTACAATCCAACTACTTCAAGAACAGCTGGGTTGTGGATCTTTCCATGGATAGTTTTAAATAAATACGTGGCTATGGCTACTTCCCTTCTTACCTCTAATTGAAAGTACCCTGTCATGCCGATGACAAAAAGTGTTGGATACAAAAGAGGATACCCTGGATACACACCATATTGCTTCCATTTATACCATTACATACAAAAAACAAAAGAATGAAACTTACTTAAATTTACCAGGTACTATTCTAGGCTTATAGCATATTTCACAGTCTGTCCAAATTCTTTTTGCCCGTGGCACCCCAAAAACAAAATGTTTACAAGGATCCTGAAAAGAATTTATCTTTCTTAGTAAAAGGGTTGAAATGTCAAGTGTAGGTTGAGTGTAGAAATGAAACAAGCTAAAAGGTCCAATGGAGCTGGCATTGTCTCCTTGAGTGACTGAAGCCCCTTAATAGACAAAAAAAAATCGTACTTGTACTAATTTATAAGGTACTTACTATAACATAATGGAGGCGTGAATGTTCCCAATATTTCTTTCCTGTAATGTAAGCCTTGCAATTTTCATATTTGCATTTATAAACTGGTTTTCTCTCAAAATCTTCCTTCATCGTCTCTATATCCGCTTTAGTTGGTCCCTTTGGTATAATTAATTTACATTTTATTAGTGAAGTTTATAAGTTTGGCTAATATTATAAAAAAAAATTAAGCAAATAGTTTCACAATATAGTAAAAATGTTTAAAATTTTTTATCAGAATAAAATATAATCATAAATGATAATAATAATATATTAATACTGAATTTCACAACATTAAAATAAATAGTTGTGCAATAACATTTTTATCTAATTGTGAAAAGTTAACCTTTTGGGCATAATTTTATTTAAGTACATGCAATATAAACTACAAAAAGAAACGAATTATTCAACTTAAATTTATGAAATTACAATAAGCAAAAAATATTATTTCACGAATTGCGCAATTATAAGGAGAGCCTAATATGTAAACAACAACACTTTACTGTTTTAAGTTTCTTGGCTGATTTTATTAATCAAGGTTGAGTGGGATAAATATATTGTAATAGTAAATTATTATACCTTACCAACCTTAACCATTTTGATGGTGAATAACGATAATATAAAATAAAAAACACTGATTAACTAAACCGGTGTTGTGTCCGGTCTCCACGAAAAGCAATGTTTGACAGTGACAGATAAACACAATCACAACATTTTTGTAACAGCTGGTGAGCTGGGTGAGTCAGACCACCACAGGTTATCTTTAAGTTTAATCCCCGGCATATAACCTGTGGTATGGACGGCATCTGAACAGTCAGTCTAAAGTGACAGCACAAACTACAAATAAAAAAGTGACAGCTAGGCAGCTACTTTGTTGTGTGCTTTTCGTGGAAATAAAATAAACAAACAATAACTTCGTCAGAACTGATTTTATTTAACTTAACTTTATATTAAAGTTTTGCTTAGTACGTTTTGTGATAAATCCAGGGAGCAATGAAGGTATAGTTTCTTTTAATACTTAAATCCTTTTGGTGAAGTGTAAAATGTAGAAATTGTTTTAGTGAGCTTACTACTAATTGCGCAATATGTGAAATAAAACTATGTACTTGTAAAAGAATAAACTTTCATCTATGAAAGTGTTGTAATTATTTATATATTATCATCAATTTTGTAAAAAAGAAAATTTATTTGTTTATAAACTAAAGTCAAAAATCTTGCAATTTTACAAAACCACTGTGGATAAAAATATGTTATTTTACAACAATTTAATGTTGTGAAATGTTGTTATAATAACATTTATATCTATTTTAAATACTAGAATAGTTAAAAATATTTTATTCAGTAGGTATTTGTTGTAAAAATATAACCATAGTAGTGAAAAATGATTTCCTCTTGCACTTAAAGTAAACTTGGCTTACACTAACTAGGGCTTTGTATCATATCTTATCATCATATGCTTAATTTTAAATATTTAAGCGCAAAGTTCGTCAACTTTTACTTAACAAACCATGGCAAAATTATTTGATATATCATTGGCCTCTACTTATTTATATATTTTATGTATTTATTAGTTATGTATGTTGTATATTTATATATTATTTATAAATTATTTATTTGTGTATGAATTAGTTATGTATGTTTATAGTTATGTATTTAAGTATTTGGGAGTAATTGTATGTTTATTACATTACACATTTTTTTTTATGTTCTTTCATTTCACTTATTTTAATACCTACCACATTTGTCTCTGCATCACCCAAGGTTGACTGGAAGAGAATGCCTTAGGCATTAAGTCCGCCTGTATACTCTATTGTATTGAAGTGGTAAAATAAAATAAATAAATAAATATTTTAATTTGTATTTCGATGTTATGAAATAATAACAATGTTAGTTTATATTTGTAAAAATTGCACAACAACTTACAACACCCTGGGGTTGGCATGGGGTTTTATTTCAAATTATATTTTAGTTTATTAACACTTAAATATTTCATTCATTCATTCATCTCAGCCAATTGACGTCCACTACTGGACATAGGCCTCCTCCAAATATTGCCACCTTGTGCCACTTACATATATTATTAGTCTTTTTACCTAAATGTCTAAATATATTATTTTCTTGCAAAGATACTGACTAAAGCAGATATAGAGGCCATGGTGCAGCGGGAGTATATAGATTTAGATAAGAAACCAGTTTATAATTGTACACATGAAAAGTGCAATGCTTACTTTGATAGAGCAAGCAAATTGGCAGATCATTCATATGAACATTACTTGAGAGTAAGTACTATTGTAAGAACTTGGAGTGTACAGCTCATGCAATCTTAGTTGGCCAGCCTGAAGTTAGCTGTAGGTGAAGTTCATGCTTGTACACTTGTACAGTCACTAAGAAAACCCCATCTCCACCATTTAGTTCCATAAATACAATTTGTATAGCCATTGGGAACAACAGAGTCAACCTTGACAATTGACATGAAGTAATTTTTATTTTTGGTACACCACTTATTTATCTAAGGGGTCATTTACTTGAGCGACATTTTTATTACTAGAAAACTTTTATATGTGATTTGGTGCTCCCACTTTTATGTACTACCTACAGGACAATTCTTTCTAGTTTAATATATTAAAAATTTATATTGATCATTTAGTATAATCCTTAGTTTTTATATGGTATACAATGGTAGCAGCACCTTATTACAGTTACAATGTTGTAAAATTATAGAGACATCTAAAAAATGCTGCTATATAGTTTGTTACTGAACTTCAAGCGAGTGAACTGAAATTGTGTGTATTGTACCAGTCTTACAGATTTACTTTTTAAATTCATAACACTCATTTACTTTCAGAGAATTATTCCTTCTATGTTTGCAAGGTCACTCACAAAGAAACCGGAAGTAGAACCTAAAAAAAGGCCTGATAAATATAAGTAAGTTTAAGTTCTTTATTTTTCCAGGTATACTTAACGGATATTCGTTAATTAGCTTATCATGTACAGTCATGCTTGTTATCTTTGTATCATTTTTTAAAGTTGCACAGCTGATACTAATTTTATATCTTTATTTATTATCAATAGATTTCTTTAGCATAACTGTAAAGGAAAGGATTTATTTATTATTTTAGTATTCTAAATAATTTTATGTTTTTCTGCTTTTTAAAGTTTTGCCGTTGTGTTAAAATTTATGTGCTAAACTCATTTAAACACAGGGTTTATAATAATTAAGTATTTATCAATCACTCAGAATTAATAGCAGTAATTTCAGTAGTTCCAATAATTGTTAATAATTTTCCATCAAGTTTACTAATATTAAACTGTTATTGTTACCTGTAATGTAGGCTATGTGTTTAGTAATTTTAAATTAACTACATAATTACTACTAATATTTTTCTTTTCCATTAGATGTGAAATATGCTCCGAAAAATTTGCTAACTATGCTCTCAAAAAGAAACATATGAATTATCACAAATCATATAAATGTGATGATTGTGGACTGGAATTCAACCACTGGGCTAACTATCAGTCACATATGAAAAGTTATCAAAAAGAAAGTAAGTTATATACAATCAACTAGTTATATTTTTGTTCATAAATAAGGTTGACTCAGAGAGCACTAAGTTCACTTTTATGCATTAGTACAAGAAGAATAAATAAATAACCCATACTAGAAATGATAATGAGAAATAATCAATAAAAATATTTACTTCAACGATCATTTCTCATCATCAATTCTAGCTAAGGCTTTTAAACTCATATGACTTTCAATAAACAGACTGAAAATCCAGAGAAGCCTACTCGGAAAGCTAGATATACTTATATGTTTACCAGTTTTCTTTAATCCATAGAGTTGGGGAATCATTGGAGGAAAGACCACAGACACTTCCGACAGTGAAGAACTCTGGAACTCTACAAAGGTTTTGTGATATACTCAATGAGTGCAATATAGGTTTATGTAAAAGTGTCTTTTCATACTTGATGTCTGATAATACTCTGTACACTTTATATAAGAAGTGTATGTAAAATGAATTGCTATGATGGAGTGACATAGCAATGTTATGATAAGGCTCCTTAAATAAAGATATTTATTTTATTTTGTTTCTTTTCATGATAAGGATTGAGTGTTTTTGAACTTATTTCTCATTTCACTATTTGGGTCACTTATCACTAGATGACTGATGGTTATACTGCTCAACAAGATTGATACAAAGGTACCTGCGACTAGTTTTGTAAGATGTGGTAGTTACGCTGTTTACAGCATGTATAAAAATTACGAATCGTCCAGAGCAGTATCACCCTTTCTCAGAAAATCGACGTAAAGTAGCAGTTTATTTTACTGTGGTTCGCTTGATGAGTGCAAATATATAGTTGGGTTGGGCCTCTAGTCCTAGCCCAACTATATTCGCTTCACATCTTCTCTTCTTTTTTCTTAGGGTAGGCAGAAAGGTGAAGTTATATCAAGGCACCTCAACAGCTGGTTGCTATAGTTCATGATCGGCGGTTACCTCTTACCATCAGCTGGGCCGCTTGGGTTCGCTCATCTGTCGCTTTACGCCAATAAAACAAAAAAGAATGTCATGTTTGCCTTAATTTATTTATTAACCAAACGCGTTAGTTTAAATAATGATACTCGTATTCTGTTATTCGAACTCCGTTAATAGGAACATTAGTCAGTGACAGAAACCATAATGAGTCATGTTGCAATACGTTGTTATGCTAATTATCTTATTTAGTAATTTATGCTCTTGTACCAGCCTGTTGTTATGATTCACTAATAGGGTTAGGTAATCATTGTTGACATCAGGTTAATGTGATTACTCGTAGACTTTTTGTTGAAATGGACTAACTGTAGGCACTCTTCTGACACTGGCTACACAAGCCAACAAAAACATTATACAATTTCCACAACACCATCGCTCTAGCAACAAAGTGACATTTATAAACAATAAAATATGAATATCATCATCATCATAACAGCCCATTAATGTCTCACTGCAGGGACGTAGGTACCTCCTCCCGTGACGGAGGGATACTTGTCCTACTAATACCACGCTGGCCAAACGGATTGGTACAGGGTTTAATTTCAAGTTTTTTATTTACGTAAAGATAATATTCACGGACAGTCCCTTAGTCGGTTTTTACGACACCCATGGTATGAGATGGAGGATGACACTGTATTCTTACTCCGTCACCACAAGGTACGACACACAAATAAGAATATGGATCAATAAAATTAAATAGGGATAAGTCAAAGAAGAAGCGGTAAGCCGATTGATGAGAGGTACAGAAATGCACAGAGAGGAATATTTGATGGAGGTCTATGTGCAGCAGTGGATGTTCATAGGTTGATATGATGAAGCCAAAGAAGCTGTTCCGACCATACCTAGGACATTGTCACCTCATGAAAGTACTGCGCCCTAAATACCTACACTGTTTCCTGAAAGGTAGAAGACGAATAGGCACAGATCCTGAAGATAATAGATAGATTGTTTTCTATGTAAGTATAATTTGTATGTATTTACAACAAAAAAAAAAGTATTTAAATATGTTTATCCATTGTCTAGTACCCATCAAGCTCTGCTTAGTTTGGGACTAGATGGCGTTGTGTGAATTTGTGAGGAATATTTATTTATACTCGTAAATTCTGTATAGTGCCTTAAATTTCGCAGTACCTACCTACTACTAAGGTGAATGTTTTCATCCACTTTTACTCCTTGTAAATTGGCAACCCTATTGGACTACAATAACACAAGTAAAACAGTGATATACCTAATCCGAAGTGAGATACCATGAAGAACTTTATTATTTATCTTTACTTACGACTCTTACGAGCAACCCTACAGTTTAAATAGTTAACCAGTTTATTAGTCATTGGAAATATGCATTTCATAGCTGTTCTAATATTGGTTTATACACAACTTAGAATACCTATAGGTATGTATATAATTATTAGGTTGGGGAAAAAGTCTTTTCGTATTTTTGTATGAAAAGTCAAGACATTTTTTTCAAAGTTTATTTACAATGTATATGTACCGTTTTGTTGAACAACTTTCTGCCATTTTGTGGGCAGAGACATTATCCCGTTACTGTAGAAACTTTGGGACTTCTGATCAAAAAAACGGGACAAATAGTTTTGGCAGTCCTCTCTTGAGGTCAACCTTACAGAACCTAAAGAATTCTGAAGATACCGAAACAGGTGAAAATCTGAAGGCGCAAGGTCAGGGCTATATGGTGGATGCACTAGGACCTCCCAGTCGAACTCTCTTAATTTTTGCTGAGTGGCTAAAGATGTGTGTGGTCTAGCGTTATCGTGATGAAAGACCACACCCTTCCTGTTGATCAATTCCGGCCGTTTTCTCTCGACTGCTTCCTTTAATCTCATCAGTTGCTGGCAGTAAAGATCAGAATCGATGGTTTTGCCGGGCGGTAAAAGCTCATAATGAACAATGCCCTTCCAATCCCACCATACACACAGCATCACCTTATTTCGTGTTAGGCCAGGTTTGGCCACAGTCTGTGAAGCCTGGCCAACTTTCGACCACGACCTTTTTCGCACGTTCTTGTCGTACGTGATCCACTTTTCATCGCCAGTTATCAATCTCTTCAAAAACGGCTCGGTTTCATTACGTCTCAATAATGAATCGCAAATGAGTACACGGTTCATTAAGTTTCTTTGAGTGAGCTCGTGTGGCACCCAAATATCGAGCGTTTTTGTATAACCAGCTTTCTTCAAATAGGTCAAAACTGTTTTGTGGTCAATTCCCAGTTCTTCAGCTACATCGTAACTACTAATATGCCGATCTTGCTCCACACTCTTTCAAAAATGGCGTCCATTTTTTTCGTAACAGGGCGACCAGAGCGAGGTGCATCTTTAACATCAAAATTTCCGGACTGAAAACGTTTGAACCAAATTTGTGCTACTCTTACTGACACTGCATCAGGTCCATAAACATCACAAATTTTTTTCACTGCTTGAGTTGCATTTTTGCCTTTTTTATAATAAAATTTTAAAATGTACCTATCGAATTTCTTCATTAGATTCACTCATTTTTACGGAGAGAAAAACAAATGAAAAATAGCGGGAAACAACTTTTTTTTATTTTTTTCTTTTCTTTAATGTAACCTTTTTAATGTTACCAAAACCAGCCAGACACAAGTAGTACAGTCAAAGAAATTTTATAATAAGTTTATACCTACGTTATGCGAAAAGACTTTTTCCCCGACCTATTAGGTTCCTAGTAATCATTGAAGTTAAAGTTCACACGGGACCATAACTTTATTTATAAGAGCAGCCCATTGATAACCTACTACAGGGATGGGCCTCCTCCAGTGCGTTATAATGGCCAGCCGGCTTGGTTTTTTTGGAAACATGTATATGAGACTGTCCAAAAATCTTATAATTCGGAATAGGTAGGAAGAGTAAGGAATTAGCGAAGCTGCGCGATGGTTTTTTTCCACTCTTAATTGTTTTAGGTACTTACCTTTGTATTCATGCTTGGTTTTTTATTACGACACCTTTAGAATAAGAAGATAGAAAACCTACTTAGGTAGATACCTATTGTTACCCAGTCTAACTCCATTCAGAGAAGTTATATAATTTTATTTTACAACTTAATTAAAGCCGAGTGTTACCAGTACCACAATATCAATAAACAGATCAAAGTGAAAGGGCATACAAATAAACAGCATAAAATAATTCGATAAAACACCACTCTGTTATCTTTATAACGCGATGACAGCTGTCAAAGATAGCATTAAGAACAATACACAACACAGAAACGCGGCTTATCTTCTTATGAAAGATATCATTGGATTTGTACAATATTATATACTTTATCTTTATGTACATCAAAGTTAAAACAAAGACTCGACCTCATTGCATTTGAAAGTGACAAGGTTTTTGTCATCTTTTGGTTTTGAAGAGTCTCTGAGAGTAGGTTATGATCTTAATGCCGTGAATCGTGATCGATGCCAGATGAGTAGAACGATAAGAATGAACTGCTACCTAGGTATTTTATTGTTAGTATGTTAAACATCAAAATGTTTAAATAACATTTACTACAAGCTGTGAAATAAAAATATAATTTTCTAAATAAAATAAAAATTTAATTTTCTAGAGTAGGTACCCTTCTACCTTAACTCGGTAACATTGGCTCACTACTGCTTGAAGGTAAGCGGGCAAAGGGGGTGACAAGATGTAAAGAGCTAACGCTAGAATTCAAGACATAATTTCTATCTTATTGGTGGCAGTGGAGTAGGTACCTATTACATACTGTTTTGTAGCTCTCTTTTTGGTGTTATGAGTAATTATGATGCATTAGATGGTTTCTTTAATAAACTATACCTGCCGAATAGTTCTAAGCTTAACGCTTTCAACCAAATTCAAATTTTCAGAGTTATACTGGTAATATGTATTTATTAAATAGGTACAGAAAAAGAGTATATTTCTCACATATTCCTCACACTTTCGTGGGAATCGAACCCGAGGCCTCAGCGTAGCAGTCATGATGTTATATAACCACTACACCACAGAGGTCGTCAGTAATAACGTAATAGTGATTTTTTTCCCCCTTAGTGATGGTAGAGCCGAGAAGCTACATAGGCTAATTCACCAAATGGACTACCTACCGAATGATTTCTAAGTATAACGTTACCAACGAAAATCAAACTTTTCAGAGTCAAATACCTATGAAGTAAATAGTTACGATAGAGAGTAAGCAACGTAATAATGATAGATTTCGCTACATAGTGTTTAGTGGTTATAAATGCGTGGTCTACTTAGTGCTTTATTGATTACTGCAAATGTGAACGATTCGGTTTCACGTTACAAACGTTCGGTTAGAATCATTACGGTATGTATGTAATAATGTTTCCTCATTGATTCTATCAACTCTCTCCACTTGGTAACGGTCTACCGCACTTATACAACTTTTAATATTCACTTACAGTTATTTATTTTCTTCTAGATGTAGGTATGTTTGGTATGGCTGTTGCGTTTATTTTAGCCGATTTGTGTGTTGTTAATTTTTTTTAGACTCTAACTTTTTCATTAAGGTCACTATTCAGTCAAAAGAAAAATCAGTGCATACGCATCACCTTTCTAACAATATACCTAGTCTGTTATACCTACAATAATATTTCTTTTGCATTCATAATATGTATAAAAATTAATGTAAAATACAAGTTTCCATTCAAAATGGCTTTTGATGATGTTGAGTTCATCATGAAAACTTCTTAGAAGAAATAAGCGAGTTTTCGTAGAAAACTTTTCCTAAGTCCTTGTCTCCTTCATTTTTACTTTTATGATAACCAAGGGGTGACACTGACAACATATATTTTTTTTTACTATGTTATTATGCAAAGAAAAGACAATCCCAGTAAAAATAAAGTACAATCGGATCATTCTGGAAGTTTGAAAGCCAACAGGTTACCACGACATTGTTCTTCAATCAACTGTCAATTTCTGACAATTTGACAATATTGAGCAGGTTTTCAAGACTTAATAACAGGGGAAAGTGACAATACTTTCATAGAATGATTTAGTACCTACCATTTTACTTTCGCAAGAGTATTTAAACGCCATCTCTACAAATTGCTTAGACATTTATTGTTGCAAATAAATCATCTTTGTTATTTGATACTCATGTGCAGTTGTAACCAATTAGGTATAGTCTGTCTTTTTAATTTCCTAGCTCTCTCGAAAAGATGTCACTCTGTCTGCAAATAAGGTGTTAAAATGTAAAATGGCTGAGAAATTTTGGAGGGAAGCCACAGACAAAAAAAAAATTGCGCCATTATGACTATAAAGAATGGTTAGTAGGTACAATACAATTACAACCTTGTTTGCTAGTAAGTATATGGAAGATAAAAAACGGATAATTGTCAAAGTATACCGACAGATTAAACCCGCTATTAAAAGCCAATTGAAATAACTGTACGAAATGTCGACTTGAGACTAATTACTAGATAATTTAACCGGCTTATCTGTGCACAGGCTGTATGATACCAGCATCCACCGTTGTATAATTTTGTAATGTAAGTAACATAAATAACATAAATTTTAAAAAAGTACCAAAGCAACAGAAATGTAAGGATCGAATCTACTAAAACGTTTCCATTAATTGCGTTTAATATAGATTTATAAAACGTCTATACCTCTCGTGTTTGAAGTTTTGAACCTGCACCTCTTTTTTTACTTATGCACTATTTTAGTCTACCTGACTGTACAATTTCTGCCGTAAAGCGAATTTGTCATAAAGCGATTCTGCCGTAAAGCGAATCTGTCGTAAAGCGAATCTGTCCTAAAGCGAATCTGTCGTAAAGCGAATCTGTCCTAAAGCGAATCTGTCGTAAAGCGAATCTGTCCTAAAGCGAATAAGGGGTATATTCTTTTAGATTCTCCGTGTGGTGATGGTGACGGAGTAAGAATACAATATGTCACCACCCCATCTCATCCCATGGGTGTCGTAAAAACCGACTAAGGGAGTATCCGTGAACATTATCTTTACAAAATAAAAAGAACGAAAACTTGAAATTAAACCCTATACCAATCCGTCTGGCCTGTAGTGTAGTACGTATACTGTATGTACACTAATGTAATACTAAGACATATAAATGATTGTTCTATGTATTTAAAGAGCAGTAATAAACTAGACTTCACTAAAGATACTTGTTTACTTTATCTCCCGAACTCACCACCTTACATGGCGACCCTGCCATTCGAGACGGGGCGCCGAGTTCGGTCGCGTAATCGTGTATCGCGAAAGACATTATGAACTTTTTGTTTGTGCGCTGATATGAATTGTTAACAAAATGTGTCGTTCAAATATAGAAAAAGAAGATGTTTTTATTTCGCAAAGTGCATCAGGTGGCTCAAACACAGCTTCTATGCAAGAACACCATTTGTCAAACATTAGCATTGTAATGTTCATAATTTGTACATTACTCGGCATCGCAGGTCTTTACGCGGTTTACAAATTATACCGCAATTGTCATTATTCGTGGATAAGAAATGAAGTTTTAGCACAAAATCTTTCTCGTTCATTTCGTCGACCGAACCCGGAGGCTCGTGTCTGCTACGAGTGCCGCCAGCAGCGCCAAGAGGCGCGCCAGGAGGCTCGCTACCAAGTGGGCCCTACATGTCCAAAACCCCAGTAAGTGATTTTAAATAAAAAGATATGAATCAGTGATCGTAAATAGTGTGGTGAATCGGTAAAGTGAAATATGAAAAGTTAAAGTACGATAATAAATAGACGTTACGTTAATTTTAAGTATATGTAAACATATAGTTATGTAGTAAATTTTGCATATTTTTAATTGGTAATGGCAAATCAGCTGAACCCATTGTATGTCCAATTAAAAAATATAAAAGATAATTTAATAAAGCTAAGTTATCCTAGGAGGACACAAGTTGTTCTAAAACAAAAATTAGAAGAAGCTACAGAGTTAAAATACGAATTTGACGAATGTATTAAATTATTATCAGTACAAGTTGAAGAGAAACAATTTAGTACTAGTATTTTACACGAAATACAGTCATATTTGAGAAAACCTTTTTGCAAATACAATCTTTTTGTTCTTTTACATACGAATCTAATTCTAGTTCCGAATGTACGGTCCAAGTTGAAAGCAAAATAAACAATATGGAGAATTTTAATTATAGGACTGCGGTAGCTTTATTACCAGCTATGAATGGCGATGAAAACGTCACAAAGAGCTTGATAGATGCAATAGAATTATACAGTTCTTCTCTTACCGAAGATGGTAATAAAATGCTTGTCAAGTTTATAGTTAAAACTCGTCTTAACGAAAATGCGAAATTAAGGTTAGCATCTTCGTATGACAGTTGTGAATCACTTATTATTGAGATGCGTGAACACTTACTTACTAAAAAATCTAGTACGGCAATTTTCAAGGAGTTGACACAAATCAACCAAAACGGTTCTTCTATCGAGAAGTACGGGTCTAAGGTTGAGCAGCTTTTTGTCGATTTAACGGTTGCGCAAGCTTGTAATGACCAAAATGCGTACAAAATATTACGCCCTCAAAATGAAAAAATTGCGATTAATAGTTTCATAGATGGCTTGCGAAATCGCGAAATCCGCACTATACTGACGGCGCGTAACTACGTTTTCTTAAAAGATACGATAAGAGCAGCAAAGGACGAAGAATTATCTTGTAGTCGTCACAACACTGAGGCTTCAGTGTATGTCGGTTACCAAGGAAGCTCGCGTGGTGGTCGCGGTTACAGTTTCCAAAATAGTAGACGTCCTAATCGATTCATACAAAGAGGACACAATTATAATAATTATCAAAATCAAAGATCCCAAAAGCATTTCAACAATAATTATCGTGACAACATGCGTAGGTCGTTTCGCAGTAGACCCGGCCGTACTGCAAGGACCGAACCTACACTCTTTCAGAGTGTAGGTTCGGTCCTTGCAGACAGTGTCAAAGGAAGCATAATAGCTTATTGCATAGCGATAGTTATTCAAACTCGTTTAAACCGGAGTCATCAATGACAAATTCTAATAATTTGCAATTATTAGAACAACCCGTTTCCATCGTATCACATTCGTTAAATACCGTAAATAATGCGAGCGGTACAATACCGAGCGTGAACGCATCGGCGTCATCGGTACCATCACAGGTGTTGCTATGCACTGCCTTAGTCGAAGTCATGGATAGTAACAATCAGTATCAGACAGCCCGAGCGCTGTTGGATAGTGGTAGCCAAGTGAGTTTCATACCCAACAAGCAAAGTAGTGATAACAGGGTCTAAATTTAAAGCTCTAAGTTATATAGTAGCTATGTAAGATATAAAATAATACTTTTAAATGATAGTACGGATATAAGAGAGCTTGCTTAAGCACCAGCGATAGTAAGGTGATATAAAAGATATAGAAAAATTACGCTTCAGCTTAAAGTTGTAATAAGGTGCTATAAGCTAGAACTTTACAGTTTTATTGCAGTTTTAAGTCGATTTTAACATTAAAAGTTTTTTTGGAGTGACTACTATCACTTGCTGATGTAAATGCTCCATTTAGGTGCTATGTATACCTTTAAGTGCTAAACATCACTTTTGATGTTAAAGTGGTTATAAGAAAACCCTCAAGCCGTTTAAGGATTATAATAATCAATCTTATAACTCTTAATAGTGCAGTGATAATGTAGTGTTATATTGGTGTTTTAGAGCTTGAGGTGCTAGGGAAGCTTGAAGCTTTATAGCCCTCTAAGAGTGCTAGTGTGAACGTTATTCAGTCTTAAAGCGATATGCGAAATATAAAACCCTTCTATATCACCTTAACCTGTTTAACGAGGTTATTTATATTAATGAGCTTTAAAAGTCTACATTAGTGTTAATAATCACTTAAAATGGTAAAAAATTCCGTTATATCGCTTATGTGGTAAATTTTAACGTCCATCTTGTATATTAGAGGAGGGTTCCGCCCATCAAAATATTGGAAATAAAGAATTTATAAAGATATATTAAGAGATTTGGAAATACATATGTATCTGGCCCTCGGACTATTTTGAAAACAACGAAAAATAAATCTGTTAAAACAATGGATGGTGGGGATTATTGGCATCATGGGGTCACAAACAGTCTGACTAAAATACTGGCTAGTTAGGACAAACTCCCTGATAAAATTGAATTAAATATAAATTTGGATGGTTTACCTATTTACAAAAGTGCCAAAAAAGAGTTTTGGCTAATTTTAAATATAACATTAGTCCCTTTATAATAGGAATTTATTACGGAACAGGGAAGCCCAAGAATCTAGAGTTCTTTTTGAATGATTTTGTTAGTGAAATGGCGGTATTACTGGAGCAAGGGGTTTTTGATTGGACGGGAAAATTGTTCCTATTAAAATACGGTGCTTTATTTGTGATTCAGCTACCAAGATAATTCATATTTTATTACTTGATACATACGATATGAAGATAAATAAAATACAGTTTTAATCAATACCTTGTATTTATTTATACCTATTAGATAGGTTCTAAGTTGCAACAATAGAAAGACATTAGAAACTAAAATGCAAAACAATAGTCATTCTCCTACATAACATAATGCTGAATTTATATTCTTCACATAATTTTAACTACTTTGAAAGCACATATCTATCTGACGCTGACTGTTCTAACAGAAATTATATAAATCAATCAATATAAACCTCGCCAAAATTACTTAACAAATTCTACATACGAAATGCAGCATAAATGTGTAAAAATAGAGATCGCTCCTATTTGGCAAAGGTTAAATAAAAAGATTTTTGTACTTCACAAAACTACTGTGGCTTATTAATTAATAATGTACTAAGTAACAGAAAATAAATCAGTCAATATGAATTTCGTTTACATTACTAAAATTGCACATAAATAGAATAGAAATCGAAAATAATATGTGATCTCTCTTATTTGGCAAAGGAGTAAAAATAAGATCCAAAGGAAGGTCCAAAGGTTTTAGTGCAGTGTTTTTTGGACGGACGCTGGTTTCCTCTTCAGTATCACTTTGTGTAAGCATAATAGTTATTTCTTTTTCTGCCGCCTCGTACTGAAAAAGATACAATAAACTTGATTAAAATCTTTTATGTTTTCATATTAGTGGTTTACGTATCTTACCAAGGAACCCAAATGTCTCAAATATCATAAAAAATCCTTTCAACGATACGACTTAAGGTTCTAATCGACGTAGTTGTTCAAACAGAAGAGCTAATAAATAATTTTATAGCACCGTTTTAAACTTATGAGTTCTAAAAAAGATATAATTATCACTATTGCCGCTAGCCTTGCATTTAAATTGATAACTCCATTTTTTTATCTTAAAAATCTTGATATACGAGTATCTTTTAATAATAATGTTTACTTAAATCATTGTTGTTTTCTCACAATTAAAGATCTAACAATTTTTGATTAACTATTTAGAAGGAAATAGTACAATTAGCAAAATTACAAAAAAAAATCTAATATTTTTGCTATATTTTTGGTTTAAAGATTTCTTAAAACGCCTTATTTTAAAGGCGCTTGAAAATTGAGATTAAAAATAGTATACATATTAACAGAAAAAATACAACCGCAATAGTATTTCACTTAAATAATCGCTAAATGTATAATATATTGTAAGACTTACTGTTTTTGTTTATCAACTGCCATTACGTACACATCACACTTAGATAAAATACAGAAGGAATAGGTACATAAAACATTACAAAGCGCAAAGATTTTATTTACACTACTCCAGCGTTTTTGCATCACTTTAAGTGACATAATGATACCATCCTAAACCTTTAACAGAACTTAAAGTAATAAATACCGTTTTTTCAACACTTTAAGCGATATAAAATAACATTTTATAAATAAAATAGAACCTCAGGCGATTAATATAGACTTTGCAACACTTCAAGTGATATAAAATAACATATTATAACTATAATAGAACCTTTTTATATAACTAAACTTTTGTCACACTGTAAGTGATATTAGACTGCATCTTATAACTTTTATAAATCTTTTGGTAATAAACACAGTATTTGTAACACTTAAAGTGATAGAAAATAGCATCTTATTACTTTAATAGTATCTTGGGTAATGAATACGGCTGTTTAACTCTTAACTATCGCCATTGGTAATAAAATACCATATAGTAGCATTGTTATGCCACTTATTTATCACTGTTGCAGTTAATACGAGCAGCTGTAGAACTTACAGTGCTAACACCGGTGCCTAATTCGGTCTATAAGAGAGTTATAGTACGCTATATCGCTAATTTTTAGGCCGCGCTATTGCTATTGGTGTTTAATTGAACAAATAACCGATTGTTATAGCGCTTATTTTATCGCTAAATTGTTAGTTGGGTAACAAACGAATTATGTAAGCGTTTAAACCTGCCGGTAATACAGTCCACTATACGTATATATGGGGTGGGACAATCGGTCTCACAAGCGAACCAATTTTGTAATTTAAAAATGCGATCAATAATAAACGATAATTATTCTTATAGTACTCAAGTACATTGTTTCGTTTTACCGTCTATAACTTCAAGTATACCCGCGAATTATATTAATATAAATGCACTTAGCATTCCTAACAATATTTACCTAGCAGATCCGACGTTTAATGTTCCCTCAAATATTGATCTACTGATAGGGGCTGATATCTTTTGGGATCTGTTAGAGAAAGATACGATGCGATTACCTAATGGACCTTACTTACGCAAGTCAAAGGTAGGATGGTTAATTTCAGGTCCTCTCTTCTACGATATCTCACGTTTACAGGATACGTTTAATTGTCACGTTGCTCAGACCTTGAATATAGATGAGCAACTTCGTAAATTTTGGGAAATCGAGGAAGTTCACGGTTATGATTCTTCTTTAACCAAAGAAGAAAGTTTATGCGAAGAGTTATTTGTAAAAACAACTCAACGAGATAGTAACGGTCGATTTACGGTACGTATACCGTTAAAGGAATCTTCTGATGTACTTGGTGACTCGTATAATACGGCTAAATCACGTTTTTTATCATTAGAGCGTAAATTTGAGAAATATCCATCGTATAAAAAAAGGTATAGTGATTTTATACGTGAATATATCGAGTTAGGCCATATGTCTCGAATAACAACATTTAGAAAACCATATTATTTTCTCCCGCATCACGGAGTGTTACGGGAGCACAGTACTACAACAAAGTTACGGGTAGTGTTTGACGCGAGCGCCGTGACTACCTCAAATAAATCATTTAACGATATTCAATTAATCGGCCCACCGCTGCAAAACGATATATTCTGTATTTTACTTCGATTCCGACAGTATAAGTATGTTGCCTGCGCTGACGTGGAAAAAATGTACAGACAAATATTAGTACACCAAGATCAGCGCAGCCTACAATTAATTCTCTGGCGAGAAAATCCGACTGACGAACTTAGTAAATACCAATTAAACACTGTAACTTACGGGACTGCGTCCGCGCCATACCTAAGCATACGTTGTTTACGTCAACTGGCATGCGAAACAGATAATGCAGTGATAGCTAGGGTTGTCAATGAAGATTTTTTCGTGGACGACTTGATTACGGGTCATGATGACCTCGAAACCTTATCAGATATATGCGAACAAACGACGAAATTAATAAATTCAGCTTGTTTGCCCTTGCGTAAATGGACATTCAATCATGACGTTAACTTTAAAAATCTTTCAAAAGAATTATCCATTGGAGAGAATTGTCAAAATAAAACACTCGGATTAGGTTGGCAAATTACCAGTGATGAGTTACATTTTACCTCACAGGTAAAACCTAGTTCTAGTGTTACTAAACGTACTATAATGTCAGTAATATCACAAATATACGATCCCTTAGGATTGTTATCTCCAATCATTATTACGGCTAAAATTCTCCTTCAAAAATTGTGGTTACACAAACTTGATTGGGATGATGCAGTTCCTCATGATATAGAAATTGCATGGACGAAATTACTTCACGAATTTTCAAATTTAAATCATATTCGGGTTAAACGTTACGTCATGAGTGAATTTACCCAGAATAGGGAATTACACATTTTTACCGATGCGTCTCAGGATGCTTATGGGGCCTGCGCCTACATACGTACCTATGATACTGATGCTTGTGTTAATACAAAATTATTATGTGCTAAAAGTAAAGTTGCGCCGGTTAAAAGCGTGTGTACCATCCCTAGGCTCGAATTATGCGGCGCGTTATTGGGTGCACAATTATATAAGAAAATTAAAACCTCATTGAGACTTACGTTTACTAATGTATACTTTTGGACCGACTCGACTATAGTTATAGGGTGGATTCGTATGTCACCTCAACGTCTTAAAACTTTCGTGCAAAACCGTATTTCTCAGATAAACCAATTAACCGGGGATGCGCCTTGGTACCATACAAATGGCAAGTACAACCCGGCGGATATGGTATCTAGGGGCACAACTATATCCGAGCTTATAAATAATGACGTGTGGTGGTGCGGTCCTATATTATTACAAAACATTGAACTGAATAGTAGCAGTGATTTAACTATACCGGAACAGTTACCGGAAATGAAATCGGAATTAAAATGTATGACCTCTAATAATATAAATAAAAATATTAATAACATTATAGACTTAAATAGATTCTCTTCGTTTAATCGATTACGTCGTTGTATGTCATACGTACTGCGTTATATACATAATGTGCGCTCGAGTAAACAGTTACGTCGAACCGGTTTGTTATCGGTCACCGAGTTAGATGAAGCTCTTATTGTTCTCGCGCGCTATTCACAATTGCAATCTTTTTATAATGAATATAACGATTTGTCTAAAATAAATATTGTTAAATCAAAGCGAATACTTAGTTTAAATGTTTTTATTGATAAAAATAAATTAATACGTGTAGGTGGAAGATTAAAAAATTCTCCACATTTCGATAATAATAAAAAACATCCCGTTTTATTATGTAGTAAAGATAGATTCACTTTGTTGTTATTTAAATATCAACATGAACAATTATTTCACGCGGGTCCGCAAGCGTTGTTAGCGTCTATTCGTGAAGCTTGGTGGCCACTCGGAGGTCGAAATCTAGCGAGAAAAATAGTACACGGTTGTGTCATTTGCTCGCGCATTAAAGGGAAAACATTACAACCTATCATGGGTTGTCTGCCCGCGGAACGGCTAGATCCTGGTTTCCCTTTTATGCGTTGCGGAGTAGACTATGCCGGGCCTGTGATGATTTTAAATCGAAGAGGTAGAGGGTCAACCCTTCTCAAGGGATATATTTGTTTATTTATTTGTATGTGTACGCGAGCTATACATTTAGAATTAGTCACTAGCCTTACAACAAGCGATTATTTACTTGCCTTAAAAAGATTTATATCTCGCCGAGGTAAACCGGTGGAGATTATATCAGACAATGCGAAAAACTTTGTAGGGGCTGAAAGGGAGATAGTATCAGGCCTTATGCGTAATAGCGATGATATTGTAAATTTCACAACAAATAACAATATCAAGTTTAGTTTTATTCCTCCTCATTCACCTCATTTTGGCGGTTTGTGGGAGTCGGGGGTGAAATCGTGTAAGTATCACTTGCGACGCGTGTTGGGTTGCGCGCATCTCACGTACGAGGAGTTCAGCACCGCACTAACGCAAATTGAAGCAATATTAAATTCACGACCGTTAACAGTCATGTCAACAGATCCGAGCGATTTACAACCACTTACACCCGCTCATTTTCTGATAGGACGACCAATGACTGCTCCAGCCTGTAAGGACTTAACTACCACACCAGTTCACCGGCTACTACGATACGAGAGGATTGAACATATACGACAACATTATTGGAAGCGATGGTCAACAGAGTACGTAACAGAACTTCAAACACGTACTAAGTGGAAAATACATCAAAACGAAATTGAAATAAACAAGCTCGTTCTAATAAAAGAAGACAATTTGCCGCCTTTAAAATGGAAATTAGGCAGAATTATACATATTTATCCGGGAACTGATGGCGTCGCACGAGTGGCTGATATACGAACCGCTTCAGGCATTATACGACGATCATTCTCTAGGATCTGTCCGTTACCAGTTATATCCAGTGATGACACCAGGGAGACGCAAGTACCTCATTGAAACCTGCTGCTTTCAAGGCCGGGGCCATGTTACGGCGTCAACTCGAAGCAATGGACCCGGGAGGCGGGGCCTGTCGTCGACCGGTGGTGGAGGGAGCTACGGCCGCGCACTCCGTTTTTTTGTCTCACTACTGATATTGAACCCTTATCATGTACACGATAT
This sequence comes from Schrankia costaestrigalis, assembly GCA_905475405.1. NCBI lineage: Eukaryota > Metazoa > Arthropoda > Insecta > Lepidoptera > Erebidae > Schrankia > Schrankia costaestrigalis. Next base: position 19,122,371 of record FR997826.1, read on the forward strand.
TAAAATTAATTAAAATAAATTATACGATTTTTAACAAGATAAAATAAATACATTCATTGAAAAGTTCCCAAACATAAAGTTAAAAAATGACGTCAAGGAATTTGTAAATCGTTGCGATAAATGTCAACGTCAGAAACATTTTCGACATATAAAACAGCCAATGGTCCTGACAGATACAGGTCATTCGGCTTTCGATAGAGTATATTTAGATTTAGTTGGGCCCTTAAGTAAGGATAGTGATAATTACATGTATATACTCACACTACAGTGTGATCTTAGTAAGTATGTAGAGGCTTATCCTCTTAGAAATAAGGATACAATTTCAGTGGCAACAGCTTTCGTTAATAATTTTATACTACGCTATGGCATTCCAAGAAACATTATATCTGATCGCGGTACGGAGTTCGTTTCTAAAGTAATGAATGAAGTGTGTAATATTCTTAAAATTAACCAAATAGTATCTACGGCATATCATCATCAAACAATAGGAAGTTTAGAAAATACCCATAAAAATTTGATTTCATATCTTCGCATACAGACAGATAACCAAACCCAAAATTGGAGTTTATGGCTACCATATTGGTGCTTTGCTTTTAACACGACTGTTCATACGGAAACTAAATACACTCCATTTGAACTGGTATTTGGAAAACTATGCAATTTACCCAGTAATTTAAGGTCAGATATTAAACCATTGTATAATCATTACGACTATCCAAAACAACTTCAATATAAATTACAAAAATCACAGTATGACGCAAGACAAAATCTAATTATTAGTAAAGAGAACAGAAAATGTAAATATGATTCTTATACAAACCCTGTTACATATAGTTCTGGTGACTTGATACTACTTAAGAATGAACAAATTGTAAACAAATTAGATCCGTTATATATAGGACCATTCCTTCATTCATTGAAAAGTTCCCAAACTTTATGTTTGGGAACTTTTCAATGAATGTATTTATTTTATCTTGTTAAAAATCGTATAATTTATTTTAATTAATTTTAATATCGTGTACATGATAAGGGTTCAATATCAGTAGTGAGACAAAAAAACGGAGTGCGCGGCCGTAGCTCCCTCCACCACCGGTCGACGACAGGCCCCGCCTCCCGGGTCCATTGCTTCGAGTTGACGCCGTAACATGGCCCCGGCCTTGAAAGCAGCAGGTTTCAATGAGGTACTTGCGTCTCCCTGGTGTCATCACTGGATATAACTGGTAACGGACAGATCCTAGAGAATGATCGTCGTATAATGCCTGAAGCGGTTCGTATATCAGCCACTCGTGCGACGCCATCAGTTCCCGGATAAATATGTATAATTCTGCCTAATTTCCATTTTAAAGGCGGCAAATTGTCTTCTTTTATTAGAACGAGCTTGTTTATTTCAATTTCGTTTTGATGTATTTTCCACTTAGTACGTGTTTGAAGTTCTGTTACGTACTCTGTTGACCATCGCTTCCAATAATGTTGTCGTATATGTTCAATCCTCTCGTATCGTAGTAGCCGGTGAACTGGTGTGGTAGTTAAGTCCTTACAGGCTGGAGCAGTCATTGGTCGTCCTATCAGAAAATGAGCGGGTGTAAGTGGTTGTAAATCGCTCGGATCTGTTGACATGACTGTTAACGGTCGTGAATTTAATATTGCTTCAATTTGCGTTAGTGCGGTGCTGAACTCCTCGTACGTGAGATGCGCGCAACCCAACACGCGTCGCAAGTGATACTTACACGATTTCACCCCCGACTCCCACAAACCGCCAAAATGAGGTGAATGAGGAGGAATAAAACTAAACTTGATATTGTTATTTGTTGTGAACTACAACAAAGTTACGGGTAGTGTTTGACGCGAGCGCCGTGACTACCTCAAATAAATCATTTAACGATATTCAATTAATCGGCCCACCGCTGCAAAACGATATATTCTGACAAAGTTACGGGTAGTGTTTGACGCGAGCGCCGTGACTACCTCAAATAAATCATTTAACGATATTCAATTAATCGGCCCACCGCTGCAAAACGATATATTCTGTATTTTACTTCGATTCCGACAGTATAAGTATGTTGCCTGCGCTGACGTGGAAAAAATGTACAGACAAATATTAGTACACCAAGATCAGCGCAGCCTACAATTAATTCTCTGGCGAGAAAATCCGACTGACGAACTTAGTAAATACCAATTAAACACTGTAACTTACGGGACTGCGTCCGCGCCATACCTAAGCATACGTTGTTTACGTCAACTGGCATGCGAAACAGATAATGCAGTGATAGCTAGGGTTGTCAATGAAGATTTTTTCGTGGACGACTTGATAAGGCTAGTGACTAATTCTAAATGTATAGCTCGCGTACACATACAAATAAATAAACAAATATATCCCTTGAGAAGGGTTGACCCTCTACCTCTTCGATTTAAAATCATCACAGGCCCGGCATAGTCTACTCCGCAACGCATAAAAGGGAAACCAGGATCTAGCCGTTCCGCGGGCAGACAACCCATGATAGGTTGTAATGTTTTCCCTTTAATGCGCGAGCAAATGACACAACCGTGTACTATTTTTCTCGCTAGATTTCGACCTCCGAGTGGCCACCAAGCTTCACGAATAGACGCTAACAACGCTTGCGGACCCGCGTGAAATAATTGTTCATGTTGATATTTAAATAACAACAAAGTGAATCTATCTTTACTACATAATAAAACGGGATGTTTTTTATTATTATCGAAATGTGGAGAATTTTTTAATCTTCCACCTACACGTATTAATTTATTTTTATCAATAAAAACATTTAAACTAAGTATTCGCTTTGATTTAACAATATTTATTTTAGACAAATCGTTATATTCATTATAAAAAGATTGCAATTGTGAATAGCGCGCGAGAACAATAAGAGCTTCATCTAACTCGGTGACCGATAACAAACCGGTTCGACGTAACTGTTTACTCGAGCGCACATTATGTATATAACGCAGTACGTATGACATACAACGACGTAATCGATTAAACGAAGAGAATCTATTTAAGTCTATAATGTTATTAATATTTTTATTTATATTATTAGAGGTCATACATTTTAATTCCGATTTCATTTCCGGTAACTGTTCCGGTATAGTTAAATCACTGCTACTATTCAGTTCAATGTTTTGTAATAATATAGGACCGCACCACCACACGTCATTATTTATAAGCTCGGATATAGTTGTGCCCCTAGATACCATATCCGCCGGGTTGTACTTGCCATTTGTATGGTACCAAGGCGCATCCCCGGTTAATTGGTTTATCTGAGAAATACGGTTTTGCACGAAAGTTTTAAGACGTTGAGGTGACATACGAATCCACCCTATAACTATAGTCGAGTCGGTCCAAAAGTATACATTAGTAAACGTAAGTCTCAATGAGGTTTTAATTTTCTTATATAATTGTGCACCCAATAACGCGCCGCATAATTCGAGCCTAGGGATGGTACACACGCTTTTAACCGGCGCAACTTTACTTTTAGCACATAATAATTTTGTATTAACACAAGCATCAGTATCATAGGTACGTATGTAGGCGCAGGCCCCATAAGCATCCTGAGACGCATCGGTAAAAATGTGTAATTCCCTATTCTGGGTAAATTCACTCATGACGTAACGTTTAACCCGAATATGATTTAAATTTGAAAATTCGTGAAGTAATTTCGTCCATGCAATTTCTATATCATGAGGAACTGCATCATCCCAATCAAGTTTGTGTAACCACAATTTTTGAAGGAGAATTTTAGCCGTAATAATGATTGGAGATAACAATCCTAAGGGATCGTATATTTGTGATATTACTGACATTATAGTACGTTTAGTAACACTAGAACTAGGTTTTACCTGTGAGGTAAAATGTAACTCATCACTGGTAATTTGCCAACCTAATCCGAGTGTTTTATTTTGACAATTCTCTCCAATGGATAATTCTTTTGAAAGATTTTTAAAGTTAACGTCATGATTGAATGTCCATTTACGCAAGGGCAAACAAGCTGAATTTATTAATTTCGTCGTTTGTTCGCATATATCTGATAAGGTTTCGAGGTCATCATGACCCGTAATCAAGTCGTCCACGAAAAAATCTTCATTGACAACCCTAGCTATCACTGCATTATCTGTTTCGCATGCCAGTTGACGTAAACAACGTATGCTTAGGTATGGCGCGGACGCAGTCCCGTAAGTTACAGTGTTTAATTGGTATTTACTAAGTTCGTCAGTCGGATTTTCTCGCCAGAGAATTAATTGTAGGCTGCGCTGATCTTGGTGTACTAATATTTGTCTGTACATTTTTTCCACGTCAGCGCAGGCAACATACTTATACTGTCGGAATCGAAGTAAAATACAGAATATATCGTTTTGCAGCGGTGGGCCGATTAATTGAATATCGTTAAATGATTTATTTGAGGTAGTCACGGCGCTCGCGTCAAACACTACCCGTAACTTTGTTGTAGTACTGTGCTCCCGTAACACTCCGTGATGCGGGAGAAAATAATATGGTTTTCTAAATGTTGTTATTCGAGACATATGGCCTAACTCGATATATTCACGTATAAAATCACTATACCTTTTTTTATACGATGGATATTTCTCAAATTTACGCTCTAATGATAAAAAACGTGATTTAGCCGTATTATACGAGTCACCAAGTACATCAGAAGATTCCTTTAACGGTATACGTACCGTAAATCGACCGTTACTATCTCGTTGAGTTGTTTTTACAAATAACTCTTCGCATAAACTTTCTTCTTTGGTTAAAGAAGAATCATAACCGTGAACTTCCTCGATTTCCCAAAATTTACGAAGTTGCTCATCTATATTCAAGGTCTGAGCAACGTGACAATTAAACGTATCCTGTAAACGTGAGATATCGTAGAAGAGAGGACCTGAAATTAACCATCCTACCTTTGACTTGCGTAAGTAAGGTCCATTAGGTAATCGCATCGTATCTTTCTCTAACAGATCCCAAAAGATATCAGCCCCTATCAGTAGATCAATATTTGAGGGAACATTAAACGTCGGATCTGCTAGGTAAATATTGTTAGGAATGCTAAGTGCATTTATATTAATATAATTCGCGGGTATACTTGAAGTTATAGACGGTAAAACGAAACAATGTACTTGAGTACTATAAGAATAATTATCGTTTATTATTGATCGCATTTTTAAATTACAAAATTGGTTCGCTTGTGAGACCGATTGTCCCACCCCATATATACGTATAGTGGACTGTATTACCGGCAGGTTTAAACGCTTACATAATTCGTTTGTTATGAAACTCACTTGGCTACCACTATCCAACAGCGCTCGGGCTGTCTGATACTGATTGTTACTATCCATGACTTCGACTAAGGCAGTGCATAGCAACACCTGTGATGGTACCGATGACGCCGATGCGTTCACGCTCGGTATTGTACCGCTCGCATTATTTACGGTATTTAACGAATGTGATACGATGGAAACGGGTTGTTCTAATAATTGCAAATTATTAGAATTTGTCATTGATGACTCCGGTTTAAACGAGTTTGAATAACTATCGCTATGCAATAAGCTATTATGCTTCCTTTGACACTGTCTGCAAGGACCGAACCTACACTCTGAAAGAGGGTGTCCTGCACGAAGACAGTTTCGACATACCTTTTTATCATTAACGAATTCATTTCTATCTATAACAGATAAATTAAGAAAACGAGTACACATAAATAATAAGTGATTATCTCCGCACATAATGCACGCTCGAGTAACTTTCACACCTTTACCCTCATTATTACGAGTTGAAACGAAACTATGTGGTTTCTGAGTGTAATTTAGCCTTTTCTTGTCAACCGTATTATTTTTACAATCATTTTTATTTTTATTAATCATGTCTAACGTATCTGCACGGTTTCGCAAGAACTTTAATAAATCATCTAATTTAATTTTCTTGTTTTCCGACTCGGATGGAATCAAACCCGTGTAATTTTCCCACTCAAGTTCAGTAGATGAGTCCAATTTTGACACTATTAAATACATAATAAGAGTATCCCAGCTTTCCGTTGGTTCATCTAGTGACTTAAGTGCTCGCATGTTACGCAAAATTATATCAATTAAGCTTCTAATCTCACCCGACGACGCCCTCCGAATCGAATTTACAGTAAATAACGAACGGACATGATTTTGAATTAACAATCGATTATTGTTAAATCTTTCTTCTAACAAAGCCCACGCATGGGCATAGTTAGATGGCGTGAATTCTAACTCGCCAATGACTTGTAAGGCTAAACCACTAAGAGACCGTTTTAAATAATGAAATTTTTCAATCGCATCTAAATCGCTTCGCTTGTGTATCATTGATAAGTATGAATTTCTATACTCGAGCCAATGATCGAATGTACCATCGAAAGTGGGTAATTTTATTTCAGGTAACTTTATAGAAACCTTTTTAGTTTTAAACGAAGATGTACAACATTTAGAATCGTCACATTTGCCTTCTACAACGCTCGCTAGACATTTCGCTACAGACATAGCACTATAATACTGGTTTTCGAAAGATTCTCGATATTCTAATTGCTTGTCAAGTTCTAATTCGTCTAAAAGTCGTTCTATTCGATCTTGAATTTTATTGAATTGATCAAATAGTACCGAATTTGATTCTATTCGCATGCGTAAATCAGCTTGCTGCTGTTCAGACAAAGAAATATTTTCGAATTTACCTACATATTTTTCGAATAAAGTTAATCTGCCTTTTATGGAACCCCTTTGTTTCTTTAAATCAGGCAAACTTAATTTGTCTTGGTATTGTGCAGGCTCACTATACTCCTCATCACTCATCTTAGCAGTCAGTAAGAATCAGAAGCTACTTACGTGATCGATAGCACCCGCAAACAGCGTACATGGCGTAGCGTGGTATTAATAGGCCAAGTATCACTCCGTCATGGGAGGAGGCCCGTCCCTGCAGTAGGACATTAAAGGGCTGTTATGATGATGATGATGATTCTTTTTGATGAAAAGCATAACGCATACTTTACTGAAATTCGGAGGTAAGCAAACGTTCTAGATACCAGTGAAAACATCAACGGTTCCCATTCTAAGATCTTAGGAGGAATCTGGCCTTAAAAACAGCCATGGAGCAGCTTAGGTGGATAAGTCAGCCAATCTATCATCAACAAGTCCAAGATACAAGTAGTATTCGGAAACGTTTTTCGTATTGATAAACTTGGGACTAAGGGAAGGTACCTACTATTTTATAACTAAGTAGGTATGTATATTGCGCGACTCTCCCATCTCTCTGATGTAATATTTAATTCCCATATAGGCGAATACTCTAGGTAAAGGAGTACTTTAGATCAAATGTTGTCAACTAAGAACTTATTTAGTACATTCCACAACGACACGATAACTATTTTAGTAAATATTTGTTAACGATTAAGAGAAACGTGTGAAGAACTTTCCGAGACTGTAAACAAATAAGGTTATAGATAGTTTAGCATCTATTTGTTTTATTTTTTGTTGGTTAGTAAGCATTAGCAAGCAATTATTCAGCATATTATAGTCTATGTCATGCCGAGTATTATTATTAATAATTATTCTCGACAAGTTTGTATATTTGGATCAAACGTGACAGCAAAATGAACATACATAAAATTGATTTTTACAAAAAAAAAAAACCGACTTCAAAAACACAAATTGCACTAAAAAGTAAAAAATAATTAGTTGTATTTCGGTTTTACAACATTAAATCAGCCATTCCTTCTACTGAATTTTAATCTAAAGAATAGGTTATTTTAATTATTGTAAAAAGTATTGTTTAAGATATTTCTTGAAGAGTCTGTAAATATATTGATTTGTAGATTCTTTAAAAGATAATCAAATTATTACAAATAATGTTATATTATTGTTATTTTTGGAGTCGGTGTCAGCCACGATAGTTTATATACCTACCATTTTTTATTTCTGACTTAATATTTAAACAAACATTATGGCGTCATGTTACACACAGGCTAAAGACTAACAATTACTTAAAATTCGCATTAGAAAATGAAACGGCCGTTTTTGTTTTAAATGCAATATTTATCTAATTAAAAACCATTTAAAGTGATTCGAGTGTGTTAGAAAAGGCCATAAAGTTTTGTATAACTATATCATACTTATTGCGTTGGCTGACACCGACTCCAAAAATAACAATAATATAACATTATTTGTAATAATTTGATTATCTTTTAAAGAATCTACAAATCAATATATTTACAGACTCTTCAAGAAATATCTTAAACAATACTTTTTACAATAATTAAAATAACCTATTCTTTAGATTAAAATTCAGTAGAAGGAATGGCTGATTTAATGTTGTAAAACCGAAATACAACTAATTATTTTTTACTTTTTAGTGCAATTTGTGTTTTTGAAGTCGGTTTTTTTTTTTTGTAAAAATCAATTTTATTTTCAAATTTTTAGTGAATACCAATTCTATAAATCCGTGTGGTGACGGAGTGAGAATGCATGTCACCACCTTATCTCAACCCATGGGTGTCGTAAAAACCAACTTAGGGACTATCCGTGAATATTATCTTTGAGAAATAAAAAGAAGGAAAACTTGAAATTAAACCCTATACCAATCCGTCTGGCCAGTGTGGTATTAGTAGGCTAAATATCCCTCCGTCAGTGGAGGAGGCCCGTCCCTGCAGTGGGACATTATTTTGTCTAAATATGGGTAGACCTACGAAACGCGCTGCTCATGAGACAGCGCTGATTGTATGAGACTGTAGAGGTGATAAAGAAAACGTGACGGTTATTTACAAGACTATTTACTTAATGACACAGAATGAAAGAGAATACAGAGTTATTAAGTTAGTTAAGTTCACAGCACTGAAGTTAAGTTAAGTTATACAAGAATAAAAAACAAGATGTAGATTAGCTAGACGTAGCTTAGACTACGAGTATATAGGAGTAGAAAACAAGATGTAAATTAGAATCTAGAGATCGAGTTAATTGCGTACGCATGAAGTGCGGGCGAACGTGCATTCGCCGTCGGTCTACGTCTCGCACTGTCGCTCGCTCGCGACTGAGCGGTAGCGGGCGGACCGGTCACCGTCGGGTCGCGGGGAGTGCAGCGCGGGCGCCGCCGCGGTATGTTCATTGGTGCGCGTCACAGGTCACAAGACTTGACGCGCCCGCCACGGGTTCGATTCGATGACAACCGAAGAAAGGAAGAAACGCCATTCTCGAAGTAGGAAATCTACCTCCAATGCCATTTCAAAAGAGACTAGTGAACAACGTAAGAATCAGCTTTCACAAAAAAGGACCTACATGAAAAACGTTTTAAATAGGGAGAACATCGAAAAGCGTAGCCACACCGTCTCTGCGTGGTTAATTAGTAATAAAAATTATTAATTTATTGTGCGACATGCACACTAAATTGATAATTTAAATAAATTGACATAAAAATAAATCAAATAAATACTTATAATAGTTATTATTATCAATTTGTTGTACCTAAAGAATAAGTTTAAAATAAATGAAATGCAATTCAAAAATTTGTTTATAGTCTATTTATAATCCGGTATTAATTCCTATTTTAAATTCAAATAAGAACTTCATTATTAAGTCTTAAACCATACCTTCAATTACAGTCATAATGTTAGTGTAAAGTTTTCATCAATACGAATAAAATAAGCCCAAACACTAGGTAGCTGCTATTTACTATTAAAAAGTTCCCTTGACCCTCAATCTTCTTCATCATTAGATTATGTTTGTGTACAGTTGTGTAAAGCTTTTATCAATGCGAATAAAATAAGCCCAAACACTAGGTAGCTGCTATATACCGTTAAAAAGTTTCCTCGACCCTCAGTCTTCTTCATCATCAGATTATGTTTGTGTCAAGTTTTGTAAAGTTTTCATCAATACGAATAAAATAAGCCCAAACACTAGGTAGCTGCTATATACCGTTGAGGAGTTGCCTCGACCCTCAATCTTCTTCATCATCAGATCATGTTTGTGTAAAGTTTTGTAAAGTGTTCATCAATACAATTAAAATAAGCCCAAACACAAGGTAGCTGCTATATGCCGTTAAGGTGTTCCCTCGACTCTCTCTGGTCTCCAGGATCTGACCAGTTCAAATTCTTGACTATTTGGTAGTGACGTCAAAGATGCACATGTATGACAAGATTTTACACAATGCGTCTCTACAATTTTCAAGAGATGCCCTCGATTTCTCTGGGATCCCCTCATCCAGATCCAGATCTGGTGACAATGGGACCAAATGGGAAGCATACCAATACGAACAAAAAAAAAATTTTTCAAATCGGTCTAGCCGTTTTCGAGAAATCAGGTAACAAACACAAAAAATAAAAAAAAAAATAAAAAAAAAAAAAATACAACCGAATTGAGAACCTCCTCCTTTTTGAAGTCGGTTGAAAAATGAAATCGCTTACCGCAAAATCGCTTCCGAGTTGTAATACCGCGAATTGCTTTTTGTCGAGAAACTAATTGCAGATATCAGAGACAACGTAGACTTTCCCGCGCTAGTCGCGTCCACATTTCTAGTCTCACCGAATAACGGGCATTTGTTTATTAGTGTTGTAACCAAACAATGCTTTGTGGAAAAAAATTACGTAAATTTATTGCTAATTATGTGTAATTAAATAATAGATTTAAGAGATTAAATTGTTTTATAACATTGTTTAGGAACATGTATGAATATTATTACCTACCTATTTTAAACTGCATATTTAATAGCGTCATAATTATTACGTATAGAAATGCGATTACTTATTTTTCATTAATATTTTGAATAACCAAAGACATACTTAGTAGTTCGTTATTACGACACTCATTGCACGACATCTTTTAGCTTTTGTTTTTATAAAATCTATCTTAAATTTTCTAGCTCCTTATTTTCATATAATTATGGAGACAACTTAGAAATATGATAACATTATAAGAGAAAACCTGTAAGTAGTAAGTACCGAGATTGATAGCAGAAAGCTCACTTTTAGCAAGCTTTTGTATATTTATGTTAATTTATAATTATTATTGCATTTATATTTCTGTGTAGGTACAAATAAATAAAATATATGTAGTAAAGTATAGATTATATAAATATAGAATAGTTAAAACGAAGACTACTTACTACGAAATATTTGAACTTTCGTTGGACGCGCGCCAGAGTTATGCGTCCGCGCACCATTGTGTGAGAACTTAGTGCATTTTAATGGATAGTTTCTTTCGAAATACGCTTCCGAAATGCATTGTTCATTATTTAATTTATGTTTGGAGTATTCTTATTAGTATTGTTAAGAAATGTGTTTGTGTATTTTTACGGAGAGCATTGCCTTTATTGTAGAAGATATTTCTGTTGTGGCGAAGTTATACTTAGTACCTAAGTTCTCTTTGCGTATTATATTGGCTCTTTTACAGGGAACTCTCTGGGGATCTTTTTGTTTTGGTGTCTTAGTATCTTAACTATTACTTAAAAGCACTTGTAGCAATGTTTATCCATACCACTAGGAATCTTTCTGCTCTAATTCTACTCAATGGTAACTATTATAAGACATCAGTTTTAATCGTGTTCATAATCTAAGTACCTGCATAAGCCAAATTTTACGCCTTCTTGCAGCTTCTGTTCTGTACTTACGCCTTCTGAGCTGTAGTGGTGCATCATACTTAATTAAATTTGCAAGGTAATTAGGTTATCGACAAACTTAAAAAATATAAGTAAGTATAAAACTCTCCATGCGAATTTCCTAGCTAATCTTAATGCGTTGGAAAACCCGTCATTGTTTTATAAATATTTCGATGCAATGTTTATCTCTATTATCAATCATTTTCCGACAAAACAGTTACAGACGGCCTCTAAATTGAAATAGTAAACAGTCTGAAAATATATGTGATACCTACAGAAACATAATAGATAGATAAACATTGGCAATGTTAGTGCCAAATCATAGAGAATACAATTTGGTGATCATTCTTGTTTTCTTCTTGCCATCCTTGAAATATCCCACAGTGATGTATCCTTTTCGTGAAGGGAAAATCTGCGTGAACGGATTGAATAATGCTTGTCTTCTCTCCGTTCCTGCTGTTTTTGGGTGGGTTAGGGGAATATTGTGAGTATTAGTCAGTACACTATACATCCATCTTTTCGTGACTCCGACACATCTGGGCCATAGGCGACTAGACGGCCTCATAAAAGTTTCACACGAAAAAAAAAGACACTATCTTCTCCTGAGGTGGAGGAAAGCTTGAAATACAAATAAGTACAACATTGTTGACTCTTGTTCAATTTTCCAGAGTTTTCTTGTATAAATAATTTCTACGAAGGAAGAATATTTCCTTAGTTATCTTTTACACCACCACTCTGTGTCCTTAGTCCGTCAACCCAAAACCGAAAACCCCAGGCGATCTTGAATTATTTTTTAAATTAAGTCATCCAGCCTATTGTGTTATCTTTGATGAAATATAATAAGAATTATAGTAACTACTGCTATATAAAAAGACTAAAAGATATAGACAACAAAATTTAGTACAGAGGCGGACCTTGACCTGGTATTAGTTTGAATTTGTACTATGTTCTCGTGAGATAATTTTTTGTCCTTTCATTTACCTACTGAGTTTTATTGCTATTACAAAATGTCATATTTCTTGTCTTAATACTTGTAGAGTCTCTCCGTGTGGTAACGGAGTAAGAATACAATATGTCACCACCCCATCACAAAAAACCGACTAAGGGACTATCCGTGAATATTATCTTTACGAAATAAAAAGAAGGAAAACTTGAAATTAAAGCCTATACTAATCCGTTTGGCCAGCGTGGTATTAGTAGGCCAAGTATCCCTTCATCACGGGAGGGGGCCCGTCCCTGCAGTGGGATATTAAAGGGCTGTTATGATGACTTGTAGAGTCAGTATAGTGCAACAATGATCGATCAAAGTAATACTACGCGTTTCGCAGTCTTGGTTTCTTAAGAGTGCGAGAAGAACAGTGTAAAGATTTGTTGGTTAACTTTACTTTCATTTGTTTTTATGTTTAAAGGTGGGCGGCCTATTAATGAGTTCCCACGATAGAAAAGTAACGTGCAACAAATAGTAACAACTACAAAGAACCGATATCAATTTTCTTCGGATGTTGTTCTGATAGTACTACCGTAATGGAATAAATAGTAGTTATGTTACTCATATGCGGAAAGTACGTTTTAATTCACTTCGATGGGAGCACCATTTTCCCTTAAATCAAATTAATAAAAAAAACCCCAAACGTCGTCATAAGTTTGAACAAAATCGATACTTACCTACCTTAACTCTGTTTTAAATCGAATTTTAAAATAGCAATATGAATGATCTTGACATGACTAAGTATAAAAACTTGTTAATAATAATGAGTTATGGAGACGGAAATCTACATCCTTTCAGGTTGTTTTATTCATAAACCAAAAAGTTAAAAGCATACTCAATATATTATTTTCGCCGTAAAAGCATACTAAAGGAAAGTTCGAAATTATTATCTCTGTTACAGCCAAAGTAATAAATATGAATATTATACATAATAACTAGCCATTATGTATAAGGGCTACTCAATTTAGATAAAGTGATAAATGTCGCAGAATTATAACACATTAGAAGGCAAAACTCAGAAACAGTTTGTTAGGTTAGGTTAGTATAGTGACCAAAGGAATATAGTAATACCATATTATTGTAGTTTTACATAAAAATAATGTTTCTTGTCCTTTTGTCACTATACTAACCTAACCTAACCAACTGTTTCTGACTTTTGCCTTCATATTGTATATTTGCCATATATAATGGCTAGTTAATGTGATTAATTCTGCGACATTTATCACTTTATCTAAATTGAGTAGCCCTTATACATAATGGCTAGTTATTATGTATAATATTCAAATTTATTACTTTGGCTGTAACATCTCTATGAAAATCAAAAATGAAAACATGATTAGTGTAGATTTTTTTTTTAACTCCACGAATGACGCTTGCCTGGGCTGAACATGCCCAGACTACCTCCGGTCTATACTTGGGAGGGGGTAGAAAACTCTCATGAGTACCCGAGGGAGTACTTACCGACTAAAAACCACCAGACCTACTAATCGGTTGCCCTATGGGCTACTAAGCGAATCGGATCGTCCCCCCCAGACTGGGGTCCGGGGAAGAATTAGTGTAGAGTTTCCTCCTTTATTTTATACTTGCATGGCTCAGCCAAGTGGCCCTCCGTTACTGGAGAAAGCCCTGAAGTGGAACTTAAATAAATAAATAATCCTCACACATCCACACAACGCCATCTAGCCCCAAACTAAGCAGAGCTTGTACTATGAGTACTAGAAAACGGATGAACACACTTATATTATACTTTGAACCGTTTGTTATCATTATTTTTGTCGTAAATCAGTAGAACAAAATATAATTTATGGTTATAGAATCTTTATTACTCAAAAGAAATACAAATATTTCACTTACTGAGTAACTTAACTTATAATTACAAAAATAATAATTTAAGCATTCCGAACAAACAGTGTTACACTTAATACTACGAGCATGATAACTATAATTAGTTTACATTTTATGCGGGTATCAAAGAAGAACTTTTATTACAGTACTAGTACATTGTATTACATATTCTCATATAAAGTGGGTATGGTAAAAATTTCTAAGACAAATATACAGGGTCGGATTTAGATTTATTTTTAAATGAGAGGAACTTTATTAATAACAAAATATTTTAATTGTTTTTTAAATTTCGTGAAATTATTTTCTTTTCTTATTTGTAATGGTAATTTATTGTATAACTGTGCTCCTTCGTATCTTATATTCTTTTTCCCATAGTTTGTACGCGGTTTTGTAAGATTTATGTTGTTACTGCTTCGAAGTTGACGTAGTCCTATTTCTTTTTTAGTTTTAAATGTTAATTGTGATTGTATTTTATTGTCTAGAATTTTTCTTATTAATATGCATGTGTTGTAGTAATATAATTGTTTTAAATTCATTATCTTAGTTTCTGTATATATTATGTGTGTAGGTGTCAAAAAATCGTAATTAAAAAGAATTTTAATTATTTTGTTTTGTTTTACCTGTAATTTTTTAAGTGTAGTTTTAGTTGCTGTACCCCACACTTCAATTAGGTAGTCTAAATGCGGTTTTACTAAGGAGACGTAAATTGTCCAACGAATATTAAGTGGCATACATTTAACATTGCCATAAAGACACCCTGCTAAAGACGACAGCTTAGAACATATTCCGTTTATGTGTCCTTGCGAAGTTAGGCTGCTATCCAGTGTCAGTCCTAAATATTTATCTTCGCTAGATTCTTTTATCTTTACATTATTTATGGTTAATGGGGTATAATTATCAATTTTTCTATTTTTAGGTTTAAATATAACATAGCTGGTTTTGGCTGTATTAATTGTAAGTAAATTAAATTGGAACCACCTTTGTAAAGTGTTAAGGTCTTCTTGTGCTAGCTTTGTGATTGTGTTGAGTGAGTGTCCAAAATAAAATATACATGTGTCATCAGCATATAGACTGATTTCACCGTGCAAAGCTATTTGACAGATGTTGTTGACATATATTAAAAAGAGTAAAGGCCCAAGTATTGAGCCTTGGGGTATTCCACAAGTAATTTTGTGTGGTGCGCTTTTATATTTGCCTATTTTAACTAATTGGAGACGATTTTCTAGATAAGATTTTAAAATTTTGTGAGCGTTACCGGTTATTCCGATATTATGTAACTTTTTTAATAAGAGTGAATGAGAAACAGTATCAAATGCCTTCTTTAAATCAATAAATATTCCTAGTCCAATGTTTTTTGTGTCAATATTTGTTTTTATTTTAGTTACTAAGTCGATGGTTGCAGATAATGTATTTGATTTTTCTCGAAAACCGTACTGGCCTTTGTAAAAGAAATCAATTTGAGTTAGATATGTATGAAGTCTATTGTAAATTACCTTCTCAAATATTTTCGATACAACAGGTAACACAGAGACGGGTCTGTAGTTACTTGGATCGCTTTTTGTTCCAGATTTATGAATCGGTGTGACTTTTGCAATTTTTAATTCTTCTGGGAATGTTCCTGTTTGTAGAGAGTAGTTAATGGCTCTAGTGATAATTGGTAGTAAGGAAATTTTTATGCATTTAATAACTTTAGTGCTGATGCCGTCAATGCCAGAACTACAATTTGAGTCTAGTTTATCTATAATTTTGGATACTTCTTGTTCGCTACATGGTGTAAAGATTGAAAATTGTTGTTGATTTTTTTGTGTATTATTATTTGTTAAGGTGTATGTTAAGTTTCTATGAGATGTTTGTGGTATTTGATTAGCTAAATGAGGCCCAATCGTTGCGAAATAACTATTAAAACGCTCACATATTTCGTTTCCATCAGTTAGTAGTTGGTTCTCGAATAAAAGATTTGGAGGAGCACTGTCAGATTTTCTTTTATTGTTAGTTAAATTATTAATCAAGTTCCACATTTTTTTAGGTTTTGCCTTGTATTTTGTAAATAAGTTGTGATAGTATAATCTTTTCGTTTTAACAATTAGTTGTGTGGTTTGATTCCTTGCTCTTTTAAAAAGTGTTAAATTGGTACTATTTGGTTCTTTTTTCATCTTATGCCATAGTAGATTTCTCTTGTTTATACTTTCTAATATGTTTTTGTTGATCCAATCTTGTTTTGGTAGATTAAGTATTTTATATTTCTCTTTTGTGCTTCGTGTTATTAGGTTTGTGATGTACGTTTCAATTTCTTTATATTCCAAGTTATTGTTGTTTTGAAATGTCTCTTCGCTTGCCTGTTTGTATAGGGTTTTGTAATCGGTTAAGTTGTAGGTTACTTTTTGAAGTGGTTCTGGTTTCTGATTTTGCATACTCAAAATTATTTGCTTGTGGTTCGTCATTGATGAATCTATTATGGACATGTGGAAAAGTTTGTCGTTTACGTTTGTGATAATGTGATCTAGGATAGTACTTGACGTCGTAGTAGCTCGTGTTGCATATTTTGTATCAATTTTATTAATGATTTTGTATTTGTGTTCATTTAACATCTCTGTGTACAATTTTGTTGCGGTGTTTTTGTTTAGTATATTTATATTGAAATCGCGAAATATTATAGCTCGTTTTTTATGTTGTATTTGTACCTCAAAATCGTCCAGAAATTGTGTTATATCAGTATCACCTGGTTTATATATTAATCCAATATCTAAGTTAAATTTTCTCGTGTGTACCCATAAATAATTGTTCCCATGTCTGTATTTTTCTTCGAGTAGTTCATATGGTACGTCGTCGTGAATGTATATTGAAACGCCTCCACCTCTTTTGTTCGTGCGAATGTTATATTGATGTGTATAGTTGGGAATCTGCATGCGCTCCGCTTCCTGACTGCTTTTAATCCACGTTTCCGTTAAAAGTATGAAATGTACTTTGTTTTTAATAGATTTTATGACACACTTAAGTTCATCAAACTTTCCAGGTGCTGAAACACTTCTTATGTTTGAATAAAAGAAATTGAATGAGTGACTACTTGATTTCAGGTCGTTGTATGTGTTCAGTATTTGGTAGGATATTTCGTTCTTTGCTTTAAGGATATTTGGTAGTATTTGGTTCGGTCTCGATTCCGCTAGTTTTTTGATTGTAATATTATTTTTGGCACTCCGTTGATGTATTTAATAGTAAGGTCAGTCTCACCATTATTAGTCCTTGTAGTTAGCTCTTGTCTTAAATCTTTTAAATACAATTGCTGTGCTGGCGTTTGATCAGCAAAGATTTTTATAGTTTTGTCGTGTGCATTGATTTTATTTCGTAGAATTTGTTTTGGTATATCTGGCGAAGCAAAAAAGGCTTTTATAGGACGATTAAATCCTGGTTTATATTTGCCCAGACGGAGAACTTTTGATGGCTGGGGAGTGTCTTTCACAATGCCTTGTAGTGCCACAGATACCTCAGTGGCATCACTTATTTGTCTTTTGCTATAGTCACTAGCTGAAGCCTCATCAATACCCGTAATAATCAGGTTACACTCTCTTAAAGAGCGGTCGCGTATTTCTTGTATGAGGTTTTCTTCATTCACTAATTTTGGAACAGGTACCGGCGTAAAATTTTTGAGTTTTGCTATTTCGCTTTCTATTTGGTTTATTTTTGACTCCGACTCTGTATTCCTATTTTTTAAATCGGTGAGATCATTAGAAATAATATTTTGTTGCGATACAAGATTATCTGTTGTAAGTTGAATCTTGTTTATTTTAGTTAACATATCCGATAAATCATTCTTGAGGACACTAAAATAATCTTTTTGTGATTTAGTAAACTCCTGAATCATTTGCTTTATCTCGTTACGAAAATCTGTTAGTTCCAATTTACAGTCACAGTCCGTCTCTGGTTGTTTGCGTTTGCGGTTAGTCATATTCGAATCATCCGTATCTTTCAACTTTGATAAATCTGGAAATGATCCACCCGCGCCACTAGTTCTCGGTGGGGACCTTTTTACGCTCATTTATTATGTCTTGTTGTACTTTAGACAAAATAAGGTTCAATATTTTCTTTTGTCACTTCAAGGTTGACAATATAAACGAGTCAATATCAAGGAGAAAAAAAATATGCACTCACTCGTTTGGTCGGCTAGGTAGGGCACTCGCTTGCCGCTTCTGTTATCAGCGTAAATTACTCCAGCGTAGTTTGTACTTTGAATATTATTATAGCACAGTAAGTTCAATTTTAATACTTGATATAGTTAGATAAAATGTAATAAACTTGCGACACGTCTGCTCGGAACGACTGCTCGTGACGTATTAGTTTATAGATCCATTATGCCTAAATAAGATAGGTAACTATGTAATTTCTAAATAAATACCAGCCCATTTTCTCAGGTACATTAGATGGTTGGAAAACAGCCAAAAACATTTTAGGTATGTCCATAAAATACCATTATCACGCAATAAAGGGTATAAGCAGAGAGCCAAAGTAGGTCCGTCAGTGGAAATAGAACGCGGTTCCGTGTCTCAATTACTTTGTATCTAATAGGCGTTGTGATCAGACTAACCTTTGTATTTTCAGTTTTTATTAGGGACCGGGCATTTTTCTTTTTTATACTTTTATTCTCTCCACCTTGACGTTGGCAGAATCATCGGGGAACGATGGGGGCCATTGTATTAAAAAAACAGAACAGAACAGAATAGGCGTTGTGAAAATAGGAGAGAATTCTGTCATAACATTGGGTACAGATTGTTTCCAAAGAATTTTGTGTTGTATTTGTATCTTCGTCAAGCCGGCTTTAGCTAGACTTCCAAAGAAGAGTTGACCAACTACAGTGTCCTTTCATGGTCATTAGGTGCCTCTTTAACTAATTCATCGGGGTATTAAGGGGCGAATGCATTAACCATTCTCCTAACAGAAGAGACCTATTTCTTCAAAAATCCCTATAAGGTAGTATTAAATTAAATAAACACATTGACTAAGAATAAATAATAGTCTACATATAATGTAGAGTAAGATTATAAAGCTGTAAGTTCGTTCGTTTGTTTGATCGCAATATTATTAAGAACTAAATACTTCTGAATTACAAATCTGGTCTGAAACCTACATAAATTAAATTCATTTTTATCATAATTTATCTCGTACCTAATGCAATTTTATATTTTTGTATGCTATTTAAAATATAATGCAATCTTTATTTATCGTTTTGTAATGCAAATTTATTGTGATGCCTTATAACGTTATTTACTGTTGGGTATAATAAATGCTAACAAAGCCATTCCATGCACCGGTAACCTTTATACTTCTTTTACAATTCAAAGGATGACATTTGTTTGCGGTTTCCAATATTCTACTGCATTGAATTGCTTTAGAACCTTGGTTACACAACGGTCGTACTTATAGACATCTGCTACCCTGGCTAAATTTTACTCTTACACAGATAACAAAAAATATGTCCATGTATGAAACGAAAATTCCCGTGAAAGAATAGTTTTTAACTGACTATACCAAAAAAGTTAAGTTCACGTTCAAGCCTCGGTGAGGCGTCTCAATATTATGGCTGCCGCGTCGAAAAGTTTGTCCGTACCATAAAATATGATTTCACGAACCTGAATGTCGTATTCCTAGTGCGAAGGTATGTTTTTATAAGAACACTAACTGATCCGTGCCCACTTCGTTGAGCGGTAAAAAAAAGGCGTCGCTTTTGTAAACATATTTCATTACTGCTCCCCTCCTCTTAGTCATAGCGTGATACTTTATAGCCCATGACACTCCCCGATAAATGTACTATTGAAATAATTTTTAAAATTGGTTCAGTAGATCCAGAGATTTATTTATTTATTTATTTATTTACAAACTACTTACAACAATTTTTACAGGAACTTAAACCTAATGCAATAGTTGTAGAACCTTAATTTAATTTAATTGAACCTACGATCTAATTTTTAAATATAACACAGACACAATATGTAACCTTTGTGAATTCGCTCAGTGAGCACGAGAAAATATCTATTTGTTCAGCGACCGCATTGAGCACGCGCAGCGCCCGCGTCATAGGCGCAAGTTGGAGCAGGTTGGTCCTTGCCCTTGGTATCTCGAAAAGTAGCGGTCGTCGCCTTTTACCCAGGTACTCATCAGGAACACACATTCTAAGTTCTTCTAGAACGGCGGAGTTCTCAATAACACCTCGTATCACTTTAAATAAATAAGACGCTGATGTTAGTTCCCTTCTAACTTCTAGTCTGTGATAACCTACCATACCCAGGACATATAGAGTTGGATATAATAGCGGATATCCTGGGTATACCCCATACTGCTTCAAATACAAAAATCTTATAAATTTATTCTGTATACGCTCAATCATAAATCTATATTTGGCTTCATATGGTGACCAAATAGCCGTATTGTACTCTAAATGACTCTTAACGTGAGCCTCATATAACGCCTTTAGAGCACCTATATTAGTAAATTGATTACCTTGTCGCAAAACAAACCCTAGACTTTGATAAGCTCTTTTGCATACTTCAGCAATGTGTTTACGGAAGATCAAATCGGCTGTAAATCTAACTCCTAAATCTTTAACTTCTGTTACAGATTACCCCAGGGGGAGATTACCCCCTACAACGTCACATACACACAAACTTTACTTTACCTCTTTATAATATTAGTATAGATTATATCTAGCTTTTTAATCATTCAAGTAAAATGTAAAAATACGAATCCCATATAAAATATTCATTACGGTTATTTACTTTTTTAGTACCCAGTTTCTCTTTCGCGAACATCTACTTTTAAATTAATAGCGACGAACCCTACTAGATAGTAGGCAGCCATCAGATAGACATTAAATAATTTTACAAGTAAGATGTAACAAAAACACAATTTCTATTTTGGATGTTAATGTAAAAATAATGTCTTTGGATATTGCGTGTAGTCTCTGGATTTTAATGTGATTTTCCATTAAGCTGGTTGTATTATTTAACCTTTAAAGAAGACCTGTGTAGCATCTAGTCATATTTATTTATTATTCTTGTACAGTCAGCTGCAAAGATATCAAACCCCTTTAGCGCGCTGTTATATTCTTAAAGGGGTTAGATTTGTTTGCAGCTGACCGTACAACTGCAAAAAGGCGGCCTTAATGCCTTATGCCCGATTTACACATCGACAAGTACAGTGGCGAGTTAATTAGTATTTTAAAATTAAGTTGATTTAAATAGATCTCCATCCTATATTTTGGCAAGTTAAGTACGAATTAGCCCCCTCTCTCGCGTCTCGCCAACTTAACTTGCCAAAAAATAGGATGGAGATCTATTTAAATCAACTTAATCAGCAACTTACTACTTAACTCGCTACTGTACTTGTCGATGTGTAAATCGGGCATTAGGGCATTATCTATCTAACTTCTTTGTTGTGTTCTTAGTCGTAGTAAAGATTAGGATTTTGTTTTGGTGTGATCTTTTAACGCTAGTTAATGTCTCATTATTTCGAGATGTTGTTTAAAATATTATTGTTCTAAGGTTTCAAATTTTTGTTGTGGCTATCACAATAAGCATTTCAGCTTTGCTCTTATTTGCTTTCGATGTCTCGTAGATGGTATTGGAGCTTTAAAGAGCTTAAGTTATAAGTTACAAATGATGACATCGTAAGCTTTCCTCACAAGTCGGCAAATATATTTGCCAAAGCGGACACAACTGGAGGAGAACCTTAACCTGAATTTAAAACTCTACATGTACCTAATTACCGCGATAAAACCCGTATAACGGAACTATTGTACTATTTCTATCAATGATTAGACGCAATAATGATTCAAGGTTATTAACTTTTCAAATCTCAGCAGTCTATGAAGTCGCACTATAGGGCAAGGACACACTCGTACAACATTTGTGACGGGAAATATTGACCTACTATGCTAATAAGGTTTTTAAATATGAGTATGACTAAGGTACTACATTAGAAAATGGGACCTTGATAGAAGACCTGTCAGATCCGGTCGATATGGTACATTTAATGGCGTTGTTGGCTTCCTCTAAAAGTTTCCACAAAGCACGATTATGTGCCACGCCGTCATCCACCTTGCCGTAGCCAATATTGTGATAGCCAATATACAGATTGATTTTTAATACCGTGAAGGTTCTAGACCGTCGCGTCGTTTGCTCTTGTCTTCTCATTTCTAATAAGCTGGCATTGCTGATAAGGCCAATAATTAATTAGCGACCATGTCTCGTTCCAAAGTCTTTAAAATAACGTTCCTAAAAATTAATGGTAAAAATATTTAAATGTGTACTCAATCATTTTTTTATAAGCATGAATAGCAAAAGCCTTTTCGATTATTAGATCACGCGCTCCATTTTCAAACTTTCTAATATTCACCATGAAGTTTAATATCGTGCGGTCCATTTACAACACGTTCGGAATTCAAAAACACGTAAGTAAAGTAATCGTGATCTGTGTTACTATTAAATTCGGTTTTATATCACGAAGAATATTTCTTAAATAACAGTACACACATCTATTCAGACTCGTATATACCTTATTCCTTTGTAATAAGACTCAATTTAAGATTGTTAATAAGGGGTTCGAGGAAAAAATTTTTGATGCAAAGACTAGAACCACTTTTCCATGTTGTAAAACATAGATCACAGTATCAATTTGTTAAATTGTTTACATAATGGATACCTCAGGAACGGAATTAAACTTCATTTATATGACATGATTTAGTTAAAAAATTAATTAAATACGAATAGCTTTTTTTAAGAGAAATATTTATTACTCCATAGAAGAATATCAGAACGGGAATTAATAATTATAATCATAGTAATTCATGGTTGACCAATAACTATTATTACAGTAGGATAAGTATCAATTTAATAACGCAATGACATAATAAAATTCAATACTTACTTATTAATGGAAGTTTATTTATTTTAAAATTTTATTATTCGTTTTTCACTATTTTTGTTTTTTGAAATGAATAAACAAAAGTACTTATGAAATTTCGTACATAAGTAAATATCTATCCAAGATGCGTATGTGAATTACTTGTGTCCGTGACGGTAGCGTACACAAGAGCTGTATCGAGTTGGTTACTATGCCAAAAAACTCGGTGTAAATACTGCATAATTAGTGTAAAAATAAAAAAAACTCTTCCTCTTTAGTTTAGGAAATAAACACCATTTTCAATGGGTACGCCAGCGTCACGATCAAGCTAGCGTACCCATGGCCGTACTCGAAAACGGCTAATTGTAAAGCAACAGAAGTTACACACAAAAACTCGGTACTAACTCTGCCCCCGCTATGCAAAATTTCATAACAATTGCTCTTGTAGAAACAGAGATATTGAACAAGACTTTTAAATGACAGCGTTATGGTAGCGTACACATAATAGTTCTGATTACTTCTGATAGATAGGGAACTTTTCTTTTGATAAATGCTATATGAAAAAATTCGGTGTGAAATTCTGACTCTATTAGTGTAAATACTTTATGCGAATTCGCAGTGGAATATGTCAAAAAATCTATGTAAAGTTCTAGGAACAAATGTATTGACGTACAGTAGCGAACAAAATGTATTCGTGAAATTATAAACAGAGATATAGCGTTATTTGCTAATATAAGTTAGATTGTTTTGTTCTGACATAAATATTAAAATTATTAACTACCTATTTATGTACTTAACTGTAAAAAGTTGGTTTGTCTGGAATGGAACATTTTCAAATGCTAATGTGAAATTAATAATTCATAATAATTCATAATTTCTTTATTTGCAAAAACATGGTATTACAAGGTGTAGTACAAAAGTGGTTGATCTACATGTTTCGTCAACCTATTTTATGGTAAATTGTAATTATTATAACAAAACATAAATAAATCATAACCTGTATTACATTTTATACAACAAATGCTGTTTTAATCCAAACTGTGATTATTGTAACAATACCAAATGTGATTATACTGTGATTTTTAATATATAATTAATAATTGTACAATTGTTATTATTTGTAAATATTTTTTAAGACTGATTCTTACAAATAAATATGTTTAAATCATAAACTGTTTTAATGTACATTGTCATGAATATAACAAAACAGAACCTAATATACTTATAATATACTGTGACAAAAATTGTTGTTTTTGGCAAAACAAACGTTATTTTTCTGATAAAGCTACTTATTGGATTTTTTCCAATTATTTCATTTTCTATCAAGGCTATATCTAGAAATTAATAAAGTGAATATACTCCTAGTTCGGTATTTCATCACGTTTCATCAGTTTTAATTCTGTATTTTAAAAAAACTTGTCAAATCACTTGTGAGCATATCTGTACCAGTACTATGAACATAAAATAACATGGATTTTTGACATATTCCACTGCGAATTCGCATAAAGTATTTACACTAATAGAGTCAGAATTTCACACCGAATTTTTTCATATAGCATTTATCAAAAGAAAAGTTCCCTATCTATCAGAAGTAATCAGAACTGTTATGTGTACGCTACCATAACGCTGTCATTTAAAAGTCTTGTTCAATATCAGCTCTGTTTCTACAAGAGCAATTGTTATGAAATTTTGCATAGCGGGGGCAGAGTTAGTACCGAGTTTTTGTGTGTAACTTCTGTTGCTTTACAATTAGCCGTTTTCGAGTACGGCCATGGGTACGCTAGCTTGATCGTGACGCTGGCGTACCCATTGAAAATGGTGTTTATTTCCTAAACTAAAGAGGAAGAGTTTTTTTTATTTTTACACTAATTAGGCAGTATTTACACCGAGTTTTTTGGCATAGTAACCAACTCGATACAGCTCTTGTGTACGCTACCGTCACGGACACGAATTACTTGTGTCTTAATTGCGGTCAAAGGTTAGGTAAGGTTTAGGTGTTCAATACTGTTTTGCTGAGATAAATTAATGAATATGTTTAAAGGATAGGTAAACATGCAAGTTTTGTTGTTAATAATAGTGACCAGGTACGTCTTATACGACGGTATGGTAGTGCGGCGGACTATTGTCCGCCTATTTTTTACGGTAGTCGTACTCGAATCCGCGGGATTTCATTTACAATCGGCACGCAAGACAATTTTTTTCACCACGTTAAAGCCTGGATTTCCTGTGTCTATTAATTTTACTCATGGTAAAGTAGGGCGCTGTATAAGTCGACTATACAAATTCATAACAGCCCATTAATGTCCCACTGCAGGGACGGGCCTCCTCCCGTGACGGAGAGATACTAGGCCTACTAATACCACGCTGGCCAGACGGATTGGAATAGGGTTTAATTTCGAATTTTTTCTTCTATTTTATTGTATTTGAAAGAGGCTGGTCTCCACGACACAGGGAATCCTAGTGTGGAGACCAGAGATGTATCACAATTAAGAAATACTGTTTTTCGACCAATAAAGATATTATTATTATGTTTCTCTTTTCCATAATACTCGGGTCTATTGGAGACCCGGTTCTTTGGAAGGCATACATCGGGCCGAAGCCAAGACGAAGAGGCCCTTTAAGAGATATTTAATCTGGTAATGGATACACAGGGCAGATACCATCTCTGAACGCACAATATGATACACCCAGTGATGGTCCCTGCCGAGTGCAAAAACTATTGTAGTGCATCTGTAAGGATGCAATGGAAATTTAAATAATAGACTATGGATGAGTATGTTCAATGGACCGGTTATTGGGCTATGGAAGGAGACTACCGGATACCTGTCGTGATAATCAGTCTCTATATTATAAAAAGACAGGTAGTGACTTGCCACCTCGTTGAGTGGGCCCCACAAAACGGCCGCACGTACAGTGCGGATATACTACAATATTCACGGATAGTCCCTTAGCCGGTTTTTACGACACCAAAGGGATGATATGGGGTAGTGACATACTGTATTCTTACTCCGTCACCACACAGAGATGGTGTTTGTACTAGTCTACTTTTACGATATTTACGGTATGAATTGGCAATATTCTTACTACGTTACTACACGAAGATTTAACTTCAAACCTATTAAATAATTATAACTTCACACTACACTCGTGACTTCTTACTAATGAGGTTGAACTGCAATGAACTCTTCGGAAGCCCTTAAATCGTTTTGTAGACTGAAATAGGTCATTGTTGAATAGACATTAACTTGTTGCTGGGGCCTCACGTGGTTAGAAAAACATTGTTATGTATACTTCTATACTAATATTATAAAGAGGTAAAGTTTGTGTGTTTGTATGTTTGTGTGTTTGTGACGTTGTAGGGGGTAATTTCTGGATCTACTGAGCCGATTTCAAAAATTCTTTCTGTGTTGAATAGTCCATTTATCGGGGAGTGTCATAGGCTATGTAGTATCACGCTATGACTAATAAGAGTGGAGCAGTAATGAAATATGTTTGAAAAAGTGACGCGTTTTTATCGCCGCCTAACGAAGTGAGCACGGCTTAGCTAGTACCTAATATAGAGATGAACGTAATAAAATGTTTTTTTTTATGAAGACAACTCCCTGACTAGGCATCATGCCTTGTTGCGGGGACTTTAAACATAGATTTCACAGGGATAAAGTACCTTGCTGTACTCAAAACAAAAATATGTATAAATCGCCAAGAAAGTTAGAATGAGATTTAATACCTAAAGAGAGATCTCATAAAATTGTCCTGTCTTCTATAGCATAACTATACTCCATTTGTTTAGGTATTTAACTAAAGGTATACAAATCTTGGGAACTTAAAAAGTAAGCTTTCATGATAGCGCGGCAACAATTTTGACAGTTATCGCATTCGGTCGGAATTCCACAGACGCCATCCGTGATATTTTTTTTTGTTTACCTTTAGTTGACGTGTGGCACATGTGATTGAAACCTATATAACAAACACCTGTCCTTCACAGTGTTATGTTCGCTCATGCACTATATGTAAACTATAATATTAGTGAACAGGATTGCTATTATTTATTTTAAAGACAACGACCAAACTACAGTAAGTAGCTCTACACTAGAGCGATGACCAATCTACTGTAAAGTTCTATCTAAACACAGTAACAGTTTCTCTGTACTGTTTGCATGGCTGTGGATTATAAGCTTGGCACAGTTGTGGTACAGACCAAGACTGTCTTTTACGAAGCCTACCTTCTACCTATCTGGTAAAGATAAAATTAAGTATGTGTGTCCCACAAGCAATAGTAACTGTTTTGTATGGTAGTATTATTATTTCTCCTTGTGGTAACGGAGTAAGAATACAATATGTCACCACCCCATCTCATCTTATGGGGTGTCGTAAAAACCGACTAAGGGACAATCCGTGAATATTATCTTTACGAAATAAAAAGAAGGAAAACTTAAAGTTAAACCCTATACCAATCCGTCTGGCCAGCGTGGTATTAGTATGCCAAGTATCCCTCCGTCCGGGAGGTTCCCGTCCCTGCAGTGGAACATTAATGGGCTGTTATGATGATGATGATGATGATGGTATTCCAACCTACGCCCCCTGTCGTCGTACAACGAAGCAATTTCTAAATACTATTCTAATAATTACTTCAAGTGTATTTGCACCTGATTGAAGGTCATACGTAAAAGGTCACGAATGTTACGATAACAGTGACTAATGTTATCGGTATAAATATATTATTGTGATTCGACACGTAAGTTGTTAAAGGTATTTAGATCAGATGACGTAGTAGAGGTTTTGAAACCCGGAGGCCGTAGATTCGATTCCCGTGCAAGACAAACTGTGTAGTATGTTTGATTGATCGATACATATAGAAGTACTTATAAGTATCGTTCAAACGTCTTACTGTTTATATACCCTTCCACACTTGACGCTCAGGGTTGCCCGATTAAAGTGGCGATGGACACTGTTCATAGAGAGAATAACTGCATAACAAACGGTGTCAACAACTGCCTGATATACGTCAGCTGAGAGGTGCCGAAGGCTGCATGTTGAAAGATGCAGACAGTGCAGTGGATAGACTACCTGATTATGGAGCAGGAAACATAATAATAATATGATGTAGCACACGATCCCTCAAAATTAAAATATATTTGGACATGGTCTTTGTCTAACCGGGGATGTTCTTTTGATGATGACTGATGGAATATGATGAAAACGGTATTCTGGCTAAAGTTAAGGGTGCTTGAGACTTCAGTAACCTACTACAATGCATTACTACAACCTCTTAACGTCGATAGTGCAGAAGTGACAGCCGAATCCGATTGTGTCGAAAACGGGGTAACTCTACCACCTTTTATTCTTTACTATTTCTTTATCATTTATATCAGTTCGTTAATATCGTTCTACAGAGAAGGGACCTCTTTTAGTGACGAAAGGAATCTTGGTCTACTTATATCACAAAAGTCAGATGGATTGGTAGAGTTTTGATATTAAGTTTCTTGCTATGCGTTTTCCTAGAGATAATATCTCTGATATTTCTTTAGTCATCTCTTACGACACCTGTATTTATGACACATATGTATGTGAAACTATGCATTTCAACCTTGTCAAGAGACGGATAATAGAGCTTACCTATATTATAAGTCATTAACCTTCCTATTGATCGTTTCAACGGCACACTTAAGCGAACAAAAAGTATACTTTACTAGTCTGACGTAGCACGGACCAAAGAATTTAACAAAATGACCAAAACACAAGCAACTTCGCATTCAACTCTACAATCAAACAGGTTACAAACGCAACGAGATAAGACTTTATCTTAATTTAAAAAATGTAACCCCATGTCACATGTACAACTGGTTCAAAGCCCGTGAATCTAGTTTAGCGATTGTTGATTTAGTTTTGGTGAGGCAAAAGCACAGCTGAGGCATGCCGGTGGCGCGGCGTCTGCATTTTTTTTCACAGCGATAGATATTGTGTGGAGAGATCGCAGCGCGCGCGCCAGAACGTCGACGCGCCAGTCAGCCGCCGCTCCCCGCCGTGCGCGCGCGTGTTTGTGAAAGTACTCGCGCACCTGCCACTGAGCAGCCACCCAACGACCGTTATCGCCCTAAATGACCAACTAATGGACGAACGAAGAGGTAGTCCATGCATGATTGTGCTAACTTAGTGTGAACTTACCCGTGGAGTGCAGTGTTGTGTTGATGTACAAATGGAGGAGGTCCGAATTTCGGATTGGCCCGAACCACCGGGCTCCCATGCATGGCTCCCTGCTTATGGTTTCCAGCATGACTTATTGGATAAGGATGACTATTTTGGCACCAACGGTGAGTGCCGTGTAGCCTAGACCTTTTGTGTATGAACTAATCTGAATGTCACGTTGTTAAGTTCGATGTAGTCGTGACTGCACTTAAGCAACATGTTTGATTTTATAAAATATTATTCGGAATGCTTTGTGTGAAGTTTTAAATAATATACAATGTCATTTTTGCCATAATCTTGCCATAACCACCTTGTGTATAAGCTTTGTATCCATTTGCTACAATAATACGATACACTATCTGATCTACCGGCTCTACCGTTCACCAAATGTACACGAAAACAATGTTGGCATTTGTTCCGACAGTGGTTATTGTAAAATGACAAAAAATGACTTCGTATACGGAATGTTTTTGTGTTGACGTTGACTCATATTGCAATGCGCTGAAAGTTTTGCTGACCATATTCTTTCTTCCGTACTAACATGATAAAAAAACATAAAGAATTCGCCAGTTTCGTTACTAAGTAAAGTCGATATCGGTTAATCCACGAACTAATTTGCAAGTACTTTGTTGCACAAAACAATACAGCACATTAAGTAATTCATTGTTAAGTTTATCTCGATCATGTATTGCGGCAACTAATTCTTAATTAAATGAAAGGTGGTACTTTAACAATAGAAGTAAGCGACTGAATAAATAATTAAAGATAATTATAGAGCAAAAGACAGATTGGTATCAAAACTCCGGATCAATAGATGAAACTAGACCATAGATGTGTGAAATGAAATAATAATGAAGGTCATTTAAATCGGATAGAACTTGAAGACATAACTAAAATAGATTTCTATTTATGTACGACATTGGTTGAAGTAAAAGATATGAGTTAGCCTTAAATATGAGCTGAAGATATCTTCAATAATCTTGATATCTAAAGTATTGTTAAATAAAACTTATCTTTAGCTTATCCATCAGGAAACATCCGATTCCTTAAGTACCTTAATCTGTTATATAAACGTAGTAAATCATTCATAATATTCATAAAATGACAAATGAGACATTTTCATTTTAAAGTTGAAACAATGAAGAACCAGAAACTGATTTCAGGAATCTTAAACTAATTCAACGAACGGATTAGTAAAAGATTCTCGTAATCAGTTTCTCACAATAGCACAAATATATCGGACAAAACACTTAAATATTATTCTAAAGTAGTTCAATCAATACAACAGAGAGAGCGTAGAGTTTTCAATGAAAATACCAACGAAGAACATTCGTTTTAATAGTAAGTATTTTTACAACTATCTCGGAGAGAAAATCAGTGAAAGTATGTAATTAGTAAGACGTATATGAAGATTTGTTACAAACCATTGGATTTAGATGCATCTATAATTAATTACACAGTAACTATCTTATTTCTTTGTTGTATACCTTTCTATATTCAATCTTAAAATTGGACACAAAAATAAACTCGCAGTTTGGGGCAGTCGCGTCTGTAAGTAAATCACTAAATGCTAAAAATAATCTTATTCGGTTTGTTGATGTCTGAAGGACAATAAACAGCTTCTGGAGTTCTTATTATTGTGCAAAATTAACTTTTGTTTTTTTTGCTAAAATATTATAACAACCCTATACAAATTACCAATCCGTCTGGTCAGCATGGTATTAGTAGGCCAAGTACCCCTCCGTCATGGGAGGAGCCCATTAATGTCCC
Source organism: Schrankia costaestrigalis (assembly GCA_905475405.1). Lineage (NCBI taxonomy): Eukaryota > Metazoa > Arthropoda > Insecta > Lepidoptera > Erebidae > Schrankia > Schrankia costaestrigalis. The sequence continues at coordinate 19,153,657 of FR997826.1, forward strand.
ACTGCAGGGACGGACCTCCCTGCAGTAGGACATTAATGGAACTGTTATGATGGTGATGATTATAAAAACATTTAGTAGACATTAATTACTTTTGTGTCTCTATCTTCACATTTTCATTTGTTCCCATGGTAAGATTGTTACCTAAAATCAAAGTATAATTTATCCCTCCTATAAAATTATATACAATACCAGTTTCTAATCAACAGACATGTCTGTATAATGACCTCTAAGCTATGCCGGTTTATTTATTTAATAAAATTCTTAACACTTACAGAAAACAGCTGTAACTGTTGCTAATACTTTAATGATTGTTTGATACAAGTTTACATTGACAGTTATTTGTCTGTATTTTTTTATCATTAAATAAATACAACATAACCCATGCTCAAACAAGACGTGTTTGATAACCTGATAACTTGGTGATGGTGGAAATTATACACCGCGAAAGTGCTTAACACGTTGCTAAAAACGGTAACGGTGTTGAAAATTTCTTATATCTTTTACCAAATAGTTGACACAATGGCCGATAAATCAAATCAGTACCTATCCTTAGTCCGAGTTTGTCCATTCGATAAAAGTTTTCAAATATTTTGAACTTGTGAAAAGTAATTTATATCACTGAAAACATCAACAGTTAAAAATAGTATGATATTAAATAATTAAATTTATTTAACAACCCATTGCTTTGACAGTTTCAAGATAGATTTCGAGAACTTGTTATTTTCAATTAACAAACTCGGACTTTGGGTACAGGAATTTTAATATCCATGGCTTTGTAATTTAATTCAAAATATGATTGCTGCATTCATAAATGTATATCATCTGTTAATGATGAATCCATTATAATGAAAACCAGAAATAGAACAATTATACCTATGTGTGAAACATCATCCATCGTCATCAGATGAATTAACTCTCAGTTCATTTTATGAGAGAACATTAACGATGTGAGAAAATTGGATATCATAGTATACAATACAGTACTGAATTACTCATATTTTATCATTCTAAATACTTAATTACGTTCTATAAATTAGAATTGGGATATTGACTTGAAGACTATTTATAACATTGATACAGTCTACATAGTATAAAACAAGCTCAAATCATTAACATTTAGCAACTATGCTTAAATCTATAAAACTACGTAACGGATTTTCAAGCAGTTTTTTACTAGATAGGGTGATTTAAGTGGAAGTGGAAGGAAGATAATACATGCATAATCTTGTAGAGAACAAGCATTGCAGTCATGCAAAGCCGGGGCAGGTCGCTAGTTCTGAAAAATTACGTTTTATAAATTAGTATTGATAACTAGGTAGATAGACTATTTATAAAATTAATGACGTTGTATTGTACCTGCTTAATATTTAAATTTCGGAGGATGTAACGCATTAAAAAGCTTAATCGAACAAATAGTCTAGAATCTAGGTTTTTGTTTTTTTTCTAATCAATACATAAATATTATTATTTAGGCATTTTTCTTGTTTAAAATATGCTATGAAGCTGAGAATCTGAATTTGGGTCTTTAATTTCTTTCGATTATCAACAAAACAGTAGGATATGATTAATCTTCTTTTAATTCTCGGATTATTTCTAATTTGTTTGTTAGAAGGATTACAATTTTATCAAAAGATAGTAAAAAAAGCCCTAATTTTGCGTTTCTAATTTCGACAGAAAGTAACATAAAATATGTTATACAAAAGTGTGTGGTTTTCTCGACTCTATGGTAAGATATTATACATACAATACATAATTTACATCAAGCGCAACAGCCTCATAAACACCTCCCATTATTCATGTAACTATTCATAGATAAATAAGATTGGCGTGACGTCATTCTTCAACACAACTTTCCTCACGAATAATTCATGTTGCACAGACTCAACACGACGACCAAGTTGTCTCGACATTTTTATAGCAATTTCTTGAGAAATATCCAACTTAACTGTTCGATTCATTGCCTACAGTTTTCTATTTACTTATAAGAAAGTAGTAAACTGAATTGTGAGTAACATGACTCGGGATTTCATGTAGATATTGGTGTTATTGACATTTTGATATGTAAAGTGTCCTTCAGAGAAAATCCATAGAGATGTAGCACTTAAAGTTCGTCCATTGAATTCTGTGTGAAGTTTACAGTTTTGTTAGTAATAGTTTACTTACCTAGTTGTGAAGATTTCCATAGAAAGTAGAATGTTACATTTATTAATTTAGTTCATGTAATATTTCAGATAGCTATTGAAGATACAGTTACGATTTCGGTGACTAACAATGATATACATTTTATTGATGATTTACGAAGAGTACATATTCATTGTTTTTATAAATATTTCTAAACAAATATTGCCAATATTTAGTGGTTTATTTCTTTACATAACTTTAAGTTATGCATTGCAATGACAACTTTTAAGTGCTGATATTTTAATTACACCATAAACTATGGTTTTATAACATTATTAGTCTAAGTGACATATAAATATCGTATTTCGTAGTTTATTTCTTGTTGTCTTGTCATTGCTCTTATATCTTGTGCTATTAAGTTTAATGTTTATATCGGCAGTCTTCTTAATTATCTAAGAACATTGCAGTCTATCTAGAAAACCTTGTAAGTAGGCTACAGTTATTATTAATGTACCAACGATATTAGTTATTATACTTAGTCAAAGTTGTTTTATTGAACGCTTGAAATTCCCTTCACTAAATACAATACTTCACTAAAAACAAAGTGATCAGACTTTTTGTAAACAAATAATAGCCCAGTCAAAATAGACTAAATTAAGATTAAAGTTTGCATTAATTCCCAACAAGCTGGATTTTTGTGCAGGCCTTGAATACATCATTACAAATGATATGTCAAAAGTCCCCATCGATCCCGCTTGTGCGTTGTTTTTTATTCGAGGTCAAAGGTCACAAATTTGCGTTTTTTGCGTATATCTCTGAAACAACGAGAGCTATCGAAAAATGGTTTAAACAAAGTTTGTAGACCATAAAATTATCTACATAAAATATCTCAACACTTTTCTCCTACAAGGCATCGCTTTCGAGATATCGTGACTTTAGAGCGCAGGAAAGTCGTATTTTCGACTATATGCCCACACTTGCTTATTCCCGCGATTTCGCTCGCGTTTATAAGTATTATTAAAAATAAGGCTTATTTCAATATATAGTAGCAATATCCATGCTTGGTCTCAGCCTAATCGGTTTGAAATTGACAAAGTTACATACAAACTTTCATCCCCTATCTTATCCCTTTAGAGGTAAAATTTATCAAAATCTTTTCTTAGCGGATGCCTACGTTATATCATCTACCTGCATGCCAAAATTCAGCCAGATCTTTCCAGTGGTTTGGGCTGTGCGTTGATAGATAACTATGTCAGTCACCTTTGAGTTTTATAAATATAGAGGATTTCCGCACCACCTCTGAGGCAGGTAAGGCCAATCTTGCACCAACATTGAATCAAATACAACATCAAGCACACGGCGCTTTTTTTAACGTGTTTTCTCCAGTAGGAATACTTCTACTACATAGTGATCTATGAACGCACAGCCCAAACCACTAGACAGATCTGGCTAAATTTTGGCATGCAGGTAGATGATATAAGGTAGGCATCCGCTAAGAAAAGATTTTGATAAATTTTACCTCTAAAGGGATAAGATAAGGGATGAAAGATTGTATGTAACTTTGTCAATTTCAAACCGATTAGGCTGAGACCAAGCATGGATATTGCTACTATATATTGAAATAAGCCTTATTTTTAATAATACTTATAAACGCGAGCGATATCGCGGGAAAAAACAAGTGTGGGCATATAGTCAAAAATACGACTTTCCTGCGCTCTAAAGTCACGATATCTCGAAAGCGATGCCTTGTAGAAGAAAAGTGTTGAAATATTTTTTGTAGATAATTTTATGGTCTACAAACTTTGTCTGATTTATTTTTCGATAGCTCTCGTTGTTTCAGAGATATACGCAAAAAACGCAAATTTATGACCTTTGACCTCGAATAAAAAACAACGCACAAGCGGGATCGATGGGGACTTTTGACATATTATTTGTAATGACGTATTCAAGGCCTGCACAAAAATCCAGCTTGTTGGGAATTAATGCAAACTGGATATCTATTTTGACTGGACTATAACTGTAAACTATGCTATTAGTCGAGCAAATTAAAAAGTTAAAGTCGCTTTTCTGAAGATTAAATCATTCGTTTTAGTTTTACCTCAAGGTCAAGTAAGTCATTTTAATTACCCGCCATAAAAGCACGCACGGCTAAAACGTAATAAATTTTCATTCCAACCTAAAATACCAAAAACAAAATATCTAAATTATTTTAAAGTATTTTTATATAAAATTGTCTTGCAACAAAGAGAATTTAAATTGATACATAAATAAACATTTTAATGTTGAACTTTTATGACACTATACCGGCTTTTAGCTTGGCGTTCTTTGGTTGTAAATTCCACATGGGCCCGAGTGCAAAGCAAGCATGCGGTCTGACCAGTCCCCCCGCCCTAAAGGTCATTTCTTATCCGTAGGCGAATCGCATGCTTGGGACAGTGTTCGTTCGCTTCTAAGTAGCTGCGGGGTTCCGCAAGGATCACTCTTAGGACCTCAGCTGAACATTTTAAATACCACTTTAAAATGTTTGGCATTTTTTTGCGTGTGTTTAAATGTGTAGATGTTAAAAGTTAGTATATAAAATTAATAAATACATTTTTTTATAGTTATAATTAAAAAAATGTAATTATTAATTTTACATGCTTACTTTTTTTCGTTACGCCTTTCTCTTAATCGGCGTAAGTGGTTGTTTTTACCATCAATTTAAAATTTTAAAAGTAGGCATGTCTGTTTTACATTTAAAATACGCGCTGCCTACTTCAAAGATATAGGTATAAAATAATAAGATATTATTTATTCTACACAAATTAACATAATGGCATCTAGACCCAAACTAAGCAGTAAATGGGTAAATATGATAAATAAAGATCTAAACTTAACATAAAAACAAAAATGTAGGCTAATAAAATTTTGAATGTTAGGTATCTTGAATTTGACACAGAAGCTATTTATTATGTCTTCCATTTGAGATTTTTTTTCATTTTATTTGTATGATGGTGTGGGCACTTAATTATGCAGGTAGGTACCTATAATTTTTTAAATATACACAAGCTACTTTACGAAATATTTTAACGTAATCAACGTTCTCTCGTATTTAATTGACCATAGAAAAAGAGGTTATCCACGGTTTTACTAATTACAGATTACACCTTAAATGGAGGGATTTAATATTTTTATGAAGTTTCAAAAATATGATAAATCTTTTAGTCAAAGATCGGATGATGACAGACTAAGAAGAGTTAGTTCTCTTAGCCAACTTTTGCAACATGTTGTTACAGTATTATTGTTTCGTCATATTTATGATCGTATTATACCTAAACATCGAAAGAGAACAATGTAAAGTACCATGATTCACAAAGGTGAATATAGTAATGCCATGTGAGAATCGTGGTGTTGAAATGCTGGCTAGTCCTATTATAAAATGTACCAATATTAATTTATTTACAATATCTATATTCATAATAAAATATAAGATTAATTAATATAATTTCCGAATTAAGACTACGTTAAATCAAGTCTAAGATCCTACAATGAATAGGACAAAGCAAATAATCCTTGCATAGGACATCACATACCTATTATTATTATCCTTGCCAAGGATATGCGTTTTCCTGTGACGACGCGGCTACCCACGGGGGAAACATTTGGTATTTTTAGTTCGTGAATATGGACTAATAACTACACCGTTTTAATAATACAATTTGAATGTTTAATATTTCGAGTTAAATTTCATACGTATCAAGATTAAAACAAACCTTGAAATGTCTCTTTCCACGAGATAAATTCGTAAAACATGATAACTGTATAACCCGGTCAATGTGAATGTGACTTGTCTAGCAGATTTGTTTTCATCTGTTATGTAGTTTTGATTTAGTCGGTTAATGTTTTACTGGGCAGGTGAATGTGCTATGTATAAACTCGATTAAGTATATATTAATGTAGTTTCACCTACAGTTTGAATGTTTTCATACTTTTTTAACTGCTCTGTATAAAATACTGGCTTGATAAGATTAAAACTTGATTCACTAAAGTTGTCTTAAAAAGAAAAATATCTACTTGCTTTAATTTTTTTTGTAATAAACTTTCTATACTGACATTAAAGTTAATGATGATAATTCGTCTAGCCAACTAATAGCGGGAAATTTTACAAGAAATGATTTCTGCTAAGTGCTTGATCGGCTTTGCTAAATCTCTTAAGGCTGGCCCAGATATGTATCATCTGCCCCATCTGATCACTGTATATGAATCGCATCTATCATGATCGCATATATACGAAGCTTGATACGAGACACTGATATACGTGATATGCGGATACAGTTATGTTTACTCCAAACCTAGACATAGAAAAGTACTTATAACTAATTAACATTAATTGATTTGTGTAACGGTTTTAATTTTAAGTTTATTACATAATGTTAATACAATTATAGAAGAGCGGAGTCCAGGAGACTCCGCTCACAAGTAATTCTTTAAGGAGATTCCGGCAACCATGCTATGTATGTAAAATTTAAGTTACTGCAATAGACATTTTTTCATTTAATTTTTCACGGTGATCAGTCCGGGCAAATGATACATATCTGGACCCGCCTTTAGATGTTTTTGGAATAGCAACTCCTTTCTTAATTTTGCAGAGAAGAGAAATAAAAATTAATCTGCAACAAAATAGATAGTAATTATATATGTGCACTTAGAGGCTACGTAAATGAAATTTGTTCAGAGACTAATTGTAAGTTGTACCACAAAGAAAGCGCCATTTTGCGCTACTTTGTCCATAACGATACTGTCAATCGTATTGTTAAACTAATAAAAAATACTAATTAACATTATCATTGTAAACAATATTGTTTATTAATAATTCATTCGTAACCGTGTTTCTAATCTATCAATTAAATCATGATCGTATGTCGTGTACATAATGTAATCAGTTTATAACCAATACATATTCGTTTGTACATGAAACCACGATGTGTGACAATTCTATTTATCAATATTTCATTATCTCTAGTATACTTCATTATGTGCTCTTCAGTATTTACGTTCTGTATATTAAAACTTTTTACAGTTACAACGAGCAAGTAGAATGTTAAGGTGCTCATGCACTTCTGCAGTGAGAGTCCAGAGCACAGCTAAGCCGCTACCTGTTATAGAAAGATAGATTTTTTTTATTTTGTTGCACACAAGAAAAACATACAATAAAATGAATTTAAATATAAAACATAAATGTACACAAAATAGGATCTAACTCAGCTAATTGCTGTAACATCATGCGTCATAGACACTACGACACTACAGCGCTGGTATTCTGTTAGGCCCATGGTATTTTGTTAGGCTCATGCTATATCTTATAGACCTGTAACTTCACTAGCTACTGTAATCTTCTGCTTCTGCTTGGAGGTGGATAAAAAGGGCACAGCGGTGGTACCGACAACCCTTTGCTATAGATAGAGATCTGGTAAAATAAGGATGCATATCTTGTAATGTTTAAATTTGCTCTTAACTTTCCTCTCAACCTTGTTGTTGGCAAAATCGTCGGTGTAACACTGATAGAGTCATGATCGAAATGTGTTAGTGCAATCAGGCGTGTGTGTTACCTACCGAAAAGGAGTCAATGCAATCAGCTATGTATGTTACTTCACGAAAATAAGTGACTCAATAATAGATAATACGTAGAAGTAATAATTGCATTAACACATTGCACCCAATAAAACATGAGCAAATCATAGATAGGTATAATATTATTGTGTTTCTATTGATAAAATATGTCAAAATGGTATTCAAGTCTTCTTCATAATTACGTCAATGAAACTGTAAAATAGTAAGGAAAGTTACGTAGTTTGTTTTTTTATTTACGTTCAACCGAAGTAAACATTATAGAACTCTTATTGCGCCAAATATGTAGTTAAAGTAAAATTGTTTATTTAAACCATGTCAAAAAGCCTTATAACAGGCTATTTGTCTTAATCCAATGTCTCCTTCGAAAATAGAGGAAATTGATTATAAAATGAAACTTATAAGCGACTTAAGCGAATTATTTACCTCTTTCTTGTATTTTATCTATCTTCACTAAGTCAGCTAGAAAGTGTTGAACGATTGCAACATGCGATATGCGATCATATAATTATATCTACAGTATAGATAAATGAGAGATAAATTTAGTATATTTAGTATAGATAAATAAGCTTCTTGTAAACAGTTTATTTTTATTTGAGAAGAAATTTATGTTGATACGTTTTGATTATAATCAACAAAGATTTACGCTGACATAAAGACAATTTTGCATTTACAAGCGCATTTTAAATACAATCTTTATGCAGTTCGAAATGACTTATAAATAGAATATTATAGGTACTGTAGGTAATTAAAGTAAATAACATTTATGTAGACAATCTTTATTGGTCAGAGGATTAATTATTAATCATTTTATACTTAATCTAAGTCGAGTCTACAGAAACGTAGTACCTATAGGTACCTATTTAATTTCTTTGTGTTCAATGAAAAATAATTGATAAATGATTCTTTATTTATCGAGAATGGACTACGTTGTAAAAATGTACAGTAGAATAGTAAATAACAAAAATAACTTTACAATACGGACTAATTCCTAATATAATAGCGGTTAACCAAACAAACAAGATAACTGTTTAGCTTTGCTACATGATTATACATCTATTAGTCCAAAGCAAAGACAAAAAAAATGTTATGAATAATATTTGGTTAGCAAAGTAACTTATTACTCTGCACGCGTAGAATTTCGAGCGTAACCTAAATCTTTATGTGCATAAAGCCATACAAACGTTTTCCAAGAGAAAGGATGTCATTTAGCGCTACTACTGAATGACAAATAGTATTTTAACCGTAACTCATGAATGACATTCAAAAATACTTTTTTTTTTTGGAATGATATTTTTTTTTGCCGCGATTTATGTAGAGCAAACATTGATCTGCAATAAAATGGACAGTGTTGCACTTAGACAAATTATTTAAAATAGGTGTGAAAATAATTCTGAGAATTACCGCAAACTGTATACCGACCGACTACTTTGTAATTACAAATTAAATTTTATTATTTTTGTTATTTAATAAATTAATTAAGAATATGAACTCTAGCTGGTGTAAGAGTTGTTCTAGCTTGACCGCTAAGTATGAGCTCTATGGATGTTCACAATAATTATATATACTTACTGTAAGTAACCTAACTGAGCAATCTGGCTTTGACCTAATTAGACTAGATAGTATTTACAAAAGCCCGTTTTAAATATGTAAGTAATAAAAAGGGGAAGTTGTAAATGCTTTTGAAATATATTTTGTTAATAAACACTCAAAGCTTTTTATAGCCTTACTGATAGATTTAAATTTTACCTCTTTAATTTAACATTTTTGAAATGTTTTATTATTTTTAGTAAATAAACCAAGGTCAATATTTATGTAGGTACGCTATAGTATTTAATGTACAGAGGAATTTCCTGAAAAACCTACTCCATTGTTAGATAGAATTCTCACGAGTTTTTAACTTCTCTATTTTGCTGTTTCGTCATGCTTTTTGGTGGCGGAGATATACGCGTAGTATAAACATAGTTTTTGACTGTGGTTTAAATTAGTCTCATTTTAATAATATTTAAAATATATATGGGTTATTCTAAGTTAAGAAGTACTTTCGACGGCAACGACAAAAAATATCTTTTTTTTTCAATAAACTTTATAAATAACCTATTTATTACTTAAAACTAAATGCTTCCTACGTGGTCACTAAAATTTATTGCAAAAATGTACGTGATTTAGTCACAATAAGCTCTAATATGTGAAAAATATCTCTCCCCTGGTCTGTCCCTCAACCGACTTTATTTGTAAATCAGTAATTATGAATGTATTAAAATTCAATCATTATTTTAAATTCTTTAATTTTACAAGGAAAGTAAACTTAGTAATAGTATCCTATAAGTAAAAGTGCTTTTATTCCAATTCTTTAAAAAAAATATGAACACCGAAATTTGTCCACCGTGTTTCGTGTCTCGTCCCCTGGTCTTTTGTTTTCGTTCAAAAATCAGTTCTGCTTTCCTAGTCTGTAGAAGTTGTGACCTTGAATGCATAGTGTGTAACGTGAAGTTACCAGCAAGCTGGGCATAAGCAACTGCGCCTCCTTATTGCTGGCCATTTCGATCACGCCACTCGCTGGGTGCAGAAATGTTTAGTGAATGGAGTCTTTCCTCTGGTAAGTTTTCGAATGCAATTTTTTGTTAAAATACCAACATATATTTAAATATTTACTTCGAATAGTGTATACATTGTTACGTTTGTGTGTGAATCACGTGCGCGAAATACTGTTACGACTATTTTAGATTTCTGTCGAAAATATATCTCCCCTGGCGTATTTCCCCTGGCTCTTTTGATGGCAGGGGAGATACTTAATATCCAGGGGAGATACATTTTAACGCGTTTCCATTAATACTTCTAGTTTTCTCTACGCCTTTACTTAACGTTATGCTTATCATAGCTTTACAATACAATATTACGTTCTTTACAGAAAATGATGCAGACGTAACAGAAACAATGGGATCAACTGAAGGTATAAAGACAAAACTAAAGGTTCACCAAGTTACCGGTTGTGTGTTCGCACCCAAAAGCCTAATATTAAAAAGTTCGAGCTGCTTCTGTGACTCTTGAGTTATGTCGTCATTTTCAATTTGGTACTTTGGATTTGGTACTTTAGATTAGGACAAACTTGTCACCAACAAAACCAACATATAGAACGATGTGGTCCCCAGGATTTCTTCAATGTACCGATCTGCAGCCAATCCTCTTACATGGCGGCCTGTTTCAATGATAACCATGTCAGTTTTTTCGTCACACCATGCAGGAACCACCTCCTTACGCAACGCATTGTGCGTATCACTCCTGGCCTTCTATACACTCTTCTTCTTCTGTCACTACGATGCAGACATACTCTGCTTTCATCGCAGAAGAGAACAGAGCGCCACTGATCTTCTGTCCAATGGACGTGTTCTCTCGCAAAACGAATACGAGCTGCTCGATGCGCTGGAGTCAATTGGGAACCTGTTGATGGTCTTTTTGGAATCAGGGTATCTAACTTGAGTCTTCTTCTCACAGTCCGAGAACTGACAGCTACTCCACGCGTTAATCGGAGCTCCCGTTGAATTTGAACCCCGTCGAGTGAACGATTTCGCAGTTAAGTACTAACGATGAAAATATCGTCTTTCTCTGAAGTGGATCCTATTGTACCTGAACCTCTAATTTGATCAAAGCCACCAGTCTCCTGGTACCTTTGGTTTATTTTTGACACCACTGACTGGCTTATATTCAGAGTACGAGCCACTTGATGTAGACTCATGCAACAACACACCAGGACCAACAGGGTAACTGCTTGAACCGCTACTTCTGGTCTTGTGTCCATTTCTGGGAAGTTTTATTGCTAGAAAATTCTGGAGACGTGAACCTGTTGACATTTCACGGTCAACTGATAAAGCTCATAGAGATGGGATGGCCTTTAATACCCCTCTGAAGTCGCATGAAATGAATTGAGTAAACGAGTATAAAATTATACAGTTAACGTTCTTAGACGACTGTTAGGTTATTCGAGAGTTAACACTGCAATAATAGCTCTTTTTTAAGGTTAGGCCTAGAACTGAAATAATTTAAGTAATTAGGTCTTAATTTTAAAATTAGGGCACTTTTAATGAGAAAGTATGAAATGAGTCGATTTTTTTGTCCGCCAGTTTAGTTTAATCATAAGCAAAGTTTAATACTCTTAATTAAAAGAGTATTGTTAGTCTGATAATAAATAATTCATAATGAAATAATTAAAGAGGATTCTTAAAAATAACCTTGTTTATCTCTTCCCTGTTCATAAAGTATCCTCCCCTGTACACCTTGTCTCTCCCCTGTATTGAGTATTTCCCCTGGTCACTTATAAAACGAGATAAAACCAACAAATTGACTGGCCACTTTGTAAATGTTTTCAACGTAGCAGTTTACATAAAAAAAATACATACTTAAGTAAAAATATATAAAAAAAACCCGTGCCGCCATTTCATACAATGAATTACCTCTTAACTTAGAATGACCCATATATCACATTTTAGAACACAAAAATGAGTGTGGTTACAACTGTTTATAGCCTTTTTCTACTTGTAACCTTGATAATGTGAACTCTCTCATATTGTACGATGCTACACTTTGAATCTTTAATTGCAAAGCTAGATGAAAATAGCTTGTGTGAGGACAAAATAAAGTGTCATCATCATCATAACAGCCCATTAATGTCCCACTGCAGGGATACTTACCCACGCTGGCCAGGCGGATTGGTATAGGGTTTAATTTTAAGTTTTCCTTCTTTTTATTTCGTAAAGATAATATTCACGGATAGTCCCTTAGTCGGTTTTTACGACACCCATGGGATAAGATGGGGTAGTGATAGTGACATTTGTATTCTTACTCCGTCACCACACGGAAATAAAGTGTAATTACTTTTTACTATTTGAAGTAGGTACTATTATGATTATAGCAGTCCAAAAGGGAGGGACGTGTCTTCCATGTATGAAGGGAAAGTTGGTCTAAAGATATCACGCAAGCCATAAGCGTTGGTATCAAGTTTGGAGTCAAGCTTTCCATCTTGACTGTTAAGTCGATTGGTAGAGACGTCTATTAGTCGAGTATTAAATAAATTGAATTAATAAATATATCTCCGTGTGGTGACGGAGTAAGAATACAATATGTTACCACCCCATCTCATCCCATGGGTCTCGTAAAAACCGATAAAGGGACTATCCGTGAATATTATCTTTACAAAATAAAAAGAAGGAAAACTTGAAATTAAACCCTATACCAATCCATCTGGCCAGCGCCAGCGTGGTATTAGTAGGCCAAGTATCCCTCCGTCATGGGAGGAGGTCCGTCCCTGCAGTGGGACGTTAATGGGCTGTTAAGAAAATGTCTTTTCCATAAGTAATAAGCACAGCTTTTGTGCTGTTATGTTGATTGTCCAGTAGACAAATCACTATATAGGTATCTCTATACTATTCATAGTTACGGGTCAGTGACTGCTTACGTAACATAAGTTTTTCTAATGTATTTAGCAATCACAATGTTGTGAGAAGAATATTTAAATAATCTAAAACTAATTCAAGGTCTTATTTCAGTTATAAAAGTAAGATGAAAAACTTTTAATTAAGTACTATTGTTACAAATATGGCGTTTGTTGTTTAGATAAATTGAATAATTACTTCTTGACAATTTTCGAGTTATTGGGAATGAAATTGATCAATTTGGCCTTCATCATTATTTTTATTGTCGTGTGTATTTTATAAAACCCTAGTATCGAGAGCCTTTTGACGACTGCTTACCACAACAAGTGGCAGAAACTTTGTACGTGCCGTTAAGGACTTAGATCTTTGCTAAACATTTCCACATTGAGCTATCCTGTGCCATTCATCGTTTCACGCCACGCCGCCGCTCCGCTTGATCAAGTTTTCGGTACGCAGACGTCATTACCGAACCTTTCTGGCTATCCAGCTGTTGGTTCTTCAAAATAATTATTTTGTATGCTGTACTTTCTTTATATGTACTTCCTTTAAACTAAATCTTCGTTGTTCTGCTTTCACCTATTTATCAGGGTTACGAGAGGAGGAGTAGGCACTACTACTTACTACTTCAACTTACTTAGTTATCTATCCCCTAATCGCAGGCTCTAAACTACAAAACCTAGTAATATTTAACACCAGCCAGCATTATCTCAGGCCAAGTTTCTTTCGTTTAAGTGAGGCACGTCATTACAGAGAGGTGTTTATGAGCTGATATGATGTAGAGATTACAAACTTATTTCTTAGTGTCACTGTCAGCATTGTTGATCGATCAACGTTCATGTCCCACGTTGCAGTCTAAAGCGCCGATTAGTACACTAGACTACATGTAGTCTCTTAAGGCCTACGCAGACCAGGACGGCATGGCAAGGGATTTTAATTTTTACTAATGGAAATTCAACCGTACTGTTACAGAAATACGACATAAATTGCTATGCTTTAAAATGATGCCGTGGCATTGAAAGGGATTTTATCGCACGGCATTTTTCATTTTAAAGCATAGCAATTTTATGTCGTATTTCTGTAATAGTACGGTTGAATGTCCATTAATAAAAATTAAAATCCCTTGCCATGCCGTCCCGGTCTGCGTAGGCCACAGATATCTGAAAAAAGGAGATGTGCCCTGAATGTCATTTTGTATGGAAACCTAATGTCGCCAGTTTTATTAACACACACAGCGGGAATTTGACTGGACGCCATGACGAGAGGTTGAGCTGTCATTTATATATTTTTTACAAATTGATTTTTCGAAGATTTTGTGATGCAGAAGAGATGCAGTTTTGTTTTGCAAGTTCGTCGTCAGTAAATTAAACTGAATAAATATGCAAGTGATTGGTGAATAGCTGGTGGCATTGTGGTCCGGCTGTTCCTGTCTCCATCATACGCGTTCCCGTGAAGTTCTCAAGACAGACAATGAAAAGTGAAGCATCGACTTTTTAGTGTTGTTTTTTATATGTTATTTTTATACTTACTTTTACTTATACTGAATGTAATATATCTTACTTGACACTGGCAAAATATGTAACTATGTTCATGAGGCCATTAATAAAGAAATACAATACAACACACACAGCAATAGAATATACGAATAGACTACTGTTCTCAGTTACATCTAGATTATCAATGAACGCAATTACTCTGTCTCGTTTTTCCTTGAAATATCTCCCTTACACGGTGTCACGGCGAACCAATCAGCGCTACTATATTCAAACAAATAAAACAAACTACAAAAAATTTAGATAGAAGAACTACTACAATTTAAAACTACTACATTCAAAAATATTACATTTATGCTAGGCGTTGACCTTGTCGATAAATAATTAATAAAATTTATCGATAGACAAGACTTATATTTTATTAAAAATTAAATACTTATAAATATAAATCTTAATTACTTTTTGAGCATGCCAAAATAATAATATATAAATATAGCAATATTGCGCCTAGATAAAATTAAAACAATAACATGAATATAGGGATTTATAGATGAGCATTTAGACTGATTTAAAGCAAATCTGAAAAAACCAGTTAAAAGCATGATTGTGTGTGCTAATAAATAGATGAGCGTTTAAAAAAAACTTTTAAAACCACTGTAATCAATATTTTAAACCTTTATGCTAGAGCATAAAGGTTTAAAATATTGAGCTAAATCAAAGGTGTACCTACTCTAGAGAGTAGGTACTTACTCCACCTTTGATTTAGGATATTATTTCAACATTGTAATACTTACATTGACATAATTTACATTTAAAAAAAAATCATTTAAGTAACTTCCTTTCTACAATATACGACTTTTTATCGAAAACGATAGATAGTCGTAGTCATGAACAAGTCGTCACTATCGTTTGGT
The DNA here is from genome assembly GCA_905475405.1 of Schrankia costaestrigalis. NCBI lineage: Eukaryota > Metazoa > Arthropoda > Insecta > Lepidoptera > Erebidae > Schrankia > Schrankia costaestrigalis. The sequence continues at coordinate 19,169,218 of FR997826.1, forward strand.
TGTTAGAGCGATCACGGTTAGCAACCACTTGTCATACGTTATATCGTTGAGCGAATAGTTCATTACTTCATATATTCATTGAATGACTAGTTTAGACAACATTAGAGAAGCAATGTATATGTTACAAAAATATTATAGTACTTAATTGTCTGAACATGAAAATAACATAGTGAGGACATCGAAGATTATTTTTTCATGATTTTAGAGGTAAATACAATAAAATACATGTACTAACATATGGTAAGTGATTACATTATTAATAAAGTTTTTTTTATTGCTCTTATTTTTACAGACAACCACTGAACAACTCGGCATTTTATATGTTATCCCGGTCGTTGTCAAAACACAGCTAAACCTAGGTGACAGCCATTTTTAGCTATATAATCGTTCTAATCATATTGCTTTGGCACGAAAACCCCGTCATACCACTTCTCCTTTTATTTAGATTTCTGTGGCGTAGGCCTTAACATGATGTGGTTGACTCACAGATATCTGAAAAAGATTTCTGTGGGTTGACTACATGTAGTCTAGTGTAATCGGCGCTTAAGTTTTTAAATAATAAGTTTTCGAATACTAAAGTATCTTGACTTCTCAGATGAATTTTGTTTCTGTTAAAATTTGTAAATCAATATTAGGGTCATTCTAAGTTAAGAGGTAATTCGTTGTATGAAATGGCGGCACGGGTTTTTTTTATATATTTTTACTTAAGTATACATTTTTTTAATGTAAACTGCTACGTTTAAAACGTTTACAAAGTGGCCAGTCAATTTGTTGATTTTATTACGTTTTATAAGTGACCAGGGGAAATACACCATACAGGGGAGAGACAAGGTGTACAGGGGAGGATACTTTATGAACAGGGAAGAGATAAACATAATAAACATGGTTATTTTTAGGTATCATCTTTATTTATTATAATATGAATTATTTATAATCAGGCTTTTCATTTGTTTACAATCTTTTTTGTCTATAAAATTAAATGTTTCCTATAAAAATCAATAACAAAAAGAAACAAAAACTAAAAATTTTCTTTTGAGTAACATAAACTTAAAAAATATTTATTTTTCTTGACTATCAAAACAAAACTACCTAAGTATAGGTCTATATAACTTTAATACCCGTGTAGTTATTAATAATAAGTGATAATGAAACACGAAAGTTTTAAAGTTAATATATAACTTTACTATTAATAGGCAATAATTAAATAAAAAGAAACAAAAACTAAAAATACTCTTTTAAATACTCTTACGACTTCAGGGGATATTAAAGGCGACCACCACCTATGAGTTTTATTAGTTGACCGTGAAATGTCAACAGGTACACGTCCCCAGAATATTCAAGCAATAAAACTTCCCAGAAATGGACACAAGATCAGAAGTAGCGGCTCAAGCAGTTACACTGTTGGAACAAGGCATGAGTAAACGACAAGTGGCTCGTACTCTGAATATAAGCCAGTCAATGGAGTAAGAACAAGCCAAAGGTACCAAGAGACTGGTGGCTTTGATCAAAGAAGAGGTCCAGGTAGAAAAGGATCCACTTCAAAAAGAGACGATATTTTCATCGTTAGTACTTCACTGCGAAATTGTTCACTCGACGGGGTTCAAATCCAACGGGAGCCCCGATAAACGCGTAGACTAACTGTCAGTTCTCGCACTGTGAGTAGAAGACTCAAGGTAGCTGGTAACCCTGATTCCAAAAAGACCAGCAACAGGTTCCAAATCGACTACAGACTACAGCGCATCGAGCAGCTCGTATTCGTTTTGCGAGAGAACACGTCGATTGGCGCTCTGTTTTCTTCTCCGATGAAAACAGAGTATGTCTGCATGGTAGTGACAGAAGAAGAAGAGTGTATAGAAGGCCAGGAGAGTGATACGCACAATGCTGTTGCGTATGGAGGTGGCTCCTGCATGGTGCGGGCTAGTATTTTTTTGATAGAAAAAATCGACTTGGTTTTCATTGAAACCGGCCGCCATGTAAGGGGATTGACTGCAGATCGGTACATTGAAGAAATCCTGGGGGACCACGTCGTTCCATATTTATGCTGGTTTTGTTGGTGACAACTTTGTCCTAATTCAAGATAATGCCTTTTATGTTAGCATGTTTTTGTGGATAATCCAAAGTACCCAATTGAAAATGACGAGAGTCACAGAAGCAGCTCAAACTTTTCAATATTAGGCAATACGCAACCGGTAACTTGGTGAACCTTTAGTATTCCTGAAAAAGTCTCTAAATCTTTAGTAGATCCCAATTTTTTCGTTATGTCGGTATTATTTTCTGTAAAAAAGAACTTAATATTGTATTTTAAAGCTACGGTAAGCATAACGCCAAGTAAAGGCGTAGAGAAAACTAGAAGTATTAATGGAAACACGTAAAAATGTATCTCCCCTGGATATTAAGTATCTCCCCTGCCATCAAAAGAGCCAGGGGAAATAAGCCAGGGGAGATATATTTTCGATAGAAATCTAAATTAGCCGTGAAGGTATTTCACGCACGTGATTCACACACAAACGTAACAATGTATACACTATTTGTAATAAATATTTAAGTATATGTTGGTATTTTAACAAAAAATGGCAATGGAAAACTTACCAGAGGAAAGACTGCATTCAATAAACATTTCTGCACCCAGCTAGTGGCGTGATCGAAATGGCCAGCAATAAGGCGGCGCAGTTGCTTATGCGCCGCTTGCTGGTAACTTTACGTTACACACTGTGCATTCATGGTCACAACTTCTGCAGACTAGGAAAGCAGAACTGATTTTTGAACGAAAACAAAAGACCAGGGGACGAGACGCGAAACACGGTGGACAAATTTTGGTGTTCATATTTTTTTTAAAGAATTGGAATAAAAGCACTTTTACTTGTAGGATACTATTACTAAGTTTACTGTCCTTGTAAAATTAAATAATTTAAAATAATTATTGAATTTTAATACATTCATAATTACTGATTTACAAATAAAGTCGGTTATGGGACAGACCAGGGGAGAGACATTTGTCACATATTAGAGCTTATTGTGACTAAATTACGTACATTTCTGCAATAAATTTTAGTGACCACGTAGGAAGCATTTAGTTTTAAGTAATAAATAAGTTATTTATAAAGTTTATTGAAAAAAATATATATTTTTTGTCGTTGCCGTCGAAAGTACTTCTTAACTTAGAATAACCCATTAATTAATTAATTTATAGATTTTATTACATTTCAACCAATTAGTTTTAAAACCCTTTATTGAAATGACAAATACGGGATAAGGGCACAGAGTCAGACATGCCTCGCAGTACTCTTTTTTGCTGAATTATACTTTAATACAAAAACTAAATTGCTTTAATGAACCGTACATAATAGTCACATACGCCCATGTACATACCTTGAAAAATACATACATACAAATTATAATAGGATGTAATCAGTTAAAAGGACCTACAAAAGATGGACGGTGCAATGAAACGTTTTGTAATGTCGGAGGAGTCGTCTTTTGTTATCTAGATTAAATATATAACATACTTTTTTCTCTTATTTTGTAGAGATAATTGTAAAAATGTAATTTCTGCGATCTTTGCTGGCATTTACGACACCCTTTAGATGACGTGGAATGGTGCCATTTTAAAGCAACGCCACCACACGCAAAACTACATAACCATCCATAAAGTGATGTACACGCAATACCCAAAGACATTATTTTTACATTAACATCAAAAATAGAAATTGTGTTTTTGTTACATCTTACTTGTAAAATTATTTAATGTTTATCTGATGGCTGCCTTCTATCTTATCTAGTAGGGCATTTTAAGAGGCGTTTATGAGTAAGGGGGTTAAACGGGAATATTAACGCGGCATGCTATTTACCTTTATTTTTCTTGACGTTTTGGCACAGCTTACACTAATGCCCGATTTACACATCGACAAGTACAGTAGCGAGTTAAGTAGTATTTTAAGATTAAGTTGATTTAAATACAGTTCCATCCTATTTTTTGGCGAGTTAAGTACGAAGTAGCCCCCTCTCTCGCGTCTCGGCAACTTAACTTGCCAAAAAATAGGATGGAGATCTATTTAAATCAACTTAATCTTAAAATACTACTTAACTCGCTACTGTACTTGTCGATGTGTAAATCGGGCATAAGATCTTACATTGAATAATAATCTTGCAACTCGATAGTTTTAAAAGTTAGGTACAGATCGCGCCAAACTTCTAGTCCGTTCTAAACACAGTGCGAAACGCGTCGCAGTACCGAAAAATAGGTATGACTGGGAAGAGGTAGGAGGTGGCGACGACAGGGCTCGCTCCACTTCACCGGCCCCGCAACTATGTCACCTGTGCGTGCGTGTTGGTGTGCGTTCAGCGATCTTCCAAATAGCACACACGCTTATTTTTCGTAGCGAAGTACATTCACGCGCCGATCTGTTTTGATTTTGTTATTACTGTCACTTTGAGATTCGGGTTTCAATAGTTTTAAGAATATGTATTGTGTAAACACTTACGGCCGGTCCTAATATGCGATCTCGATCCAAATATTACAATCTGAAACTCGAATTTCGATCGATTCGTTGCATAAAGCGTCCGTATATTCAATCGATGGATTGCATTTACGATCCTTTTTCACAATCGATCCATGGGAGGGGCAACCCGTGTTTTGAGATTGAAATTTGTTCGGAAGTGACAGTTGTTCGGTCCACATATTCGATCTTTTAATTTTGACTTTTAATTTTGGCTTGTTAGTAAACTGTTTTTACGATCCCCCGAATTCGTTGGATTACAAAAAAGAGTTTGGATTTTGCAATAAATTAGTTATGAGTTTAGTAGATAATTATGGCAAATGCAATATTTTTAGGTGATAGTGACAGTGATATGGAAGTATTAATGGAGATATTTGATTCTAAAGGTGGCGAAAAGCGGAATAGTCGCAGAGGTTCAGTACGAAAGTACAACAGAGTTTACTTTACTTACTTTTTACTATTAGATTTAGGATTAATAAAGCGGCAGTGGAGGTATTGTTGATAGAAATAATGCCCTTTGTAAAAGTGACCTCAAAACAGTAAAATTAAAAATAGTAAATACCTATTGTTATTGTTAGGTTCTTAAATGTTAAACTGAACTAATACAATACATTTCAATTCAAACAAAAACATACCGGCACCAGATGTGACATGTTAGAAAAAACGATTCACGTTTCGTACTCGGCAGTATTTTACACTATTGATGTTTACAAAAAATGTTTTGAAATTAAATTAAGTTGAAATGGATGTTTTATGTACCTTAAAAATCATGTTTTAAAGTATTTTAACATATTCTATTTCACAATTGTAATTTATATTGTGTTATGAATCACTAGTGCAAAAAAAACGCGCGCAAAAGTATGTCTATAACGGAAAGTCAGGGAGGGAAAGGATCGACTTGAATCCGCCGTCCCATCTGGATTCCGAACGCGACAAATGAATATATGGACGCAGATCGAAGATCGATCTGAAGATCGTGTTCAATCTTGGTTTGAACGGAATCTTAAAACACGGATCGTATATATGGTTCGGCCGTTAGAGCATCGCTTTGAATATCATATAAAGCATAAATATAAAGCAAAAGAAATATCAACAAAAAATGTTATAAGAAATAGCCATAAGAATTTACTTTGTTTAGCTTTGACACTGCCCGTTCTCGTGTGTATCTACCAGTATTCTATTGCAAAATTAATTCAGTCATGGTTAAGGTTTTGTATTTTATATCATCTTAATTTGTGCGTGACTGTACACCTGCGCGAAGCAACTTCAGAGCGGACTAGATGTTTGGCGCGATCTATACTTCATCATCATTCCCCTGCCCTTATCCCAATTTTATTTGGGGTCGGCGCAGCATGTCTTCTTCTTCCATACTTTCCTATCAGACGTCATCTCACAAGTAATACTCTTCGCAGCCATATCGTCTTTCACACAATCCATCCATCGTTTCTTTGGTCGTCCTCTTCCCCTATATCCATCCACACACATGTCCAACACCAGACCTTCCTCACCACATGACTCTCATTCCTCCGCATAACATGCCCATACCATGACAGCCGGCTGCCGCGTAGTTTTTCTGCTACCGGTGCCACTTTCAAACTTCCTCTTACATACTCATTTCTAACTCTATCCGCTCTCGTAACACCACACATTCCTCTTAACATTCTCATCTCTGCTACATGCAATTGTCTTTCATTCGATCTATACTTCGCGCGATCTATACTTATGACTTTCATTACTCAATAGTAAATAACCTTCTTCATTGACGATGCTACTATTCTTTAAAAGTAACAAATACCTACTTAAGTATACACAGCAATGTCCTTCTTATTTGAAACAGAACAAAGAACACAATAGCACATAGTTCACTTATTACCTACAAGTTGTGAGTCGTGACAAGTTCACATAGAGTCATAGAGTAAAGCGCCGGTTACACTAGACTACATGTAGTCAACTAAATCATGTAGGAGACTACATGTAGTCTAGTGTAATCACATGTAGGACAGCATAAACAGAACGTCCTAACACTAAAAAGGACGTTCTTATGTAGGAGACTACATGTAGTCTAGTGTAATCGGGGCTTGTTGTTTCATTTGTAAACTTGTTGTGTTTCTTGATACTATAACTTCCTCCTGTACTTGCGTGAGTACATTTGTTTGCTACCACGTACATGACGGTTATAGGTCAATAAATTAACTAGGCCATCAGTCCACTGCTGGACTGGTGGGAAAGGTCTTTCCCAACACGCACCACATAACACGGTCTTTTCGCCTTCCGCGTCCAGTCCAGGAGTGGAGTAGTAATAAAATACATAATATGTTTAAATAAACCGGTCAAGTGCGAGTCTGACTCGCGCACCGAGGGTTCCGTACAAACCTATTTGCCAATTGGAATAACGTCAGGACTCGGCTGTTTAAATAAGTATTTTATTAATATTAATATTTAAACAGCCGAGTCCTGACGTTATCCCAATTGGCAAATAGGTTTGTACGGAACCCTCGGTGCGCGAGTCAGACTCGCACTTGACCGGTTTTATTTTTAATAGATAGAGTGATTTACGAGGAAGGTTTATTATGTAAATCACATGCCATAATATAGTGGAGAAACCCATATAAATTTAGAGATTTCTAATGAAGCTGTACTTAAAAGTTATTTAAGGATATTCTGTAGCCAAAATTCAATGACGGCACGACTCAGCTCTGTTAAAAAATATTTTCCCGCCAAATTACTATGACGTCACAACTCATCTGTCAAAAATTATGTGACGTCACGACTCATGTGTCAAAAATTCAATGACGTCACGACTCAGCTGTCATAATATATTTTTCCGCCAAAATTCTGTAACTTCACGACTCATCTGTCAAAAATTCTATGACGTCACGCACATCTGTCAAAAGTGACAGCTGTCATAGTGACGGGTGTCTAAAATATTTTCCCGCCAAAATAATATGACGTCACAACTCATCTGTCAAAAATTCTGTGACGTCACGACTCATCTGTCAAAATATATTTTCCCGCCAAAATTCTGTGACGTCACGACTCATCTGTCAAAAATTCTATGACGTCACGCACATCTGTCAAAAGTGATAGCTGTCAAAGTGACTGGTGTCTAAAATATTTTCCCGCCAAAATAATATGACGTCACAACTCATCTGTCAAAAATTCTGTGTCGTCACGACTCATCTGTCAAAAATTCAATGACGCCATGACTCAACTGTCACAAAATGTTTTCCCGCCAAAATTCTGTGACGTCACGACCCATCTGTCAAAAGTGACAGCTGTCACTTTGACAGCTGTCAAAATTCTATGACGTCACAGGTCACGTGACTCAGCTTTCCCGCCAAAATTCTATGAAATCAAAATATAATGTGATTGTAGTAAAAATTTAAGGTTTTCGGAATTTTCCCATTACATGTACTACAAGACCTTGCTCCATGCCAAATTTCAAGTTTGTAGGTAGACTGGAAGTACCCTGTAGGTTTTTGCCCTTACCCCTCTTAATTTTGCAACAAAAACGGCTATATCTCTTGATTGCGTTGGATTAGCACTTTGAATTTTTTACAGCACTAAGAGGCAACAAGCCTTAGTATTTGGTGAAAATTTCAGCTAGATACCTTCACGCGTTTCTGAGATAAATGGTCTTGACAGACAGACGGACAGACGGACAACAAAGTGATCCTATATATAGTGAAAACCGGTCAAGTGCGAGTCTGACTCGCGCACCGAGGGTTCCGTACAAACCTATTTGCCAAATTGTGATAACGTCAGGACTCAGCTGTTTAAATACTATTTTTCCCGCCAAAATTCAATGACGGCACGACTCAGCTCTATTAATAAATATTTTCCCGCCAAAATACTATGACGTCACAACTCATCTGTCTAAAATTCTGTTACGTCACGATTTATCTGTCAAAAATTCAATGACGTCACGACACAACTGTCAAAAAATGTTTTCCCGCCAAAATTCTGTGACGTCACGACTCACCTGTCAAAAATTATATGACGTCACGTCCCATCTGTGACAGATGTCAAAGTGACGGGTGTCTAAAATATTTTCCAGCCAAAATAATATGACGTCACAACTCATATGTCAAAAATTCTGTTACGTCACGATTTATCTGTCAAAAATTCAATGACGTCACGACACAACTGTCAAAAAATGTTTTCCCGCCAAAATTCTGTGACGTCACAACTCATCTGTCAAAAATTCTATGACGTCACGTCCCATCTGTCAAAAGTGACAGCTGTCACTTTGACAGCTGTCAAAATTCTATGACGTCACTGGTCACGTGACTCAGCTTTCCCGCCAAAATTCTATGAAATCAAAATATAATGTGATTTAAGTAAAAATTTAAAGTTTTCGGAATTTTCCCATTACATGTACTACAAGACCTTGCTCCATGCCAAATTTCAAGTTTGTAGGTAGACTGGAAGTACCCTGTAGGTTTTTGCCCTTACCCCTCTAAATTTTGCGACAAAAACGGCTATATCTCTTGTTTGCGTTGGATTAGCACTTTGAATTTTTTACAGCACTAAGAGGCATCAAACTTTAGTATTTGGTGAAAATTTAAGCTTGATACCTTCACGCGTTCCTGAGATAAATGGTCTTGACAGACAGACGGACGGACGGACGGACGGACAGACGGACGGACGGACAACAAAGTGATCCTATAAGGGTTCCGTTTTTTCAAAACTGGTACGGAACCCTAATAACTGGTACGGAACCCTAAAAAGGGACGCGTTTTTTTCGCCATCCAACGAAGTGCTCACGGGTCAGCTAGTCTTTTAAACTGATAGCTTTTTTAATAGCGTTTCTTTAGCTAAAGCTTGGGACAATAATTTGCCTATAGTGTTGCTACAGTTAGCATAATCTTAATGCCTGAACTTTCACCTTTACAATAATATTATTAATAGGAAATGATGCAGAGATTCTGACAGGTACCTTACAATAAGTAAGTTTATATTAAACATACGTGAGATCTAACCATTGAAACAGTAATACAGTTGAATGTTTTTGTTTCAATTTGATTGAGAGTTGATTTTCTCAGTCCCCTGATTTGTTATTACAACATCATGTCTTTACAAAGCAATACGGATAACCATTGTGGTCAGTCACAATTATGATAATACACCATTATTTTCATCTCCGTGTGGTGACGGAGTAAGAATACAATATTTCACCACTCCATCTCATCCCATGGGTGTCGTAAAAACCGACTAAGGGACTAACCGTGAATATTATCTTTACGGAATAAAAAGAAGGAAAACTTGTAATTAAACCCTATACCAATCCGTCTGGCCAGCGTGGTATAGTTAGGCTAAGTATCCCTCCCTTAAGTCCGATTTACACATCGACAAGTACAGTAGCGAGTTAATTAGTAAGTTGTTGATTATGTTGATTTGAATAGATGTCCATCCTATTTTTTGGCGAGTTAAGTACGAAGTAGCCCCCTCTCTCGCGTCTCGCCAACTCGCTACTGTACTTGTCGATGTCTAAATCGGGCTTTACGGTAGAGGCCCGTCCCTGCAGTGGGACATGAATATGCTGTTATGATTACATGAATGGGATGATTCAGTGTTGTCTAGAACACCGCGGTGTAATGTTGATGTAATACGAGAGGTAGATTGTATGACAACGGAACAATGCATTCCTTAGCACAGCGTTAGTTTCTTGTTTCTATTGATATTTCAGCAGTAGGGAACTGCCGTGCTAAAGTGGAGGAAAATATTTAACTGTTTTGTTGAAGTCTCGACTTACATAAAAGTAAGAAACAAGTTACTGCACCAATGATTAACTGACACATTTACATACTTGCATAATATTGAGATTATTAAGCACCATAAATATGCGTCCTTCCTCCTCTCTCCTATATTTTGCTGAGCCCGACAGGGTCCACAATTGATACCAAACTATTATACTGTACTAACTCAACACCAAACTAAGCAGAACTTATACTAAAGTTACGTTACTTGACAACGAATACAGAATTCTGTCGTCTCTGCCTACCCCGGACGGGATAAGGCGTGAGTTTATGTATGTATGTATGAATAGAGAATCTTTCTTTTGTAACACATATACACATCATACATAAAATATAAATTATAAATAGACAATTTAACTTTACTTTGAGCGGAAATCGACTCCTAGGCCTGTGCATTTAAGTCAAATACTACAACCAATAAACAGAGATTGGCGAAAAATTACACAGAAGCATCGAGCCTTCTCTCAAAACTGATTCATCATCATCATCATATCAACCTATAGACGCCCACTACTGGGCATAGGCCTCCTCCAAAAGTTTCCACCCTGCGCGGTCCTGTGCCTCCGTCATCCATCGGCTTATGGTGGCAAAACTCATTAATTTATTAAAATTGGAAACGAATTTTGTAATTCGAATTCCAATATTATAATCTGGCAACATAAAACAGTTAGTTTTTGTACAATGAACTAGGTATACGTGCCAAACGGGCCAGCTCTCGGAAAACAATCGCAACCGTAACTATTAATTTCACGGATATTTGGCATTTAAATGTACTGTACTGACATCATTCGGTTAGTTGTAGAATGTAGAAATTTTGAGATTCAGTTTAAAATTCTCAGTGTAGTAAGATATTTGGTTGTACCCATCTCATCCTATCTTATTTTATGAGTATCAATCAGCTAGCTTATCGCAGTCCATAGACATAGTACAAATATATAAACCACAGAACACGGTATTGCGCCTTCCGCATCCAGTCCGACCTTTTTGAGGTTGTCAATCCACCTAGGTAAATCCTTCACTACGTTTGCCGAGAAGTGTATGGGTATCGTAAAGGACAATCAATTTTTAGACCAGACAAATTAATTTGTATTTGTAGGCATTGTTACTCTCAGTTGAAGAGGTTTTTCCCGCGATTAGGAGATTTACTGTGTGTTATGTTTTGTATGGTGTTTAATAGAACTTACAAAATAACTTTCCAAAATCAACACTTGCTGCTACTTAAGCTGCAACTTTGATTAAAAAAAGAAGTACAAAACTTTTGCTACACTGGATCAGATTAGAATGAGGAGGCGCAGACAAAACTAATCTCAGATGGCGACACCATCGTAGGTGGGTGTCATTCTTGTGATTGACAATTTGCTCCCCATTGAGTAGGTACTCTTCCAGGCTTTTATGTGCTTTTAAATCAGCACCTTGATCTATCACAGAAATTTTTATTTCCCACGAATCAGTAAATCACTCAAATAAACAGCTAGCATTAGTACGCAAGATATTGGCCTACTTCCGCCTAATTACGAAACGTAGGCGGTCTTTGTTTGTGTACAATTTGACCCGTAAAATGTATACTACATACTTATTAATGAATTAGCATTGTAATGGTAGAAAGCATGCTATGTGTGGGCGATATACAACCTATTGTTGTGTTTCTTGTTACAATAACTTCCTAATAAAGTGCGTGTGTATGTGCGTACGCTGATTTCTTTAATACCGGGTCACGCTAAACGTTTATAGGTTAAGGTGTAAGGATGCTACTTGCCATGATGATTAGTATCAGTCTAGAGTTCAAAATTTTTATAATTCAAAGAATTGATCTAAATTAGCAGTGGATTAAAGTCACCATACCGACAAGTCACTCCTGCAGCGCTTGGAAATTTTGTCTGCAGAATATGCAACAGAATCTGCCTCTAGCTTTTGCCCGCGATTTCGCTCGCGTTAAATTCGGGGTAGCACTGTTCCCTTTTCCTGGACACGGAAAAAAGCCTTTGTTACTCTCCATCCCATCAACTATCTCCACTTATAAAATCACGTCAATTCGTCGCTCCGTTTTGCCGTGAGAGAAAGACAAACAGACACACTTTTTCATTTATAATATTAGTATGGATACATCTATCGGGGGTAAGAAAGGGTAGATGCATTACCATTTGATCCAATTTAATAATTCTGGTGTGGTCTCCTCCCTGATGAAGCGCTACTAAGGCTTTAAATACAACTCTGCCAGATTTGTCTTAGATCTGTTTTACGTCAAGTGTTCTTTCTACCAAGTACCCAAGTATTTGACAACCTCTGTGGCGCAGTCGGTATATTACATACATGGTTGTTACGCAGAGGTCTCGGGTTCGATTCCCGCTCAATGCAAATCTTTGTGTGCATGAACATGAGTGTTTGCATTGGTCTGAGAGTTTTCTATATTTTATAAGTAGGTATTTACAAAAAAAACTAGGTGGCGATGTGTTAATGTGTGAGGATTACTTATATATTTTTATATTTCTTTTGTTTTCACAAACTTTCCCTCACTCGGCTTTTGCCCATAAGATGAGATGGGATGGTGACGCCATGTATTCTCCGTCACCACACGGTAAAAATACTGTAGTATAATATGTATCGTAGGCGCAGTAACTGGTTCTCAAGCCGCAGTACAGCTATAAAACTAACGCCTTCTTCACGCCGGTAAAAGTAACGGTTTTCTATAAATATGGTAGACTTTTTACTATTGAATTGTTTTATAGAGAACCACACATCAACTTAAAAACACGTACACCTTATGCCCTTGCAATAAGATACGTTTTAGAATGATAATGTGGAAGTTGATGTGTACTATGCGTAGATTTCTTGGTGGTGGTGTAGTATTAGTCTTTAAGGTTTGTGTTTTCTTAGTGCTTCGATGGATAATACGGCTGACGTACTGAAAGAAGCGCGTTCTTAACTCGTTGTAATCCTACCCCTTTTTAAACCCTTAGACTTAGAATGCCAAAAGTTTTTGAATACTTACTATTAGATATTCTCCGTGTGGTGACGGAGTAAGAATACAATATGTCACCACCCTATCTCATCCCATGGGTGTCGTAAAAACCGACTAAGGGACTATCTGTGAATGTTATCTAGGTATACGAAATAAAAAGAAGGAAAACTTGAAATTAAACCCTATACCAATCCGTCTGGCCAGTGTGGTATTAGAAGGCCAAGTATCCCTCCTTCACGGGAGGAGGACCGTCCCTGCAGTGGGGCATTAATGCGCTGTTATGATGAGATATTTTTGTATTTCTACTCATTGTATTAAAGCCAATTCCAAAAAAAATAAACCGAAGCTCTCATCACATTGTATTTATTTTAATTATCTATTCGTAAATAAACTCCCAGAATCGTTAAGCTACATAGTTACTTCCCTATAAAATATAATTAGATAGCTTATGTAAAATCTTTCTATAACCAATTTTAATAATAACTTTGTCAATAATTACTAGGTGAGGTGGGTACGTAACATAATTGCAAACGCTGCATTATTACAAGAAAACTTTAATAGCTGGATCACGATAAAATGTAAAGCCATAGGAGCAGCGCCTCTATCGAACAAAATAATAACTATCTTTTTTTTTATCTGTTACCGTAACACTTTACTTTCTAGTGATTTTTTAACAGAATGAAAAAAACAGAATTGATAGTAAAAGGTTGTGTAGTTTGTGTTAATATAGCATATTGTAGAAGTTATTGTTTTTTTTTTAATTTTTTTACGACACGACATCATGTCTTGGCTGTTTTGACATAGAAAAAAAAGACTAAAACAATGTTAAGTAGATCTTTGCTGAAAATGAAACGTAATTACAGATGCCAATGTCCCTATATTTTGTACAGAATTTAAAAGCAACTTTAATTACCTAGTTGAATTTTATTACTACTTATCTCATCTTATTTAAAAGAAGTGTTTTAAAATAATATCGATCGTGGAACTTTCAAGAGTGGTAAAAATGTATATTTACAGACACTTAAGCCCGATTAAAGGAGGCTAGGTCGTCGGTCCCCCAGCTAGGTGGACCGACGACCTCATAAAGGTCTCTGGGACGGATTGGATGCGGAAAGCGCAGGACCGAGTTCTGTGGCGCGTGTTGTGAGAGGCCTATGTCCAGCAGTGGACTGCAATAGGCTAGTTGATTGGAGCCCGATTAACACATCGACAAGTAGGAGTGCATTACCCCAGCAGAATCTTGTCGAAATTTGTATTTTTTTTTTATCAGATTTTTAGATTTCTAGCTCCTGTAAATGTCTGTGTAGTTTTTGGAATTAGTTCAGTCCTAATTTTAAAGATATTTGACAAAAACAGATTCTGCTGCAGTAACGTTACCGCAGCAGAATCTTTTTTGAAATAATGGGATTATTGAAAAAATCTTTAGGTACATTTTTAGATCGCTGGACGAAGTAAATGTTTCGATGTAATTTGAATTTTTACGCTACATGGTTTCGGAGATATTCAAGATGCTGCTGGCGTAACGTTTGCGTGTTTGCTGGATCTCCGAAACGGTACAGCGTAATTTCCTAATTTTTTATACAGAGCTTCGTCTTAATTAGTCTGAATTAGTTCACGAATAAAAAAGTAATAATAATGCACCGTTTGCAAGTTATTTTAAATTATATAAATACCCCTTTTTGGGCCCTTACTCCTAAGATATGTACTCTGGAGACTTGTTTAAAACGTCATTTTATAGTTTATAGTTAGTTACAGGTCTGTGTGAAGTTTCATTAGTGTACAGTAAGTAATTAAAAAGTTATCACACAATTTAGTTCATTTTGGCCAGCGATGTGCAACGGGTTAATTTAACTGCCTATTAATTGAGTTTCGTATCGATTTACTTGCTGAATTCTGTATAAACAATTAGACTTTTGTGTCAACTTTATACCATGAAATTTTGAGCGTAATCCACTCAATAATTACAGAGATAAGCGAAAAAAAGTCATTACGTATGAATGACTGTGGTAACCCGACCATGTATAGATGGTCACAAAAAAACGTCAGTGTAGTACATAACTCTGACCTACTAACATGTAAAGGATAATAAAATTTATATTTGCTTTTCGGTACAGTTTTGTAAACAAGTGGTAAAATAAAACAGAAGTTTATTTGAAAACTTTTATGCACAGGATAGAAATATTAAAACGATCAAAATACCTTGTTGTAAAATCACAGTTTAATAACAATTGCTTAGCAATTACACTATTTAAATGGCAATTAATATTTAACATAAGTATTGATTGTCATTGAATAACTGTCTTTTAAAAATAAAGCTATTGTCTAAAAATCTTAAAATAAGTAAAATTAAGTAGGTATATAAAAATTTACTTTTTTAACTTAATTTATAAAATCACAGTAATTCTTCATTTATAACTAAATAACCATTACGCTAAAGATTGTTTAATTTAAAAATCACAGATAAATAAAACAAAACCTCAACATTTAATTACGATAACATTTAAATTTTTGTCATAATATAAAATGATTGACAATAGAATATAATTTTATCAGTCAACATTGTTTACAATTTAAAAAAAAAAAAAAACAAATGAAAAATCAATTATCGCACAGAGTTATTTTATAATATTTACTGTCTTACACTTTGGCCTAAAAAAACACAGTAAATTCAATAAGCACATAAAATAGTTCTGTAAGTAAAATAAATGTTTTACACTGCGCGGCCAATTAAAAAACAAAAATAAATCACAAATAGGATCACTAATGGAAAATGTTCTTAACTAAATCTTTATAAATCAAATATAATCAAATTAAGGTAATACTTATTTAAAAAATAATTAAATAATAAATACTTATTTAAATTATGTATAAAACTAAAAAAAGTAATACTTATTTAGTACATGGACTAATTTATACATTTTTTAAAATTAGTGCATGTGGTACTAAATAAGTATTACTTTTTTGAATTTTACGATTCAGGTCATCGTAACATTGGTATTTTCCGTTTAGGGATCTAAAGCAATGAGCTTTATAATGCCCTATCCCTTCTGAGCTAAGGGGGGGTTGAAATTCTATGATAGCCAAGATATCATATTTTTTGTAAAGGATTTCTATGTTAAGAGAATTTTTTTATGAGTAAGGGGGTATGTATTTACTTTGTGTATAACATGCATTACGGCAATCGTTCAAAAGCGTTTACGAGGCACAATAGCGCTGCCAATTGAAAAAAAATCAACTCAGTATTTACACAAGGTAATAAAGTAAGTACTTATTTGTGTAACGCACTGTCAGCACTTTGGATGCTTTTAAATTAGCTAAATATTGCATTTAAAACAAAAAAGGCAGTTTTAATTTTAAATGCAAATTTAATAACATTTAAAGTGTTGACAACAATAAAATTTGTATAACACACTATCAACACTTATGATGCTTTTAAATTAGCGAAGTAATGCATTTAAAACAAAAACGGCTTTTTTATTTTAAACGAATTTAATTTAGTTTCAAGAGCGTTAACGCAGCTCACTAGCGCCATTAAAATTAATTGTGTACGCGTCTGTACCGACATTATTGCATGCATAACGTAATGACTCTTTTTCGCTTATCTCTGTAATTATTGAGTGGATTACGCTCAAAATTTTATGGTATAAAGTTGACACAAAAGTCTAATTGTTTATACAGAATTCAGCAAGTAAATCGATACGAAACTCAATTAATAGGCAGTTAAATTAACCCGTTGCACATCGCTGGCCAAAATGAACTAAATTGTGTGATAACTTTTTAATTACTTACTGTACACTAATGAAACTTCACACAGACCTGTAACTAACTATAAACTATAAAATGACGTTTTAAACAAGTCTCCAGAGTACATATCTTAGGAGTAAGGGCCCAAAAAGGGGTATTTATATAATTTAAAATAACTTGCAAACGGTGCATTATTATTACTTTTTTATTCGTGAACTAATTCAGACTAATTAAGACGAAGCTCTGTATAAAAAATTAGGAAATTACGCTGTACCGTTTCGGAGATCCAGCAAACACGCAAACGTTACGCCAGCAGCAAATTGAATATCTCCGAAACCATGTAGCGTAAAAATTCAAATTACATCGAAACATTTACTTCGTCCAGCGATCTAAAAATGTACCTAAAGATTTTTTCAATAATCCCATTATTCCAAAAAAGATTCTGCTGCGGTAACGTTACCGCAGCAGAATCTGTTTTTGTCAAATATCTTTAAAATTAGGACTGAACTAATTCCAAAAACTACACAGACATTTACAGGAGCTAGAAATCTAAAAATCTGATAAAAAAAAAATACAAATTTCGACAAGATTCTGCTGGGGTAATGCACTCGACAAGTAGTTACAAGGCGAGTTAAGTTGGCGAGACGCGAGAGAGAGGGCTACTTCGTACTTAAGGGTAGAGGGCATGCAACATCGGAAGGTTCTCAATTCCGGAACTGACTTTCGATACTGGAGGTCTAACTCCGGAATTCCGGAGCTAGTTCCGGAACTGGTAATTTTAGAATTTCTTTAAATTAAAAGAAGAGGCAGTTGTTCAGTGCAGTTCTAAATACAGGCAGTGGCAGTTCTAAATATTCACTAAGAATTTGAACATGTTTGGTAATTTATATCCCTTATTATTGCCATTTTAAGCCGTTAAATTAAGGCAAGACTTAACTAACTCATTGTTCTTGTAGAATTACATTTTGCCAGAGAATGAACTTTGTACTTGGTTACTTATTTGGCCAGCACAGAAAAACACTTTCATTCTCCACACTGGTTAGCAGAACACAAAAAATATTTGTAAGCTTCTGTCAGATACTCGCCATCGCGTACATTAGAAAATTAGTCGAGAGATCTAATTCTTTATAGAACTGCTATTGTGAAGTTCTAAAGACGATAAAAGATGCTATTACGGAAAGTTGTATTTCCACCAACAAAAAGTCGGACGGAAAGAGCCGAGTGTGTAGAAAGAGTAGAAAGTGTGTAGAAAGATGAGCTCGCTCCTACCTCGAAAACGGAGCGGAGTAAACACAATTTTAAAAACGCTGTTGGTGGAAACAAAAACCTATTTTATTTAAGAAAGTAAGTTCCGCTTTCTCATTTTTCTTTCGCGGTGGAAAACGTTAATGAGAACCAAAACAAACTTGTGTCTGATATCGAAAACATACTTAGTTTCGAATTGGGGTCGGCTAAATCTAGTCCGATTCAACCCCTCGAAGACACAGGTTGGCGCGTTTACCGCTAAAAAATCTCCATTCATCGAAGATATTCACTTCGAAGGCGCTCCCCTTGTTACCAAGCCGTCTATTAAAATCCTGGGTGTCAGCATTTCGAGCGAAGTTCAGTTTCGCGATCATTTGGAGGTAAAGCTAAATTAGCTTCGCAAAAGCTGGGTGTGCTCGATAGAGAGGGTCAGTATTTTACTCCAAACCATCGCCTACAACTCTACAAGGCTCAGGTTTGGCCTCATCTCGAATACTGTTCCCATCTCTGGGCTAGAGCACCCCAGTCAACTCCTTCAATTGACCTTATACAAAGAAGGACGGCTCGAAATTGTTGACGATCAGGTGCTCTCTAGTCGGCTCGATTATTTAGCTTTGCGGAGAGATGTAGGGTCTCTTTGCATTCTCTACCGCATTTATCACGGGGAGTGTTTTAAGGAGTTGTTCTGGACATTGCCCACAGCTGAATTTCTTCACAGAACCACTCGCAATCGACTGTCCTACCATTGTCACCTTGATGGTTGGCGGTCATCCACTGTGCGATTTTCGCGAAACTTCCTACCGCGAACAACTGTTTTGTGGAACAAGCTCGCTGCGGCAATATTTCCGGACCGTTACGACTTGGGGAGTCAACTTTTAGAGTTCTATACGACTTCGCAAGTTGTCTCAACTTATAGAGCTGTTCTGTTCGTCTAGTTTAATTAAATTTAGCCGTAATAGCGTTGCATTATGGCACAAGCAACATTACGATAACTCACAAGCCAAATAATGGAATGTAATGCAGGTATTATTTAATAATATCAAAAAATGATGAATACCGGAATTCCGATATTACTCCTCTCAATTCCGGAATTGAAAAATCAGTAAAATTGTCACGGAATTCCGGAGTTACGGAATTCCGGAACTCCGGAATTGCATGCCCTGGGCCTGTACGCTGCTCACTAGCGCCGCCAATAGAAAAAAAATCATAATTCTCAAATAGGATAAATAATGTAAAATGTTAATAACAAAGTCTTGAGAAAAGGCAATAAAGTATTTGTATAACACACTCTCAACACTTTAAATGTTTTTTAATTAGTTAAATTTCAAATTCGAAAATAAAACGGCCGTATTTGTTTATAATGCAATATTTATTTAATTGAAAAACATTTAAAGTGTTGAGAGTGTGTTATACAAATACTTTATTGCCTTTTCTCAAGACTTTGTTATTAACATTTTACATTATTTATCCTATTTGCGAATTATGATTTTTTTTCTATTGGCGGCGCTAGTGAGCCCTATAAACGCTCTTAACTCGCCAAAAAATAGGATGGAGATCTATTTAAATCAATATAATCAACAACTTACTACTTAACTTGCTACTGTACCTACTTGTCGATGTGTAATTCGGACTTTACAGTAATACCATATTTATTGATTTAAAACTTAACATGCAAGAGAGGTTAGCTTGTTCACTTCGTAGTGAACACTACCATAATATTCATTTATTTAACACAGTAATATACCGTAGTACTACGTTAATACTAAACTTACAAATGCGGACTTATGGCTAAGGCATTCTCCTAGTCAACCTTGGATGATGCATAGATAAATGTTTATACTTATACGTAATGCAGTTATTGCAATAGGCATAATGATTATTATCATTCATGATCTCATCTGATTAGTTAATATCAAATAGAGTAGAGTTACTTATAATATAAATATTCCTCACACGTTCACACAACGCCATCTAGTCCCAAACTAAGCAAAGCTTGTACTATGGGTACTAGCCGACGGATAAACATACTTAAATACTTTTTTTTTGTAAAACCATACATATCATATATAGAAAACACCCAGACCAATGCAAGCAATCATGTTCATCCACACAAAGATTTGCATAGATCGGGAATCGAACCCGAGACCTCTGCGTAGCAGTCATATTATATAACCACTACGCCACAGAGGTCGTATCTAATATCAAATCAGTTTAAAAAGATAACTCTCGCACTAGGGTTGTCGCGGTGACTTTTTCTTTTCAGATACGAGTTAAAAGAAGACAAAGAACATCCAAGCTTAAGAAAATAATGGCGTTGTATGAAAGTGTGCGGAATGTGTGAAGAATATAATAATTATTTAACTTACATTATCCTAAAATATCAATCCGTTAGAAATTGCTTACAAAGCAATTTATTACATTTCACACATCAGCGTTCCTTTCCTCAGCGCATTAGCGCAGATTGCCTTTATTAACCTCCATTAACATTCTCAGAATCTCTAATCGAATTATTGCCTTTATTTAGTCTTGTGTGTTGGCAAACACGGTTATCTTTCGAAATCACTGGAATCTCTACTGTTGTCTGAGGATTAGTTTATCTTTCATTGCTTTGTGTATAAATTAGAATGGTATTTATTAGTTAGCGAAGAACTTGTACCCGTTTAATTTAATACCTTCAGAAATGGCAATTGAAGTCACTGTACCATAGTTGTAAAATATTACAGCCCTAATAAAATATTGTCCTACTGTTTCAATTTCTTCTAATTAAAGTAACTTTTTATCTCCATAATTACCTACGATATGGCTTCATCATTAACTGATGATTCTGCCAACGTCAAGGTTACCTACTTGATTATATTTATTGCACAGCAAATGTTATATTTTAACACAAGCTACAAATCTATGATCTCGCTGTCAAAAAGCCCGCGTTTTTCCATCGACACATAGTTCTGTCTAAATGACATCTTCTGTCATTCCAGTTCCCGGAAATAATCATAGATTCGCGTTTCAGGCTCATTGCATAGAAATGGGTAATATCTTCAAAGATTATCTAAAAAATAAAAAACTTAAATGTTTCAACCAGCACAATTTGACATTAAACATTCTCAAGCCTTATTGTGTTCACATAGCGTGACTCCTATGTTCCCACATGGAGTTTTCTACAATAATTTTCTCCTTATTATGCAATGGCGCCGTTTCTAATTAATGTTGGAGAGAAAATATTGAGTAATGCACTCTTCGACTTGTTTAAGTGCCAACGACAGGTGTTCTGGCACCGGTATTTTGTGTTAAAGTATTATAACTACGCAATTAAAAATACTAATATTATGTAACTGAGGTAGAAAATAATATTTATTTTTGTTAAAAGGCTGATTTCAATCAGATTGTTGATTCTGATCATAATTCTTACGCAGTTTAGTTTACATGAATGATTTACAAAAATTGCGTTTATGTTGAAGATAACAAGTAAATTACTTAGACAATTTTAATGGAAAATGGCACCAAAGTAAAGTAAGAACTTACTTTTTCATACAAAAAAAATATTAGCTCCAGAAATAACTGAGTTCTGATTCTGAGGCTAACCTCAAGAACTACCTACTACCTCGTACTGAATAATACTTTTTGTGTCGTATATAAGTGGACCATTTCTTGAGGAATTTCAAAAGCTTCAAAATTTGTGCATTGTTTATGTATTTTTTTCAATTTTTTTTTCGATATTAGTTTTCTAACTAGATGTGTTCATCAAGTTATGTTGTTGTTTGTACACACTAATGCCTGTGATACATAATCTAATTAATTTTAAATAAATCGAGATGCAAGTTCTTTGACAAGTAGGTATCGTGATTAATGTCGTACATGTTTACGTTGCATAATCGACTTTCACTTATATACGAAACTGTATTTTATAAGGAGATTAGTTATTGTCAACTGACATGAATGTAGTGGGTTCTTATCCCACGCAGGAAAATTGAGAGTAAGATCTAAAACTTATAGTCTAAGTAGATAGAGTCTGGATGTTCTTTGTGTCCGTTAAATTGATGTTTCTTAAGTCCCCGAGATAGAGGGCATGATCTTAATTCAGGAGTTGTTTTTTTTATCTTAAAATTAAAAGGTCATAACTCACATAAGACAGAGACAGATTACGTTCCACGATTAAGCAAAAGCAGTAAACCTATGTTCGAAAACGCAAAAGCGATTATGTTTAATAATCCGTGAAATTATAAAATTGCGTGTATTGAATGTGCTAGCAGTTGCTATCACGCGCAAAAACTCGTATGTATAGGTACTGTATTATACGCAGAAATTCTTTATTCTTACTTTTTATTCTTCTAAAATCTAAATAAATCTTCTGTAAAAACTAGGGATTTTTACAACATGAAATTAACGGACACCAAGAACCTCCATGCTCAAGAGAGTAATTCGTGTATAACACAAATATTTTTCTCAATGACTAAAACTATTAGTAATAAAATTATTAGTGGAGAGAAGTCTCTTTCTAAAAAGACCACTTATGTAAGTTCTGTCGGTGTAAAAAATGGTTTACAGTAAAACATGTATTTTGCAGGAGTTGAGAGATAATGAATAATTGACCGTAATAAGAAGAAAAAATATTCTTCATTAGTACCTAAAGTCGAATGAACACTAAACACCAATTTTGCAGAAATCCTGGCCGCTGAAAAGCGATTGTGTAATATTGTATTGTTTAATCTATCTATGTGGTATTTTGTACCACAATTTGTGATACACTACAAACAAAAGTTCCCACAGGGTGAAAAGAGGGTTTAATACCCTACCTTAAAGGTATTTAATTGGTGAAATCCTTCAAATAGCACACGAAAATGACGGGCATGTATAAAGATATAGACGAAGGAATCGTAGGTACATGATTCTCAATAGACTCTACCAACCTATGAGAATAAAGCGTGATTTTATGTAAATACTAGCTAACCTGTGCCCACTTCGTTGGGCGGCGAAAAAAACGCGTCCGTTTTTTAAACATATTTCATTACTACTCCACTCCTATTAGTCATAGCGTGATACTATATAGCCTATGACACTCCGCGATAAATGGACTATCCAGAAAGAATTTTAAAATCGTTTCAGTAGATCCAGAGATTACCCCCTACAACGTTACAAACACACAAACTTTACCTCTTTATAATATTAGTATAGATGTATGTTATACCTACATTACCAATATGTTACTGCAAGTTACACCGCAATTACACCATGTGGAAATGCAATTAGATTTCTCCAACTAAGAGAGAACATACCATATACTTATGGATACACATATCTTAAATCTGGTTTAGAGGTATGATATTTTTATGGTAGGCTCAAGACAAGTCCGCCCACAGCAACACGTAAATGGCAAGATGACTAAGAATTAGTCTGACATCCTCTACATAACTTGATGTCTACGTAAGTAATTAATTAATTAATCAGTTTATTTCTCTCATAAAGTAACAATACAATAAGTTTTACAAACATTATAAGCATCTGTTATGTTGTACATGTTCTTTAGTGAGAGCTGGAGTCTGTACTAGGTTCTGGACCTGTGTTACAAATCTCCAGGTCTCCCCTGTATAAAGATATCTTAATACGGTGCGTTTCTAGTTAAGTACTTATTGAACTAAGAATAATTATTTTTTAAGTTATAATTACATTTATTTTATGAGGGTAACTTAAAATAAACTAACTGTAGATAAAATATATTGTAGGAATAATTGGCATGTAGTATGTGCCTGTGTAGTTCTGAGTGTGTGAATGCGCGTGTTTATATTGAAGTGTGCGGTGTAGGTGTGTGGTGTAAGTGATGAGATATTTAACTGTTATAAAAATTTTGTAAGTATAATTAAATAACTTTATTTTACCGGTTGTGTATATGTTTTTTTTTTTTTTTTTTTTTTTTTTCGTAGTAGTCATATATTTTTATAAATTATATTTTTTTGCAAAAAATGATACACGCCATCAAGCCATAGACACACAACGCCATCTAGTCTCAAACAAAAAAGCTTTATTTAAGTGTCTGTAAGACCTTTGTGGAACTGTCATGCAATTAAACCACAAACGTCAAAAAAATTAAATGAAAATCTTCCAGTCTAAGAACGAATTTCCTTCTTGATTATATTGATTTTGTTGATTTTTAAACGATAACATCTACGAATAATAAATTCCCGTTTTTAACACCAACCAAACCTTTGACTAAGTGTAAAAGAAATTGCATATTATAATCGGAACCAACGCTCTGGATTTATTATCATTTTTTTTATTAGAACTATCCATACATCCTTAATATCGCCTTTGTACCTTAAGCAGAGACTAAGGGCCAGATTCAGAGACCGCACTTTGACTTTACTTTGAAGGAAAGTTCGACTTTGATACAAAAACGAGATATAAGGCCCAGATTCAGAGTCGTGACTTTACTTTTATTTCAAAGTAATCTTCCCAAAGTAAACTTTTCATGCGAAAGATTACTTTATTATTGTTCAAATTTAGAGACAATAACTAGACTTTGCTAAAGTAAAGTCAAAGTGCGGTCTCTGAATCTGGCCCTAAGTACTAAGCCACATTAATTACGATCCTTTACAAACCGGCAACCCGCTTTAAATAACTACTACTTGTGTATCTACTTATATTATATACCCCAGTATATGATATATATGATAAATGTAAATAAAATCTTTACATACCTACACAATCATTGTTATCGTACATATAGAGTAGAAGCATTGAACGTCGACCATTTGTTAGGAAACTCGAGTCTAATGATCCGTAGAGCGAGGTATGAATGCGTTACGAATTACAATAACATTTTGATCACTTTCATACCATTTCTTGTTATACTACGCATTGCATGGTTTGTAGAGTTCCTCTAATCATTATGAAGGTGCTAGGTACTGTTCCTATAACACTCATAAACCGCAAACTATTGTCCTTTTGAGCTATTTCTTTGTAAATTAATCATCAGGAAAAGTTGAGTCAAACTGGCTACAGAAATCAAATATATATTACTTATAAATTGCACTGCATAAATTAAGACATGGTAATTAATGCATATAATTGTAATTAAATGCATGTAAGCTAAGTAGGTAATTACCATACGTGGAGCTTACCATAAGGCGACCGATTTGTTCGTATGAAATTAAAAAATATAAGATCACATTCCTAATAAAGTAAACTTACATACATTTACGAAACATCAAAATTTTTACAAACAAATGAAAGTTAAAATACTACACACTTAATTTTAATAATAAAAGTAATTTAAAGAAACTAGAGAAACTAAAAAAATAATATGACCTCCTTTACCTTAATAATGTTTTCAAAATAAAAATATGTATTATTGTTCTTAAAGGTTTAGAGAAAGTAAGGTTATTGAACCGTGTGTGATTACACTAATAATAACTGTTTGCTTGACCTTTACGAAAGCATGCTTAGATGACAATGAGACATTTTTACACGCATGATAGATTAACTTAATTTCTCGGTGTGGTGACGGACTAAGAATACAATATGTCACCGCCCCATCTCATCCAATGGGTGTCGTAAAAATCGATTAAGGGACTATCCGTTACCTATTATCCGAAACGAAGAAAAACTTGAAATTAAACCCTATACCAATCCGTCTGGCTAGCGTGGTATTAGTAGGCTAAGTATCCCTCCGTCACGGAAGGAGGCCCGTCCCTGCAGTGGGACATTAATGGGCTGTTATGATGATAGATTAACTTAGCAGAATCCGGTAACAAAACTGCATTGGTGCTGAATATTGTGGAGCATTGACAGTTGGAAAACACAGTACTGGCTTTAACCTGTCTGAAGAGGTCTGTCAAAAAACATACTGCCAGGAAAGAGCACCGTGTAGTTTTCGATGGTTTGAGTTCGATATGCCCATAACGTTCAGCCTCAGTGACGTTTAGGGAACTCAATTAAAAATATAAACCGGACAAGTGCGAGTCTGTCTCGCGCACCGAGGGTTCCGTACAAACCCATTAATTTTTAAAAATATACCCTAAATTATTTATTTTATTTCGTTTTAATATTTGTTTTTATAGCGGTAACAGAAATACATCATCTGTAAAAATATCAACTTTCTAACTCTATACTCTACTTGCACAACGCAGGATTAGCCTCGCCTAGTATTTCTATCATGTCTTCGAAATTAGTGGACTTTTGTCACTAAGGATATCCCCGTCCTCTGTGACATTTAAGCTATCATGGTGAATGATAAGAAATAAATACTATTTTCACTAGCTTCAAATTTATGGGTAGTTTAAAGTTGCTATTACTTGGCAAATAAATCTCTTACAAAGCATATTATCATATTTCATATTGTTAAGCATAAATATGCAAGTTAATGTGTAAATTAAGCAATAATTACAACACTACCGTGCTATACTATCTGCAACACATTCCGAACTAAAAGATTTACATAACATACCATTAGTGAGGGACGTTGTATCGGTACTCGGTAGTACACAAACACAAGCCTTGGTCTTGACATGCGGTCACTCGCCACGCATATTAATAGACTCAAGTGATTCACATCACTAAACTACTACAACCATTTTAATTTTATGAGTCGAACGCGACGTTTGACGGGGAACACACTCGCTTTTAGTTTTGTAATATTCCAAATATGAATTTAAAAATGTAGATTTCGCGCGTTTAGTGCAGTGCTGTGATGCTTGTAGTTATAAATGTCGAATCGACGGCCAAGAACAGGCAAGTGAATCAATCGATTTAAAACTTTATATTTTATGATATTAACATTAACTGATAAAGAATTGAATGCTTCTATGAGTTAAATGAGGCGTATGCCTATAAAATACGTAAGTAATTGGTACACACAGAGAATTAATTATATACAAAACAAAAGAATTCGTGTTTGTATGTTCAATGTTTGTGTAGTTATTTTCCATAGCATTATTGTTAATGTATCATTAAACATTATATTAATATTGTTACTAAGATCCTATAAAATCATTTACATCGATAATGTTTTGATTTTACTACTAAAACTTCCGGCATAGAGCTTTAATGGCTGTACCTATACAAAATTCCGAAGTCATAAAAAAAGTAAACAACAAAAGTATGTTCTAATCGACTAACTAAATCGTAATAATAAAAAAATGTTATCTTAAAATGCAGTTGCGATCGTAAAGTGACTAGTAATGATCGTCGGCATTCCTCGCATGCCAGTATCACAAATCTGTTGCCATTACATGTTAAAGAACCGGTTCTACATCCTTTGAAGCCGTGTCTTTGTTTATATATATAAATGTATGTATAAGTTTTGTATGGTATACTTTTTTACTGGTTTGTGAAAGCTTGCAACAATTTAAACTTATCGATACTAGTTACTTTATTTAGTATAAAAAGTTTTATCAACAAGGGAAAGTGGAAAATGATACTTGTTTTTTAATATTTAAGTACAATTGCAATCAATGGATTGGTACTGTTGCGTAGGTGATAATGAGCTTTTTTCTTGGTTATTACAATTTTCTTGTAATCTGTCTTTTAAATGTCTTAACACAGGAACAGACCTTATCCCATGATAATCAAGGTCTCCCGAAACAAAGCAAGGATACTTTGCGTTGGCTCCGAAATAAGTTTTGTGATCGAATAGGCATATCTATTTACAGGGATTTACAATAAGTTCTGTAGAAATAATATTTGTACATAAATTACACAATTCAAAAGACTAAACAAAACTCTATAACAATACTTGATAACTCTAAAAATATTCGACTGCCTTGGTAGAGCAGCGTTCGCTATGCGACTGCTGCACATATTTATTTACTTATGTAATCCACAAATGATAATCTTGAGCCTCGATGTATATGTTACGGAAAATGTGATTAATTGAAAATTATTAATAATTACCGGTTATTATTAATAATAACCACATGTTTTGGTAAATGTGATTAATCGATCGAAATTTATTACTTTTAGTAGTAATTATTAATAATTCACGGCACATATTGGTAAAAGTGATAAAATAAATAAAAACCCAACGTTTTTTGACCAGCAGATATTTTTTTTTTCATAAATTAAGAATGTGGCGCTCGCATTTCACTGTACCTAGTGTAGCAAACCAATGGGGCGCAAAACACTTGACCGATTTTGAAGTTTTCGATCAAAAGATCATTTGGTTAGGTTATGTTAGAACTGTGACAACCAACACACAGTTTTTGCGCCCCATTGGTTTGCTACACTAGGTACAGTGAAATGCGAGCGCCATATTCTTAATTTTTGAAAAAAAAAATATCTGCTGATCAATAAACGTTGGAATTTTATTTATTTTATCACTTTTACCAATATGTGTCGTGAATTATTAATAATTACTACTAAAAGTAATAAATTTCGATCGATCAATCACATTTACCAAAACATGTGGTTGTTATTAATAATAACCGGTAATTATTAATAATTTTCAATTAATCACATTTACCGTAACATACATTGTATCATTTACTTTAATGTACGTAAAAGCTCTAGCTAGGGGGTGGTCTTGTTTTTTTTTAAAAAGGCTGCCTTTTTTATCGACTACAGAGTCGATTAAAAATCATTTGGTCACGCCCTTAAAGTCTTTTACAGTTTGATCAGGAAACGTCTCAACGATCCAAACTTATCGAATTTCCTACTTCCTTAGAGTATATAATATGAGTTATATGTATTTAATATGATATATTAAGATACTAAAGAATCAAAATTATTGAAATGACCTTGTGCTGCCAAAGAACAATAAATGTTTACGCCATAGAGGTTTTATTGTTTATTTTGAAGTATTGTTATACTATTTTAAAATGTCGTAAAATTTTCCTAGACTATTAAATAATATATTGTATAGTAAATAGATCCATAATATGTATATTTAAATTAGTTTTTAAACTAGCATATTTACAATGACCAAGCTACTGGTGGTTAGGGTTCCAGAGATAAGAACTTCGTCTTTGACTTTGGAAAAAGAACCTTAGGCATCAAACCCATGATCCAATTGCCTAACACGAGTCATCTTAGGTGTATTAATATTTTTGCGAGTTAATTATATCGAACATATTGTTTCCTTTTTTTAAGTTGTTCAAACCATAGTTCCGTATCGCTTCTCTGTTTCTTTTTCTTTTAATAATAATACCAATTTTAAACATCTTAAATAAGTATATCCGTTAGCCTTATATGTCATGTTGCATTGTGAGGAATTGTTGGACTAAGGTCGCTCGTTTGTTTTGTTGAAGCGAAGTGCAAAAACTGCATGGCAACAAGATGAATGGCGATAAATTCATGTTGCCAGATGTCAATATTTAAGTGTCAAAAGTACATTTTTAAGCTGACTTGAGTTATCAAACTAAGATTAAGATTTGAAAAAAGATATTATAATTAAGAACACACAATGTCAACCAACCTCGTGCCAGGTACAGTCGGGGTATTTGCCGCTCGACCACCCTTAGGCGAGAATCGCTTGGCACGCGGCGCATGCGATACGTGGGCGTCCCACGTATCGCATGCGCCGCGTGCCAAGCGATTCTCGCCTAAGGGTAGTCGAGCGGCAAATACCCCGACCGTACATGTAGAGAAGGCAACCGGGTCTCCTAGACACTTATATTGTGTACAAAGTTTATTTATATGCCTAGATACAAACTTATTAATATTCTTGAGCAATAGTCATAATATGCTCACTGAACTTGCATCCACAGAGTTCTAACGCATACGCATAGACGTTCTAAGTTCTATAAATTATTCAAACTGTGGCGATTTCTCAACGAATTCCTAAACGCAGCTGCAACCGTCATCCTTGATTGGTCGCGGCTAGCATTCGATTTTCAAATGTACCAAGTTTTTTTTTACATGGCAGTTAGAGAGTTCCATGTACTTTTTTTTACCGCGTTGAAATGATTAACGATATCATTTACTACGATAAAAAGTTATTATGAAAAATACTGAAATTAACAATGATAATAGCACGTAATAGTAATAGTGTTTTTAAATTACGTATTATTACGTATTTATTTTGTAAATTACGTATCATAGATACCATCTTTACTTTAAAGTATTTTCATATACGGTTAGTCGGTTTTAGGCACTTCAGACGTTAGTATCAAGCTTCTCAATACGCTGTCATTTTTCTCTGATGGCCGATCCATGGCCTTCCAGATATAGGTGGCTGAATGTTGTTCATTCATCGTGATGAGCCACCTATATCTGGTCAGTTAACCTACGCGATCTTCCTCGTAGCCTGCTCAACCTTTCCCTGGACCACAAACACCCGAAAGAGTCACGCACAATAATAATTAATCTATTCTTCATTAAATACAATTTTCACCCATTATACCTAATAGACATGAATCTCATTAATTAGCTGTTTCTTTGGCTTTGCTTGGTTTAACCATTTTTTTAAATAAATTGCCTAGGTAGTGTGACAGTCCTGGTATGTGTTTGCCGTGCACGAGTTAAAAAAGTACTTCAGTTCAATTTCAAATGTTGGTAACACTGGCAAGCAAAACAATCACATCTTATTTTGTAAAGACAGTTCTATTTGACAGCGCAATTATGAATCAGAAAGCGCGCCAATTTTGACATAACGGTTTTAAAAAAGAGGCTGAACAACTTTAAAGTTCTTAGCCTATTTGTGCAGCTTTTAAAACTTCTTAAAATATATTTTATCTTTCAAAGTACTTAAAGAAAGGAAAATGAGCTTAAGAGCCTTATTGTTATTAAGTATAAAAAGCAATCATCGAAGCGTTAACATGCATCATGCGAGCTTTTACGTGTTATAAAAATAATAAGATTAATTAACTCCATTTACCTAACCTTTCTATAACTAAGAAGTAAAAAAATACCATTTCTTTTTAAATATACCGACTTGTGTTTGTATGTAACTTAACATAAAAACGACAAAACAGTTTCTTATGTGATTTACCTAGAAATCAAAAACATGTTAAAAAAATACTTGTCACATGTTATCTGGCTCAATAAATATTGGTCTACAAGGTAGTAGGTATCTTCAGCAACAGCCTGTCTAAGTTGGTACCAACGTTGTCCCCGCATATAATCCACCTCCAAGCAGTAGACTAAAATCGGTATTCATAGACATGGTTGCATTGCCATGGGACAAACCAGATTTTATCCCCGTGTAAGCAGTAGCTTAGTTGTACTTAGCTGACTTTAATTTAGCGGCGAATACTGCACATAAGAAAAAATCCTAACAGTTTCCAAGCATACAAAATCAACTACAATATGAAACTCAATCCATAATTAAAATCTATAAAGGTCAAGTTGGTGTAACAGTAACAACATGTCAGTGTATCAATGTAAACAGCGCGTAAATCAAAACAATTCATGTAATAAACCGTCCGCCTAACAATTAAGACGTTTGACGCATTTCTCATGCGCGCGCGCATATAAGACTTACTGATCGATTCAAGGTTAACAATTCGTCTGGATACACGTGATACTGCAATTTGCAGTACTTATGTGTTATATTTTTTTCTGTTGGTATTACTAAGGAATCATGTGATCTTCTAAAATGTTAAGTGAGTGATGAAATTTATGTATGAAAATATTGTAACAGGAAAATAATTGGAAATACGGTAAAGTACAAATAGCAGTTTTACCAAAGTAGATTTACAGTTTAAAGTTTTTTTGTTTCGTTACAAAACCTCTAGGTCGAATGTCCTAAACTAGTTCTAAGCTTACGTTTTCAAGAACAGCATTGACAGGATTACGTAATTGTACATGTTCCTACCATTAAATTTTACTAAGTATAGTCTAGAAATATTATTTATTCAAATTAAGCGGTTCGTAACCAAAGGGAGAATTTGCAATTTCCCAAAAACTTCCCCACTCAAGGAAGAGCCATACGCTTTTAGTATTGGGAGGGTATTCTTTATGGGGCCTAGGTATTATGAATAATGCCTGCTTCTAAGGTTTTTACTCGACTTTTAGAAAACTATCCATACCATACCATCTAGATAAAATGGCTGGTTACTATAATCTCTGGATCTACTGAACCGATTTTAAAAATTCCTTCTGTGTTTAATAGTCCATTTATCGGGGAGTGTCATAGGCTATATAGTATCACGCTATGACTAATAGGAATGGAGCAGTAATGAAATATGTTTTAAAAAGGGACGCGTTTTATTCGCCGCCAGACGA
This sequence comes from Schrankia costaestrigalis, assembly GCA_905475405.1. Lineage (NCBI taxonomy): Eukaryota > Metazoa > Arthropoda > Insecta > Lepidoptera > Erebidae > Schrankia > Schrankia costaestrigalis. The sequence goes on from FR997826.1 coordinate 19,201,575, forward strand.
AGTGGGCACGGGTCTGCTAGTTTATAATACAATCCTTATAAAACAACATAATAACTGATAACTTGTATGGAGCTTCGGTTCAGTCACCACGACCACGGTCAACTGATCATGCGTTATGTATTAATATTCTATGAGGAATATTAAGAAAGGGTATGAAGACCCTTTATTTTTCTTCATTAAATAATATGTAGGTACGGCAGACTGCATTTTATGAGGAGATAGAGGATAAAAAGCTTTATGTTGCGTTTACTACGATTTGTTAGATTTCCAACAAGGCAGTTAACTTGCCTTCAACTTATAATTAAATTTTATGTTAAAATCCTAAAGCGCTCCATTTCCATGTAATTGTTTTAGAAATGAAAAGACTACATGTAGTGTCCTACAAGATGTAGTGCCCTACAATTTGTAGTGCCCTACAAGATGTAGTGTCCTACATGTAGTCTAGTGTAATCGGCGCTATACTCTCAAGCAAGATAGTTGAAGTCCTTTAGGCAAGCCTCATTCGCGCATCGTCTGACTTGCTTATAAGCAGATGCGTTGCTAATTAGACTATCTGTCCACTTATCAGGGTATCCAAATAATTTGCATTCTTACCCATGTCATAATGGTAAATATGGCTCTTAATTACCACCTACTATGTAGAGCCTATATTCCTGCAGTTCTTTATCTATACTTCTATACTAATATTATAAAGAGGTAAAGTTTGTGTGTTTGTGACGTTGTAGGGGGTAATCTCTGGATCTACTGAACCGATTTCAAGAATTCTTTCTGTGTAGTATAGTCCATTTATCGGGGAGTGTCATAGGCTATATAATATCACGCTATGACTAATAGGAGTGGAGCAGTAATGAAATATGTTTAAAAAAGGGACGCGCTTTTTTCGCTGTCCGACGAAGTGGGCACGGGTCTGCTAGTTGAATATAAACATGATTATTTTCTACCTAATAACTTCTAATAAAAATGCACACTGCTTCACATACCTACCCTATAAAAACTCTATGTCTAGCTCGTTAACCCGAGCTCACTCGGTTAAAAAACCTTTTCTGCAATGCCGTGGGTTACGTCTATGACAAAAACCGTAAGATATATCCCAACCGTGACCAGATAGCGGTCTGTCGCTTATTCCGGTACAACGAGTGAAGATGGTTAAGATAATAAGTGGAACTTGTCATTATTAAATTGGGGAAACAGAAAAGTTGTGAGTTATTGAATTTTAGCAAAAAAACAATCTTAAAGAAATTACTTAATTATATATTTTTTATAATTAAGTAGGTATATGATAAATTATTTATTTTTGCAAAATAAAATACGACGGTTACCTTCCTACATATCCTAAAGTTAGCCTAAATATCATCATTCAGAGAGGGAATAACCGTTTCCTGTTATAATGCACTAGGTAATAAAGATGGACATTGTAGACATTTTAAGATTATAAAATAAAACATAACAGACTTCGCGTAATGTGTTCACGGCCATTGATAAACTGAGGAGAGTTTCTTTAATAAAGACTGAAGGTTTAATAAATATTCATTTAGTCAATAACAATGTATCTTACGTATGACAACTCACTTGAAATATTAATGCAAATGTAGTTTAATATTTCTTTTACGTTCACACAACGCCATCTAGTCCCGAACTAAGCAGAACTTGTATTAAGAGTAATATACAGCCAATATTTTTGTCGTAAATGACAACTTACAGACAAGTGAGCACATAGACAAATGCCAACTTCCCTGCACGCAGAGCTTTGCATTAAGTGAGAATAGAACCTATAATAAAAGCAATATGAACCACTACGCTATTGAGGTACAAAACGTTATTTGTTCATCATTATCATAATTGCGTATGGCTTCTGCTTTGAACCCTATACATCTATATCCATCTGGAGGAGCCAATCTTTTGCGGTCGGAGTAAGGTTGTGGAGCTCACGCATTCGTCCAGAGAAACGACGTCGTTGGGGAGATTTCTACCGATATGGAGCCTTAAAGACTCGCCGGGATGTGATTCGGCCTTTCACACCAATCCGGCCATAGTGGGTTTTCCAGGCTCTTCATTCATAGAGAAAGCCACTCCCTGCAGTAGTACATTCATTGACTGGAATAATAATCCTGTATAATTAGCCCACGTATTACTTGACTGTACCTACAAGGAAACGGATGAAGAAGTTGGCATATATCCAAGAATTAAAATACTCTATCTATTTCCTAACCGGGAGTAATGAGACTTAGCTTAAATTGCTAATGTGTTGAAATCTAAAAAAAAATATAAATAATAAATAAATAAATAAAAATCATTTATTTGTCATAATAAACCTTAACTATACTATTAATTTTGACATATTAATAAAAACCAAACAAATATAATTTAATGACTAATTAAATGAATGAATTAAATATAACTCGTCTTTTCTTTTAAGTAAGCCGTTCAGGGTCGTAGCACATAATATAACGAAACGTAAAGGGATCGGCACTGTATCAACTCGAGCCCTTCAGTATTATTTGTATGAAACTCCTTACTGCAACGCACACTAATCGGAATCGTAACGTAATCGGATTTTTGACGTTTGACACCGAGGAAAAAGACGAGGCGGTGCCGATCCGTTTACGTTAGGTTAAATGTGCTACGACCCTAAGTCGGTATCACTGTTGTGCCCGATTGATTCATCTCCAAGTAGTAGTATGATAATGTTACGGTAAACCTTAGGGTACAGTAGTTAGTAAAATTTCAGTGCTATGAGACTCAATAACTTCTGTCTAGGGTTTGCCTTTGCTCTAGTATTACTATGCGTCTTACCATCAGGCGGCCGCTTTTTTTTTATATAATCGGAGGCAAAAAAGCCAGCAGGTCACCTGATGGTAAGTGAACACCGCCGCCCATGGACACCCGCAATACCAGAGGAATCACAGATTCGTTGCCGACCTTCAAAAAGGGAGTACGCTCGTTTCTTGAATCTCCCCAAGTCGTAACGGTCCGGCCGGCAATATCGCTTGCTGCTAATATTCGACTCTACAATGAGATGATTTGTAAAGTTCATACATAGCCTAGTACCGCGTTAATGGTTATCCCCCTTTTACGTTTTAATATTTATAAACATTTAACGCGATAACATAAATATGTTATCACTACAATGATATCAATGTTTAAGAAAAACATTAGAATAAAAAGTAAGGGCTTAATATTTGAGAACATTATTATTTATAACAGCAACACGCTAGATATTTATAGTACTCGTAAACTCGACACATGTTTTCGATGAAATAGATCACTCAGTCTATGGTTCCGTATGTATAATGTAATTTTTAAAGAAGTGTTTATTGTGTAGCAACTGACAAAGGTAGCACGGACATTGTGTTCTCTTCACTTTTATTTTTTTAAAACATTCCCTCGCTAGAGATCGAGCCCTCAGCCGCAGGGAAATTTTATTGATATGAAATTGAAAGACAAGGAATTTTAATTAGTCAATCACTGTTCGTAACTATTTTGCGTCAAATTCTAACCCGCGTCCTAGCTCAGCAAATAAATTAAAAAAATTGATATTAATTTGAAACAGTCTAACAGTTTCTTTCTTCTTTGTTGTCTAAAACGAACATATTTCATGATTTCTGAAGTAATAGCTTTAATCTGGTGAACGCGGATCTCTAAAACGTATACTTATAGCTAGCTGCCAAGAAATGATGAAATATCCCTTTAACCTACATTTTTAGCGTTCACAACATTTATATTACGAGTGGTGAAAGTTTTTATAACTTCCCTTTTATATCTAACACGATTCTATCTTTTGTTAATCACAGTTGTAGCATTCCAATTAAAAGCTTTGAATTAGATTCCATTTTTCTTTAGATAACTCTTGCACTAGAAATCAAGACCTGTGTGCCCGGCGTCCTCGCTGAGCCATTCATCATCATCATCATAACGGCCCATTCATGTCCCACTGCAGGGACGGGCCTCCTCCCATGACGGAGGGATTCTTGGCCTACTAATAACACGCTGGGATGGGATGGGATGGTGACATATTGTATTCTTACTCCGTCGCCACACGGCGATCAAAATTTAACAAATCGATGTTTGTCTAACCTACAATGGAAAAACAGCCAGGCAAGAAAATCACTTGTGGATCACACTAATTGTCTTGCATGGGATTGGTAGCTGCAAGATTCCGTTCTATTTTCCTTATATTCACGACCAGTACGCAGTGATTTAAGTAAGTGTTTGTCATTTACATAGCTCTCCGAAACGATTCCAGCTTTCCCGGCAATTTTTGCATTAAGCTGAATATAAAAAAAATATATACAGTACCCGGCGGTAAATATTGCACATCAACTTTTGGAAAGAGACAATCGGCTCATTTCGGCTTCGTAGAGCGTTATCTCTGTCGCACGAAATACAAATAGTCCGGTATCTATTAGGAGCTGTTAAAACAAATTACGATTTGCTTTTTTTCATATAATTACATTTGGGGATGTTAACAACTCTCAATATATTTTTTAAATTGTTATTCGTGCGACAGAGATGACGCTCTACAAAGCCGAAATGAGCCGATTGTCTCTTTCCACAGGTCGTTGTGCAATTTTTACCGCCGGGAACTGTAGATAATCTTATCTATAGAGATCATTAAGTATATTTCAAAAAGAGAAGAACAAAGTTTTCTTGTCTTATAGCTAGATGGCGTTTTATCAACCATTATTATTTCACGCAAATAAATCCTTTGTTATTGCCTAGTGTCGTAATATTTTTAACTGGCCGTCTAAATTTATAATCGAGTAAGTACCATAGAACGGCAACAATTTTTATTATGTAACAGTCGACCAATATTAGAACAATGACCGCTTACTCAACAAAAGATCAATCACTATTACTTATTTACTTGTTTCAAAATGGAAAGTATTATATGGCTTCGGATAATTGACCCTAAAATGGTTTAATTAGTTTTTTAAGCGTAGCTTGGTTTTAATTGAGTACAGAAAAAGAAAAATATCACACGTTCAAACAACGCCACCTGCTTAAGTCTAGTCTAAACATAGCTTGTACTAAGGGTACTAGATTACTGATAAACATACTTATGCGAATTTCTATGTTGTTGTGGCCGCCATAGACAAACTTTAAACGTTTTTACCGAGCGCGATTTTCGTCAATCATCGATATCCCTCCTTTATTGTTAGGTCGCCATTCCAATATGGGTTTGATTTAAAAATATTTATGCACACTAGGTATTATATCGTTACAATTATAACTTAAATATTAAAAAATCTCTAATCAAATAATATTTACCCATTAATTACCCAATATCCTAAGTTAAAATAAAACATATTTTTTAATTTATTTATTTCTGTTGGTCTGTGCTTCTATGTTTTATGTAGTTATGTCTTTATTAAAAGGATATCCTTAGTGATTTCGGTAGTGTTGAAATATCTATGTACTTTTAAATTATTAATCATACGATCAATGTCATTGTAAACATAGCCATGTGCAAAAAATAAGAATGTAGGGTGTCACCTTTACTATTTATTTTATCTCTAAGGTGTCCTATAAAGATTGAATTCACAGTAAATTAGGTAGTCAAGTCTCTTGGGTCAAGTCAAGGTCACAGAGCGTGACCCTCCTCCTTGTTTACTTATCATAACTCTCATTAAAAAGAAACTTGTTGCAAAACCTGACGTTTACTTGATAGAGTGGTAGAGGAAGCCCGTCCCTACAAGGGACATTTACGCGGTGTATTTTTATAAAAACTTGTGCAATTTTCGTGCGTATTTCTTGAATGGAATGTACGTATGAAAGTAATGTGTGAAATTTCACAGTAGAATAATTACTAGCCAATAAAGCAATCATCGGTCACGCGTCAATTGACTTACTGTGAGCTAATGGATGGTAGATATTGCAATTCGTGATGTTTAACACATCATAACAGCCCATTAATGTCCCACTGCAGGGACGGGCCTCCTCCCGGGAGTCGGGACGGAGGAATACTTACAAAAACTGGAAAACTTTAATAAATTATAAAGCTCGATTCACACTGGAGCGACTCTGATCAAATGCGACTTATAGCATTTTGCGTACATAATACCATTCTCTCAGCATTCAAAAAGACTTTACTCACAGCCACCCAGCCTCTTATAGACATGTCAACATAGTGACAAAGTCTTTATCAACTAGCGACTTTTCAGATTCACAGCGATTCAATAAATAGCTGCTAATATTCACATTGATGTTGACCTCGCCAGAGGCAGCGCTTTAAGACGCTTATGCCCGATTTACACATCGACAAGTACAGTAGCGAGTTAAGTAGTAAGTTGTTGATTTAAATAGATCTCCATCCTATCTTTTGGCGAGTTAAGTTGGCGAGACGCGATAAAGGGGGCTACTTCGTACTTAACTCCCCAAAAATAGGATGGAGATCTATTTAAATCAACTTAATCAACAACTTACTACTTATCTCGCTACTGTACTTGTCGATGTGTAAATCGGGCTTTAGTCCAACTATTCGCGTTATTATCATTGTGCAGTATTGCATCCTGTTCGCGTTATACACTAGCTAGTTAAAACATAACACGAAGGTTACACCGAACAAAACCTGTTAAACCACATACACTGAGCTATGAATTAACTTCCTCTTTGATTTCGTGATTAAAGTGTTACCAGTGGACATGCAGGGTTCGTGCTCTGTTTAAATATTGTGTTATTGGGTAAATTTGGACAGCAAGGACTCGGGTGATGGTGGCAGAACGTCCAGATTGAAACTATAGTTCAAAACGTAAGGAACATGGTACTTAATCTCAGTATTTTACTACTTGGATTGTAGGGGTTCCTGAAAACAAGAGTTATACATATTTACTTACTTTCTTAATAGCCTTTTCGACATTATTGAAAAGTATTTAACAAAATACCAAAAGTAACTAATGCCGGCCATACACGCTACGGTCTACCGGACCTGGGGCCCAATTCCGCTAATAACATTTAAGCTACATAACGTTGACAATCAATTTTGATGCTGTTACGATTGGAACAAATTTTGTATTCTGCTAAAACTTGTTTGTGGTCGAATGTGAATCGTAATTGAGTCGAAGATCAAAGTTAAATCTGTGTTGCCTTGTATAATCTACCAACTTATTAGAGTTGCCCTTTAAAACCTACTAATAACCTGAATAAGAAAATCATGGCTGTATTACTTAGTTGCCTATGCAAACTCAACTAAAAAAATCTGTCATTCATATGAATGACAGATTAGTTATTATTTACTACACTAAGAATTATTATAAATAATGCATTAAGAAGAAGAATTTATTAGTTTTTTGGTTTTTATCTTTTCACATTAAGTCAGCACTTCGGACTTCTGGCAGAATTGTCGACATCGGCATAGTTTGCCATATAAAAGAAAGAAGAAGAAGAAAAATAATGTAATATTATTGTTACTTTTGGAGTCGGTGTCAGCCACGAGTTATATACAATTTCGACTTATTTTAACAAATATTATGGCGTCGTGGAAATTTTGGAGTTACTAGGTAATATTCCTCTGTAATTGTCATGTAATAATATAGATAATGGTCTCTTATATCTCAGTTTTTAAACACACTTTTTAGTAGATACAACTGGGACTGCCAAAATAATATTTCTGTTTTAAGTGTAATAATTAATTGTAATCTTATTTTCAGGTGATTTTGGTTATCCCCAGCGTTGATATCAATGATACAGTTAACATTGCTTCAGAAGAGATTGCTGAAGGGTACTATTATAATTAAAGTACTATTGGTGTGCATACTCAAATACTTTGGTACACTGGGTGCTACATGGAAGTACCTTTACCATTCAAACACAGCGGGAAAGTTCATTATTGCATGTTGCTCTTCAATATTTGAAGTTGTGCAGGCTTTACCTCTCCAACATAAGGTGAAGATAAGAATAGTCTTTGCTGGAATAGGGTGTAAGGCTTAACAGTGAAATAAGTAGATGTACTTACTAAGATTATTAAGTTTAAGTTAACAAAATGTTCAATATTTTAAATTAATTTGATAATGGGTGAATTTTATGTTAGATACTTAATTTAATGTAAATAGCAGATACTGATATTGTTAAATTACTTACATGATTTTGATAAAATTATTAGGTACATTTATTAAAAAATTAAACAAGGCATTTGAAAAGGTAGCGGATACTTTATTTTTATTTTGTACACTTATTTGCTATATTTTGTTATAAGATACTTAATTAGAAATATAAAATAAACAATAAACCTATTGAATTTTCACTATAATTATATAAATCAATATCCTATACTCCTAACATTAATGAATGCTGTGAGGGTATATAATAAGTTACCGGATGATTTTAAGAATTTGCCTTTAACAATATTTGAAATAAAGTTAACAAAATGGTTAAAGGCAAAATGCTTTTATAGTGTTGATGAATATATGTCAGATTGCGGAGAATGAGATTGTAGGTTATGGATCGTTTTGGTAATGGTGATGTCGAAAATCATAATATTTTAATAAGTAATTGATTTATGTATTAATTTTACCTTTAAATTAAAAGACTTACTAATGTACTTATTCTTGTTTATTACATTGTGGACTTATTTGTATTCTTGATCTGACATTAATTTAATTATACTCAATTTCATCTGTTTAACTGACATAAACTTAGACATAATCATGCATGAATATCTTATTTGTTGCTGTTGTTTACTCTTTTTATCACTCAAATAATAAATAGCATTGTGCATGTTAAAATGTAATATTTGCACACCATATGTAATGGTAGGATGTAAAGGCACCATTATACTGTAAGATCATACTCTGTAAACCTACATTCTGGCAAATAAATGATTATTGATTGATTAACTATAACACAATATCACTATTTCAAAAACTAAAAATGATTAATACATATAATAAAAACCTTATAAAACAGATATTATTTTTTATTGCCTCTGCCAGGGCAGATCTTCACCAAAAGCCAAGCTAGCTTGTACACCCTGACTATTTCATTACTGCCATGATGGGATTTGGTAATTGTGGCTCTTCATAAACTTTTCATTAATGCTTGCAAATTGATAGCATCTGCAGTATTAATATGGATTCTTTTCATCTTTGTCTGGCAGCTATAAATAATTTAATGAAAATATTTCACTAGGATAAGCATTATATCCTTCTGCAACCACTCAAGGATGTCTTATGTGCTGAAAGAAATAAATACAAGTTGATTTACTAAATGACTAAAATGAAAGCATGATAATACTTAAATATGTTACTTTACAAAAATGATTTTTTTATTTATTTATTTGATGATGATCACCCATACATGGAATGTTTAGTGGATGACAACAACTTTAACTATAAAAACCTTGCCTCTACCTTACCTTGTTTCATTTATTTGTAAATTACAAAGCAGTTTCCCCGATGCTGTTTAATTTAAATTTTTCATTCTTTATCGGCTTTATCCTTAGCACTGGGTATTCTCAGATAGTCTTACGCTGGGCTGGATGTTCTGAAAGATGGAGAACACATTCAATGGGGCTGAAATAATTACATCAAGTATAATTCTATTAGGTACAACTTTAAAAAAAATACATAACTAATATTAAACTATTGATATTATTATGTTATAATAAACTAATATACTTACTCCACATTAAATAAAAGTATATAAAGTAAAAGTAGTGTCGTTTTAATTATTGTCACTAGATTGTAAAGCCGTAACATTAAATAAATAGCTCTTGTTGTTCAATCGAAGGTCAAACGAACGTCAATGCAAAATCCACAATTGAAACAAACGTCAAATAAGAGTAGAATACCGAATAAGTTCACAATCGACTTGCAATTGCAATCGATTTTAAAGCAGAATAGGAAATTATCCAAATACGATTCAATCGTAGCGTAATCGTTCTTGTAATAATTGCAGAATAGCAACTATGTCAAAAACTGACAATGAGACGCAATTTCGATTCTATTGAGTCATTTGTAAATAGCGGAATTGGGCCCCTGCGCATGTGACCGGCACAAGATCGAAAATCGATTCTTTCGAGTGACACCGTACAGTGTACCTGTGCGTGTGCTCCGGTCGCCTGCGCAGGTGGACCTCTCCGGAAGACCGTAGCGTGTATTGAAGGCATTATGTTTGCTTTACTGTGTTGACGTAGAAGTAAAGATTAACTACTCTCAATATTATAGGAGATTAACTTCTACGAAAGTAAATATGTGTAGTAGGTACAACGTACATTCATTCAAGATAAAAACATCTTTGATAAGTAGGTACTCTTGACGTCATGATCTTCTTATCTATGCAAATATATAAAACAATAGATTAGATAACACATACATTTTTAGCACAACTCTTAGATATTATTTAAGTCAAAAATACTCTGTTAAAAGAAGGAACGAAAGATAAAAGTACCTATAATAAACATTCAATTAAAATCGCATTTTTCAAGTCATTTTAAAGGGAATACCTTTTTTAGCGACATTGTTCCTATAGGGCATTGACTGATTCAATGATATGTGAAAAAATTGGGTGTTGCCATCTGTCACCAATTTCACGTAATAAAATAAAGGAGAAGACAGATTTTCTCCTTTTTTTTTCACGGTGCGGTGTTGTCTGTCTCACTTTTTCTGACTAAGCCCCAGAGTGTTCCGTCTCTCACTTAGCCCAAGGGCCCCAAAAAAAACACAAACTTTCCGCAGCAAGAACAAGACAGACTAGTGCAACGTTATTGTTTCTTTGTTAATTGTCAATGCATTTGAATTGTCGGATATCCTACTTAACATTGCATGACATACCTTGCTACTATGCTGTAGTTCTACCTATATTAACCCAATTTCCTACATTGATGGCAAAGTAGTAGTGTGAACCGCCTTTTTGGTTAAACATACCTGTTTGAAATTTGCACAGGATAATATACAACTCATAATTATATTAAAATTACGACTTACAAGTAGTTAAACAATAAATTAATAAAAAACGGAAGAAAGGAATTTTTAGTCATTAAACAACTGGGTTTTAGTCCTCATTGCTTGAAATAACACAATATTGCGGAAATAAAAATTACACAATATTTATGTTGCCTACGTAAATATTTTAGTAGCCTAAGAACATTTATCAAAATAATAGGAGCTTTCATTATAGGTATAATATGACTGTACTAGGCTTTCCCTAAAGCCCGATTTACACATCGACAAGTACAATAGCGAGTTAAGTAGTAAGTTGTTGATAAAGTTGATTTGAATAGATCTCCATCCTATTTTTTGGCGAGTTAAGTATGAAGAAGCCCCCTCTCTTGGGTCTTGCCAACTTTACTCGCCAAAAAATAGAATGGAGATCTATTTAAATCAACTTAATCAACAACTTACTATTTAAATCGCTACTGTACTTGTCGATGTGTAAATCAGGCTTAACTTCCGTAACTATTCTTGTTATTACTTATTAAACAGTTTTACTTATGATTTTACTTACATGTTTCTTTGTAAGGAAATAAAAACAGTAAAATCAAAGACAAATGGATGTTTATGTGCGTGAGTGTATGTGCATTTTGTATACAATTAGTTAAATGCAACCACTCAATTTTGGCAATAAATTATTAAATTTATTTTCTTTCATTACGCAACAGGTCGAAGTATTGCACGTAACCACTTACTATTAACACACTTTTTATCGCAATCTACCCCGATTATGTCGATCAAGTAATTTGCCGTTGCATTCTTTAGTATTACGGATTCCTACGCGCAAAGTACGTGATTGGAATCGAACTCTGAACCAGGGCGACCGTTATAACATGTGTCCGTCAAGTGAGCTGTACACGTTTGACCCTAAGTTCTATTCCCACGCGGTAAGAATTCTGAATAACTTTATTATAGTTACTAATGGTGGGGAAACCTGTTTTGATGTGCAATAATGTAACAGTATAGATAATTTTATATTTATTGCTTTCATTTTAATGGTGTGTTTAATTTCATGATATTTTAGTATGTAAGTCCTAAGTACTGCAAGACATAACCTCTATCTCAGAAGGAATCTTTGTCCTACAAATACCAAGGTCTGCTGGTATAGGGTTTGGTGCGAACGAAGTTGTCCTTCATTGCTAGACATATAGACTGTATAAGTAATCCCATAGTGGCCTTTAAAGTCCGCCAATGAAGACACCCCTGGACGTCATTCACAAAAAAAACTGCAGTGAGCGAGATTTGAAAGCGAGACTTCACATTTATGCATTAAAAACCTATATTTCAGTAGTAACACCAAATAAGTAGGTAAAAAGAAATAAAAAGTAGAGTACATTTTTTAACAAAGCACATGTCCGCGCATGCGCAGTTCCGTAAAGCCTATCAGCTGTGTACCACCTGTTGGTCATTCACCTTTTCATTCTATAAAACAGACAGCTACGAAGGTTATTAGTTATACACACTATAATAGTTTTAAGTATTAGTTAACTACATTTTGGCTGGTAAATATCGCGTCAAAAATCTAGAAAATAGTAAACAATATGTTTTTGTAGTCACCGGTGAAAAGGGTAGGTAGTTTTGGGGATGCGAGGAATAGATCAATTTAAAAACATTGATTACTTACATAACTTATCCGAACAGCCTGAGCCTAAGAATACATAAAATTAATACAACATACCTGATAACATACCTACAATACCACAAACCGGTACAGGTATTGGTAGAGTCACTCATTTAGTTTCTGATTTATTCATCTGATTTATATAAATAAAATACATACAAACCAAATAAATACATACTTAGTATAGTATATTATGGCACGTAACAAAAATACAACAATTTTAATATCGTCCTTGAATGCAAGGTGTTATCACCCCAACTCAACCTGTGGGTCCCGTTAAAAGCTACTAAGGGATTTTTTGTTTGACTAATGCAATGTATATATTTTGTACATGTATACTAAGGGTCTAGTTTACTATTTCGACAGTACCCCAAATCGATGGTACTGTCGATGTAGTAAAAAATATAATAAAAATCGGGTGTTTTTTCACTCTTAAGTGTTTTTGTTTAATTCTGGTTTGGGTAAGGGTAATCGATGCAGCGTACTATCGATTTGGTACACTATTGATGTAGAATACTGTCGTTTTAGTGTACTGTCGATGTAGCGTTCCATCGATTTGGGGTACTGTCGATGCAGCGTACCATCGATTTAGGCTACCATCGATACATTAGCCCGTCGATGTAACGTTTGCGATACAGCGACCATCGATGTAGTGACTGTCGATATAATAAACTAGACCCGTAGGCAGTTCGGAAGAGTAAACTAATTAACGTTTAAAGACTAAAACAGAAAATAAAAATAGTATTTTTAAGCATCTTTTAGTCTTTTAATGCGTGTAAGAGTTTCGCCATATAAAATAAGATCTAAGATATAAAGTTCACACATGTCATTAAATAATAAATACATACAAGTTGTTACTGATGTTAAACAGTTAGTCATAACAATAGAACTTTCACCGAGTGTTGCCTCATACTATTATATAATAATATTTTGATACCAACTTATTATAAAACTCTTTCGTGAGAACTTTTTGCTGAGGTATAATCTTCTTTCTAAGATTAACGTCACGATATAGAGATAAGTAAAGAAATTATACACAAAGACAACATCTCGGATCATCATAACATCCCATTAATGTCCCACTGCAGGGACGGGCCTCCTCCTGTGACGGAGGGATACTTGGCCTACTAATACCACGCTGGCCAGACGGATTGGTATAGGGATTATTTCAAGCTTTCCTTCTTTTTATTTCGTAAAGATAATATTCACGGATAGTCCCTTAGTCTGTTTTTACGACACCCATGGGATGAGATGGGGTGGTGACATATTGTATTCTTACTACGTCACCACACGGAGACACCATCTCGGATCGGTTGAGAACAATGCGAATGCAGCCCCTCGACAGGACACTGGCAAAATATGTGACGTTTCACATGAGGCCATTCACGAAGAATTCAAGTCAAGTCAATGCGAATGCTATAAATTAGTGCCGTAAGATATTTATGAGACGTTGTAATACAACATCCCTAAAAACAAAACTAATTACTGTCCCACTGCTATGACGGTTTTTGTAAAGCGATGAAGATAAGGTTTACTAATTGCATGCTAGCCAGTTTGAAAAGTGCATGGTGTGTTGCAACATTTTTTCTTTTTTGCTAATGATTAAAATTGTGTCGCATTTAGTCCGTTTGTACGTCAACCCTGTCCTCCTATAGTATAGTACTAAAAAGGAAATATAATTATTAAAATAGGCTTAAATTAATTACGTTTCTCCTTGTTTTTAATACAAAACTACGAAACAATTAAAAATATTTTAATAATTCACATAAAGTTACCCAAAATAAATATCATTTAATTCTTTTGTTTTTTTTTTCATTCGCATTTTCTGTGTACCTACCTGTAACTTGTATGTTATTTACAAAAATATTAATGTGTATTTTTATTTGTTGCCTAGAACACTCATAGTACAAGCGTTGTTGCTTTATCTTAGGCTTGATGGCGTTGAGTGAATGTACAAAGAATTCATTTAATCTCGGTCGTCGTAAATTTTAAAACTCTGTTTATTTCATTATGGTGATTGTTCTAAGATAGTTAATAGCTTATGTAAACCTAAGATCTAGGCGATGTAATAAATTAAATGTGATAATAATAATGAACGCTACTTACTCGTATTCTTATTAAAACAGACAACTCTGCCGATAATTTATTAGATTATAATAATATATTTATGTACTTATTCGAGAAATCGTAAAATACTGACATTTTGTACAATACACTATACATACACACTTTCAAACTTCTAGGGCTAAAAATATTAGGTTGGTCGCATTTGTGAATATCTCAGTACAACAGATTTATATTCATTACGGTAATTCCGGTATTTCAGCTAATAAAAAACCATTTGTTTATAAATATGGCCAAGTTTTATAACGTAGAGTTGTTCGTGTTACGTTAAACACAGTTAACAGCGCCATCTCTCATCAGATAGCTGAAGTATCTAAAAACTTAACAGAACAATATTTTAAAATTAATTCATGTATGTATATAAGTATATATTGAATATAACAATGCAAGATACTAAATGTTGTAACTTATAATATCTAATCTTTATAAAATTATACACCTACTTTGCTAACTATTCTATAAAAAGTCAAGTCCACTTTGATAAGTACAAGTTGTATCAAATATTTGTATTAAAAAATACAATTACATTATTTTAAAAATAACGAACTTTATTCATAAAAATAACGAAAGGTTTATTTTTTGTTACCAGGTGACAATGGCAGCACTCACGCTTTATACCTCGAGACGATAGTCGAGGAAACGAGCGATGATTTGCGCTCCGAACGATCCTCAGCCGCAACATGGCTCTCGGATTCAGATGCAGACTCTGTTATACATGTGCAGGGCGCCCAAGGTATCTAAACTGTATTTATTTATTTGTACGTCATTATTTCTGCAATAAGGGAAACATAAGCATGTAATGGTATACAGTCTTATAATTTTAGGACGGCAAAATTCTTTATTAATAGAAGGCTCTACCAATAATGGAATTCAATCTAATTATAACCTTAGATTACAGTTAAGAACAATAACAATAGAGAAAACTATAATTCATGTTTAAAATAATTACATTTTAAATGCTTTCTAAATTTGATTAAATTTTCTTTTTCAATAAGTAAAAATCAATTAAGTAGTGCAAACAACAAAATAAAAACCATCTCTGAGTTACACTAAAAACTATTACTTTGTTGAGTGCCATCTATTAGACAGTAGGAGAACTCTTGAAGACTACAACCGTGCATTACGTTCTAAGCTTACCGAGTTGAAATATAGATGGCAGTGTAGTTAATTAACTCAATGTGAAGGAAAATGTTTATTTTTGTGTACATTATTATTTTCCTATTATTATGTTTTATCTTTTATGTACTATTAATTACAGCGAATGTACATTAATTATGCCTGTATATTGATGTCTCACATAGTCTCTGAACTGTTTTGGCAACTACATTGAAGTTTACTTCATTCATGTCTTGGACCATGTCCAATAATTATAAACAAGTATGTGCTCCCATTCGATGTCACTGTCATTGTCGTCGTCAAAACGAAGCCAGACGTGTGTAAGACTATTATTTTTTGTGCCATTCTTGACGGAATTTTCTTTCTGTCAGGGTCAGAGTGCGACAGCGAGTCGGAACGAGAATGGGCATGCCCGGCTAAGAGGCGGAGGCGTGAGCGCGCCTCGTCTCCCACCAGCACAGGCTCCCTCTCGCGGTCATCGAGCCTCGCACAGTTTGAGTCACTCGAGCGTTCATGTGCGGCGCCGGCCTCGCCCAGCCTATCACCGGACTCCCTCGAGTCTCCGCCACCATCGCCGCCGCCGACGAGGGTTGCAGCACCACGTACCCACCTGTCTGCAGAGAACCTGAGCGAGGATAGCGGGTACTGCGAGCGGTCGCGACGACCGGCTCCGCCCGCGCACTGCCGACAGACAGAAATAGCGCACCGCACGTCGGCGGCGGGCAGTGCGCCCTGCCTCGTTGCATCGCCCAGTGCCGAGCGGCGCCCGCCCCGCGCCACCCGCGCGCTCTCGCTCCCCGCGGAGCTGGACCTCTGCGCGGAGACACGCTCGCACACGGCACACCGCGCGCGCTTCAAGCAAACCTTCCAGG
The DNA here is from genome assembly GCA_905475405.1 of Schrankia costaestrigalis. Lineage (NCBI taxonomy): Eukaryota > Metazoa > Arthropoda > Insecta > Lepidoptera > Erebidae > Schrankia > Schrankia costaestrigalis. The sequence goes on from FR997826.1 coordinate 19,218,233, forward strand.
TGTCGGACAGCCTGACCGTCAGCGTGGCGGACCTCACCGCGCTGGACTACCGGGGCGGGCCGCGCCGCCCGCGCCTGCCGCCCCCGCCGCCGCCGCCGCCGCGCGCGCACCGACATGTACCCCCACCCCCACCGCCGCCGCAGATCGAGATCATCATCCGGCAACCCACCGTCGAGAGTCCCGTACGAGAACCTAGTGCTAGCAGTGACTCTACTACAGAATCTGAACGTGCTTTTGCCCGCGAAATGGAAGCGACGGCGCGCCGCCTGGACGAGACGGCGCGGCGGGCGCTCGCGGACAGTGGTGACTACGACCGCGAACTATCTGTGATGACGGCCAAGCGGCTGCACGACTCGTGGGGCGCGTGGGACGACGTGCTCGACGAGCTGCGGCGCCGGGTCGACCCACCCTCCCCCACACCCTCACCACCAAGGACACCCTCACCGGAACACATTAGGGAACCCGCCTTCACATCAACACCACTACGTGCGTGTGATGCCCGCGTCAGATCAACACCTGAGTTACGCTCGCGGGGGACACCTCAACGAGAAACACCTGAAGAATTACGAGCGTCATTACAACTAGTAGCACCTCCACCTCCCGGCACAGCGCCACCGGTCCGCTCTGTGTCTGCGGGATCTAAGGGAGTGACGTTCTCGCCGGTAGTCGCAGAAGTGAGCTGGCGCGAGACAAGTACTACCACTACAGAGAGCGAGACGAGCGCGAGCGACGACGCGGCGGACGCGGAGGTGGTGCTGGTGGAGGGGGGAGGCGAGCAGGCGCGCGCGCCGCCCGCAGAGCGCGCCGCCGCCATGACGGAAGCGGCCGCGCGTGCGCCGCGCAGTCGGATCGCCGGCTTCCTCTCGCGATTCGCTAACTTCCGATTTTCGGGGCGCAAGGAGAAAAAAACACGGGGCGCAGGCGCGAACGTACGACCCTCTACGAACGGTACGGCGACAGCGTCAGATGCGGGGCAGGGAGGGCGCGCGGCGGCCGCGGTGCCGCAGTATGTGCGCATCCCGCTGAAGGAGGAGGGTGTGTCTCGGACGGGCGCAGCCCCCGTGCCGGGCGGCGTGGCGCACAAGCCCCCGCGGCCGCGCCCGCCGCCCGCGCCCGCGCCAGGCGTGCTGGAGACCGACGTGGACACCCAGCGCACCGTGCTGCACGCGCGATCCTTGCTAGCGCTGGCACCGCCAGAGCAACGCGCGCCGAGACCTCACAAGTCCATGGAGTTCCTGCTCGACAAGGACAGCGCGCAGGCAGTACAGGTCAGTTCACTTACATTTATCAATTATCCACACTTTTACAAGAAGCCGGGTGCAATGTTTACAAACAGCGCGATCGATGCCGGCCGACGACCGGCGACGCCCGCCTGCCTCCCCCACTATAACTATACCTATCTGAATATTACATTGCATTCATACATTCGTTTTGCTTATTCAGCGAAAGTTACATGTCATCACGTACAGCGGTAGGTATTTCTAAAACCGCAGCGATGTAGGTCATCGACGAGACCTTAGAAATCGTTCCTAAATGCATATTGAATGTCGTTCACAAAAAGAGCTTACTCGTTGAACTAGTTAATAAGCGCAATGCATTGTCCGCTAGCTGAGTAATAAATGGTCATAGCTGTCGCCGAGAGGGTCATTACGATTACGACACTATACGGGTCGTACACACAGTTCACACGCGATCTAATTGAACAGGGCGGAGGTGAAAGTGCGCTCATGAGCACATCTGTTTGTCCCGCATTATATCCGCACACCACGTCCGTCAGACCGACAACAGTGGGCGTACTTACGTGCGGAAATTTATCAAAATGACACGCGTTCACGATAAATATCCGCGACATCAAACTATACATTCTATAATCGATTTTCATCCGTCAACAAAGCATCTGGAAATTACTTTCACAACAATCCATCATCCATTTTCAAGTAGACTTTATAACATAATGCAACCTCTATGCTTCAACCGAAAAGATAAATTAATGAATGAACAATGGGGTGAATGTAATGAATACGATATTTTTATTCATCCTCAATCGCCATCAAACAAGTTAGGTCAAATGTTAAACATTGTGTAATTACATATCAGCGTTTTGGATAACCTTAAGTACGACGACTGTAAGATCAAATTCATAAATTTTAATTATAAAAAGTTTATGGTATGCCGACGACTGATAAAAGTAACTTTAAATGGTTGTAATAGCTTTCATTGTATGTTAAAATATTATCTTAAAATACATAATTTCTCTACCTATCAGGACTACAAAATAAACAGAGATAATAAAAAAGTAATAAAATAGACGCTATATTATTAACACAAGCAAATGTCGTAAAAATCTTACAGCAATTCGTTTCCTCTATTTCCACTCTAACAGAGACAACATCATTGAAGAGCCATTATCTTGTATTAAAAAAAACATAAATTAATACAATAGTTTTACATTGACTACCGCATCAACACAAACCACTACATATTTCTCACGGCAATCATACATAATTTTGTACCACTTAAACAACATGACATAATCCAACACAGCATCAAAGATAACCTATAAAAAACGTTGCACATTTACGCAGTTGGAAAACAACACCGAATGCACCGTTGCACTTAATTGTTTATTTAGAGCTTCGGTTTCTTAGGTAATTGTCGTCCGTGACATACTATTTCTTGTGCATGATGTCATTGTTCTGTGTCTTGAATAATAAACTTATAAACTAGTATATTTCCTTGGTTATTCAAACGTCTCAAGAGACATGCGTCGTGCCTCGTATGAAACGATTGTTACTTCAACAAGCAGGTCGTGACAACAAATCAATGTTAGCCTTTCTATCATAGGATCATTGTTTGGATTCTGATGTCTTTATGTAGATAGAGGTCCTGATGAAACTTATTTAAAACTAGGTTTAAGACTTAAATAATACACAAAATAGAGAGTTTTAAATCTTCTCTGTTTTATTAGTTGTAACAGCGAACTAAGGAAACGTTGACAGTTATTACTCGTTTTTCTACGAAAACAAATGAAATAAAATAACAATGACATACCTACATACTTTTTACTTTTTAATTTCTACAAAAACTGACACCCTAATGTCAATTACGACTCTATTTTTTTAAAATAGCTTTATCGTTTGCCACTGTTTCTGCCAACGTCAATTTAAAAAGTATCAACGTCTGGTAACAAATACATAAAGAAGCAATCCTCTAAATGTAGATAGAGATTACTCTACATTTACAATGAATAGCAATCATAAGTTAGTCAATAGCCTAAACCGCAACCCAGTTGTGTAACTGACAGATCGCAGGCCGCAACTAGTCACGAGAAACTCATCATCTTTTTATTACTCACTACTGGGATGATAAAACAATAACTTAATTGCTTCAGCAAAGAAGAGTTTAAAGACAACGGGTAAACATACTTAAGTCTTTTTTTTTGTAAATACATACATTTATACTTACATAGAAAACACTCCAATGCAAACAATCATTTTAATGCACACAAATATTTGCATTGAGCGGGAATTGAACCCGAGACCTCTGCGTAGCAGTCATGTTATTTAACCACTACGCCACAGAGGTCGTCTATATTGTATTCGTGCTTACCATCAGTTTCGTTATGGTATTAGGACAATTATTTATACTTGCTTTTTTATTTTTTGTTAGTTTTAACTTGATCAATGTTAATTGTACTGAAGTGTGGCTATGCCAGAATAAATTGTTTTTCTTTCTTTCTTTCTATTATTTGTCTGATTTGAAATGAAATGATTTTACTGAGTCTTCATGTTCTTTGTATCCGATAATTTATTATTAATGTTTCTGGTAGGCCAAGAAAATTGGCCCGATAGATGTTGGCAACTTAAACTAAGCTTAAATTAAGCATGAAATAGAAAAGCTTTCGCTTTAAATCAGCACGCCAAATGATTAGAATTTCTGCTATAAAGCATGGCGTTATAATAGATTAATTTACTGTATTATTGCGAATCGTAATTTCTTTTTTTTCACGCAATACCTTGTCGACAAGTCAATGTCAACAAGTCAAAGTCCGCCAATTGTTTGGTGTTCATTCAACAGCATAAAGTGATAGGTATTCTACTCTTATTGTATTACAAAGAAATTGTTAAAAAAATTAATTAAAATGTGTCCTCACACATTCAATGTCCCAAACTAAGTAGAGCTTGTGTTATTGATAAAAATAATTAATAAACATACAATAATTTTAAAATACCTACATACATAGAAATATCTTGTTTTTATACACGAAGAAGAGAAATTTGTTTACTGCATCGATTAAACCTTATAAACTTATTCAAGCTAAAAAAGTAGGTATTTAAATTCAAATCAAACCGTTTAGAAATCTGCCTGATATGACCTCAAAAATGTAGGTACTTAAACACAAATCAAACCCTATACATAGAAATCAGCCTGACCTGTACATTGGTAGTCCAAGTTTCATTCCATTAATGGTAGAGACCGGTCATTAAGCGAAATAAGAAGAAATTAATTTCATATTGATTTACTAACTTGTTATAGCATTAAAACTATTAGCTCGTATATTAAAACTGTTAATTAATGTTAATTTTCAATTTCCTTGTGTTTAAATAACTTTAGAGTATGTTTACTAATTAAAAATATAACTGTTATATTGATTTTATTGAAAGCTATTTTAAATTATACTTTTAAACACAACTTTTATTAGAATCTTACGAAATCACTTTGTGTAATCTAACCCAAATGCAGAACGATGATCTATCGTTCTGCATTTAGGTTAGATGTTGTATAGTTTTATGTATAATAATTATGTGCTCTATTTCTATTATGCTCTTAAAACCACACTGGGATAAGAATAAAAGCATTACCTTACCCTACTCGTCCTGTGGTGTTTAAAATGGGAAAAATAATTATATTTTTCTAAAACGGAAAAGTTGTTTCAAATCCTGTATCAATTTGCTTGTCTAGTGAGGTAAGCATAAGAAGGCAGGCCATTTTATTCTCTATGTGGTCTCGTCCCAGTAACCTGAACGCAGCCTTTGCCTAATTGCCATTAGACAGTACTTTAATGTGCCAAGTTCAAAGCACATAAAACATGGTTCATAATACACATTCCATAAAAAACTGCAGTATAAAAAGGCCGAATAATAATGCTTATACTTCGCAATTTTTAAAAAGTAACACTAAAATGAAAATAAATAAAAGCCATAATTTATAAACGCACAAAATATTTGTCAATTCATGTGATTTTCAAATAAAACTATTGACCTTGTCCGAGTTGATCAATTCTGACCTCGTCTCTATAACTGGCTCTCCAAAATGTTTACTAATACAGTACTTTGACAACTCTCTCGTTGACATTTGATGTTTATTCAAAAGGGAATAATGAATGAATAAGCATTTTCCATTGTTTTCATTTCATTTTATCTACTTGTTTTTGGAAGCGGTCATTTGCGTATAAAACAATGCCACAAGCGAACTTACTTAAATTAAATTATTGTCTGTTTTTACTGCTACAAAATAATATTTTACATATTAGTTTCTTTTTCTCGGAGATAGAGCAAAAACATAAAAAAACTTTATTAGTTTCTTTTTACGTTTTTAAATGTCCTACTGCAGGGACAGGTTTAGGAAGTAATAAAAGTGCATGAAGGTATTGAAATACGTAAGTTACAACCGGTAGTTTCTTTTTCTCGGAGATAGAGCAAAAACATAAAAAAACTTTATTAGTTTCTTTTTACGTTTTTGAATGTCCTACTGCAGGGACAGGTTTAGGAAGTAATAAAAATGCATGAAGGTATTGAAATACGTAAGTATTTAATACTATTTTATGTAAATACGAAATCCTAACATTTTTTAAATATTTTAAAAATGTTTTACTTTGTTCGACCGAATCAGATCGTAAAATTGAGTTTAACATCTATTAAAGAACAGTTTTATTGTTATTAAAGTTTAACTGTGTTAAACTTATGGTTAAATCTGTTAAATAATGTTATCAGCTTTGGTATTCACAAGATAAATAAAGAAAATGGTGAACAACATTTTCCCTAAAATACGTGTTTTACTACTTTTTATGTACGCATCGGAATGCACGTGTCCCACACACATAAATATTTCTCTCTATTACGCTTTCATACAGTTGTTATCTTTTTTTTACGTATGTAACGTAATAATATAAATAAATGAATAACACTCAAACAAAACTTTCTAATACCTACATAAATTTTGCAAAAAAACTATATTATTATCCCAATAAAAAGTAAAATGACATCTATGTCAAATTCCCGCCATTTCTCGGTATGCACCGTCCTGATTTATTTAAGAGCTCGTTATGTCAACAGGCCACACAAGTCAGGATAAGTTACAACCGGTATTCACATCCAGCATTTATTATTGTCCTAGTTGCAATACACGACAACCGTGAGATTTTTGCACATGATCGCATATGTTGCAATTACAATGAAAACAAAAGTTCATTCAGTTATGTAAGGACGTACATTGATGTTAGTCGATTACGTTGTACTGCAATTTAGAAAACTAAATTCGCGGATAACCATAGTCATATTTTTTTATTTCTCATGCTTATAAATAGTTTTAATTGTACAAGCCGTTTATTACTGTCAAGGTTTAACGCCTTTTACCTTATACATGCATTATGTAAGATTTCTAATGTTTACAATAATAGGGTATAATAGCAACTTGTAAGTAGTGATGTGGATGGACCTAACAAATTCAATACCTACAAAATATATTCTTGTTCAATCGCTATTCTTAAAGTCGACTGTGTCGATTTTCAATCTAGAGCAGGGTATCTAAATAAAGAACCTACCCCAACATCCCGTTTAGAAAAAGAAAGTTGATTTACTTCACAGATATCTGAACAAAGGAGATGTGCCCTGAATGTCATTTTGTATGGAAACCTAATGTCGCCAGTTTTATTAACACACACAGTAATAGAATATACGAATAGACTACTGTTCTCAGTTACATCTAGATTATCAATGAACGCAATTACTTTGTCTCGTTTTTCCTTGAAATATCTCCCTTACACGGTGTCACAGCGAACCAATCAGCGCTACTATATTTAAACAAATAAAACAAACTTCAAAAAATTTAGATAGAAGAACTACTACAATTTAAAACTACTACATTCAAAAAAATTACATTTATGCTAGGCGTTGACCTTATCGATAAATAATTAATAAAATTTATCGATAGACAAGACTTATATTTTATTAAAAATTTAATACTTATCATATACTTAAATAATAATTACTTTTATATAAATATGTATAATATAATAATATAAGTATAATTGTACAGTACTTTTGTAAAATAATATTCACGACAGTTTGTGTAAGATCGTACATGTCGTGAAACAAATTAATCCGAGAACTGATGTCGTAATATCGCAGGTTGAAGGAACTCAAGCGTCATACTTCTTTTGCGTCCTTATTGTCGCAGCAGTTTGTAACATTTTGACTGTTGTCATACAAAATTAACGCACCTGTGAGGGAGAGCTAGCGATAATTTAGCCAAAGTCGGTAAAACCTAGCCGACTTTAAACCACGACTTTTTTCGCACGTTCTTGTCATGCATGATCTACTTTTTATCGCCAATTATCAATCTCTTCAAAAAGCGCTTTGTTTAATTACATCTCAATAATGGATCGTAAATCAGTACATGGTTCATTAAGTTTCTTATATATTACATATTTTTATTATATTCACATATTTTGAGCTTTGGGTCAAAACTGTTTTGTAGTTAATTACAACTTATAGATGTCAATTTTTGGATAGTTGTATAGATAATAAGACTAAGTATACAGAAAATTTTTTGAAGCAGATAACAGCGTGTACAGTTCATTTATTCAAGCATGTGCATGCGCATGCCAAAATGCGCGAGCAATATTGCGCCTAGATAAAATTAAAACAATAGCATGAATATAGGGATTGCTAGATGTGCATTTAGACTGATTTAAAGCAAATCTGATAAAACCAGTTAAAAGCATGTGTGTGCTAATAAATGGATGAGCGTTTAAAAAAAACTTTTAAAACCACTGTAATCAACATTTTAAACCTTTATGTTCTAGAGTACTTACTCCACCTTTGATTTAGGATATTATTTCAACATTGTAATACTTATATTGAAATTATATAATTTAACACAGCGAATAGTACATAATTTAACATTAAAAAAAATTTTTTTTTTTTCATTTAACTTAATAAAACTTTTACAATTTAAAAATCCTACAATACACGACTTTTTATCGAAAACGATAGATAGTCGTAGTCATGAACGGGTCGTCACTATCGTTTGGTTGTTAGAGCAATCACGGTTAGCAACCACTTGTCATAAGTAATATCGTTGAGCGAATAGTTCATTGCTTCATATATCATTGAATGACTAGTTTAGACAGCATTAGAGCAGCAATGTATATGTTACAAAAATATTATAGTACTTAATTGTCCGAACATGAAAATAACATAGTGAGGACATCGAAGATTATTTTTTCATGATTTTAGAGGTAAATACAATAAAATACATGTACTAGCACATGGTAAATGATTCCATTATTAATAAAGATTTTTTTATTGCTCTTATTTTTACAGGCAACCACTGAACAACTCGGCATTTTATATGTTATCCCGGTCGTTGTCAAAACACAGCTAAACCTAGGTGACAGCCATTTTTAGCTATATAATCGTTCTAATCATATTGCGCTCCCACGAAAACCCCGTCATACCACTTCTCCTTTTATTTAGATTTCTGTGATTTACTTACTAATGAAAACACAGGGAGGAAGCCGGCTGTAGAGTTGAACGTAAAAAGGTTGGAACGATAATTTATGGTACCTACTTACTTAGATGTTTATATTCTTTTTTTTTAATGGCTTCATCGTTAACCTGTGATCCAAGAAGCCAAGAAGGTGAGATAAAGTAGTTGTAAAATTTTTAAAATGTCCGTGTCGTAAGTAATTCATAAAGCTGCCAAAGAAATGTAGTCTGATTTCCATTAGGTAAACTAAAACTGAAAACTCAAACAAGAAACGAAGCATGAATGTTTACGTAAAAAATTTGTACCACGTACATTTCTGCCATTGAATGTATTAGTCAATATAATGTACGTTTTATCGAGTACATGTAAGTGCTTACTAACATATAGATTATTTATTAACTGTAACGCAGTGTGTGGTATGAAACGTGATGTTTGTGCAAAGAAGCCGACAGCTGGGCGAATAATTACATTTAAAATTTCAATTTGTTTTTGCTGAAAGCTTTAGAGTACAGTGTGTTGTATATTATATAGCTTGTGATTTTACAGTGATATGCCCATTTATGTTTTTATGAAGGTAATGTTGTACCCAAATATAATTTTTACACTTTTAAGTAGGTACTCTACCTTTACCTAAATTTAACACAAAACTAATGAGTTTATTTGTTTGGTTCAGTGCGATCATATGATAATTTAGGCAATAGATACTTTTTGGAACTGAATACATCTTTTTGTGCCTAATGTCAGCAAATATTGTGAAAGTTTACAACATTTAAAAAATAATAAGTGCCAAAAAAACGTTTACAATTTAAAAAAAAAAATTATTATATTTTAAGCTAACCTGCTTCTATCATGTAATTTTATAACCTTTTATAATTTACTTACCTTTAGTGAGCTCTCAATGTGGTTCTATGTCAACAACAAGTTCTGTGTTTTCTCCAGTAGAAATATTTGTTTTACTGCATTACCAATATTTGATTCATGTCTTATTGATTCAACCCACTTTTTTTCCTAACCAATACTATTCGAAGCGGGATTGTTGGCAGAATGGAATAATATGAATAATGGAGTAATTGAGCGTAGTGTATTGTTTTAAGAAGCATTTTGTTCAACATCGCGTTTATTAAACGTAGTTTCTCGTTAAAGATTGGACTTAAAGAACATACTGATCCATGACTACATTTTGTAGATTGATCAAACAATTTTCTCAAGCATTATAAAACGTTGTAATGAAAATCAATTCAAGCAAAGCCTTGAGCCAAAGCTAGTACGGTAATAAAATCACATAGTAAATAAATTCATCCCCTTTTGATACCTAGCGGATATGTCCGAGAACGCCGGATATCCGACAGGGTACCTGTGCGGACGACGGACGGTTAAATTAAATTTGATGTATCCTGCCTTCTTGAAACATAAACACTAATCGATTGACATTTTATTATCGACGTTTCTACCACGTTTTCCATAATCTTATATTTATCAGCTTTAACTACATCCATTTCTGGACAAAGGTTTCCTTAAAATGATTACATTTGTTCTGTACTGTAACATCCACACGTTTATAAGATCGTCGGTCTCCTGTGTGAGTGATTGGAAAGACTTAGATTTATAGTCGACTTAGATTCTGACATGGCCACCAGAAAATTTCTAGGTAATACCTAGGCCATTTAAGTGGGACATCGTATTTATCTACTTAGTTCTCGTTTGCTTATTTTCATTTCAATCCGAAATAACCTTTCGTTTTTAAAACAAAAACGATAGAAACGAAAACAACAATAAATTATATCATCGAAGCTCAGTTAGTTATACTAATAAATTAAATATACACTTGCTTTAAGAATATTAGGTATCCTGTAGCATACTCAAAGCTAAAAAGAGAACACAAACAAAAGCCATATGTTACAAACGGGATCATTGCGGTCTGACTCACTCACCACACGTTATCCAGACCCCACATAAACTCTATGGGTTAGTCATTCCATAGTAATCAGTACGCTGTAAATAAATACTTTGAAAGTCTGAATACGAATGAATGTGTTCATAATCTTTAGCGATGTAAAAAAAACAAATGATGGTGTGCTTTTTGACATTTAAAAAAAGAAGCGTAGAATTTAAATTATTTATGATTTAATGACATGATTGTCAGGCAGAAGTTTGATGTTAGCGGCAAACCGAAATGTCAAAAAAAGTAGTTTTTTAACGCTTTGCAAGAAAGAAGTCCTTAGTATACTTTTCTAAAAGGCGCCATAACAGATAACTTATTGCATTAATATTGCAAAAAGCTTATAAAGCGTAAAAAATGCTTAAAAGTATTTGTTTTTTGAACCAGAAGGTATAAACACAGCATTAACTTAATGTATTTTAAATTGAAAACGAAATTCGAGTAAACAGTAAACCAATTATGTATGTCTTTCATTAAATTAAATTGTGGGAGGCTCTAGCGCGAGGGTGTCCGGTCGTCCCACTTACAGATATAGCACAGGCTTATCCGACCCGGTCCATTCAGCCAGTCATCCGGACACTGTAACTATATGTAGACAATATTGGTTACAAACTTATTGATCCAACGACAATGCAGAATATAGGTAGGATAGGTAGGCGCTGTAAAAAGTTAAATAAATAAGTTTTTTTTAATTACTATGGTTATGGTGTAAGGAATAGAAAGGTGGGTAACAAAAATATAATTATAGAGTTATAATATATATAAAGACAACTTGTATAATGAGTGTCCTTAAAGTCGTCTAAATAAGTAATCAGACTTTTACTTTTAAAAGAAAACTTAGCCATACAAGGGTTTTCTTGTTTCATTTTTGCAGATTGAGTATCCATTAGTCTGCTTTCATACCACCAATATATATGTATAAGATTCAGCATCTTGATGATATTGATCGTAATACATAGTGACTATGTAGACTTTGCCTACCGCTATGGCAACAAACGCTATGTGTATTACGTACGTCTTACGTCCATTTGCACGTACTCGTATATAGTGAAAAGTTATATTTATTTGGCAGGTAATCCCTTTTAACTCCCGTACTGTAATAACGCTGAAGAATGTATGAATCGTAACCTTAGCATACAGTACTTTGAAGTATTTCTATTTTGAGAGTAATATATTGCGCAGATTACGTGCTTGCTATTTTCTTAAGAATCTAGAAGCTTTTAATGGCGAATAAAAAGTTTTACGTTTGATACAAATATGGTGGTCTTTTCCTAAATTATGGCAGCCAAGTTTTTTGTTAAGTAAATGGTGAATTGCAGGTATGCTATTTCTGAAGAAAGAATATGTAAGTATTTTCTTAATAATTATAAAAAAAGGTTTTTTGTTTTCTAAAACACGCTTCCTTCTACGTAAAAATTGGTTTAAATTGTTTAAGATCACTGGTAATCTATCTTAATTAACAAGTCGTACAAGTTCGAGTATATATCGTCTGCTATCCTACCCAGCCGTACATTTCTTGCCCTTTTTTTGGTATTTTTTTACAACTCTACTTTTTGGCAGAATGTACTGTCTGCATTTTTACTTTGGCCATGTTTTTTGATGAGACTGATATCATTCAACTTTCTTCGTACTCATTGACGCTGTACTAAAACTAGTTATTAAATTATTCCTTATTGTATAAAGAGTCGCCCACAGAATCCTTTAGCAGCATTATGCCATTCTTTAAGATATCGTGGGTTTATCCTACCCAACACACTTGTTGTGGCCCTATAAATAACAAAATGGATGGCGTGGGAAGTCTTTTGAAAGCTCAATTGCCTGTACTTCATTGTAATTTACAACTTGGGAAGTAAATATTTTAGTGTATGCTAGAATAATAATATGTATATTATAATCTATAGGTTATAGTCATCTAGCTCCAAACTAAGCAGAGCTTGTTCTATTGGTATTGGAGAACGGACACACATTTATACACTTTTTTTTGCATTGCATTGAGCGCGAATCAAATCCGAGACCTCTGCGTAGCAGCTATAAGTAATGTCCACTACGTCGAAGAGATCTTGTTGTCGAGAATTACATCGATAAGGATTGTTTTACGAGCTTATCCCACTATCGTTGACGTAGGCATTTCAATCCAGGTATTTTAACACAATTTCTCATAGAAAATATATATTGTTTATTGTCATTCAAATTTCAACTCTATATGTTTTAAATTAGTGTATATTTGCAACTACAGTTACAAATTTAAATCGTTTTCTGTCTGATGTAGATTACGCGCGATTTCATCGTGTTTGACAGGTAATAATAATGACGTGGAAATGGAAGTCTTGTCAATTTATTGGATATAGAGTTAATTTCCTGTTTGTTACGTTGTATTTTTGCCAAACATAGAATTTAACACTGGTTAAAACAACAAAAAAACACCATTGTCATTTTGCTAAACAATTCGGTATGTAAAGTTTTGTTTTAAATATTTTTTTTATATTTTTATTTTAAAGGTTTATTAATTTTTTATTTTTATTTTAAAGGTTTATTAGTAATTCGACCGCATCTATGACGTCATAGATGCGGTCGAATTACTTACTTTAACTGTTTACTACAAATTAACTATAGCTAAGAAAGCAAAAATACTCAAATTACCTAGTTGTTTTAATTATTGAGTAATGAAAGCAGAAACAAACTTCTGTTTTTTTTTGACAAAAATCATCATTTAGACAAAAAAAATGAAAGACAAAGTAATTTATGTATAATTGTAAAAATAAACACAATTTTGCGGTTTTTTGCGCTAAAAATATGATTTTATTACTTATTGATCTAAAATCTCTAAATGGTTTTGGATTCGACATAGGTTAACTTTTACTTTACATACCGAATTAACAAATTTAAGAATGGTTTTGAACGGTATAAATGGTACAACAACAAAAAAAAACACAGATGTTTAAAAAGTTATTCAATCAGTATCATCATTAAATCTTAAGCTTAAAGCCATAGATATTGTATTATATTTTTCATTACTTACAGTAAAAAAAAGTAGTTTTGTTCTCTGTTACAATAAGCGCGCTACTTTAGACAGCTGCACTGCTTCTCTTAATTGCTTTCCTATGTTCATAATAAAAATGCAAAAGATGCACTGCGTCTGGTAGAGACAGCCAATTGTTAAAATTAATGAGAATTAAATTTATAAGAACAGAATTGTAATTTGTTCTAAAATGAATAAGTACTTCTCACACTGTCATACAACGCTATCCAGTTTCAAACTAAGCAGAGCTTCTACTGTGGTTACTAGACAAGGTAAAAACTTTTTTTTTAATCACTCTGATCAATGCCAGTAGGATACATTAAGATTTGTATTTTAATAAAAAACTACCAATACCAATGTAGTAAAGTAGTTTCTTTTACACTAAAATTTAGTAAGGTACAACTGGATTTAAATTAATACTACCTGCATTAGTTGCTACTGCCTGCATCAGTTCTACACTAACCAAAAACGGTACTGTCCCAAAGGAGCAATGCAGCTATTAATAGAAGAAAAAACAGTCGTAACTTAACAACTACAATATTAATGTTAACAACCCCGGTGCTCCGGAGAAAAGGACGACCTAATCACGCTATAAATATGTCGGATATAATATTAACTTATTTGTTAACAGCTTGAACGTATTAGAATATTATTATCTACTTCTTAAATAACATATTTCCGATTAATTATTACGATGACTTTATAAGAAATATGGTGTTGCCATGCCACGTCACGATTTTCAAATTAAAGTAAGGTCACACTGATGGTATAGGTTTTGTGAAAGTTATTATTACGACGCGCAAAGTGAAGATTACCTTTATATTGTAATTGTATTGCTCTTTTAGTTATGGCGTCGTTTCGTTTATAATTATATCCATTACATTATTAATATCTATAAATGTTAAAAGGCAAATAGGTAGAGCAAGCTTTTTAATTAAATATTTAGCGTCCCGTCTACCTTTCTTATTAAATTAAGCTTTATGTGTACACAAATATTAAACGTTCTTTAAAAATAGTCGTTTTAAAATACCGATCACAAGAATCTTGAGTTATGCTCGTAATGGAATGTGGCAGCCATATTGAGTAACGATGGCGGAAGTTTGGTTTAAATTTGGAATAACATCGTACCCATACAGACGGTAGTCGAATGCTAATTCCACAAGTATTCTATTTAGATTTGAAATGAAGAGCTTCTTGTGAGACGCCATTAAGTTCATAGAGATTCATATTATCATCATTATTACTAATATACTTAGGTGCTTTACGCAATAAATATATATTCTTATTCTAGACCTTTGAGATCTTGAATAAAATCCAGCGGTTTTCTAAATCCCTAATATTCGTCAAATACATATTTATTGTCATCATAAAAGCATGGCCTACACAAAGAATCAGTTACAATAATAAATAAAACAAATATTAAATTTAGAAGAGCTAGTTTGTCAGCTTGTTATACAGTTAACAAACAATTTGATATTCAAGAGTAATCTCCGAAATGCTTGCATCACACAACGCAGACAGACGGAAGCCATTTTTCAATTTAGTAGTCGACTATTTCAAATTGCATTAAGCATTGTCATGGACAGTAGGAGATAAAGCGGGATTCAGTTGATGTATATTTTTTTATTTTGTATCTGTCTTTCGTTTGCAATAAAATTGTGTCAAATTGAGAAGTACAAAGAGATTTATAACGACATTTTAATCATCACGTCGTTTGTGAGATGGAAAAAGTTTATACGTAAGTATAAAAGCTTAAGCGTTTACGGTAGGTTAAGCATAAGAAAATAATTCAAAGAGTCAAATTGTCTTAGAAAAGGAGATCAACACTGTCTTAAAGCGTGGGTTTTGTAAATATTTGGAAAGACAGTTCACAGATGATGTCTATGAAAAAATAAAGTATTAGTAGCTTGACATAAAGTCTTTTCCATACTGTCAAGTTTTCATTTATCAATTTATCAAAAGAAAAGGCAGAGACAATAATGAAGCCATAATTTTAAAAGAAGAAGAAGTAGACGTTTTGTCTCTACCAAAGTGAAGAAAGACTTCCTTTTGATAAGTATATTTATATGTATTATGGGGTCTCTACAATACCTAAATGTATAAGAACTATAATGATTATGTCTTTAATTAAAGGTACTTATTAGACTGTAGTGTTTGTTAAGTTAGCCAAGTTTTTAATCACAATCAAACCAAATCGTTTATGTAAATTGGCCAGCGAAATAAATAATCGTAGTTTATTTTCGTCACACTTATAAAATCATATTATGTTTCTAAATTTAGCAATAAAAACGAATGACAGATCCAACTCGTCACATTTATAACTGTATCACCAAAATTCGTTGTCGTCATAAAATTCAGACATAAAAGTTTTAATTTGCTAAAAGGTTGTGTAGAGTATATTCTAAGAAGATTGAAGTACATTTTTCTGAATAACAGAGTGTCACACGCAACGAATTCTTAGTTTAATGTCCTATAAAACGTGCGTCGTGATTATCTGCGTACTTTTAGTATATAACCTATTTTATCATCATAACAGCCCATTAATGTCACACTGTAGGGACGGGCCTCCTCCCGTGACGGAGGGATACTTTGCCTTAATACCACGCTGGCCAGGCGGATTGGTATAGGGTTTAATTTCAAGTTTTCCTTTTATTTCGTAAAGATAATATTTGCGGATAGTCCCTTAGTCGGTTTTTACGACACTCATGGGATCAGATGGGGTGGTGACATATTGTATTCTTACTCCGTCACCACACTGATAAATCTATTTTATACAGTCTTTAAAAGTCCACTTGCATAGACATGTATGCAATATTGAATGAAAAGTTGGTCTTTTACAAAGCCCCAGTTAGACTCTTATGATTTTGTAGAGACTAAATCTGCATATTTTTTCCCTTCCTCGGCTTTTACGGTACCTAGCAAAAGAAATAAAATAATTCTAAATTGTAAATTGTGGTACAATCTTTCGGCACATTGTCTTTCGAGACGATCGTTATAGAAGCATTATGGCAGACTTTCAAAGTGATGCCATGATGGCACAAAAATAAAGTACCGCATAACTACACTTTCCATTCAGTTAAAATTATATTATTATATTATTTTCATTCATTCAAAAAGTCTTATTTAAAAAGAAAAGTAGAATTATTACTACCATTTTAAAATATTAATTGTAAATACATACAAAAAGATTATTTAAATTTAAATAACACGATCCCAAAACATGTTAAACATAAACTCATTATGGGATTATTCATTGTTATCTAAACTTTTGTAAAACAAACCCTTTTCACTGCACCGTTTTACAGTATTTAGGTCGCCTTGTTTACTAAAGCTGACTCCAGGAACGGTAAAAGTTTAACGTGGAATGGATCGTATATTTTTTTTTTATTTGCGCATAGCTTCAGACAGTTTTCCTTTTTTTTTGCTTTTAGAGCTGTCATAACGTTGTATTGTTTTTTTTTAAATGTGGAATGCTTTTGCTATAGTATTTTAGTGTTATTATTGGAACGATTATGTAGAGATCTCGGGTTCGATTCTTGATCAATGAAAATATAATATGTGTGTATTTAGAAAAAAAACCATTATTTATTAGTTACCCAGGTTGAGGTTAGCTCTGTTTGGGACTTGTTTGAATATTATTTAATAATGTCTTAAATTATGTATGAGTAAAAGTTTATTAAATAAGTCAAATTATTTACAGTAAAAACTAAAAATAAATGTACCAAAAAATTTACAAAGTAATATTTCATATTTTGTGTGAAAATCCACAATTTTGTTGGCTTTCAAAGCGTTTAATTAAAAACAACACCTCTCGTTAAACCACCCTAGCTCTATGTTTTACAAAATGAGGGTCCCGACCCTTTCTATTATACTATGGGTAGGTGTGCCATGTGGTTTCAATGGGGGCTGAATATTTAAAGCGTCTTTCACACGTCTGTTTGATCTAATATGTCTATTGAATTTCTCACAATTGTTGGTCTTGTATTGATACTAGATTAGGGTTTAGAGCCGAAACAATGTCAGACTGGGTCTATGTATAATTTAGAAAAAGAATTATTTTAGAAATTAGTTACATTTCTTGTACATCTTTCTATCATTGTATAATTATTGTGTTATGTTTTAGTGTAGAGAAATAAATAAATAAACATTTAGCATGTCGCGTTACTATCTAATAATTTAAAAAACAGTATGAGTTAGTAAAACGCACTTTTAAATCACATTAAAATCAAAATACAGCACACACAATGACTCACTAACCACTCATGATAGTTTTTCCAAATGGCCTTTTCGATAATATCATAAGTTGACATCCTTATTCAGGAATGCTGACTGCATTACAATTAGTTTCTCGTCACCATTACGCATTGACTTTTTTTTGCGCATTGAAATTTTGCTTATATAAACAATATACCGACTTATTATGTAGGAAACATAAAACTATATTTAATAATATTTCTCACTCGTTGAGACTACGCCATACTTAACGCAAACTAAGCAGAGCTTGCACATTAGGTATTGGACAACGGATAAAGCCACTTATACCTACCTACTTTTTTTTTAAATACTTTCTTATTGTACAAAGAAAACACACATTCTGCCTAGACACAACATTTATGTTCTTTCACAAAAAGATTTTCATTGAGTGGGAAACCCATACTTTACCCATACGCAACAGAGCACAGCTACTCCGTAGTTAACTCGCCAAAAAATAGGATGGAGATCTATTTAAATCAACTTAATCAACAACTTACTACTTAACTCGCTACTGTACGTGTCGATGTGTAAATCGGGCTTTATTTTGTTAAACTGCTTACTATATATGTGCTCATGAAAGGTGACAGAGGCAACCTCAATGGTTACCCAACCAAATTAGATGCTTACTAGTGGAAAACTGTAACTAAAATGCACTACAGTGTGCCCGCTAGACGAATCCAATTTCCTATTTGGCAAACTACCAAGTTTCTACATTTTGGAAACTTCAGCGTACCCGTAACTACCTTGTTAGAATGACGGGGATTTTTGTGATTCTATTTGTCGATGCTTTTGTATTTTGTTTTTTGATTTCGCAAGTTAAACGGACACAAATACCATCCAAACTCTAGACAATTATTTATGGATCGCGTAAATAATAATTTAACGTGAATTTGCAACCCACGACTTCGTACACCATAGCCGGTTACTCTACCGCCACACTTACAATTTGTGAATTTGGTCAAAGAGATTCTAGCCAATATTGAGGAGAATAGCATGCTAAGAATTAAACTTAAAAACATTATCATAGTCTACTAACAAAACGTACCTACTAAATTATCTTTGGTTTTCGATATACTAGATCTCTGATTGGATCTCTAAATCTGACTCAACGTTATTAGATTCTATGGACGTAATCAACACTAAATCTAAACATTACTTAGGTAAATGGTAATTGGTTTTTGTAACGCGAACAAACGGTTTGCCCGAAAACATCTTTTATCTCCATAAAATTAACTCTTTCCTCATACTTTCCCGCCCATAAATAAACCATAAAAGAATGCTTTAAATGTTTAGATATATGTCTTGTTAAACAACTCGACCTATATTCCCACAAACGCTATTAAATTGTGATAAATTCGACATAACAATTCCATGCAAGCATAGATTCCAAACGTCAAACACTGCAGTTCCGTGTTCGTCCGAAAATAGTTAGTGTTAGATGGCATTCCAGCAGTTTATGTTTGCCCGCCATATTAACGCCGGTATTTTCGAA
Organism: Schrankia costaestrigalis; assembly: GCA_905475405.1. NCBI lineage: Eukaryota > Metazoa > Arthropoda > Insecta > Lepidoptera > Erebidae > Schrankia > Schrankia costaestrigalis. The sequence goes on from FR997826.1 coordinate 19,237,709, forward strand.
CGTGAGCTAGCAGTTAGATGTTCTCGTGCTGAATGTTTAATGAGCCTTCCTTGCTTTATTAGTGTATTGGATATTGAAATTAAATTACTATGCTACATAGATTTCGTAGTTAATTAAGTTTAAAACATATACATTCACATAACGGTATCTAATCCCAAGCTAAGTAGAGCTTGTACTGTTTGCACTAGACAACGGAGCGAGGAAGATGGGTGATAGAATTCTTAGTTTGCTACCAAACGGACTAGTCAATCTATATAACAGCCCTTAAATGATGGAGGATAACTATTGGTAAAATGAATGATATACCTAGGGTTTATTTCGAGTTGTCCATTATATCCGATATTTTTCATCTCACCTTAGTCACCTTTTACTACACCAATAAGAGGAGAAAAGGTGCTGACATATTTTATTCTCAGCCCATCACATCCCAGGGATGTTGTCAACAATTTAAACCATAATCGCCATCCAAAAATATCTCGAAAAAAGGCGACATATTAGAAATAGTCCTTTCTATTTACGTAGATAACAGAAGAAAGGCTAATGGCTTTCGTTATGCGTCCACTTGGTTGAGCTTACAGTCATCCGGTGGAATTGCCCGCACATGCGTGTAATTCCTTTGATGTTGAATGTTGGGGCTGATAAACATCGTGGACAGTGCCGACAAGGCTTTATTGCAAGGTTTGCATGTACTTAGGAAGATTTTACAACTCGGTCACATTATCTTTGCACTTTATTCTTTTTATTTAATCTTAATTATTACCATAAAATCGTAAGTTCTGTACAAAACTATACTATACTACTATACAAATCTATACCAAAGGGCTACTGTTCGTTGGTGTAAAAGTTTTCTATGTATCATCATCTAGTAACCATAATAACAAACTCCGCTTAGTTTGGGACTAGGTGACGTTGTGTGAATGTGAGGAATATAATATACTTACCTATTATATTATATAGGTACCTACTTACATAATATATTAACACTTTAACAAACACGTCAGGAATAAGGAAAAAACTGTTATATTACGCGTTTTCCTTTGATTGATAAATGGAAAAACGTAATTATTTAATAATAATATTTGCTTCAGCGCAATAAAACATTCAGATCAGAGCACATAAGACATGTAACGCCATCTAGTATTAACGTAAGCAGTCTGTAAGCTTGCTCTCATCTGATGAACATAATTCGTGCGACCGCATATTTATGGTTTCTTGGAGGTCTTATTAAGTCCGGTTGTAAGACAAACTCCTCGCACATGACTTGAGTCTAGAGAGAGAAATAAATATCTTTAAAAATAAATAAAAATAGGTTAGCATTAACGGACTAAATAATAGCAAATGTCAACCGTCCCCTTTTTGTACCATCGTTGTCATTTTGTAATAAAAAAATCCAATTGACTGCAACCAATGCATATTTAATTATGGAATTATCATTATCTATAATGTAGGTACCTCTGCAGGGGCTACTTCAGCGATAGAGGGCAACTTGGCTGTTCATAACAGTCCTCATTACAGGAGGCTTTAGTCAAAGAGTTACATTTTAAAACTTAATTAAATTGTTTCTTAAGCTACGAGCAACCTTTATACTGCTATGTTAAAATTGCAAATATTGCATAACAGTATAAAAACTAATATTCTTGTTAAAGTTTTTTTCAAGATCTTACGTTGTTTAACAAATTATGATGTAAGCATTTATTTATTATTTCTAGCAAAAATATCAACTTGAAACCTTAGTTATTAGTTTGCATTTCATAATGTTTATGCATTAGATATTGTTTTACTTTAGCAGTTTTCTAATTCAAAACCGATTCCAAGCACAAATAATTAGGTCTTTTAGCAAGAGTCTGTCTAGGTCGGTACCACTCCTTTGTACGCATAATCCACCTCCAAGTACTAATATTGGTATACAGTGTTGAGGTGGCAGTATACAATGGTTAGTGAAATGACAGAGCTACAAAACATACTTATAAAACTGGGAGAGTTTTATAACCTGTGTCGCAATATTGTGTTAAAACCTGTTTCTTTTGATATCAAAATAGAAATAGTTAAATACTTAACCTTTCATAACTATTTAACAAGGCATCAATAAATAAACATAGTATTATTGTTAGCGGTTAACGTTTTGTAGAGAAAGCTTTACACTTTTATGGCTGTTGGTTTTGATAGCCGCTTTACGGTCTTTAGCTAAATACAGAGATTCGTGATTGAAATAGTACTCATTGTTGTGAAACTCCTTTATCTTGTAACTACTTACTTATTGTCTTGTTTTTTTTTGTTATAATATATTTTTTCTCTCCGCATTTCTATCGCGTTTTCTTAGGTTTTTTGAAATTGGAATAAAACGTATCCTATCTCAGATGATAGTGACAGTTGGAAACACAATGACAACTTGTGTGTAGAGTTTGGTTTTTAACAAAGTTCTCGGGTAAAGACATGTTACCTAGTGCGTAAGTTGGTTTTTGTAAAAAACGTAATAAATATCAGCCAACACAGGCTTTTAATATTATAAAGCTATTACAAAACTAAAAAACTGTGTTTAAATTAATATTAGTTATTAGTTTATGTTAAAATTTAGTAAATCATTCGACAGCGAGAATCGCATTACTAAACAATTGCCTTTAGTATTAATTTTTACCTTCGTCTTAAACCTACTTATCATTTTTTTACTTAATCCCTATTAACATTACATTAAAAAAAGGTAATATTTTCTCTTAAATAAATTACGCTTACGCATTTGCGGCAGTAAATTTTAACCATTTACTGGCGTGAGTAATAGCGTTTAAATTACCAATGTAAACAATGGTAAAACTACTATCTATTTGTAGAAAATTTAATCAAATATTACACTTAGTTACCGCACGTATGCTTCTGCGGCACGTGGAGTTACGAAATCAGGTAAAACTCTCTAACATATTTTTCACACGTTCACACAACGCCATCTAGTTTTAAACTTAGCAAAGTTTGTTTAACTGATAAACATACTTACATATTTTTTATTCATCATCATAACAGCCCATTAATGTCCCACTGCAGGGACGGGCCTCCTCCAGTGACGGAGGGATACTTGGCCTACTAATACCACGCTGGCCAAACGGATTGGTATAGGGTATAATTTCAAGTTTTCCTTCTTTTTATTACATAAAGATAATATTTACGGATAGTCCCTTAGTCGGTTTTTACGACACCCATGGGATGAGATAGGGTGGTGACACACTGTATTCTTACTCCGTCACCACACGGATTTTTTTTTATTCATAATCATCATAATTAGCCAATTGCCTCTTTGACATACGTTTTATTAATAAATGGATATTGATTGAAGAACCAGAGCAAATAGTTTTTTCTGTTAACTTATTGTACATAAATGGCTCTACCCACTTTTCTCTCACTTGACCTCCTGTAAGCCAGTATTAACGACTTGATTTGATCTCGAGCATGCCACTCGATGAGTCACGGGGAGAAGCTAGTAGTTTAGTATCTCACAACCAATCAATTAAAAGAAAAATGCATGCAAATGAAATGAGAAACTCCAAAAAAAATTTAAATGCTAAAAGTCTACCTACATCCATAAAAACACTTAAAACCACTCGTGCGTTATAATCGATATAAAACATAACGTATAAGTATATTTGCCGAAGTATCGGCCACCATTCAAATCGATGGCTACCTTGATCGCTAGTTCATCTATTTGTGGCCATCACGCTCTCACTCGATTAACGAACAAAATAGCATTCGATCGTAATGATATTTTGATTCGATTGGAATTCGAAATTGCTTATTTATATCTGGGTGCGGTTGAACTTTTTAGTTTTCAATTTCGTTCTTGATTCAAATTTAGTAGTGATGTGAATGTTAACCTTCTTTAATAATGATGTTATGGTTGTCAATGTCATTTATTTGACTTTTATGACAACCGCGGGGCGAGATAGAGGTGGTGAGTCTTTGTAAAATTGTTTTGTCATGACACGGATGTATTGACAATTATTAGGTAGGTATTTAGGTAATATCATCTTGTAGTACATATATATAGCAAGAGGCCGGTACATCTGCTGTGCGTACTTATTCCAACTCCACTTCCAAGCAGTAGTATGAAAACGTTACTAATTTTAGCTGGAAGGCAAATTATCCATGAGCGGTGGTTGCTATTTAAAGCGGGCCGCTTGCTTCTTTACCACATTTTAAAGGAATAAGTTTCATCATCCTATCTTATTAAAGGTATTGTAAATACTGACTAAGAAAACTGTCGAAGATAAAAAAGGAAATTGTGACATACAACTACTTACTACACCAATCAGTCTATCCAGCATGGTATTAGAATGTGAAATTTCTCTTAATACCTTCGACAGCCAATCTCTTTAGTGAAACTTTGACGTGCTATTTCAATTCCCAGAAGAAATAACTTTATTCCATACAATAAAAGTAGATTGACAGCAAGGAATAAATAATTTATTTCTGTCCAAAATCAATGTTAACTCAAACATGAATTATTCCATTCCCGAACAAAACGAGTGAGCTCCCTTCGCTTCGTAAACGTTGATTGAATTCTATCAAAAAGTTTTTTAATTAAACTCGATCACTGCTCACACACATGCGATCAAACTGGCTTATTGTCTTTTGTTTTATTAAATAGAATGATCTTTTTGTTATTTGAAAATATGTTTGTGTTAAGCCCGATTTACACATCGAGTTCGTGAGACCCGAGAGAGGGGGCTACTTCGTACTTAACTCGCCAAAAATAGGATGGAGATCTATTCAAATCAACTTAATCAACAACTTACTACTTAACTCGCTACTGTACTTGTCGATGTGTAAATCGGGCTTTAGTGCCTTTCATTAGACATGTTCTTCTACAGCATTTTCCGGGTGGTTAGCAGTTTATTTTAGTAGAAACTTATACTGTTATTATTGCTCAGATAACAAATAAATACCTTGAAAAGACACGGGTAAACAGCTAGTAATAAATAAAACAGTAGGTACTTTGTAAGGAAAATTTAATTCACATAACACATCTTATAGTAACTTAATTGGTAAAATACCTTATTAATTTATAGTTTAGATGAGTCAACGTATAAGATTATGCGGGTGCGGCTCTTTGATGTCATAGTTTAGAAATACAATAACATTTAAATTTGACGTAAATAAAGTTATTTGTATATTTAATATAAGTATTATATTAGTCATCATCGTTTTATAATGACCCACACTAGACACAATAAAAAAGTGGTGTTATGTTGGTATGATGCAAATATTGTGTCATCAGATAGGAATTTAAGGTTAGATAGAGTTCATAGATTGACACACGGTCTTGGTGCAAGGTTGTCAACTTTGGTTTATGCACAAAAAAATATCGAGGTTATTGCACTAATAGGAGTCGTTCAATTTTTTAATAAATCGTTAAAAATTAAATTCACTGTATCTATGATCTGTTTATTCCGTCGTCCCGATGTAAACCAAAAATACTTAATTTTAATCTATACTAATATTATACAGAGGTAAAGTTTGTGTGATTGTGTGTTTGTGACGTTGTAGGGGGTAACCTCTGGATCTACTGAACCGATTTTAAAAATTCCTTCTGTGTTGAATAGTCCATTTATCGGGGAGTGTCGTAGGCTATATAGTATCACGCTATGACTAATAGGAGTGGAGCAATAACGAAATATGATTAAAAAAGGGAGGCGTTTTTTTTGCCGCCCAACGAAGTGGGCCGGGTCAGCTAGTGTCTTATAAATTTGTCGCAAAACATCTCATGAAATTGTAGCTCTTTCTAGTTCCATACGGTCTGAGATATCGTGTATTATGTCAACAATAAACAAACGACGATTGATACTCGTAAAAGGAAACCATTGTTTCTTAATATCATGTCTTTACCTATTTCATTAACGTAACAATTAATGTCGATTTTACAAGCTACTTAAATATCCTAGAGTCTACACACCAACACAAGAACCTCATTAACCTTAATCCCTTGCAATAAGGCACATTTTGGAATGAACTTAGCAGAATCCAGATATATTATAATTACCTACCATTGCTATGTAAGAAACAAAAGACCTTTAGAAACTACGTAAGTTTACATAGGATATTATGCGTTTATGATTGTGAGGGAAACCTTGCTGACGTCATATAATACCACGCCTATACCTAGCGCCCTTTCACGACCTTCTCTAACACGTGGATATTAAAATTGAAGTTACAATGTAACAGAAATTACTGCAGAAGGTTTTCTTCGTACGAATAGCGGTCGAGCAACGCAACGCACAAATATCTTGGATGAAGTTTTTCCCGAGGTTTTTCTGATTTACCTGAGGACGGCTACTTTGGAGGTATTAGTCGGTAGACTACGGGAGTCCGACATAACTTTTTGGTTAGACGACAAACAAGCCCAGCTGTGGCCTTCATTTGATTTCTTTTTCTTCTTTTTCGTTTGCCTTGTACCGAGATTTGTGCAAACCGCACATAGGCTTATGATGTGGTTTAGGATTGTGTAGGAAAGGGAAAGACTTTTTAGCTTATGCTCATGCCCTCCTAAGCTTGGTGACGCTCAGCGGTCACCCATCTATACCTTACCTTGCCAAATGTACTTCACCAGCTTTATCGTTTAGGAATCCCTAATTTTAACTGTCTTATTATTCTTATGACTGAGATGAAATGTAGTTGTTATTTTACTTTGTTTTACTTACATCGTGTTATTCTTCATCATGTTTATGACTTTGATCGATTCACATATGCAACGTAATTACCAGCAGACAATAAGGCGGTGTCTATATGACCCACATGAGTATGCCTGCACGTGTGTGTACAAGTATTTATAGTTACTGGTAGGCGCCCGCTATGATATGCGGTTTCCGTATCGCATTAGTTTATGGGCATAATTCCAGATTTTTCAGACGCGTCATTGAACTGAGTGTTTATTTTATTTTTGTTTTAAAATGTTTGTATTTATCCTTTTAGTGACGATCTATTTGGCGTAATGGTTACATTAATTGATTAATACGCAGAGGTTTTGGATTTGATTAAACTATTCGCTCAATGTAAATCTAAACATCCAATTCAATGTTTGCGTTGGTTTGGGAGATAAGCAAGTATTTAATAATAAGATTTACTTGGTTTATGTACTTCACATTTTTTTTAGTTGTTCGCTTTATCTAATGATTGTGAGTAAAATACTGCCTTAAACAACTGTCGTTTATTCTAATCACAATTATTTATCCTTTTCTTCAAAAAAAAGGGTAAGTATTTAAATAAATAAACAGGCAACATTAGCAGACCCGCAATAACGTGCGTTTACCCTATTTGCGTCGAGGGACCTTTTGACATTTATTTCTAAGATAAACTTAACTTCTATCATGATATACATTTCTAACGTTAGAAAGCAAATTTCTAATAGTACTTGTCATCTCCATTTAAACCTTTAACCCACACGTTTACCCTCTTCATTTCAAAACGCGATGTCAAAGGTCACATTTGTCGTTTTATAATAGATTTGTTAGCAATTTACGCTTTCTAGGTAAAACGTTAAATAGAAAAGTCTTATATAAAGGACACGCGGTAATGGCAATGTGTGAAAAGGGTATCAAGAAAAGCTTTCAAAGGTACTATATTTAACTTTATTTAATATACTTATTCTGAAAAGAAAATATATTGAAGTTTCTATAAAGAATTTTCTTATATGAAGGTAGGGAAGGTTTTCTTTTATACTTTAAACAAAGGGGAGAAGACGCATCATATAGAAAAGCTACAATGCATTAACAATCTTGTGGTTAAAAGGATTATTAAGTCTGGCTCGACATTGTCGAAGCAGCGCTAATATTATGGCAGTGTGTTGATACGTATCCTATTTCATCCTCACTAGATATTTTCTGTTCTAAAAGCAATGACTTACAAACTTAAATAGTTAACAAAAACAAAGATAAATAAATTCAGCTTTTTTTTAATTTACATTCACACATCGCCACCTCGTCCCAAACTAAGCAAAGCTTGTTCTATGGGTACCTATTAGACAACGGATAAACACACTGAAATACTTTTTTTTTGTAAATACATACATATTATACATAGAAAACAATCAGACCAATGCAAACAATCATGTTCATGCACACAAAGATTTGCATTGAGCGGGAATCGAACCCGAGACCTTTGCGTAGCAGCCATGTAATATACCGATACCGACTGCGCCACAGAGGTCGTCCGCTTGAAGGCAATAATTTGTGGATCCCTTAAAAATTTACCTGCATTTTAGGAGGCTTGTACCTACATTCGGGACATTAACGAGCTATTAAATATAATAAAGAAATTTTGCATTGCCGTTAACTCAACTGGTACAGACCCATTGCCTGCTACACGTTATAGAAAACAAGTCATCTTTACCAATTACTTAAAAGATAAAACTTAAATAAATATTCATTCAGTTAACCTTTTAACTAAATTGAAATAAAGTTAGTTTCATGCAAGCGTATCTCGTTGATAGATAACTCAGTTGCGAGGGTTAATCCTGTTATTGTTATCAGTCGCTCCGGTGGGTCTCCCGTGCTGTTATCAGTGCATTCCATGGGATTATATACGTTGCATGCTTGGTTATGACATCATTAGTTATGTAAGCATTATGAGTCTGGAATAGGTAGGTACCCAGTTAGCTTTTGTAGTGATAGCTTTTCAGGTATTGTTGAACAAGTCTAAATAATAAAGGAGGTTTTTAAATTCGGCTGTACGTTTTTATTTGCAATGTTTGTTACCTTAGAACTAAGTTATTACGTGACCAATTACATATTAAATATATGTATATAGAAAACATCCAGTGCAATGCAAACCAAATATTTTGCAGCGGGAATCGAAAAGGAAACTTGTACGCGGCAGTAGAGACCATACAAGTCCGAACAAAGCGGTTCAGCACTTCGTGTTTCCTTCAAGCTACGATCCTGGATCTTTTAAGCGAGTCTTGAAAAAGCATCTTTTAAAGCCGTGGAGACATTCATGTCTCTACAAATATTGTAGCTGGCATGGTGCTCGCCATTCATGGACTCTATTGGATGCTTAACATCAGGCACCATACAGTCAATCTAGTAGGCCAATTTAAATTAAAAAAAAATAAAGCGTATACTGTAACCAATAGGCAAAGGTGGTCATCATTTTACATATTTCTAGAAATCTTAACAAGTATAAGATACAAGTAAAGTAGTACATAACATTAACAACAGTAGCTTTATCGACTTCCAGTCTTGTATGCAAGTAGATTAACGACTTTTACTCAGGAAGGTAATTATCTAATGGATATACCAGCTGATTACACCATAGCCCATTTTTATCAAGCCGCCATTTATATATTTAATTCGATTAGACGTTCACAAATTAGACTTAAGTGATTAAATATATTTACATACACAAATATAGACACAAACTCTTTGGAATCTTTTAAAAATAGAATGGAATCTTGAATAAACAAAAGAGTTCTTAATATGTCTCCTTGATCATAATATTAGGTAAGTGAATAATAATGAAAATTGGAGTATAGCCAAGTAGATGTAATAATTTTATTACGGTCTCTTTAGGTAAACAAAAGGGATTCAGATGAGTAGGGATAGTAATATAATGTCAGGATTCTTACGCATCCGCAAGTTTTCGTAAATACTAACTTCACCGAAATACGCAAAAGGCTAGGCCATAAATATCTCGGGCTTCTGGCGCTTAATATTTTCCTTTAAAATAAAGCTGCGTGATGCAAAATACTTGTAAATACTAACGTAAACGGGAAGTAAATAAACGATTCTATTATATTAAGTAGTTAAAAGCATTTTAATTCGCAACCTCGTGATCGGAAAGATCATAGGATTGGCCAGGAGGGCAGCACAATTCGTTCATACTTTCGATTCAATTCGTTATGGGGTCCAAAAAGATTTAACTTTTACATGTTATTTTAGGAACTAAGGCATATTGATCCTGGCTTACAGGAGGTCCCAAGCAAAACATGGAACATTAAACAACATTTAAAAAGAAAAATGGAACAATATTTGATCTGTTTTTGTTTTGTTCGTGTCGTCGTCTGTCGAAGTCGTCTCAAACAAAACAAAAACAGATCAGTTTAGGTTAAAAAAAATTGTCTGTTTCTGTATTCTGTAGCAATATCAGTTCTACGCTGAGTAATAGCTTATGTAACCTTCTTCCAATATCTCATTACTTTTTATTAAATATCCAAATATTACGATTCCAAAAATATCATGGAATATCAAACGGAGAATATCCTTTTGATGTGTGTAATATTAATCAAGATGATATATAGCCTGAGTTAATCAAACCATATGGTATGATTGCACCTACGTTGGTATTGGCAAAGTAATGAATGATGTAGGCGGTAATAGCTATAGATTGGTACGGTGTTGCTAATAATACAGGTATTTGAGTTTACTGATTTAAATTGGTATTTGTGTATAGTTAATTCGTTTAGGAGAGAATTAAGCGGTTTAAAATTAGTCTTAGGTTGATCTTTCTGTCTCGTAACATTGATCGGAAGTGTTGTCCTTACTACTACGAAATGCAATAAGTTATTGAGAAGTGCACATAATTATTTGCTGAGTTGATTATTGCAGTATTACCTTTAGGCCAAGTTTATCTCGATATTTCATATATCCGGATGTATTGTTACCTTTGTTTTAAATTGCAACAATCTTCCGGCACATGTGTTCATCTCTTATGAGATCCGTCCGGTCTTACTGATGTAGAGTGAAAAGGCATTTAGCTAAATCATTTCACATTTCATGCTCATTTCATAATCACCATCAGGATGGAAGTGAATACATTCGTGGACTACGACTGTATTTTTCCACCAGGTTTTTGTGATGGTGTATTGCCATTGTACGGTCTACTTTTACTTATTTAAAAACACTGTTATATAGGTTTAAAGCATTTTATTTCGGCATTTTTTGCTCGTTTATGTAGCATTATTTACCGTCAAATACATAAAGTGTATTCTCTTTGACTACATAAAACATTTTTAAAGTATATACATTTGTAAGGAAGTGAATAAATTGATACTGAAAGCTGACACGGATCGCGCTTATTGAATTAATTAGCTCACTGAATGAACGTCCTTCCTACTGGAGTAACAAAACTCTGTAATAATTATCTTAGTCACTGAATTTATCTCTCATTTAGTACGAAGAAGCTTCATAGACAGCAACGCCATCTAGTTCCAAAATAAAACTTCTTAGTATAAAATTTGTGGTTTTAAAATACATGTTTTCTCTCCTTTCGCGTCCTTTTAACGTAGTGTAAAGAAACATTCCGAGTATAAAAACTAATCCTAGATCCTGAAGCGCGACTGGCCATTTAATATAATCGTAAGTAGGACCAGTGTTCCTTTACATTAACGTATTAGACCAGTCTTTACATTGAGAAAGTACCATAACCACATGCACATGAAGAATTAAACATCAGCCACAATATTTTGGCATTTCTGTGCCGAACAACAAAAATGTATAACTACATTTATTTGGTTCTTCAAGCGTAGAGTAAGACTGGCATAACGTTTGGAACAGCTGGAGAATTTTGTCCTCCTCTTGGACAGCAATGGTGTATAACCGCGTCTCAAAATAAAATCGTAGACCACATTTTCGTTGCATTAAACCAGCTTTCAAATAGTTTAGTTTAGTAGTTAAAGTTTAATCATTATCCAGTCTATACAGCATTGTTTGATAGCTTTCGTACTGCAATGTAGCTTATCAGTTAGTTGGGAATAGTTTGTAAAGCAGTCTTGTTTAACTGGATCAAACTGCGTTCGTCCATCAAACTTGTATTTACTGTATAATGCCTTTAAAGCGATATGCTAGAGAGAGAATTTCCAAGATTAAGATTTGCGCAGTATGATATTAATTCAACGCTCTCTTATAGTCGCAAGCTAAGCATATCTTTTACTAGGGGTACAGATAAAAATATTTATACTTTTAATTGATATAATGTTGCCACACTCGCGCTTGAATCGGACCCAAATACTCCGATTTTTCGCGTGGAGGAATGGTCTCTATTCATTATTCATGCTTTACACGATGGACAACACTTTTAAGTACTTATATTAATTTCAATGCCTATCTTAATTGCACGCCTTCAAAAAGGAACAGGTTATAAAACATTTAATATTAACATAACTATAGATAAAATTTACGTATAATATTATGTATTATCTTTCTAGAATGGTAGTATTCAATTACTTTACACCATGCAGAACAAATCGGCTGTCGTATTACCTTATTATAACAACATAGCCTCTGATTACAACCATAAATCTAGAAGTCGTGTATAATTAAATTTAAAATTAGTTTCGCGGATGCATTTATAATGATATCTTTTATAATATATGTGCTATAAATATAGAATATTTTGTTTTTATTTTCATTGTGCAAAACCTTTCATAGGAGCCTTCTTAGTAATGGACACCACGTTAACTAGACGAATTTGTAAAGTATTTTGTGCTAAGTTTTCCTTCTTTTTTATTGCTTTACGGTTACGGATGTATAAGTGGTCTACCTGTTGGTAACCAAAGTGGTGACCGCTTCTCACGTACTTGTTATTTTACTACAGTACGACTATACTAAACACAGTAAGATATTCTCACTACTACTTGGACGTAGATTAGTTGGACACATTGGTGGCTCTATCGTAGACGGTTTTTGTAGAAGAGTGATATCTTGTATGATACATATTCATTTCTTTTTATCATTCATTTCATCGAATTATTTATTTTTTGTCACCACACAAACAAATGACTTTACATACTAACAGTTGTTTTTATATTTTGTTACAGGTAATTTCAACGCTGAATACAGCGACAGCTTAAATCACTTCTCAAATGGGACCTGGTACGATCATGTAACGTATTAAAAGCAATTAAGCGCGTTTAATGTAGTTACCTGAGTATAACATAATACTGTATAACATTGTATTATTATGTGTAACTTTGTATAAAACTGATGGCAATTTTTTTTTCCCGTGTGGTGACGGACCTCTGTGTGGTGAAGGAGTAGGAATACAATATGTTACCACCCTATCTCATTCCATGGGTGTCGTAAAAACCGACTAAGGGACTATTCGTGAATATTATCTTAACGAAATAAAAAGAAGGAAAACTTGAAATTAAATCCTAGGTATACCAATCCGTCTGGCCAGCGTGGTATTAGTAGGCCAAGTATCCCTACGTCATGGGAGGAGGCCCGTCCCTGCAGTGGGACATTAATGGGCTGTTATGAATGGCAGTTTTGGATATTGGAGCTGTATGGTTATGGTATTACGTTTAATGAATTTTACTTTGAAGTAAAGTGCCTACCTTGTTGGTATGTCATATAATATGCGGCTGTTTGTACCTAGTACTAAGTAGTAATACTAGGTTGTAGGCTGTAATCCCACGCAGGACTGTTTAAGCAATTAATTAAGACATTCTTAAGCCCGGATGGTATTTGTGTACGTTCAATTAATGTTTATAACAGTTTTCGGTATACCTATTACATGGCTGCTACGCAGAGATCTCGGGTTCGATTCCCACTCAATGCAAATGATTGTTTGCATTGGTCCGAGTGTTTTCTACGTATAATATGTATGTATTTACAAAAAAAACATTTTTAAGTATGTTTATCCGTTGTCTAGTACTTATAGTTCAAGCTTTGCTTTGTTTTGAACTAGGTGGCGTTGTGTGAATATGTGAGGATATTATTTTTATTCGTTTAGATTTCTAAGTTATAAAAAGTTTGTTATTAAACGCGAACGGTAACCTATATTGTTTGACGTTCCGACACAGTTTACACTGACGTTTGTGTGTATCTAAAGGCGATACATATTTACGTTTAATATTAACAGATCCTTATGTTTCTACCCTAAATATAACTCTGCAAGAACGTGCCTTCTTCTCAAATGGAAGGAAAAGACCAACGCTTTAACAAATGATTTTTTTAATATCATAAATGTAAGTTACGATTTATTTATAATATCAGTTTGTTAAAATGTTGTTATGTTTAAATGTCACGCCAATTATGCAACACAGATGGTGGAATTTAGTTGAAAATTATTATACTTCGAGTTATATTTACATCAGAAAAGAGGTCGACGCATTTTCCACTCTGATAATATTTTTGGCTGACACAACGCTGCAGTTAGGGCTGTAAACTATTTGTTACGAAATTTATAATCTACAAAGATTTGAATTTATATTATCTCTAGCAAAACAAACACAAAATGGGCTAGAAACAATTGCTCATACTCTCGCTATAATTTACTATGTGTTTAGTGGTATATACCTCATCTTATTTTATTATATTTCATAGCTATCATAAAAACCGATCACGTTAAAGCTCGCAGATTTTATTTCTAAGAAAATAAAACATTTTTAGCTTCTAAGAGCCATAAATATACAAATCTGTTTCTGCAGCATAGTAGTAAGGCCAAAATTCTCTCCATCACCAGAGGCAATCTATCTCTGTAGTGGACATAGGTTGCTGTAATATACAATATCATTCACATTTCCAAGTATTGCAAAGCCTACATATTTCCCACCAGCCCTAAGAGCATCTCATTCATCTGAGTGAGGCATTAGCTATTCAGCAAACGTTAATTTCACCGCGCTTTCAGTACAGAGCCAAAGGCAGGCTCAGGCTGAAAGGATACGTTTTCAATGCTGCCATATGTAAGGATAAAAGGCGCACATAAGCAGTAGAGAAAGCTAGCGTAGACCATAATAATAGTTATTGTTAAAAAGTTAATCTTCTTTTCTAGTATTTGTCTATTGTTTGCTGTCAAGTGTCAAGCTTTTACCCGCGCTTTTCGTTGTAATTGAATCGCATTTTATTATGTATGTTTTAAACTTAAAACTATTTAACATTTTAGTTTATGAACATGAAACTGACAGTAAGTAATATGTTTTTATTGCTTTCGACATCAAAATGGCCGTAAAACAATGTCGTTAAAATATGAACTGGAATTTAGTTACATTTGCATGAATTACTTTGTCTTAAATTAAAAACATAGTGACTACAACTACTAGGTTATAGCAGCTTTGGGATAAAATGTATTAATAATTATTCTTTATTTATTAAACTCCAGGCTTAAATTTGTTGTGATAGCTGTCAGAGCACTATAGTGTTTAAATGTTTCATCTGAACTAATGTCTTATTAAGCTCCAGCTTAATGAGAAAGGTCCACCTTTCTATATATGGAAAGGTGGACCTTTTGGATAATATGGAGAAAGGTCCACCTTTCCATATATGGAAGAAAAAGTAGCTGGTGAAAAAACCAGTTTTTTCACCAGCTACTTTTTCTATGAAATACTATCTATTCACTGATGTAAAAGTACAATATGACCGCTTTAAATGCTTCCGTTAACTAAGCAAATGGTTAATTAAAACATTCATGACACGTGTGTCGTGTTGCCACACGTAAATAATATGCATTCATTATAAAAATAAACAGTGTTTATGGACACGATTTCGTGTTTATGAGGTGTTAGACATTATTTACATAGAACAAATTGTTTTAAAAGCTTGTTAACCAATTATATTTTTATTATTTTTATTTTGCAACTAGCCTGCATTTTATTATGGTTTGATAGTAAAAACGCGAAGTTAACAATTTACTGTAAAAGTACTTATTGACGTTATCTCTTGTACTCAATATTTAGGTACGTTCGATTGATATGTAACAAAATCTGTTGGCAGAGATGCCGCATTTATCTCTCGTTTACATACAATATTTAAAACGTTAACAAAATTAAAACTTTAAAACGAAAAACCGATTTTCCTACTTTTAAACGAAAAACAGATTTTCCTACTACAACAAATTTTCATTCTGCTAGGCAGGCTATTACGCGTTCTCATAATCTCTGAAGTTAACCACAAGCTTGCGAAATAATGGCTACATTTAAAATTTATCACTTTCACGAAGGAGGCGTTGCTTCCTCGCTCTACATCATTTACGAGTAACTAACTTGCTACTTAAAAGTTTTAACAGCTTTGCTACAATATTTTCACAAGAGATATAAATTTTTAAGGCGTTTTCGATGGATTTCAATGCGTATCATTATCATATCAGCCAAAAAGGTATACTGCAAGAGGACATAGGCCTCCTTGAAGTATTTTTTTTCCCTTCGCCACTGCCAGAGTCCGGCACAGTGGGATAAAAATTTGCTCTTATGTTCTAATTTTCGTACGTTATAAAAATGTTGTAAATTTTGACATACAAAAGGAATTTATCAAAATAAAACAGTTAAATACCATCTTCTAAAAACTTTTTATTACTACTTCAACCCATCCCATCATTCATCATTACAATTGTTAAGGATTTAGTTAACAAAATGGATAGAGGGTATAACCGGCCGGTCAATTTGATCCAATTTGTGGGATCGCTGTCGTTGCCACCACTTTAACTAGATTGGTTCGGACAGATGGCAGGATACGTGTAGATTAGACGCATATGCATTCTGTATGTAGGAATAGCTAGGGATTAAAATGATTGAAATACTAATATTGACTTGAATTAGCATAGGAGACCGTGAATTTCCCACAGAAAAGAAAACTATAAACAATTTCTAATAAAAGTTTTCCTACCTTGAAAAAAAATTTGTTTAAAAGATTTAAGAGTAACAAGATAGCAAGAATATGTATTTATTATTAGACTAGAAAATGGCTATTTAGTTTTCTATGTAAAGAGTATGAATTTAAAATAGTCCAATATAATACAATACAATATATAATACAATCAATCAATGTGCTAATGCAGGGACCTAGGTACTTCGTGTGATAGAGGGTTATTAGGTCATGCTTTTTGTCAAGTTTTCCTGTAAGTACATGATAATTACTTGAATGTTAACCCGCAAACGTAACTTCGCGTACGGCAATCACTTATCTACAGTGAAAATCTGTTGGAATAAGGATGAGGGAGTTTCAGGACCGCATTTAGCGGATACCTAGGCAGTTAAATAACCCTTAAAGTCAGTAAATATATTGGTTAAATGAAGTAATAAGTTTTAGTCGAACCATTTCCTTCATTACCAACCATTTGCATTTACCGGTGGCGTGTGATAAGCAACAAAATAAAACGAACCTTATAAACATTACCGAGTGATGTTTCTGTAGATAAAAATGTGTTTTAACTACTGCGAAATTGTTATCAGTACTGATAATATATGCTTGCTGCATTGTGTTTTACGGTTTTTGTAATTTCTGCAATGTTATAATTTACGATTTTATTATATCGAAGTGGAAGAAACATTTGGTTAGACCGGCTGAATACAGTTGTTTTTACTACGATTCGTTGCCTCAATATCTGAACTGTATTTGTACTTTTCATCATGTTCCAGATGATCATAATATGGTCGTTTCTTTAAAAAAACATGGCTTTTTTCCCATTACGTGAGAATCTTAGTCAAATTCCAGAATTATTTAAATGGATCTAAACTACGGGCTTGAATAGGAAAAATTTAGTCAGACCTGAGAGACATAGAGTCCCTGTAAACTCTTTTCAACATCCGCGCCTCAATTCCTGAGTTTTATTGTTAGCTTTCCAACAAGTTTGATATAAAAACATCGATGTATTTTATTAAAATTATATATTTCATACATAGTATTGTAAAGTTCAAGGGTACGCCTTACGACACTATTAATTCAGGAGTCTTTAATAATTAAACGAAATGACATAATTAATACCGTTGTCCTATTGTAGCCACTTTGAATATAGACGTTAATAATATAGTTAACGAACGACAGCAATAAACCAATGAAGATTTGTCTAACGTTTCCCAGGTGAGAAGGTTTTTCAACTCCTCAAGCAATCCAAACTTAAGGTAATTTTGTTTTCGTAACTCACTGGTGATCTAAGTGAGCTCCTAGCCTAGGAAGAGTATGGATTTTAAAAGTTGCTTAAACTTATTTATTCTTAAAAGAAAATTACACTGAAGATAAAGCACTGTGATAGCAGAAACTCTATCAAATGTTCATTTTGACGACCTCTGTGGCGTAGTGGTTATATGACATAACTGCTACGCAGAGGTCTCGGGTTCGATTCCCGCTCAATGCAAATCTTTGTGTGCATGAACATGATTGTTTGCATTGGTCTGGGTGTTTTCTATGTATATAATATGCATGTACTTACAAATAAAATAAAAAAAGTATCGAAGTATGTTTATCCGTTGTCTAGTATCCATAGTACAAGCTCTGCTTAGTTTGGGACTAGATGGCGTTGTGTGAAAGTGTGGGGAAAATTTATTTATTTATTTGCCACATAGTATTTCCAGTCTATATTCTAATTCTGTATCGCAACAGCGGTTTCATGCATGTCAGCCTCTGCTTCTAAATTAGTTAACCCTTGTTTAAATATACGACTTTGAAGATAAGCTATCAATAACTTCAATCAATCAATCAATCAATCAATCAATCAACTAGCCTATTGCAGTCCACTGCTGGACATAGTCCTCTCCCAACAATAACTCAACAACTTATCAACATCAATAACTTAATATAATTATTTAAACTGTCATGGTCACATTCACTATTAATTAACGAATTATCGGGATATTTACCATGTTTATAGTTGTTGAGTTTCCGATATTTCGACGCTGTTACAAGCGCCATGATCACGGAGGAACAGTTCCTTATAACTTATAACTTATTTCATTTTCATTTATATAAACTTGGGACAACAGAATAGTACACAATGCTGCCACCTTAGGTATACATAATATCAAAATACTACACATAAAACTTTAGTAAACAATGTAAGGTCAGTAAAAATATTCAAGGCACACATTAATTTATGATAAACATTAAATTAATATCCAATGCCAACTATTAACAATACTAAATTAACAGTTTAATAAATAAACCGCGTATTTAATTTAAAAAAAAACGATACGGTTTGACAATTTGTAAACATTCATCTATCTTCTACACAGAACATTAATTACACTCAAAGGAGAAGAATGTCAACTTCATATAAAATTCGTGAGGAAACTTTTCCTAAGCGTGTGGCGCCATCTATTTGCAGCCCCCTTAAAATACGGTTAATGTCAGGTTACGTAGGGTATTAGATATATCTCTTTGTTTATTTTGTTGAAGGTTTAAATTAGGATGACTGTATTTGGAGTTGGATTTGGTAATAAAAAACTTCATTTCTTTTACAATTTATTTATGTTAATAATATTCATAATAAAAAATATTCACATTCTTCATTGAAACATTCTTCTCTACATTGAAACTCATTGTAACATAACAAAAACCTTATAGGAGTCACTTTCTCAGAACTGGAGTCAATAACGTTCAATTTCACAAAAACACTTCAACTAAGGAATAGGATGCTCGTGCAACGTTTTTAATGCAGGATAAACTTGTTATTTATCGAGATTTTTTATTTATTTACAAAATATTTAGGAATTTACAAAATAAACGGTTTCTTTTATGACATTTTCTATTTCATCTTTTCTCTCTGTCGTACATCACAGCCCTAATAGAAACATTGTGTAGAACAGAGTTGACTCACCCTGATCTTCTACGCATAGAGTAACTGCCAATATTGAATGTAGAAAAAAAAGTAGAAAAGTGCACAGACAATGCTGGCATACAGCCAGTATTCATAAGTAAGAGAATGAAAAAATAACGTTACATAATTGAGTCTAAATAAAAATAGATTTTTGTTTACAAACGTAAGCGTAAAGGGAATTGCAATATTTTCGTATGGTGACCGAGAAAGGTTATATAATGTAGCATACAAATGCCAAACTTACTTCATGACACTATAAGCTGTCAGATTCATGGGCATATTGGACTCGACTTAACTACAACCACTGTTCTTTCCTACTATAAAATAGCTCTACTTAAGCCCGAGAGGAAAAACCCAAGACTCCTTCTACGAATATTGATCGCCTCAATGTCACTGAGATCCCTTTACCGAGCTCAGAGCGGTCAAGCATCTCCTTTATGTCCTTTCGAGCTCGCTACTTTAATTTAATGAGCTCTTTTATAGACACTAACGCCATCTCTTATTTTATTCGAAACATTAACAATGTTGTATCTTTGGCTCGAGTTCCTCACAAAGTTTTCGAATTCTTTAAACTTGCCAGAATGTTTTTACAAAGTGTTTCTTCCATTTCAAACGTTTATTAAAAAGACAAAAATGTTATAATTTAATGTATTTTGCTACGATAAAGATTTATTTTAACTTATCATCTTGACAAGTTTTAGACAAGTTTTGAACATTTGACAGGTTGACGTTAGTGGCGTTCAGTAGTATCTCGAATGTAATGCCATTCGATTGAAAGCGATTTTGCGATTTTTCAAATTACTTTATTTTACACATTTGGATCCTTACATCAACTTACATGATAATTTTATTACTGTTTCTTTCTTTATCTATGTCAAGAGAATTAGCATATGGCTTAAAATGATAAAATTATAGTTAGTTTAGGTATTATTTAAAATACATAATTTATCGTGACACATTCGCGGGTTATAGCTAATCTAAAATATCATATTACATTTTATAAACGTATTATGAAGAGTTCAGGTTTATTCATAGCATTTATTTCTACCGATTATTTGTAATTTGTTTCATAATAATAATAAAATAATGGTGGTAATCGTTATGAGTGTCCATCACTAAGTAACCATGGTAACTGAAAAAAACATGGGTACGTCTATGAAATACAATATTATTTGTTTGATAAATAAGCAGAAGTATTACGAAACTTCATGGACGTGAACTGTCAAAAAGCTAAACTTACGCTGGAAGGGGTATAACAGCTAAATATGAATAATAATCCCCCAATCAAATGACTAAACCAATATTTTTCCAATAAAATTAGGAGCCTATATATTTTGACACAAATCAGTGGAACTTTGCAGAGCGGTTTCACATTGCAGTGTTGCTACACTACCCGTTGCGGTTACCCGCACCCTGACACTAATAACGCTAATAGGTAATGCGTTTAAACTTTTACCTAAACTTTTGTAATGAAGTTAATGCTTCAGCCACGTTTTAAAAGCATTACCCAGTTTGCAAATATTTAGTAAAGCATATTTTGCTTAAAAAATTTATAAAAAATTAAAGTAAGCACTTTCTTTCCTTAAAGTAATACTAATAAGTCTAAAAACTTATTGTTAAGCTACCATTTTAGGAATATCAAATGTTCTTGGCAACTTTTTTGTGTATATTAGAAATCTTGAACATTTGAGATTTAACGAAAGAAAAAGGTCTGTAATGATGTTATAAATGTCAGTAATGGGTCCTTTTTATCACTGAAGATAGTAATAAAAGGACCATTACTGTAATTAATTTATTAAAGGGTACTTAATAGGATAATTATATTGAAATGTAAATTTTTTAAAACGGGCCTGGAAAAGATGAGTCGGGGGGGTTATGACCACTTGATTTTGGGCGGTAGAAATATTTGAGAGCTGCCTATGTCCACTAGTAAGCCCACTGATGGACATAGGCAGCTTTTGACTGATACAATGATGATAAAAAATACTGAACTTTGTATAAGTAATAATAAGTCTCAAATACAAAATAGCACCTACGCAAAAAGTATTTTTAAACATCTTAATATAAAGTCGGAAATAGGATAAAGTATAATATAAAAATGTACTTCAACTCGAGCAAAGAGTTCTTAGGACGTAGAGTGGTTGTTACTCCACTTCTTTCAAAGGTCAAGACTAATATTCCCGTGCACTTTACCCTTTCCTTTTCATATTATACTCGAGGTAATAACTTGACATTTTAGATCCTTTATAATAAGCTCTTTGTTATTTATTTAGAAATAAAATACACAGTTTTAAACTCACTATAAAATCTTAATCATCATAACCGCCCATTAATGTCCCTCTGCAGTGACGGGCTTCCTCCCGTGACGGGGGGATACTTGGCCGACTAATACCACGCTGGCCAGACGGATTGGTATAGGATTTAATTTCAAGTTTTCCTTCTTTCTATGTAAAGGTAATATTCACAGATTGTACCTTAGTCGATTTCTACGACACCCATGGGATGAGATGGGGTGGTGAGATATTGCATTCTTACTCCGACACTACACGGATACAATCTTAATAATAACATTGAATATAATCATCACTGCTTCGGTGGCAATGTGAACTGTACGTGGCTGATGGTGATAGGTACCAAGTCGTGGTTTTAATACCTCGTAAGATACAAATTGGTGTGACCCACTAATTATTGTCTTATGCCTAGACGTTCTTTGTGTCCAACTATTTCATGTTTGTAAAAGTCCCAGCGTCATAGCGTTTGACCCCAAGTGCAGGAGTAGACTTTTTAAATAAAAACGGCATAAATAAAACACAAAGTTTTTAAATAATTATAACGCAACAGTGACATTGAATACAATAATTATGCTTCGTAAATAAAAACCTTGCGAGGGAGATAATAACATATATTATCACTTTTTGCTTCTGAGGGCGTCTCACAATTACTGTTGAGATATAAAGATAAATAAAACATAACTCTATGCCTACAAAAACAAACTGTAATAAAGTATCTAATTATAAACAAAAGCGCGATATAACAATCAGTACAGTGCCATCTATCGGTTCTGTTAGGTGGTTACGATTCGGCTGTCAGTTACGAAACAATATGACATCTCGACACCAACAATTTATACTACGCTAACTCGAATTTTAGGAAAATGCTTAAAATGTGCTATTTTATTTGTAATGAAAAAATATACAAAAATAACGAAGTTACAAATTTTATACAACGCTAAGTACAGGTAATTTTTAGAATCGCTCGATTTAGTTTACGCTAACTTCACTTGTCGCATTATAAAATGGAAGTGCGCGGTTTGAAACACTTTATTAGTACAATGCTAATTAATAGAGCTATTCGGCCCTGTTACGACAAAACACTGCAACCCGGGTTACAGCGTTTTGTCGTAACATGATTTAAAATAATCTGCTGCATGTTAACTTGCTACTAGTTCAATCAAAATTTCAATATCACTTTTTCTAACTGAAATATTCTTAATAACATTTTACTGCAACCCAAAATTTTAACTAAAAATCTTGACAAAACGCTGCATACTAGACTGCAGTGTTCTACCGAAATCGTAGCGAGCGGCGAACCTCTTATTATTTCAACAAACCGCTGCAAACTCGGGTTGCCGCGTTTTGTCAAAATAATATACGATAACTTACTAAATAGTTGATTTGAAGTTAATTACACAGTTTAACTTACAAATGGTTTTCGGTTTCGGTTTTTCGGTACGTTTGGAAATTGGCTTATTTACTGTAGATATGCAGAAATGTATTACCATGCCAAAATTATATATTATATTATGTAATAAAGATTTCTTCTTTAGCAGAAAATTAAATTTGGTTAATGAAACCTTTGGCAGAATAGGTAAAGGAAATAAAGTGGTGACGACTATATTGTGGCACGAAGGCAAATCTGGACGTAAAGCATTTGACTAGGCAACAGTATGTTTTATTCATAAAAAAAACTCTGTAGAGATTATAAAGGGGTAGTTTTATACGCAGACAATTGCAACACCCAAACATTTGACATGATCTTGGTATTGTCCATGTTTATTTTAAGACCCACTTGTTGAGAGACTCTGAGGTCCCCGAGCATTGTGTTTAGGTCTTCCACGGTCTCGGCCATGACCACAATGACATCGGCATTTCTAGACGTGTCTCAGAAGACTGATGTGTCTGTAATTCTGAAGGAGCGTTCTATCGCCGTTTTTCATGATCAGTACCACCACCACACATCTCTCTCCTACGCCTTTGGCGTTTTTCCAGGTGGTTGTGTTGGAGTGTATAACTGCCCGAAAAATTTCCAAATCTCTTCTAGAAGTTCAGGCTTTGATGACATTATTCTGCCACACCGAGTGAGCCACCTTGAGCCTAGATAATTGGCTCTTGCAAACACTTTTGAGTCCTTGTTTCGCTCAATGGTTTCTTTAATACAAACTATATTAAAATTCCGAAAGTCGCTAGTTAGTGACTTTGAGATCTGCCGATAGAGCCGCCTATACTGTTCAGCGTCGTCTGGAGACAGCAGTGCCATCTTAGGCCTTTGTTCCAGGAGCGACAGAGTGTGGTCGAAGATCTTTTTTGATCTTCTCCGGTGCTGGGTTTTTCATGAAACGAATGTACGGAGAGCTTCCACAAACCGTTCGTGATATTCATCCAAACCCACGCTCTCGCTGAGCCTATTGAAGTGGTTGTGCCTCTCACCATCCAGTGATCACTACCAGTTTTCACCGAATTGATCACTATTTTGTCGACATGATGAAGTCTATCTCAGTTTTTGTGACACCATCAGGACTAAGCTGGGTCCACTTACGGTAGTTACGCTTCTTGAAGAAGAGGTTCATCATAATAAGTCCCTCCCTCTGCATGAAGTTCGCAAGCATTTGGCCCTGTGGATTTCTTTGCCCATACCCAAAAAACCTACTCTCAACTCATTTCCACTTCTAAAGCCCAGCTTTGCGTTAAAGTCCCCCATGACAATGGTGTAATGGGTCTTAAAGGTATGTATGTATGGCTTAGGAAATATCCTTATACATTTCTTCCACCTCATTGTCGGCATGAGCTGATGTGGGATCGTAAACTGGTTTACGATACTACCTCAGCTTTCATACCTTCAACATACCAGCATTACCTTCAACGAATATCGTTTGGTAATTCTGCCGAGAAGGTACGCTACCCTTGAAGACACACTTTCGATCTTCACCACGTTATTTACGATTACGATTTATGGACGAAAAGCCCAACACCACCCTGGAACTGTTGGTCGCCCCCCGGAAATAGCAGGTTACCGGACTTCAGGATTATCGAATCCTCCCCTTGTCTCCGAACTTCCGATAAGCCGACGATATCCCACCGTAACCTGCTCAATTCTTCCTCCAGTTCTACGACCTTCTCATCGGTACGCAGTGTGGCACGTTGTATATTGCCAGGGCCAAAGGTCGTTTGTTTTGGTAGCCTGACCTCCCCCGGAGATTCTTCGCTCCCCCTACTTTTTGTGTGTTATAATTTTGAGGGGTTTGTTGGCCTACTAAGAAGAACGCACCAAAAGGTATTTCTCAAAAAAATAAAGATGATTTAAAAGATTTATTAAAATTTATGGCCACGTCCAGGCACCACTTTTATTATAATTTAACAGTCAATGTTAACATAACTAAAGATTTAGATGAGACTTCAGAAATATTTAAATTTGAAACACCAGTAAGCTCAGTGTTTTTATTTAAATTTTATCCTAACTTATTATATTCTTCCTATACTTATCACAACAAAACGCGGTAAGCTCAGGTTGCATCGTTATATGACAATACTGTCGCTTACTGGCCAATACATGTTATCGTAACAAATCAATTTTTCTTAAATTGTGAGGTTTCTAATCAAAATTTGATAATGTTATGTTCTAATGAAAGTTAGCAAACACTATTAACAATAATTTTAAAAAAAAATCAAACGCCTATCTATACTTGATGTAATTTGGTAACGAGTTGAATATTAAAACTTAAAACCGCGTTTTCTGAAACTTGGCACTTCAAAGTTTACAGCATTTTGTCGTAACAGGGCCGTATTGTTACAAGTTAGTCTAAATATTAATAGTGTTAGTGTATTTTTACAAAAAAGACACAAAAACGAGTTAAATATTTAGTGAAATTTACCAAAAAGGTAAAATATTCACTAAGGAGTGTTGATAAAAAGGTAGACATTCCGCTTTATACTGCTATAAGGGGTAAGTTTAATGTGCTATTAAATATTATATTGTATGTTAAAGTATATAAAATATGGTTTATATAATTTACTATATTATTTTCTAAGTTTTAGCCGCTTTGCTTAAAGCTCGTGTAACACTACGCTAAATGTTACTTAGCGTAATGTAGCCCGATCGGATTTCGTTCTTTGATTGGCCATGCACTAGTTAGCGACTGTATGTTTTATATTATTTCTCGTATAAAACTATGTTAAATACTTTATAGACAGCATATTTGACATTTTTAAATGTAGGCTTAAGTTTAAATGAATGCATAATATATTTTAGAGTAAGCAATGTAAAGCAATAAAAATCACACTTGTTTAGTACTGTGACCGCCCGTAATACACTACGCTGGCTACTAGTTAGACGTGCGTAGTGCGTAAAATCATATTGTGGAATTAGGGGTATATACGGCTAACTTGCACTAAATTAAAAAATATACACAATTAAGGAAAAATATAAATATGAAATAACTATAAATAAATCGAATATTAATCATACAAAATTTCAAATCAATATCCTTATTAATATAAAAGTTATCGCATTTTTCCCTTTAAACGCGTCTACTGTAAAGTTCACTTTTATGGGTTAGCGTAATGTAAATTGTTGGTGTCGATCTGTGTTTGGTTTCCAACCGTATTCTCTTTCCATTGGTAGCTAAAGTACAATTTATAGACAATTAAAGTATATTTTACTTAAAAAATAATAATAAGCTAATCAATGTACTTTAAAATTACATTACTTAAGCCGATAATCGTCCCACTGCAGCGACGTTTTTCTTCTTTGCAAGGAGATACTACTGTAAGTACTAGACTGTTAGACTGACAAACCCTTGGGATATGATAGGATGATGACTCTCTTTTAGTCTCACTCTACCTATAAACTCACAGACAATCTAAACCCAAACAAAGTATACATTCTAAGGCCAGGCGCGCACTACGAGTTTTTCGCCGCGCGGCAGAAAAGCGCAGCGGTATAATGTCGCACTGTAATACTGGTGGGCTGCGGTGGCTCTGCCGTCAAGTGCACGCAATACAATGTAAAACTGTTTGGTACAGTATTACAGTGCGACATTATACCGCTGCGCTTTTCTGCCGCGCGGCGAAAAACTCGTAGTGCGCGCCTGGACGAAATAACGTAAAAAAAGTAAGGCTATATATCTTCCAGATACAAGCCGTCGCTTTCTGATTAACAACGATGCCCAAGAGATTTGACAAATCCCATAACAATTTACGAACTAATCTAATATCTGTCAGAACGAAAATCTAACCTAATTCTTGTTTTACAAGACTTTTATGATGTTAATATGTTAAAATAACATCGTCGGACTGCTGGCCACATTTGCCTTATGCCTGACGATCTGGAGGCCAAAATTACAACTAAATAGGAAATCCAGAATCAGGAAATTGGCGTCGCGGCAGACCATGTAAGAGGTGGCGAGATAAGCTAGACAGAGCACAGAAACTCTGGCCATCATTTGCATGCATCATTATTTATATATCTGGCCTTCGTTTGCCATGGACCCAAAATTTGTAGAAGTCAAGGCCTTTGACCAGTAGTAGGATGATAGAGGCTAAAGCTAACTAACAAACAGAGTCAAGAACATCAGACAATTAGACCCCGCACAGCAGCAATTAGCGAGAGGAAGATGCAAATGTGTTGTCATTAACACGTAGGCAGAATGCGATAAATGCCTTTGCCTCGGCTGCATATTGCACATTATGTGTAATAGGTTGTTCGAAGTTTAAATGCGGTTAACGTTTTGCATTTAAATTGACGTATCAATTTTTTAATGGCGTGCTTACGGGCTTGGTTGGCGGTATTTTGAACTTGACATTGTATGTTGGTATTCGGTATATTAGCTTGGCTTGCTATGAATTACCTTGACTTTCCTTGCATAAGTCTTCACCAAGGACGAAAGAGCAACCTGCCTCAAGACAACCATATTCTGGGAACCGTATTGTCTTGTTTTACGACGGATTTACGGAAAGAGTCAAGATTTCAGATTTTATTTTCTCTAGCTTATTTTCTTTCTTTCTTTGCATCAGCAGAAGAATCATTATTGAAGCAAACGATCAAATTTTGGAACTATCATCCCGCTTTTCTTATGACGTCAGGTCCTTCAAATACACTACAGTTATCCCAGACTAATCAAATTGAGGGCTACGGAATGAAGGCATTTCATGACGACCAATCGTTGTCCTTATTCTTGAACTGTATTCGCACGTCCAGCATCCGTCATTTAGCCTTGTCTTTAAAAATAATTAAATACGCATGTAATTAGGGTTATAGCACATACGAGTATAACGAAACGTAAACGGATCGGGCACCGTATCAACTCGAGCCGTTCAGTATTATTTGTATAAAACTGCAACGCACACTAATCGGAATCGTAACGTAATCGGATTTTTGACGTTTGACACCGAGGAAAAAGGCGAGGCGGTGCCGATCCGTTTACGTTACGTTGTGTGCTACGACCCTAAAGCAACTTTATGGGTAAAAAATAATATAGACGACCTCCTTGGTAACGCGACGTAAACATTCCAATACTAAATTATTGAGTTTAAGCTCAATTCCATTAAATAAATATAATTTATTAATAACATACCCAACATGCCATTAAGTCATTAACGACATTAATATTTTTTTATTAAGTACATTACTTGTTGACTTGAGCTATTAAGTTTACGTCACAAAAGGAATAATTTTGAATGAAGTAATTATTAACTATTTAATACGTTATTACTCACAGATTCACACAATGCCATCTAGTCCCAAACTATTTTATAAAAGGATATGCCTAAAGAAATAAGCTCTATCCGTGGTTTCACTTTTAGGCTTCGTACCCATGAAAGACGCATAAATGATAAGATAGCCTTTCTCGGTAAATGTAAAACAGTTTGTTCTAAACCCAGGTATGAAAATACCTGGATTACTGCGTTCATCACAAGGCTAATATACCTCTAGATCTTCAATCACCTCCTACGTAATCCAAGGGAAACACTTAAAAGATCGCTATCCTCGTTCGCAACAGGACAGAGTTATCTCACTGATGCATCCATACGGCATAACAACATCCCTGCGGATCTTAAAATCAATTCAAACTAATGAACCAATTGTAACGTCCTGTTTATTTTCTTAACTGAGTGAAGGAAATTATTTACTACCGCATTGTAGTAGCTGAAGTCGCAGCAGGTATTTGTACACAAAGTTTAAGTACTTATATTTTTTTAAAGGTTTATCATAATTATTCCGCAACAAAAACCTAAAATGAAAGGACTAATATGATAATAATATTTCTGAAATACTAAAACTAATAACTAAGTGAGACTTTTTTAACTATTTAAGTATATTTTTTCTGTATTTTCTAGTAAAATATTGACTATTTCTTACATAAATAAATAAAAAGGAAAACAAAAACATTAAACCTGAATAAATACAACGTGCACAGGTATATTAAAACCGCTAGTGATTCTATTGACCCTAGTAGAGCAACAGCTATTTCTATTTTTCCATAAAATAGTGTCAAATTATTCATAGGTATTGTTAATAAAATGAAAAAGTGGGGTCGTATTTTATACTCCCATGTTTTATGTTCCCAATAAGTTAACAGTTTCTGACACATGGAAGTCTCGCATTTACATCTCGCGTACACGTGATGCCTGTTTGTCCTATTTTCGTATAACGCCTCCTTACTTCAACCTAACCTTACATATTTATGAGCTGTTTTCCTTTTGACATTCGAACATTTTTATTGTTGTAAAAGTTACTGGTACGAAGTGATTGTAGAAGCTTGTTTCGTATTTTGTTTTAAATTTAGAATTTACCCTTTTTAATGGCAGACTGTCTTTTTTGTCGATTAATCTTACCACGGAGTTAACATCAAATTAGTTATTTTAAATCTAGTAGTGTGTTAGAAGCTCATAAATGGTAATTAAATTTTCATATAGGTAGATAATAATAAAATAATCTTTCTATTAACAAAGGTATTAACTTACAAAGCTATTACGGATATTAATATATTATTTTTCTTTTCTGACATGGGGATATCTTAATTACGCTGGAGAGCCACTTGACGTCTTGATTACGAGTTCCAACCTGTCACGATATGCCACACCCACATCCAAACAACTGTCCCACTTCAACGAGCACCGAGCAAGTCCGCATCAGCTGTTTACGTAAATCGAGGCTATCGATACGCAGGCAATACATCGCTCCTTCAATACTCGATACGTCTAATAAATCAACCCCAAAGTCAGCAATGTATTTGCAAAAGTCAAACCTGTCTAACTCAAACTTACGTGACCGATATTTGAACATTACCTAGATACCTTCATCTTACGATACCTAATGTCGTATAGTGGGAAGAAGAAATATGTCATCGTAATAAAATGATTGTTGAAGGCAGTAGAATCAGATAGTAAGGGTGTGTGAAAGGAGCATGCGCGCATACCAAGGACACGCGCCGCGCCTCAGTCAGGCGGGAGGCAGCGCCGCGGCCGCCTGCCCTCTCGGACGCACCTCTATGTCCCACGATGCGGAGTACCGCAGTGGCCGCCGCGTGAGTCCGCTCCGGTCACCGCATGCCAGACCCAGCCCCTGTTCCGGCACCGGCCCGCAGAGCGACCTTAAGCTCGGAAGCCCCGCGGTCGCTCCGATTCAGTCTTGTAATTGGATTTTGTCGTTCGATAAGCAACGTTATTTGATTGGCGAACGCTTTCTGCTTCGATATTGCAGCTTGCTTCTTTCACTTCCTATGAAAGTCTCTCGTAGCTTTAATGTGTGTAGTCGCTTTAATTGTATCTAAACAAAATTATAATATCGAATGTGATATGACGACTTACGTAACGTTATATTACGGAGTCATTGGTGCATCACGATGCGATTGTAAGATCAGTTCACGAGTGTAGAGTTGACGGGACACTTGTCGCGAGTGCGCACTCAGTGGAAATGACTTGCTGGGAGAGTGTAGGACTGCTGGGCCCGTGCGCGCTTCTAGCCTCGTCTGATGTCAGGGTGAGTTATGTACCCCGAGGAACCGACCTACCCTAATAAGGATTATTCCCGAGACGTGCCATTCTGACAGTTTAAATATAAAACATTTCCTCTTTAATATTTTTCTTCCGTATCGAAAGTTGAAGTCAGTGATCCTTGAAATTATCCTGGATATAATTTTCTAAATCAATGAACAATAATTTATGTCGTAAAGATTATTTTGCAGCAAGAACAGATGTTACAATAAATAAATAACTTATTTATTCGGTTCGTTTATGTGTTTCGTCAATATGGATATTGGTAAGAGGTTAGTGATTAATTAATTATATGTTATTTACGACAGTAATGAGTAAACAAATAATTTGCAATAGATATGATAGTATTTTGTTACAAATTCATTTGTATTATAAGTTTTGGTTTGATAAGTGCTAAAAATGGTGTCGGTTGTACTTTTGACCACGGAAGAAGTGCTTCAAAGAAACAAATTTTGGTCCTGTCTGGATGATATATGGGCTACTGAAGAACTAGAACCATTTGAAGAAGTTAATCGTGCAGATTTGTTTATGAAGCCACTGTCAAGAGATTTTTATTACGCTAAATTTCCTGATATACCGCGAAGTGAATCAGAGGAAGAAAATTCTTTAAGCTTGAGTGGATTTAAAAGCAAACACCAGGAATGGAAAACTAAGATCTCCGTGAGAAGACACACTGAGCAGAGGCGTCATTCAACTCAATGTTACTTAAGCTACAGTGGATCACGGCTAAGTGGAAGTGGCTCACTTCGTAAGAATATTCGACGAGTAACCTCCATGGTAGATAACTTTACCAAGGCGACGCCAAGGAACTCAACCAATAATTGTGAATTAACTTTAAATAATGACGAAAGAGTGTTAAACTTTTTGAACCGCTTACAAAAGAGTGTTCCACCGCCTCCAATAGAACTATTACAACACTCAAAAAACATCAGTGTTGGCTCCATAGAAGTCCCTAAACAATTCAAAGATTTAAACGACGTTGAATTGCCAGAATATGATGATTTTGTTAGTAATAAAAAACAGAAGGCTGGTAATCAAGACAATGGTCTTCCTACAACGTCTACCATGAAGAAAGTAAAAAGAAAAGTGAGCTTTAAATTAGACAAACCTGATGTAGAGTTTATAACAAATGAATCATGGTATGATTCTATTTATGGTATTTCGGATTTGATGACGTCAGCAAACGAAACCAATATGTACCAAAAAGTGGATTCAGCTGAAAATGAGTTTAACAATAGTGATGAAAATGCGTCTTCTTGGTCAGAAATATTAATGGAATGTGACGTAAACCAAGAAAACATATTAAAAAGTAAAGACTCTTTAACTTCTGCTGATGATTTCCTAATTAGCTATTCGCATGGAAATACTAAAATGGAGCAATTTGACACTGAATCGTCTGACGACGAGGAAGCTTTGTATGCAAGATTTGCTATATACAAAATTCATCAAACATTAAAAATAGAAAGTGATCAAATGATAGATTCTTCTTCAATGAAAGACTTCAATGAAAGTGATTGTGATTTAAATGACGATAAGCGTAAAAGTCCATCATTTTATGGAGCAGTTTATTCTTTAGTTCCTAGTACGTTTCTTAGCGAATTATAAATCAATGTTGAATTCATTTGTCTTAATCAAAGGACGTAAATCTTTTTAGAATCCATAAATCTGCCTATTCCCTTGGGTGTTTCGAAGGCATAATAATAAAAATTAGACGTTTAGCTTTAATGCTTTAATCAATATAATTGTAAATGAATTAAAATTTTGTGTATTGTTAAATGTAATTAATAATTTAAAACTTGCAAATATGTCCTTCACATAACGCGCCATCGCTACACATCAAAGTAATAAAACAATGTTATTATTTTTATTGTATTATGTTAGAGTAAAACTATTTGTTATCAAAAATGAAACTCATTACATTTATTTTATTCAAACATGCTAGTTTTCATGCAGTCATACCATTAAAATATTTAAGGTCATCATACTTTTCGTTTATCGAGAAGATCGACAAATTCAGGTATTATTTTGTTATTGTAAATGTGAAAACGCTTTTAAATTTAACTTTGTGTAGTTATGTTTAAGGTATATTATTTATTGTTTTTTGTTGTTACAGCCTCCAGAGAACGAGTTGCAGAAGAATTCAGATCGCGTGCTTTCTGAGCACGAGTTGCGAGTACAGAGGTCGTTACAGAAGCTCAATGTACCAGAATGGTAAGTGAATTCATAAATTTTAGGTATACTTTATCATCTACATAGTATAAAATATAGTCGTTGTCGCTGCCTGTCCTGTATATGATTTAACCTTTAAAACTACGTAACGGATTTTCAAAAGGTTTTTTTTAATAGATAGATTGATTCAAGAGGAAAGTTTATAATGTATATATAATACATGCATAATATAGTAGAGTAGGTATATTATGTACAGTAGAGTATTCTCCGTGTGGTGACGGAGTAAGAACACAATATGTCACCACCCCATATCATCCCATGGGTGTCGTAAAAACCGACTAAGGGACTATCCGTGAATTTACGAAATAAAAAGAAGGAAAGCTTGAAATTAAACCTTATACCTATCCGTCTGGCCAGCGTGGTATTAGTAGGCCAAGTATCTCTCCGTCACGGGAGGAGGCCCGTCCCTGCAGTGGGACATTAAAAGGCTGTTATGATGATAGTAGAGTACTCGTATAATCGTTGCACCCGTACGAAGCCGGAACGGGTCGCTAGTAAACTTTAAAAATCGTTTCGTGGTTTCTATCAACAACAAAACAGTACTCGATATTTACTATTACTTGGATGGAATATATAAATCGAGGAATTTTCTTTGAATGACAAACGATTCTTGTGTAGTTCAATCCTAGAAATTCATGAATAACGAATATCAACTGTAATATTCGAAGCTTGATTGACAATAGTACAGTTCTTGTTTCGTACTTTATAATACGATTTAATATTAAATTCTTGTAGTTAAGTTTTACTGTAACGAAGAAGTAATTTATCAGCCGATATTTTGATGAGGCCACAGAGATCTACGACGTTCAGTTCGTCAGGTATTGGGATCCGTTGAAACGTTCTCCTTTGCACTCAAAATCAAATTATTTGTAGTAGGATAGAACGCTCTATGCGTGCAAATCGCAATTCAATCTTACTATTTTCTATTTAAACTTACGTGGGAAACTTATATCAGAATAGCTTTGATCAGGAAACCAAATCTTGACTTATGTATACCACAAATTTACTCTAAATATTAATATCATTTGGTCTCCAAATTTTTACATTCAAATTTTATCAAGCGTCATATTTACTGACGAGACAAACAAGCTCACCTGAATGGTCTAGGTGAAGTAAAACTCGGTCATCATCATAACAGCCCATTAATGTCCCACTGGAGGACGGGGCTCCTCCCGTGACGTAGGGATACTTGGCCTACTAATACCACGCTGGCCAGACGGATTGGTATTGGGTTTAATTTCATGTTTTCCTTCTTTTTATTTCATAAAGATAATATTTACAATTAGTCCCTTAGTCGGTTTTTACGACACCCATAGGATGAGATGGGGTGGTGACATATTGTATTCTAACTCAGTCACCACACGGACAAAAACTGGGTACTTTACAAAAATAAAAAGCTCAGTGTGTCCCTGTATTACTTAAGGACACAATTTGTTAACCTAAAGCTCTGTAATTTAACAAGCTATGGTACTCTTCTACCTAAACACTGATATTTTACTTACACTACTGCTTAGAGACGTATTAAGCAGACACAGGGGGATTAACCTAGGTAGCTTAAGGGATCTAAAAAGGTTAAATATATGATCAGTATGTTTTTTTTCACGATTCTCCCGGAAAAATAAATGTCCGTTGTAATGCAAGCTAAGTATTATGTTCTAGACCGAAGTCGTTGGGTTATCAAAAGGCCATAACACAGTTAAATTTAGTATTAGGTTTTGTGTTTGTTACTTTATCATTAAATCGTTTTGATCTATAAATAAATATTAAGGTAATTATTATATCAATCAATCAAAGACAACACAATGTAACGTGAAGTAGGGGTTCGCAGGAGTACCTACCTAATCTTTTTAAAAATAATTTAAATCGTTATTCATCAACACTATGCTTTACCTCATAGCCACTACGTCTTACTGTACGCCCAGTCACAGTCAGAACACTTAAGATTCCATTTGGCCAGATAGATATTAGAACGGAAAATCCTTCTTTGCTAAAAATATTCTCTACCAAAATTTGGTAATTAACCAGCCTTTTCCTGATGTTTTGGAGATTACGACATCCTCGAAATGAGATGTGAAGTATTCTAACCGCATCACGCTTATTGAATCAAAGAATATTGTCATAACATGTTTTTTTTTAATATAACTTTTCTACTTATAAAGTTAAGCTACGTCTCGCTTCACTCTCAATCATGTCAAGGTTTTGAGAAAGGAGTTCGATTATAGACTATACTTCTTATGTTACGTTTTGATCTTAGAGTTATAAGTCATATGCGTCAGCTAGCAAGTATATAAGGCTATATTTTATATTATTCGAGGCATACTCATCAGAACTCAGTAATTTGTTGTTCACTTTTAAAACACATTTTTTACGAAAGTTCTATTTGATACATACATTCATATATTCACGCTTTGTCCTAGGGGTACAGGTAGAGATTAATAAGCGCCATGTATCTACTAACTACGATGCTAACAAACATAACAAAATCCCTAGTTCTATAGAAATTCCATCAAAATTGTTTAATATTGACCTGAACCAAGCTATGTACTAAAATTGATTAACCGTGCTTTCTTCCAGCTATTAACATAGGCAGCTGTAATTTGTTTATCAGATAGGGAAACTGTACATACTATTCAGTTAAATCGCTCAGTTTTATTTCAATTTTACCAGTGACCATTTGCCATATAGGCATTTGAGTACCTTATTCAGTAGGTTGTTATAATCTTTAAAGCCTCATTACTGTCACCCAGGCTCACAATAATGAACCACCAGCCGGTCTTTATTATAATTAACGACGTACTAATTGAGTCTTGTTTAGCAGAGTATGCTACTAAAGGACTCTGTAGCTTCAATGACAACGTAGGTAAAGCAATATTCATAATAGATAATTATCATTTAAGTTCTCGGTTAGTTTGCTGTTGAATGTTTTTCAACAGTTGAAAACAGTTACTGTTTTCTGAAAGAGGTTTTATCTAAATAATTATTTGAAACTGCAATGTATTGGAAACATCTACAGTCTTATTTTGGCTCTTTTGTGTCATAAATCATATTGGCAACTTTTCTATTTATTGGGCTGTTCACCGAGGACTTCCAAAGTATTGCCCTGTTGTTCAAACGCATGTAGAGTAAGAAGAAAAAAATAATACATAACTAAATTTAAACAAAAAAGAATCATTTTTGTGTTTTTCGAAGTTATTAACCACTGACGATATTTGGCCAACAAAGTTAGAATTACCAAAGCGGGTTTGGGTCTCGTCCATTAAACATGAGAATTGGTCGTTTAGTATATGATTTGTTTTCAGTTTTCCTTCTGTATGGTTGGGAGTTTTAGAAGTGAAACCACGATGAAAGTTCAATCAAGACTGCCTTTATTTCATACGTTACATGACTATTATATATTACGTTCTTACATACTACAACCTTAATACTACTACACTTCACCTTCCGGGGAAGGGTAAAAAAAATGAAATTACACAATTTCTATTTTTTTTCTAAGTGTTATGTTTTTTTATATTATATAATTATTATATATTTTGTATTATATTTATTATCAATTTATTTTAATAACCATGAAAATTATTTACTACAATTATTATTTAAGTATTTAATTAAAATTTTAATAATTAAGTTCATGTACAAAGAACTTTTAAGTACAAAGTATATAAGATTAATAAGATTACATTGAATAAACAAAAATTAATGTAAAATTAGTAAATGTGTAAAAAATAAAATAAGTAAGTATGTTAATTAACAATATTATGTTTTAAGTTTAAGATCATCGTCACGTATTATCTTTGTTTACAAATAGTTTCGTTCGATTTTTATGAACGATATCTAACTTGCCATTTTTAATTATCTCTACATTAGGTGTCATATCTCGAACTACAACATAAGGGCCTAAGTAGATAACATCAAGCTTGTTGCCAGTTTCATTTTTCAATAATATTAAGTCATTCGGTTTGTATGTTATGGGATTAATATTATTGTCGTACTTTATCTTTCTGACCAGTTTACTTTGTATTAAATTTTGACGAGCTTCCTTTAGTGAAGTTTGAATTCTGTACTTCAACTCTGCAGGATAGTGATCATAATTATAAATAGGATCTACCGTTAAACTACTTAAGTTAGAAGGTAATGTGCATTTCTTCCCGAAAACTAATTCGTAAGGAGTAAATTGAGTTTGTGAATGGACAGAAGTATTAAAGGAAAAACACCAGAACGGTAACCACCTACTCCAGTAGTCTGGATGATTATCTGACTGAATTCTAAGGTACATACCTAAATGTTTGTGGGCGTTTTCCAGTGCTCCAATGCTCTCGTGGTGATATGCGGTAGATTGTAGCTGTTTTATACGTAAAAGCTGACATACCTCTTTAAATAAGTCGGATGTGAACTCGCTACCTCGGTCAGTCGCTATTTCACTGGGAATTCCGTACCTAAGGATGAAATTATTAACAAACGCTCTAGCAACTTCTGATGAGGTTTTGGTAATCAAGGGATAAGCTTCTACATATTTGGTTAATTCACATTGCAACGTAATTATATATGAGTAATTGTCATTATCTCTCGTTATAGGACCCACAATGTCTAAGAAAATCTTTTCAAAAGCTGATCCCGCGGTCGTAGTTATATTCAAAGGTTCTTTAATTTTAACTGAATGCTTTTGTCTCTGGCACTGTTCACATTTTCCTACAAAATTAGTTACATCTTTCTCAAGTCCTGGCCAGTAATAATATTTCTTTATATTATTATACATCCGCCTTATACCCGCGTGGCCACTCGTGGGCAAAAGGTGGAAGTCATTTAACACGACTTTCCTATCATCACTATCATCTATACGCTGAATATTTTTTAATATTATTAAGCGGGGTCCGGACCACTTACTAATGTCATTTATCTCGCTTGTCAATTTTTCTATAAATATGTTATTATTATTATTCTTAAGAAAATATATTTCTTCAACGTTTATCAATTTACAAAACTCCCTAAGCTCTCTCACAAAAGCGCCTGGCGTCAGTTGCGATTGAGAGATTGGGTTTATTAATAACACTTTTTTCCTAGGAACATACAAGAAAACACTATTTTCCCTCTCTATATTTTCATTATTTCTTAATTTATCTAGGTCATTTCTATTTATGAATCTCATTTCGACAGATTCTCTCGGTTTGATATGAGTTTCCACGACTTTTGGTTGATCAGGCCAATCGTCAGAAATACTCACATCCAACGGAGGAGTCGTACCTACATCCAACTTTCTTCTTTGACGTCTAGTCATAACACACATAACCTTTTCATTCATCTCTTTCAGCTCATCCGATGTAATTGTTAACCTTGACAATGTATCAGCCGCATTATCAGAACCCTTAACATATAATATAATATAATCATACTCTTCTAATATTAAACGAAACTTCATG
Organism: Schrankia costaestrigalis; assembly: GCA_905475405.1. NCBI lineage: Eukaryota > Metazoa > Arthropoda > Insecta > Lepidoptera > Erebidae > Schrankia > Schrankia costaestrigalis. The sequence continues at coordinate 19,276,122 of FR997826.1, forward strand.
AGTCGGCTAGATGGATCCTTCATATTAAATAAGTAAATAAGGGGTTTATGGTCTGTCAATATTTTAAATTTACGCCCATATAAATACGGTCGAAAATGCTTGACGGCCCATACTATCGCTAAAAGTTCTTTTTCTATAGTTGGGTACCGTTTTTCTGCCTTATTAAGACTCCTACTAGCATAAGCAATGGGCTTTCCATCTTCGTTAGATAAAATTGCTCCTAATGCATAACCTGATGCATCGGTTTGTACTAAAAATGTATTTGTTTCTGCGAAATTGGGATACTGAAGGACTGGAGGCGAAGTAAGACTGTTTTTTAGCAAGTTAAAAGACTTTTCACAACTGTCATTCCATGTAAATAAAACGTTTTTCTTTAATAGTGAATTTAAGGGATAGGCTATATTAGCGAAGTTTTTAATAAATTTCCTATAATAATTTGCAAAGGCCACAAATCTTTTTACTTCTTCTGTGTTTGACGGCCTTGGATAGTTAATTAACACTTTTATTTTATCTGGATCGGGTGATACGCCGTTGCCTGACACTACGTGGCCTAAGTACAACATTTCTTTTCTTAGAAAATCACATTTATCTGGGTTTAGTTTAAGATTACACTGTCTTATTCGAGTAAACACATCTAAAAGGTTTTTATTGTGATCTGAGATCGATTTCCCAAAGGTAACTAAATTATCTAAATAAATTAGGCATTTTTCGTAATTTAGACCTGACATAGCGACATTCATCATTCTAGAGAATGCGCTAGGGCTTGTTTTAAGACCCATAGGCATTCTTGTCATCTGAAATTGTCCCGAGCAAAAAGCTGTAAGTTTTCTACTCTCTGGGTGAAGTCCAACTTGATAATAAGCTGAAGTTAAATCTAGTTGACTAAAATACACAGAACCGGATAATGAGTCAATAATTTCACTAATATTAGGTAAAGGAAATTTGTCATTTTCTATTATATTATTTAATTTTCGGTAATCGACTACTAAACGCCACTTTTTCTCGCCATTACTATCTGTCTTCTTAGGCACTAACAAAACAGGACTAGACCACTCGCTTCGAGTGGGTTCGATTATACCTTCCCGTAACATATTTTCTACCTGTCTCTTTATCTCTCCTTGCTGAGAATAAGGTAACCTATAAGGTTTAACGTAAACTGGCTCAGTGTTTGGTTTTAAATTAATTTTTTGTTCATACAAATTGGTTGTGGATAATTGATCTCCTGGCAAATAAAAGATGTCCGGAAATTTTGCACACAAACTCTCAATGGATAACCTTTCTTCTCCATTTAAATGATTTAAATGTAACATGGAGAATAAGTTTTTTACCCTCTCAGCATTCCTGTCACACTTCTCAAATGAACATACTCTATAATCATCTAACCAATGTAAGTTAGGCTCAATATTTCTCAAAATTACGTCTTTTTCGGTAGTGTTTAATATTTTTATAGGTATCTTGCCATCACGTGATGACACAATGGTACTTGCCATATAGACTCCCTCACATAATTCCTTTGAAAAAATTACACCATCCCCTATTAACGTCGTATTGATAAAATGAATAGATTCCGATCGCGAGGGAACGGTTAAACAAACATCGTAACGATGTCGTAAAATAGGTAAAATTATTCTTTCGTTATGTACTGTTAATAATGATAACGTACTAGTTTCGTAATTCAATATCGCGCTATACTTATTTAAGAAGTCACTCCCTATAATACCACTTGCCTTACATGGTAAGGAATGGAAAACATAGAACTTATGATTAAATGTATTATGTTTCGCTTGTAAAGTTAAACAAACATACCCAATCGCTTCTATATTACCGCCAATACCTCTTATAAGCGTTTTCTCCTTATAGACAGGAATATTATAAGCATACACATGTTTATATTCTATAGCTGAAATTGATGCACCGGTGTCGAGTAACCAATCTAAAGTGCATGTAGTATTTAAGTTTAGTTGAATTGATAGAAAATTGGGACTACAAGTAAGAACATGATTAGGAACGAAAAAACTTATTTTCGTCAGCTGTATCCTCGTTTGTTGATAACGCCTGAGTGTCCGTCGAGTCTGTTAACGTATTTAAGTGTTGTGGTTGAATCCTTTGATTACCAAAACTATTATTGAAATAAGACCTACCTCGATAAGAAGACCTTGAACCACCTCGACTCCCTGATGGTACTTGATTCCACCTACGGCCGTAGTTACCTCTTGAACCTCCTTGACTTACGTTACCTCTGTGATTTACTGCGCCTCCGCGCTTATTTTGAGAAAAATTGAATTGTCCTTGACCTCGTCTGAAATTATAATTACTACTAAAGTTTATAGACATAATATCGTTTGACATAGAAGGCATTGACACCTCCTCATCTATAGCGGCCTGTATTGCGTCCTTGATGGAGTCAAAGTTGCGAGCTGCAATTATAATACTAATCCTTCGATTGCGTAAGCCGTTCGCGAAACGTTTTATTGCTTGCTGTTCATTGACAGGCTTTAAGACACTGTAATTTTTATCATTTCCGTTAGCTTGCGCAATCGTAAGATCCACGAATAATTCTGTAATTTTTTGACCATAATCATTAATTGTTAAATCGTTTTGCACAAAACCTTGTAACTTAGTTTGCATAGAGACAGCTGATTTCTTAGGCAACAGGTGTTTTCGCATATCGTTCAATAAATCATCTACCGTTAAATATGTACGGTTCAAACATAATTTTGCTGAGTGATTCAAGCGACATTTCAATATAAAATTAATTAACTCTGTTTTTGATTCGTTTTCCAAAGTTGAAGCATAGTATTCGATACCGTCTATTAATGATTCGACAGTGGATATTTTACCGTCTAAACCCGGCAATAAACTTAAGGCAACCTTCAAGTTAAATTCCATCGTGACGGGTTTCTTTTTTTCAGTAAAAAGTCCTACTATTTTTGAATACAAGCTATCTATCATAGAACAATACTTTGTAATTATTTTACGTTCGTCTTTTGCGATAACATTTAATTGTATTGATTCATTTATTTCGCTCAAGCTCTCATAGTAATTTTTATTAACAACATCTGCCTCGCCGAGCTTAGTTACTAAAACATCTCCTTTCCTACGACTTGGCCCGATTTTTATTAAGTAATTTTTAATCTTTAATAATTCATCATACAATTCTTTCAAAATATCAGCCATAACATGTCGTAATCGTAATAAGTAAAAGAAAAAAAAAATATGCAGATGTTTAATTAATATTATGAGCGAAAGTTATACATACGTAAACAATTGTTACTCCAAAAAGAGGCAAATAAACTTATATTTTATAGATACCTGTCCATTGTTCATCTTTAACCATATCAGTTACCTGAGCGCACGCTTTTATTAACCACACACAACCGCATTTCGTACCGAATAACGCACTGACATATTTTGCACTTACTAATCACCTTTTTTTTTCACTATTTAATGTTCATAATGGCTACGGTTTTATTTTATTTTTATTTTTACACGCACTAGTTCCACTTTTTTTTTTTTTTTTTTAGGATGAACAACGTTAAGATCCCAATGAATATATGTAATTATTTTATTTTTACACGTGAGTTTTCACACAATATTATACGATATTATTGCTTCTTGAGTCCTTGGAACGTTCGCGCCTGAAAAATGACCGACGTAAATTGGTACGGTCTATCTCCCTTTGCATCCAACGCTGGTGGCACTTTCTGTACATGCGTGATAATAATATTATCAATCCGAGGCCAATCACGAATGCTATAACGGCCAGTATTACATTTGTGGTACTCAGATGGAACCTTAGTTCATCCACTGTTGCTTGGTTGGATCCAGCAGCATTTTGAGCGATTATCACTTCTTCTTTAGACTGTGTTTTTCCCATTATAATTGATAGATAGTACACGGGTAATAATGAACAATAATAAGAGAGATGTGAACATTTTTCAACTCAAAAGCACACGCGTTACTTTATTCTTAAATGAATTGTCCATAAAAGGTCCGGCGCCGCATTTCTAGCCGGTGTCAAATTCGCGACGCGGGTGGCACCACTCTTACACCGAATTGCTTCGGCAGGGTCGCCATGTATGGTTGGGAGTTTTAGAAGTGAAACCACGATGAAAGTTCAATCAAGACTGCCTTTATTTCATACGTTACATGACTATTATATATTACGTTCTTACATACTACAACCTTAATACTACTACACTTCACTTCTCTTGAAACAATATTGTATTTCAGAAATTAGTCATTGTGGTCTTTTATGTTATCCACGAAACGAGAGAGTAGTGATGACTTGTATTCCTAGTAAATACCTACGTTAGCACACAGATTTCGAGTCTATATCATAAAATCCTATTAATATCCCCCTGGAGAGACAAGCCTCGTCCATTAATCAATCATCTTAACAGCCCATTAATATCCCACTGCAGGGACGGGCCTCCTCCCATGTCGGAGGGATCCTTGACCTACTAATACCACGCTGGCCAGACGGATTGGTATAGGATTTAATTTCAAGTTTTCCTTCTTTTTATTTCGTAAAGATAATATTCACGGATAGTTCCTTAGTCGGTTTTTACGACGTTTGGGATGAGATGGGGTGGTGACACACTGTATTCTTACTCCGTCACCATACGGAGATAAAATCCCATTAATATCAGACTAATATGCAGAAACAAGCCTCGTCCATTAATCAATAAAACCTTATAATAGGTATTTACTCAAAACTTCTTTCGTGACCTTTAACATTATAGTTCAGTTTTAAAATATGAATCTGTATTGTTGAATGAACAATACGTAAGCAGATTGCATGTCAGCGTCCAATTATGTTATTTTAAAACAGAAAGGTTTAAAATAGTTTAAGTTTAATGTATTATTTATAAGGTAGTTGAAGTTTGACATTCAATGTATTGTATACAATTCTTCATGAGGCTCAGTCGAATTCACAATGGACGATCAATTTTTATGACTTAATTTTAGTATATTTGAATATCGAATGCTGCACAACGGCTATTTCAGTTCAAAAACCGTTTTAAATTTTGTTAGAATACTTACGTAAACATAAAACAACAATAAATAGCAGAATTTCAGGGTCAACAATTGTTTTTATCTGTGACCAATATGGCCGAATTAATCGACATTACCGAAGTGAGTTATGTGTAAACTATCATAATCCCTTAAAAAGATGATTACAAATTCTAATATCCGTTTATAGTATTGTAATATTAGGTGTAATATACCTGATCTAATAAAAGGTCCAGGCATTATAGGAGGATTAACTCTCTATCATGTAATAAAGCCTTTCTCTAGCACTAAAATGACTTCGAAGCTTTACCTTATAAAATACGGAGAATAAAAGTAAATAAAATCACTAAAATGGTTTAACAAAATGTTCTTCTATGAGTAAGCTCATAACTATATTTTTACGTGCATAATTTTATTAGTTCGGATTCCCTGTTACTTTTTTGGAAGTAATTACTATCAAGCTCCTCCTCCAGTGACGGAGGGATACTTGGTATTAGTAGGCCAAGTATCCCTCCGTCACGGGAGGAGGCCCGTCCCTGCAGTGTGACATTAATGGGCTGTTATGATGATGATGATGACTGTCAAGCTACTCGCGAAAAATTAGCTTGAAAGTAATAACATTGTAAAAATGTTATACCTACTTAGGTAAGCAAAACTACATGGATATTAATTTACAATTTACAATCTTGCTATCGCTTACTATCACAACATTTAATCGATTGACATTAGCTTCTCCTTGATAATATATTTCACTAAAGTATACAGATCGGTTATTTAGTTAACTAATTACGTCATTAGTACGTACTAAGTCGGTTTAATGTCATTGATTACTGAGCAATTAACCCATTGACTCGCTTACTTAATTTAAGATTGTTATTTTAAAACATTATTTAGTTAATTGGTTCATTTGCTCGTCGAGATAAAGATAGTTATGATTTCAGCCTAGATATACCTACCCATTTATGGAATGGTTTTACCTGGTGCTAGGACTCTTCGTGAAAAAAGTCTTGATCTTAAGGTGCCTTCAAGCAGTAGTGTAAAAATGTTGCTCTGTTTAGGTGAAAAAGTACAGTATCGTGTTAGACACACGTTAAGACCAAAAACTTCTGTCTGGGATAAGCAGCGGCTTGGCTTCATTCTCTGATATTGCTGTTGTCCATGAACGGTGGTTAACACTTACCTTTCGGGTAGCCCGCTTCTCAACAGCTACCTTAAATTAATAGACAAGAAAAAAGTTGTCTCTAACCATGTTTTACGAGTTATCCACTCTCTCACAACTAAAAAGAGCAACGACACAAAGATACAAAGTAAGTACGTACAAAGGTACGAAGTTGAAGGCATAATTAACACATAATACCCTCACACATTCACACAACGCCATCTAGCCATAAAAATAGATAATGAAACAACATATATAAATTAACCTTCAATTCTCTATTAACATCTGCTAATTATAACTCCATCGACAGTTATATCATTCAACAATAGATTGTAAATACAAAGCTTTGTAATTATATCCGGCCTTATTACAAAATACGGTCTAACTATAAACCACGTTTTATTACGTCACAAAACCACTGTTTTTGAAATTTGTTATTGCAAAATCCGTCTTAATGCTAAAATGTTAAAACTGATTTTGTATTAACAAATTTATGATTTAGTATTTGTTAATACAAAATCAGTTTTAACACTTTAGCGTTAAGACTGATTTTGCAATAACAAATTTCAAAAACAGTGGTTTTGTGACGTAATAAATCGTCGTTTAAATTTAGACCGTATTTTGTAATAAGGCCGATGAAGTCTTTTTAATTAAAAGTTCAGTGGGTAGCATCTATATGAGATTGTATAAGTATAGATATCTCTCGTCTCATCAACATAGGTTAACCTAGGTTTATTTTAATCTGTATTCCTATATTATTGAAGTGAACCATAACGTATGAGGGTGGTCCAAAATCGCACGTGCAGAATTATTTTTGTTAGTTTTCAGTTTCAGTTTCATTCATTTATTCAAAGTAGTACATTAATATTGTATCTTTTTGACGTCATCTAACACTACTTAATCTAAATTTAAAAACATTTTAAAGTTTAGAAAACTTTACCACCGCCTCCAAAGCGCTAGTAGAGAAGAAGCGGCGCAACAAACTCTACTGCTGCATTTTCTTGACGTCATATTTTTTTAATTTTTTTTAAATTGCTCTTATAGGTTCTTAAGTGTCCCTTTTCGTTTCGAGCTATCGCTTCTTAATCCCTTTTCGGGTGATGTTCTTTCTCCTTTGATAGACGGAAACTTCAGTCATATTGAACGGGAAGGACAGCATTGTGCGCGATGGCAAGATTTGTAATAATACCCCTATATTATTACAAATCTTTCCATCGCGCTCATAAATGGCAGTATTTATAGTGTCGAGCGTTCGCCGCACGGCATGATTTGTATGAAAACAAACGCATTTGCCGTTCGAAAAACGTATCTAAAACGTACGGCACGAAACGGCTACATTGAAAGAGCCTTTAGTTCCGCTATTAGATCACATAAGTGAGTAACGCGGGCGCTCTGTACGCTCAACACTGTCGCAACCAAGATAGATCTGTTCTCGTGCTCATTGAACGAATTTACAAAGGTCACTTATTGTGTAGTATGTAAGTTAGGTTAATGTTAGTTCATAAGAAAAAAATTGTTGTACTCTATCGCATTAGGCTAAGATTCTGTAAAGATAGTTGTATATTTGGTTAATAAATAAATAAATAAAAGTAACTATAGTATCACATAAAATAAATCTTTAAAACTAACCTCTATCATTTGTGTTTTCTTCAGGTATAAGAACGCACCAGCGCCCCGTGAGGGTTTCCTACTTCGCAAGCGCTTATCAGACGCGTCTTCCTCGGCGGCGCGCTGGAGTGGCCTCAACTCGAAGACCACGTCACTTGGCAGCCTCGGAGGAACCGTACAGCCGCCACCGCCTCAACTCAGCCCGCATACCACCAGCTTTGGACGGTGGTCTACTAGCCGACTTAATTCTAACCAAGTAAGTTTGATTGCAGATTTAGTAAGACTTTTTTGATGAAGAGATCCCTTTAGACAATTTGTTCGAGGGTAAGTCGCGTCAAAAACATGTAAGTAAAAAATAAAAGCTACGTAGGAACAAAAAGACCCGCAATATAGTCTACCTGAATACAATATAATGCCAAAATAGAATAGCCTGTAAGTAACTAACCCAAATTTTCAAAATTATGTTGAGTTTACCTGACTTTGGGGAATAAATAAAAGTCGCGCGAATTCTTTCAAAAAGTTAATAAAAATCCTTAAAAGTCTTTACCGATCACTCGAACGAATATATTATTACAATTTTACTATTCTGTATCGTAAACTACGATTAAAGTAAAGAATTTACTTATGCCCGACATATCTTCGAATGCTTACAACTTCCTTGATATGGCTTCTGAGAGTAACTTCCTACAAACAGTTCATTCACCGATTTATTCTTATTAAGTAGGGGAAACCATTCCATTGTATTTAGCTAATTTGTAGGTTATATGAAGATTAACGGCGACAAGTTATTCAACCGTTAAATTACTGATCGTTTTGAATATTTGGGGAAAATTCTAGGACTAATGATGCGTAGAGTTGTTTCCATAATAGTACAAAATAATTTATCTGTCATGTTTTGTTTTTTTTATTAATTTAAAACTTCGTCCCGGTTGATTCCGCTTGACAGGCACAATTTACCTACGTCTACTCTTTGTTTTTACAGCGGATATTATATTATCTAAAAGAAATCGGCTTGTATAAAATATTATGACTGTCTCTCTGTTGGTTCCTGTAATCAAAATCAGCTTGTTTTTGTAGAGCTAATATTTGCGAAGTTTCCCATGTAAGTTTCACCAGTCGGCTATAATGCCCAAAGGATGAAATAGGGTGTGACCCCATAAATTCTTATTGCAAGAACACACGGAATTAATAGGAGACATATGCAATTACAAATGCAATTATAAAAGCCTTTAGGAATATTTTAACATGATACTATGCTATCGTGTTGCATGTGACCAACGTACTTTATTTCCCTTGGGAACCAATTTACCTTAATATAGGAATTACTTAAAGGAAAAGTACATTATTCTGATAGGTTTTTAATTTTACCATTACTTTTCGATTGTATAATACAACATTTTAAGCTCTTGATTTTTAAATTGGAAGGATTATGATAGAATGTATACAAAATACCAAAATTAGTTTATTGGCTACACACAATCGCCAAGCTACAGCTTTTCCACGCATCGGTCGATCTACCTACTATTACCAATTTTAATGCAAAAGTCAAGTAAAATTAATGACCCAATTTTCACGACCACAATATTTTTCGTAGCTACGTCTCATGGCTTTTAATTTATCAATATTTTTTTTTTATCTTTTAATTTTTTTTTCTTTTTTTTCGTTATCACGCAGATATGAGAATCTGTATTGTACTAATAATTATATGTTTATTGTTTCCAGACATCCCCTTGTTCTTCTACCCGCAGTAGTATCAGGGGCACAAGTCCTCTCTGTTCACCGTCAGCTCGGTCATCTTTCAGCGCGCGTCAGCCTTACCTCGGCTGGAGGAGTCAGGAACGACTGAATAGTACACCCCGTACGCCACATGAGAGGTACAGTCAGCTGTTTATATCATGATAACAGCCCATTAATGTCCCACTGCAGGGACGGGCCTCCTTCCGAGACGGAGAGATACTTAGCCTACTAATACTACGCTGGCCAGACGGATTGGTATAGGGTTTAATTTTAAGTTTTCCTTCTTTTTATTTCGTAAAGATAATATTGAAGGATAGCCCCTTAGTCGGTTTCTACGACACCCATGGGATGAGATGGGGTGGTGACATATTGTATTCGTACTCCGTCACCACACGGAGATTTATGAGAGAGAGAGCATTTATGTGACAAATGTAAAAGTGAGTTTTAATATTTTTAATATTTTTTTAAAAAAGACAACTCCCGCACTAGGGATCATGCCCTGTGTCGCGGGGACTTTTACAAACATCAATTAACGGACACATATAACAACACCCAGACTCAGGACAATAATTTGTGGATCTCACAAATTATTGTCCTGCGTGGGGATCGAACCCACAACCTCATGCGCGGCAGCCGCTGGCTTTACCGGCGCGCCACCGAGGTCGTCATTTATCAGTTGTTGCGTTAACATAATCCTTAATGTCCGAGACGAGGACTATTGCAGTGACGTAAGGAAAACTGAGGCGACTAACAACACGCTGCATATATCACGCGATTTGATATGATATTCTATGTGTGTACATTTTTATTACTTATGTATTGAGATAATATTAGTACACTTTACTTGAGTTGGCGACTATGTGTCTTCAGTTGTTGCAAAAGCAAATAATACGAAGGAAGCAAAACTTAATAATTTAAAATATAAGAACTAGCCTTCAGTTTGGACACACATTGATAATGATAACAAGCTCTAAATATTAAGGTTCGTCTTTTATCAATCACTCAAAATACTTTATCACATTTCCAGGCTAGCATCTTCCCTACTCCAATCAACTCCTAAATCAGAAGCATCAGAAGCGTCGAAGGCGTCCGAGGAGATCCAGACTTCGATCAAAGAGGTCACGTCAGCCATCGTGCATTACGTATCAGGGCTAGAGCCAGCCAATGGTGATATCGACAGACAACCTTCTCCACGGTCTAGCCAGAAATTATATTGGCTTGAGAGCTCCTTTGTTGGTATGTATATTCTTATCCTATATTTATTTTTTCAACGAAATACTTGAATTAAAAGAAAAGAGCAGCCAAATGGATCGTTTAGGATGTTTTGTACTTTACGAATTTTTTTTCACAAAAAAAATTCAGTGTTGACTTCTAAAAAAATCCTGCAACAATCAGAATTACTTGACTGATAAAACTCAGTGTTGCCTCTTCTGAAAAAAATATTAAAGCGTGTGTTGGACAAGGCTAATCATTCTTCTTGTATGCTTTTCCAGGTACAAAGCCGCTAGATTCCCCGCAGACACCGCTGGTGGTGTCAGAGGCACTCCCACCCCCGCACCCGCGTCCTCCGTCGTCGCTCCGGCTCGACCACCGCGCGGCGCCGGGTGAGCGAGCGTGACCGCCACGTTAAACACTGCAGGTTTCACACCAAACTAACGACACATTCCCGTGTAAAAGTAGCAATGTACAAGCTACCTACCGAAAAATTCGACACGACGAACGCATCGCGTGATTTTTGGATAATTTTGGTTGATAGCGTCTTTTAAAAACTTTGACGTTCATAAGAAAAATTATGAAATTTGCATTTAAGTTATATTTATAAACCTGCAGTGTCGATACTTTGTTAATTTTTATGTTACGTTTAAATACTATGTGCGTTAATTTTGTGTTGTTCTGTGTTTGTGAAATGAACTCTTTCTGCTCAACAGGCTGAAGGAATTCATTTTGTGAAAATCTATTTGTAATAGAGCTTTATAGACTGTGTGTAAGACTCAGGACCATTATTATAATATTATATTATTAATTATTATTTGTTTGTCAATATGTGCACTATTTTTGGACTCCCCAATATCATTATTATTATGTAAAAGTGTTTTAATTTTATTTTTTTTTGCATTATGGAAATAAGCACTTGCTTGTAGACGCTTATTTTTTAATTTATGTGTTTGTCATACGCAACTCTATGTATTTTTTGTATCGAGTTTGAATTATTACAATTATACTTTGCGGCGAGTCCAATTAAAATAAATCAGAATCATGAATGAATTACTATTACCGCAGAGTTTATTTTTTTATGTATTAAGTACCGTAAACATAAAAATTATTAAAGAATAATATTTAATGCAATGTTTACAAATGATGCATTTCTGTTAAGAGGTTTCATTCTTATATTTTTTTATTATTGTTACGGAAATATATTTTCCGATATTAATTCTGGTACCTAAATCAAATATTATTAAATGATTATAAATGAAATAGTCATAGTTAAGATTATTTTTGTTTTAGATATTGCCATAATTATAATTTCAATAGTAATCTGACAGACACCAGTTATTTCTAATAGTAATAATTTCGCCCGAATGTACAGATTAAATTATTTTGTTTTGTGTGTTTATTTTAAATAAAATTCTCTAGAAATTAGTATAATTGCTAGTTTTTATATATAGTGGTGTACATAAAATGTTATGTTGCTATGTTTTATTTTAGGTGCTAATTCAATTTTATCTATTTTATTTTTCATAATCTGGATGCCTACACTTCTGTTCTAATCACAAGCTTTAATAAATGTCACAAATATAGTGAATAACTTAGAATGATCTATATTATTCATGTTCACTTTATACTTATGCTTAATATCTATAACTAGAATTATCTTTCTACCAACAATTATCAGAACCATAACTGAATGTGGTGATGAGAAGTGGTGGTATAAATCTGAAATCTATACATTTCAAGTTCCTTCTACTTAAATCACCTCGTAATTTATGTTGGGGTACTACCCCTAAGTAAATTATACAGGTTCTGATTAGGTTAGAACAAATGCAGCATTATTAATGCGTTCAAAATTCGCACCATCGAACTACGAAAGCGAACTATAGACGACTTATGTTAGAAAAAGAAAGAAAACTGTATATTGTCTATGACAGTAAGAAAGATGGCCGCCAAGAATGAGTAAACATTAATATAGCGCCAAATTTAGTACATTTAACTAGTGTTTACTGAAGCTCTCTACAATATATATTATTGAATTCCATATAAACAGTACCTAAAAGAAAATGTAATATTGATATAAATACGTAGATGTAGGATTATATTTTGTATGTTAGAATCTCGGTACCTTGTTCACGTTGATAGAAGACTACACGATAATTTATTGTCTTCATTGTAATTTCAATTATTGTACCTACTTTTAGTTACGTTTTAATCATAGTGATTAATGAATATATTCATTTTTATTTTACACATTTTGTTTTATTTTTTATTTTTGTGAATGTTAATTAAGTTTTTTATCACGCTTCATTAAATCTAGTGACACTTGGATACATAATATTCACAGCGCTTATAGTACATAACAAGAGCACATTATATTATTTTATGCAGCCAGTTATGAAGTTACACATTATATTTTATATATTTGTAGCTTAAAGTATAGGAAGAATACATAGATTTGAGTTCTCGATTTTTTTTTAAATTATTTGTATCAAAGCATCTTGTTTTTAATGATGCTCAAACTAGCCAAATATGTATCAAAAGTAAACAACAGGAGGTAAGTGCTGATTGTTACCTGTAAGACACAAGAACAAGAGAACTAGGTTAACAATAACATCTTCAAATCATATCACACCTATCCTCCATCCATTCTAATGTTCATGATTGACTGGCGACTTCCAGACTGGCAAGAGTCCCAACGCTCACTGAACTTAGGTATCACGCGGCCATCTCCAGGCTCCACGACTTTAGAGGACGTACTGGACTCGCTATTGGGCTTACCATCGCAGCCAACCAGAATTCCTACGCCCCAGCCCAGTCCTAGGAAAGCTACAAGTCCCTATTACTTAATGGGCAGCAAGGTATTTCTTTTTGTTTTAAATTTAAGATTTCCTATATCTTTATCAAAAAATCAATCTTTCTAGAATTTTAAATATCACTTACTGATTTTAAGAACTTAACTCATTATTACTATGCACCTACCTGAGCATATTTTGTAAATAGGTTGAAATAGACAAAACTTTCTTTATTACTAAGAACAGTACACGTCCCAGTTTATCCTACCAGTCCTGAATAATCCCTCCTCAGAGTCCCCGGTACGAACAACTGGCCAGTAGCGGGCACAGCAGCGCGTCTCCCGCCTCGAGGTTCATCGGCACCCCCAGCGAGGAGCCGAGCTCTATTACTGACAGTCCCGAGCACGATCGACCAGGTAGGAACGATATGTAAGTCTGAGCCGTTCCAATTTTTATATTAACTTACCTCACCTGCCTTACCTCATGTAGGTTGACTCGGCTGTCGGTACCCCGCACTTTTCGCACTTATTTATGAAATCCCTTTCCATTTGCTTATTTTTGGTAATGAAATATTCCCCTTCTATATAAAATGACTTGATGATCCTTTGAACGTAACTCAATCTTAGACCTACCTAATAAGTAGCATGGATGTCATTTGTAGCATGTTTGTTAATTTGGTTTAAAATTTACTAATGGTCTTTTTTTAACGTCGCCGTCGGTTCTGAGTCTTACAAGCTGGCTTATGTTCACTTCATTGTTAACTGTTGTTGTATATAAATATTGAAACAGTAACTGACATTTCTTGTCGTTGCAGGCACGGATACAGTTGATAATTCTGCCACGATGCAAGAGTCGAGACGACCGCGTTCGGCGCAGGGTAACCACAGCTCTCGGCGTCGGAGTGAACCCTTCGCCCAAACAAGTGGTTCCCTCGACCGCCGCACCAGCCTAGATGCCGCAGCCCTTCGCCCTAACGACGTTCACCTTAATCACCATGATTCCTTAGCTTCTCTACATACTGAAAATAGCACCGACGATGCTTTCGTCAAGTGCAAATATCCGAAATGTGTTTCGCGTGCACCTTTAGCAGACGCCAAAAGACATTACAAGACTTGTCACAATTGCACCACAATGTATTGCTCAAAAGAATGTAGAAGGGCACACTGGGAGAAGCATAGAAAAGTTTGTTTGCACACCAGAGCAAGCACCCTATGCAGGCAGATCATATCAGCGGCCAAGGAAGATGCCGATTGCTTGCATCAAATAAGCACTATAGCACATAAAGGATACTTGGCGCTCGGTAGAGGCGTCGTCAAAGTATTCTTCACGAGCCCTGAGGCTGCAGAAAAATTTACCACGCACGGCTTCCAACACTTAAGTGAACCTGAGTATATGAAATGGACATCTCTCCAACCAAATGAGATGGGAGTAGAGTTATATACGGAGGTGGTTAAACTATGTAAAGCTTACAATCCAGAGACGAGAGTAATTTTATACGTGGCTGTGTGTATTATCAGTGAAGTGCCGACGAAAGGTGCCGTCAAATGGGAAAGACAGATGGTGTCGAGATGTGCTAAACTACGCCTCAGTAAAACTGTTACAGTTACCATACAAGAACAGAATAGAAGAAGACATAGAAGAGACAGTAAATCAACACCCGAAGATAGGGATACATTAATTCTTACTTCTAAATTAAATAACGCCGGTGAAAAGAATGCAGCCACAGCACATAAATTTAGAGAAATATGCTTTTACAATATATCTAATGAGCTTGAAAGTAGAGGAGTGAATCTGAAGAAGCATTTCCCTGAAGTTTACTCTAGGTTAGGAGCTTACGTAGATGGCACGAGTGACAGGTTTATCCCTATGACCATCTATCCCAAGGACGTGACGAGTGGGAAGTCATTTATGTGTGTAATCATGCCAGATAGTGAGGTAGAGAGTACCACTCCTGTTGACGGTAAAGTAACGACAGTAGATGTAGGCGTTGACAGATCACGACATCAACTGTCTACTCCCATGTGAGAGTATGTTATAAAAAGTAGATAATTAGAAATTGCCGCTCTGGCTGGGAGATGACATCTACCAAAATGGTAGCGGTGTAAAGACTTTGTGGTTTATATCCCAAAACCGTTTCATCTAAATAATGTTATTATTATATTTTAATCTCCAATATGAATCTCGTAAGTACGTAAAGTAAAATATTGATAGGTACATGTGCCCTTAAAAATATCTATAATTATTTTAGATAACTAATTACTAACGCTAATTTTAATTAAAACTAACGCGTTTAAATCCTCGGATCTTCTCAAAAATTGTATTATTTATATAATAAATTGAAATACTAATGTTATATTGAGCAATGAAATCAAAATTGAACGCCAAATTATATTTTGCCATCTACATAATGACATTAAGCTGAGTTTTTCTTAACTTTGTACAAAAAATTAAACTAAATTAAATAGCAAAATATACTATGTATGTATAAGCTTAAAAAGATATATCTATATTTCTACTACAATAATATACTGCTCCTAGAACAAATATTTTGAACAAAGTTACCAAAAACTAAAATAAACATTATTAGATTGAGCATGCCCAAAGCAGAGCTTAATAGATTAAAATATACGTTATTTCGCCGTTACGATATGTGCACTTAGTTTATGTTAGCATTAATTGAACTAAATTATCAAACGTTGTGACATTTGTTATTTATAAAACTACCAGCATTTTTATTCTAAGGTTTTATAACTTGTTTCTGCCATTTGACAATAGTTTAAATATAAATTATATATTATTGCAAAGCCTATGTTGGCACTGAGAAACATCAAATAAATATTTATTCAAATAGATGAAGTAGATAAGCATTTAATATTCAGAAAAAGCGATTTTTATACAAGACGTAAGCTTATTGCATGCGAGCGATTAGTGAGACAAAAATTATTACATTTAGTGTTTTGTCTTTAGATAGAAGATTCAATTAAGGTTATTTTAATGAAGTTGTTATAAACCCACTTACACAATTGTTTATGGACACCGTGTTTACCAGTAAATCAGTTTGTTCGAATGACCCACGCATATTAAACTTACCTAGGCAATTTGTTATTTAGTTATAACGTAAGAAATCAAACTAATAACATTTAAAATATAAGCAAGTATTATAATAGCCCGGTTACATTACGATGAAAGAAAACAATCAACACTAGAACCTTGTCACATTGACCTATCAGCTAGAGCGGTGAAAAGTTTGGATATGCAAGTGTCAAATATTCCTATACCTTTACATTCCAATAAAATGAGAAAATTACACGGCGCAATTGTTACCTGTAATATAGTTTTGTAAAATAATGGTGCCAACGAAACGAGATTAATATATCAAGCTTCATCTAATTACCATAAACTTAATACCTACGATTTTTACAGTATTTTCCAGGAACCATGAAATTTGTATAACTCTATAAATCTTCGAATATGTAAGCGTGTTCTTGAAAGTTCTTTCTAAAGTTGTATTTTACAATATGTGTACCTAAGCCATTTCTTAGTGTACCAACAACTATGAAAATAAAATCCATAGACCAGGGAACACGACTGACGACATATCGCACGTCACAAACAAAAGGGTATTATTTCGAAAACGTTGTTTTGAGATATCGCGTATTGAAGTTTTAAAAAATCATAGATTCGGAACTACTTACTCAAATATTTAAAATTATCTCTAGATTTAAAAGTACACTATCCTTCTTTATGCTGGTTAAGTTTAGTTTGTGTATCTATAACAGTTTTTTTATATTAATAGTTTTATGGGAACAGAAAAAGATGATACCCTTTAAGCAGTTCAAATAGCTCTTAAGTTTAACTTGCTACTCTCTAGCTTAACCAAAATTTACCAAATTATTTCGATAACCAGTTGTAATTAATATTGATATTATATTAAGCAGCACAGAAATTATCTTTTGCCTACATGGCTAAGGGATTATAATTCTTCTTCTTCTTCGTTTCGACGGCAATAAGTCTAATTTCAAATATATTTTAGATGTGTTTTGCCCAAAAACCAGCGACAGCAACAGCATTATCGTTGGCACTATTTAGGTCTTCTGGTGTGCAGGTGGCAGGGCACATTGGGCATGATAGGAAGTGTTCCATGTCCTGGACGAGAGAACCGCACCCACATCCACTATAGGAGGGGTTCAGATAACCCCATTTAGTCCGGTTAGAGTTACAGCGGCCTACTTGGGTACGTAGCCTATTGAGCGACCTCCAGATCGGCCACTGCTCCTCGAAACCAGGTGAAAGATGTTCGGCGGGTGGAATGAAGTCCGCCGGTGGTGCAAAGTTTGAGGCCCACCCGTCCAGTCTAGCCTTACTGGTGTCACCGCACAGTGCAAGTGTGTATCGCAAAAAACTCTTACGACTTTTGAGGCGTGCCCTGGGTATATTGTGCGAGTAAAGTGGATGACGAGGGTCGGTCTCATGTTTTTCCTTTCACTTTCGAAAATGACCTGACGGCGAACACCAGGTCGAGCAATGGCGGCCAATGAGTATAATTTGACCAATGGGGTAGGTTTCAAGCAGCCAGTTATTATACGGCATGTTTCATTCAGGGCAGACTCGACCATACCTGCGTGAGCCGAACGGTGCCATACCGCGGACGCATACTCACCTGCCGTGTAGGACAATGCCAGACCCGTAGTCCTGACAACATGTGGGGCTGCCCCCCAAGACGCAGAAGTTAGGCGTTTGACCAAGTTGTTTCTGGTTGATATTTTTTGCTTGGTATTATAATAAATTAAATACTGATTGCATCTAGAAAATCTAGAAATTCTATTTGTTTTAGTATCATAATTAGTTATAATAAAAAAGAAACTCAATATGAAAGAAACATAATTTAACAACATTATGACCTACAGTAACAAAACTATCAAACTAAATCAAATGTGATTCTTTGGGGACATACGTTAGATCCCTGTTGTCACTGTCAGCAAATGGGTCTTCGTAGAAGTATTGAAGTGGGCCATGAAAGAGAAAGTTGTACCTGGGAAGTATGTAAAGTTAATTCGTGCTATGTAAAGACAAACCAGTTATACGTCCGATCGTCTTGCAACTCCAACCAGTTCAGTGTGGCGGTAGGCTTGCACCAAGGGTCGGCTTTAAGTCCTTACCTCTTACTGATTATGGACGCCTTGACGGCGGGCATACAGGAAATGGCACCCTGGTGCAGTGTTTGCCGATTATATTGTTCTGGTTGGGGAGGATGGACCTAAGGTCCAGAGCAGATTAGAGCGTTGGCAGTCCTGAAGCCATAGCGCTTAACGGCATGCGCCTTCTAGTCTTCTCTGTCTTCCGGTATCTCGGTTCTTTCATTCAAAGCGATGGCGAAGTAGATCGGGCGGTCAAGAACTGAGTTAACATAGGATGGATGAAATGGCAGCAGGTCATTGCTTCACGGGAACCATCTGTGACCCCCACAGTCCCCTTAATTTAAGGGGAAGATCTATAAAACTATGATTACACCTGCCGTCCTGTATGGATCAGAGAGTTGGCCAGAAAAGGGATGAATGAAAGACAATCTGTGTGGTGTTACGAGAGTAGATAGAGTAAGAAATGAGTATGTAAGAAGATTTGAAAGTGGCACCGGTGGCAGAAAAATTACGTGGCAGCCGGCTGTCATGGTATAACATGCCCTATGCGGAGGAATGAGAGTCATGTAGTGAGGAAGGTGCTGAACATGTGTGTCGATGGATATAGGGGAAGAAGACGACCAAAGAAACGATGGATGGATTGTGTGAAAAGCTATATGGCTGCGAAGAGTGTTACTAGTGAGATGACGTCCGATAGGACAGTATGGAAGAAAAAAACATGCTGCGCCGACCCCAAATAAAATTGGAATAAGGGCAGGGAAATGATGATGATGAGCAAATGGGTCTTTGTTTTCTTCATTTTAAGAACTGTCCGGTGTACTTAGGCGATTGCTGATTGCTTTCATTATTAAACCAGCCTTCCTACTTCGCTTCATTGTTTTGATTATAACTAAAATTTAAAAAAGAAAAAATATAATAACAACTTAAAAGGTAGTATTTTACTTGAAACTTGCAACCATTAAATACAATGGACAAGATGTACAGAATTATCTCAAGCAAATCGGGAGCTATAAAGTATTATTTTAATATTATTTCGTTAAAATTACCAAATTATATTATATTGAACAGGCAAGACAGTATTATTTAAAATAAAACATGAAACTAGTATCAATTTTAACAAGCAATAAGGTATTAACTTTACATAATACTGTTTAGAATACTTACAACTTTATAGATTGATTCGATATTGACGACTGGACGGGTTGTAACTCAGAAAGATACGTGCGACGGCCACGAACGATGCCCGGCTACTGAATCAACTAAGATGCGACTGTCTTACCTATCTCGAAAATAGCGTGCATAAATAGTCAAGAAAGAATTGTATCGTTATATTTCAAAAAGTATTTGGAATTTAAATACTATTTTCTTACCAATTTATAGAAAAAAAAATTAGGTTTCCGAATTCAAAATAAAAAAAAAACGGTTTTTCAGACTTAATACCCTTTTATTTATAGCGTGCGATATTTCAATCGTTTATTATCTTGATCTTATCTCCAAACCTTTAATGGATTATAGAAAAGAGAAACAATGTAAGAACGTTATTCAACATTAGTAAGAAAGTTGCTATAAGTAGCACAAAAAGTTAATGAAGTCATCGAGGTAAACTAAGCACTATTTTATCAGTATTCATGGCGGTAAATCTAAAGTGGCCAGTAATTGTTTGACATTGACACTTTGGTTAAAAACGAAATATAAAAGATATAAAATGTGACGTCAATATTATCCATTTGGATTTTTTAGGTATTATCAAAACCATCAGAACTTTCGAATTAACACGCAAGGCATTTTATCCTATAGCTGCGGCTCTGGTTCGTAGTTACTTACCTTCTAAAATAAACTGCATTCTATATATTATTATGGAAACAAAACTGAACTTACCTATTTAATTGTTTATATTTATACTAACTGTTGTTATGTAACAAGAAATGATATCATTAATGTTTAGGGTACTGAATCATTTTGTGCCCATAGTAGCCGATACTGTTTGAATGATACTTAATGAGCGAATTGATATTGTTTAGTTGCTATGTACGCAAAATAAAGTCAGCCCTTAGAATAGAATATTTGTATATTTATGTTGTTCTACATATTTACATATAAACTGTCTATAAGTATGCCTCATTCTTAAAAATATTTTGTTATTTTAACTCAATCTCTTTCTCTTGATTTAGCTACAACTCTTTTTTCTACTTATGAGAATTGAGAAAATTACATTATATTTATTTTCGGTGTGAAGTGTGTACTTAGATACTTATTGTCATCAATGTCTAAGAAAGTATGTTAAAGATACAATATCATTATTATAGATAATATTAACAACATGATAAATGCAAAAATGTATGTCTAAAACCAGTGTATGTAAGAACTAACGCTCATTACAATTTTTCTACATAATACTTTAATAAATTTATAATTTAGACATTTTTAAAACTTATCTACTATAACTACCTACTTGTAAACGCCTATAAAAGATTTTCATACATTATTATATTCATAATGTTGCCATATCAATTGGTTTTCTTAGTCTGGAATCCAGATTTTTTATCTAGTTGTCCCTTATGTATTTCAAATAAATGGCCCAGCTACATGTTTGTTTTATTCTATCGACTACCTTATACATATACATTTCTGAAAACATGGGTGTTAAACCCACACATTTTTGGTAACTAATGTGCCGTTGGAATTTAGAAACATTCTAAATAGCGGAAAGCAAGTAATCAATCACTGTACACCACGCGACTTTGAATACGGGGTAAGCCGGACTTCTTAGAGCGGTATAGCCAGGTCCTTGTTGATAAAAACCGGTTGGAGAGCATCACTAATCTCTCACAACTTATGTAATGATCAATAATAATAAATTTATATAAAGTAATTAAACGTGAAAGAAATAGAAAGGATATCTTCATTTAGGTTTTTTATAATTGATTTTGCTTATTATTGCAATAGAAACTATGTCGATAATTAATTAGTTGACAGTTAAAATTATCTGTGCTTCGCTCCCACATAATGTGTGCCGCCCCTTAGTCCATATAATTAATGATATCTACTAATCATAAAAACTAAACCAAAATATTAAAAAAACTCACGTAAAAAAATATATTATTTTGAAATTAGCGCCAGTTATCATGGCGGGTAATTTTCTACAGTCATAGACATCTTATATGTCATAGACAAACAATAAAGCAATTTTTACAAGAATACATGTTCATAATTGATATAATTGAATGCAACATTTAATATTATTCAACTTCACAATTTTCCTTTATGAATAAGTAATAAAACTATTTTGTTAGTATTACGGTATTTGAAGTAAGTAGAAAATTTGGTAAACATTGATTATGAACGAAACATGTCTTTGACCTTTGACCAAATGACATTATTATGACATTAAAATTTTATTCTGGGGAATATTAAAATTCAATAAAGTTTGGTAGTTAAATAAATATACCGCTGTTTTATGTTTGCGTATATTTGACGCAAACTAAACAGCTAAAACCTTTTAAAGTATTATTGGTAATGTAAAATAACTAGACAAATAATAGTACTTCATACATAATATTTATTGCGAAATAAGAATTGTGTTAAATTTTATTTTAAAAAATGATGACATCAAGTATCATGTGCGCTGCTGTGCCAATATCAGTGTTAGTTGCTGTAGGTCTTATACGGAAATGGCGTGCAAGGAGTTTGATGAAGTGTCCAAGCAATACATGCTTAAGAGGCAAGACCTTCCTTATAACTGGTGCCAACAGTGGTATAGGTCTTGAAACAGCCAAAGCCTTAGTTAAAAGGAAAGGCCGGGTAATATTTGCTTGTAGAGATATAAATAAAGCAAAGGCTTGTGTTGCTCAAATCAGAAAAGAACTGCCCAGTGGTGGTGAAATGGTAAGTACTTAAACAAAATTTGTTTAACTCATGTAATGAATTTAAATTAAATTTATTGGGTTTGGTTTAGAAATATATGCTGATTTGCTGGAGAGAATCTGTGGTTCTAGGAAGTGTTCCAGACCTCCCTATAACACTTTCTTCTTGTGGGAAATGCAAATTTGTAATTAAAAGTTAAATACATTTTTATTTATCCTCTGATTGTTATTATAGATATATTTCAGGGATCATAAACAAAATTGTAACATTTATTTTTCAAAAGCTCTCTATACAAAAGGATTTAGGACATTTAGTATTTTTCATTTTAATATTTCAAATGGTTAAATTAACATTTGGAAAAGCTTTATTTTATGCCTATCTGCCACATAGGCCTTTAGAGGAAACCTTGATTTACTAATACTATCCTGGCCAGATTTGCCAGGATGGATGGTTTTTTTAGGAAGTTTTCCATCTATTTCCTATGTATAATAATAATATATACTTACTTATTTTTAAAAAAGTATGTTTTTCCATTGTCTAGTATCCATAGTACAAGCTCTGCTTAGTTTGGGACATGATGGCGTTGTGTGAAAGTGTGACGAATATTTATTTATTTATTTAGTGTGATCTTGACAGACATGCCATCAGTTTATTAATTTTATTGCAATTTATAAAGACTTAAAATTCATTTAAATGCTAGGTGTACATTAAACAAAACAACAATGAATTTACATAATCTTTGAACATACCATTATTATCTCTCACTCTTATCTAGTGAGAGAACAAACAGGTTATCATACACACATGCTTTGGATGATTTATGATATCTACTAATACAAAGTTTAATATGTTGCTCCATGAATGAAGTGTAGGCCAACAAGACCATAGTCCAGGTTTCCTTAAACTAAGGTTATCATACAAGTGATTACTGGTTTGGATGGTCACCTGTTGCTCATCCCTGACCACTCCTTTTCCTCAAGTTTAATTGAAGTATTCTCTAGCATGGGGCTGGAGAATGCACCACAGCAACATCAATCACACATCATATAATAATAATAATCCTCACAAATTCACTCATCGCCACTTAGTCCCAAACTAAGCAAAGCTTGTACTATGAGTACTAGACAATTGATAAAGATACTTAAATACTTTTTTTTGTAAATACGTGCATTTATACTTAGAAAACACCCAGACCAATACAAACAATCATGTTCATCACACAAAGATTTGCATTGAGCGGGAAACAAACCCAAGACCTCTGCGTTGCAGCCAGGAGGTTGTCTTTAATGATGACTGTCTTATACTGTATACCCTGATACCCTGATAACTGGTGGCTTTAAATTTTTAATTGTTTTGGTATGTTATATCCAGTACTGCTAGCATTGTGCTAATGTTATAATTCATTTCAGATTCCCATGCAATTGGACTTAGCATCATTTGAATCCATAGAAAACTTTGTTGAAGTCATAAAAGCAGGCTTTCACAAAATAGATGTGTTAATAAACAATGCAGGTGTTGTAATACCATTGTTTAATGATGAGAAAACAAAAGAAGGCTTTGAGGTACACTTTGGGGTGAATCATTTGGGACACTTCTATCTCACCAATCTATTGTTAGATCATTTGAAGAGAGCCACACCTAGCAGGTATGTTAATTTGCAAATACTTACATATTTATTTGTATGGTGACTGACTAAGAATACAGTGTCAGAATCCCATCTCATTCTGAGGGTGTAAACGGTCAATATCTCTATAAATGCAGGTAAATTAGATACAAAACCCAAACCTACCTATCTGACTGGCATGGTATTGCCACAACCCAATAATGGGACTTAGATGAACTATATTGATACAAACGCGTATTTCCTTTTCCGTGTTCAGTTGGCGACAAAAACCAACACGGTTTTGTATTACCATTCAACTCGCCAAACCCGTGCTGAATTGGCGTCAACTGAGCACGCTTTTGCGATCAGGCAACATTATAAACGTTTTACAAAACAGCGTACAGCTGAATCAAACACAGTTTTTTATTACTATGGAATTCAACTACTCCGGGTTCAATTCGCATCAACTGTCTTTGTAACGAGTGGCGCTAGGTGATGTTTTACAAAATATGACTAACGCAGACCCGGACGGCATGGCAAGGGATTTTAATTTTTACTAATGGAAATTCAACCGTACTGTTACAGAAATACGACATAAATTGCTATGCTTTAAAATGATGCCGCGGCATTGAAAGGGATTTTTCAATGCCGCGGCATCATTTTAAAGCATAGCAATTTATGCCAGTGCCTGCTAGGCTAGCCTAAGTACCTACTTCGAGTGCCGCGATTTATTCCGAACATTCCCGAACAATCCGAATATTCTCTTAAAATGCACACGGCTTTGTAAAAATCGTTTGTTAGGCGTTGCTTGATCGCAAAACGGTGTTCAGTTGACGCCAATTCAGCACGGGTTTGGCGAGTTGAATGGTAATACAAAACCGTGCTGGTTTTTGTCGCCAACTGAACACGGAAAGGGAAATACGCGATACAAACAATGATGTGTCATCACTGCTTATAGGCCTTATTTTAAATCTTTAAACTAGTAGGTGATTGAAAGACCTACTTAGAAAGTTTGAGAACCAAAGCGTTATTTAAATGGCAGTGTACATATCATGCAGAACCAGCACAAATTTTTGATGAAAAGTTTCAAGATGGCTGGTTCTAAAGGGTAGGCTGGATCTCTAGTCTTCAATCTACCGCGTAAAGTAGGACCTATACGCGTGGACTGCGGAATTGGTTTCATGCATGATAATTTAATCATCATCATCATATCAGCGAATCGACGTCCACTGCTGGACATAGATCTCCTCCAAGTATTGCCACCTTGTGCGGTCCTGTGCCTCCCTCATGCATCGGCTTCCCGTCGTCCTAACTAGGTCGTCGGTCACCGTGTGAAGGGGAGACCCTCCCCACCCTGCGCTAAATTCAATAGGTTCGGAATATAAATAGTGCAAAGAATTGTAGGTAAAATATTCAAGGTACGAGTGTCTGTTTTATTTTTTTCTCGCGTTACTTTCTGGTTGCAATACACACTCGACCTATTTCGATGTGTACCGAAATAGATTTTACTACTGAGTATACATTATGTGGGCACACGTGTACAACAGGCTTAAATACCTAGCTTCCGCCTACGTACAGTGCCACTTCCGTGCTAAATTTGTGGCTGAAAGTACGGTAATTTTGCTAGTTCGCACAGCGATGTATTTATCTATACCGTATTCATCCTTACTTGATTTATTTAGTAAACAAACACCACATATTGCAAATTCACTAGTTTTTACATCAATCGCACACTTTGATATGGATGAAAATTTCTGGAAAGTAGCATTAAACGTTTATGCAATAGAAAACACGTAAATCACTTTGATTTATCCACTATCTTTCGTAAATTTTAAATAAATGTATTTTTTTCCAACATAAAATTTCACAGATAAAATTATTTTTACGATTTGACATTTGTAGATTATAGAATTTTGTCCTTGATTCCTATACATTTTTCAAAGATTAAAGACTAAAGTCTTTAGTCTGTGGTTGACACGACGCCATATATGTTTACGTTTTAGAGCAAGTCTGTTTAAATAGACAGTAGCTATACGTATCCTTCGGTGCGCCATATCCTTCTCTAGACTATTACTGCTGCCACTACCTATTACTTGTAGATAGCCCTAGTGTATATTACTTGTAGATACTCCGTGTGGTGACGGAGTAAGAATACAATATGTCACCACCCCATCTCATCCCATGGGTGTCGTAAAAACCGACTAAGGGACTATCCGTGAATATTATCTTTACATAATAAAAAGAAGGAAAACTTGAAATTAAACCCTATACCAATCCGTCTGGCCGTCTGATTAGTAGGCCAAGTATACCTCCGTCACGGTAGGAGGCCCGTCCCTGTAGTGGGACATTATTGGGCTGTTATGATGATGATGAGCCCTAGTACCCTGCTGTCCATATTAGAAACTCAATACTACGTTCCAAAATACAATGGCTGACGTACTAAGGTCACGTATGTTTGTTTTTAAAAGACAAATCCCTCACTAGGGATTATGCCCTGTGTTTCGGGGACTTTTACAAATATCAATTTAACGTACCTACACAAAGAACATCCAGACTCAGGACAATAATTTGTAGACCGCACAAATAATTGTCTTGCGTGGGGATCGAAACCACGACCTCTTGCACAGCAGCCGCTTGTTCTACCGTTTACCGGTTTCCTGTAGAGTTGTTCTACGGGTATTCATTATTGAGTTTCCATATATCCTTCATAACAAGTTTGACTAACAAAATACTACGTTCATTATCGGGCATTTACACGGGTGACTAAAGCCGCACGATTTTTGCCGCGCGGCGTAAATCGACCATCTTAATGGCAATTTGGCTAGGCCGCCCCTAGGGAGAATTTGCAAGGCGGTTTGGTGAGGCGATTAGTCAAGCGACTAGCCGCACGGCAAAAATCGACCCGTGTAAATCCCCCTTTAGGCAGCGTGCAATTTAGATTTTTTGAAAGTGATCGATATCTGTGGTCGATAGTGCAAAGTCCTATAAAAAAATTATAGTAGATAGGACATTAGATAGATGCGTGTTTGATTTCCCAACGATTATGATATCTTAATGTCTTCAATCATTATTGTGTTACCGATAATACATATCGCTATGATTTTAATTAGGTTTAAAGCTTTTTATGAGGAATACGATTTATTAATTAATCTTGTTTATTATGAGTAAATTTTATCGTAATCATTAGAGATCACCCGTAAAAGATCGACTGCAGGAACTGATATGATGATGATGATGCGAATTAAGAAAGACTCCTGATCATTTATCTGCTTCAATGGTAGAGATATAAAACGATTTTTGTAACCACCTTGGTTTCACTGAATCTCTTCTTTTCTAACGAAATTTTTTTGTCATTTTCAAATCATCATGGCTATAAAATGTTTTCAGAATTGTTATCGTTTCATCCACACTACACGAGCGTGGTGATGTTAATTTCGAAGACTTAAATTTGAAGAGCGACATTGCATTAGCCAAAAAGAGTGGAGGGAATACACGTCACAACCCTGGCTATTGTAACTCAAAGCTGATGAATGTCTACTTCGCGAGGTCGTTGGCTGCCAAGTTGAAGAACAGCGGCGTAGATGTTCACGCTTGCTGCCCTGGTTTCTGCGCTACTAATCTGTTCAGGTATTTATCCCTCTTAGGCATAATGTATAGTTTTAGAAGCTGAAACCTAGCTACCAGAACCTGGGTTCTTAAAAAGCATGGCCTGAGGCTGCGTATAGTGGACTCCATTATGTTATGTTCGGAATAATTACAACTGGCATATTAGTCAGTAATTGTGGAGTACTGATTTCTTACCTTATAGGGAAGTAAAGCCAATCTGGTAAGCTAATTAAAAGAAGGTGTTTAGGAAGGTGTGTATTTCACTATCAAAGCCCTGGAGTTGGGATAACATTTTGTATAGTGGATTACTTTTTATTCTTGTGCAATGGACACGAAGGTTTATTAACGTAACAGGTTTTTAATATTAATTTTATATATTTTTCAGACATTCTATAACATGGTACCACTACATTCTCATGGCGCCGGTCATGTTATTCTTCATGAACACTGCGAAACAGGTAAGATAATATTTTGAAATACGTTTACCATACCTACATTTTTATCTAACAATACCACCTTAACATCCTCATTTACTACTATTTAGTTTGACAAAACTACAGGTACGCGGCAACTAAGTCGGCCGGCTTGAAATTAGCTACGAGTATCAGAGAAGTTCAAGTCAGGAACAGATAAAACACCCGCTCCCCACACCCCCTGCCTTTTAGTTCGTAAACAGACATCTGCGCAGCCATCTGCAACAAAATCAGGCCGGCCGAGTTATTTCGCGTGTACTGTTAGAAAATTAAACTGAAAATTATATCAGCCAATCGACGTCCACTGCTGAACATAGGCCTCCTTGTGCGTTCCTGTGCCTCCCTCATCCATCGGCTTCCCGTCGTCCTAACTAGGTCGTCGTCGGTCCACCGTGTGAGGGGTCTTCCCACCCTGCGCTATCCGGTACGCGGTCGCCATTCCAGAACCTTTCTGCCCCAACGGCTTGCCATTTAACCCCAGCAAATGTTGGACTATCATAAAATAGGCTTATCACTCATTTTAGACAAACAAAAACATCTCTAGTTTTTAGGCCAAAGTGCAAAAAAAGGAATCCTGCCGCAAATCTTTTGAACTTATGCTTTAATTTTTCCTATTGTATGTTAATTTTATTGTTAGTTTTCGTAATTAAAATATATTAATCAGCATTAGTCGGGTACACGATACGACCTTGGTCGATGTTATTCTTTCTAATATCATTGTTATTCTTTGATTGTTTAATATCAGTCGTGACAATTGTCTTTTAAAATAAATTACATACATGCATTAAGTTTCATGCATATAAATATTAATCTATACTAATATTATAAAGAGGTAAAGTTTGTGTGTTTGTGACGTTGTAAGGGGTAATCTCTGGATCTACTGAACCGATTTAAAAAAATATTTCTGTGTTGAATAGTCCATTTATCGGCGAGTGTTATAGGCTATATAGTATCACGCTATGACTAATAGGAGTGGAGCAGTAATAAAATATGTTTTAAAAACGGACGGGTTTTTTTCGCGGCCTAACGTCAGCTAGTTACAGATAAGGAGAAATCCGGCATGCAGTTTACTTGTATTTTGCCTGAGGTTTAGCACAGGTTCCACTAGTTGTCGTCTCAAGCTGACTATGGAGATGATTTTACTGCTGTTTATTTGTAGCAGATACAATATTATCTATCCCCGTACTTTGAGATATTTTAATTAATCCAGTCACAATGCAACCTGTGCCGAAAGGTCAATCAAAACTTAGAGTTCGATAATATTGTAATTATTTCATCATAACAGCCCATTAAAATCCTACTGCAGGAACGGGCCTCCTCCAGTGACGAAGGGATACTTGGCCTACTAATACCACGCTGGCTAAACGGATTGGTATAGGGTTTAATTTCAAGTTTTCCTTTCATTTTATTATGTAAAGATAATTTTTACGGATAGTCCCATAGTCGGTTTTTACGCCACCCATGGGATGAGATAAGGGTGGTGACACACTGTTTTCTCACTCCGTCACCACACGGAAAGTAATTAATTATTATTTACTTTTTTCTTATTTCAGGGTTCTGAAACAGTAGTATTCTGCGCGTCCGACTACAGCATTGAAGGTAAATCGGGCAAAATATATCGGAACTGTCAAGAATATCCTTCCAAACACCAATTCGACAAGAATATTGAAGAGAAACTGTGGGAAGTTAGCGAGGATCTTATAAAAGCTAGGAAACCTTTATAAACTTACAGCAAATAGGTTTTTAGTCCTCGAATAAGTTCTTGTAGTGCCTTAACATTGTAAGAAGTGATAGACGCAGTAATAAATTGAATTTGTCCATTGTCATCCTTAATTATTAGCTTTAGAATAATAGATATGTCTACTATCCACTTTAATCATTAGCTCTGGAAAGAATGTCCACTATCCGGTAGCATCACTATCTACTCGTCTTCCATTACCAGAGTCTTCACTCTGGAATGATGCAAAGCTGGAGAGAAGTATCAGCTTTAACTATTAGCTCTGTAATAGATTTGTCTACTACCTTCTTTAACTATTAGCTCTGGAATTAATGAGTCAGCTATCTGATACAGTTACATATCATTTACTAGATTGTGACACCTCTTGAAGCCATATTATAATCCACGTCTTCCCATAGGACGGTTGTCCTATAAGAACGATTTTATCGAAAAGGTATCGGCGATGTACAATTTTGCAAATGAAGAAGTAATTTGCAGTGCAATAACTTTAATAATTAGCCAAAAAATAGAATGTATTATTTTTAGTTGTGTATGTCATAAATTATTTAAATTACATACTATATTTAGACAAAATTTACATTACTAGATTTTGCCATTTTTTGCATCACGCTAATCTATTCAATATCTTGGGAATAATGAGAGTTTTTATTTAATTTTAAATATTCAAAATAAAGCCTTTTTAAGTAGCTAATTTAAACAGTGACTTATCTCTATGTACTGACCAGTATAGTAGACCAGGTACTTATATAGAAAAATACTTTATAGTTTTAAAATATTATGTGGGTTCCTAGTCTAATTCAATGAAGTAAAATTTGTTGAAACTTGGCTGAGGAAGGGAAATTACCAAATAAATAATTATCATTTAATTTGTGTTTATTATTATTTCTTATTGAAACAAACAAACCGAAAAATACCTGTATGACCTGTCAAAATAATAATTTGAAATTTAATAAACCATTTTGAACTATTTCTGGTATTTCATTTTTAACAAATGTAAGTGAAAAATCAGGTCAAGATTCAAAAATTTGGAATGTTAAAAAATCTAAAAATACTATTGATAGCACAAAACTGGCAGAATAGTTAAGTTCTTTACATGTATTCCATTTAGTACTTCCATGAATGTGTATACTTACTAGTAAATATTTATTAATTGAAGTGTTTGTGTCATATTTTGTAGTTCTGTTAACAATAACAGATGCAATGTTATTTTATAAAGAATTTGTAATATTTATTAAATTTTGAAATGGGTATGAATTTTGGTTTTGTTTTACTCCTGAAATTTAGTTATAAGTAGTTAGATAAATTAAATAAACATGTGGTGACGAAGTAAGAATACAATATGTCACCACCCCATCTCATCCCATAGATGTCGTAAAAACCGACTAAGCTACTATCCGTGAATATTATCTTTACGAAATAAAAAGAAGGAAAACTTGAAATTCGTAAACGCACTGTACGCTGAATGCACGATCTTGGACCCAAGGTTTAAGTCAAATGGATTTCGGTACGATAACAATTATTATAAAAACGCTTTAGCGGCCCAAAAAATGAGAGTCGAAGCTATGCGGACCCCAACTCTTGAACCGTTATCAGCCATTCCTACTCCATGTTTTTTTTTTAATTGGCCTACCAAAATGACTTTATGGTGCCTGATGTTTAGCATTCAATAGAGTCCAAGAATGGCGAGCACCATGCCAGCTATAATATTTGTAGAGGCATGAATGTCTCCACTATGGCGGCTTCTATGTACTTCCAATATTGTAACGTCAACAGTGACATCAATCTGAAATAATTTTGACGAAGAGGTAACTATACCTACCTTAGTTCCAGAAAATAATACTACAGCTGGAATCGTCGAAGTTGAAAAATACATTGAAGAGCCAATGATAATCCGGTTAGAAGATCCATTATTTGGTGGCATGACAGAAAATCTGTATATCCGCTTAAAGAGACTGAACATTAAACATTGCAGCGACATTCGTGCCTTGTGAGCGCACCTTTATAAATGTCGGCCTTACTATATCCAGTGTCCTAATAGCCGGATCCACACCAAACGATCCGTTTGGATCGGCGATCTTACGATTCATCGACGACGGATCGCTCGTGGCAAAGAGCGAGCAACCTGCCGCGCAGTTTGGATCGCGCGAGGCAAGTCAACATCAAACGCTCCTGCCGCGCGCGATCGGATCGTTTGGTGTGAATCCAGCTAATTACTTATTATCAGTATCAATAAAATGACAAAAAAATGTATAAAAAGACATTTAAAAAAAAAGATATAAGTAATAAAAGTAAAATACTTAATAAAATAAATAAAACCGGTCAAGCGCGAATCTGACTCGCGCACCGAGGGTTCCGTACAAACCTATTTGCCAAATTGTGATAACGTCGTCGAAAAATACTATGACGTAACAACTCATCTGTCAAAAATTATGTGACGTCATGACTCATCTGTCCAAAATTCAATGACGTCACGACTCAGCTGTCCAAAATTCAATGACGTCACGACTCAGCTGTCATAATATATTTTTTTTTTTATACGAAACACGGCAATATGACTATATCGAACCTGATGGAAAGCGCGAATATAGTCCATAAATGAAGCCAACGGATAGAAGTCCTAAAACAACTTCAATCCGTCGTCATCATCTTGCCAGTTTGGCCAAATGCTTCTTCACACTGCGTTTGAAGGACCCAATATCATATGATGGAGGAAATACGTGAGCCGGAAGCTGGTTCCACAACTTAATGGTTCGGCATAAGAAGGAATTCCCGAACCTCTTGGTGCGAGCCGATATCCGACAGACCGTCTGAGAATGACTCCGCAAACCGGCACGAGTGGTCCTGTTATGAAAAGGGGACGGAGGAACAAGATCGAATAACTCTTCAGAGCACTCTCCATGGTACATGCGATAGAACACACTAAGAGACGCGATATCTCTGCGAAGCTGTAGCGACTCCGCGTCCTCCGTGACCAACTATGCGGAACGCATGCCGCTGCAGTCGGTCCAGGGCTTCCACGAGATACTTGGCAGAGCCATCCCAAAGATGCGAACAGTACTCCATGCTGCTCCGAACCTGCGTTTTGTAGAGCAGGTACCGCTGCTCCGGTGTGAAGTATCGCCGCACCCTGTTCAGGATGCCAAGTTTACGTGAAACTGTGGTGATTACTCCTTCGACGTAGTCACGATTGTTTAGATCATGTCGAAGGTTCATCCCTAAGGTTTGTCTGCAGCGACAGCGTAGTGCCCTGAAGAGAGGGTAGTGGTAGAAAGGGGGACTTTTTTGTGCTAAACGCGCAAACCTGTGTCTTTTCGGCGTTAAACTCTACTAAATTTTGGGAACCCCACACTGAGACTTGCTCAAGGGCCCTATTGAGCTCATCGACTAGATGTTCCCTGTTCCTCTTGAGGTCTTCCCCGTTGCTCGAGGTCTGCATATGATAGCATCCGTGTAACGTGCTGTCATCTGCATAGCAATGAATGCGGCCAGAAGAAAGCAAATCATTGATATGCAGAAGGAAAAGAGTGGGTGACAGCACGGAGCCTTGTGGCACACCGGCATTGACTGACACGAACCTTGACATGCCTCCGTCGACTAGGACACGTATTTTTCGCTCGTGCAGGAAGCCGGAGATCCACTCACATAGATTCGTTTATGAAAAAAATGTGCAAAGGTTCACCATTTTTTTTTTAACCAAATAGCATTTGACGTCACATAAACGACTGTGTCCCTACAACGACAACTGGGATTGGAGTTTTATGTCCCCTACGAAGCGCGGTCAGCTGAAATATCATTGAGAGGTCACCCATCTATGGAATGACCTCGCCGAACTTGCTTATCAACCGTTATCGTTTCTAAATCAGTGATCGCAACAGGCTGTAAGTGGCTGCCAGTAAAAAGCATTTTAGAAAAACAACATGTTTTTTCTGCGGAACCCTATAAAAGGAAGCCTTAGTTATTTGTTATAACATCCACTGTAAAAGCCGTGGAAAAACACTTAAAATGTAAAAAAAAAAATCCTTTTTTTTTTTCTGCGGTACCCTAGTAATGATTTTGTAGAAGAGTTGTCAAAATTATTCTTCTAATAAAAGGCACTAAAAGCTTATAAAAAGCCATATTTACCTACCATCAAGATTTTGACATATTTTTTTCTGGGGAACCCTAAAAAAATGAAGCTGAAGTTTAACGTTTAGATATATATTCATTTTTAACATCCCGTAAAAGCACGTTGAATAAAACTTTAATCATTAAATTTCTTATGGTTTTTATTTTTTTGCAGAACCCTAAAAAGTTAACAAAATTTAAAGTACCCTAGCGCTACCTAGCTAACGCGCCGTAAAATTTACAGTCCAACCCCCTTACCCCTAAACGCCATTTAATTTTAAGTCAATTGATTAGCTTAAATTCTTGCGGTTTTGTTTGGCTTAGGGTTGGTTTTGCTAATAAAAATCTCGCTAAACAGTGATTAAATTTTAGAGACTTTTATGAGTAAGGGGGCAATAGTGAAAGTCCCATCGAAATCGGTCCAGCGGCTTCGGAGATTAGCCGAACAAACAGATAGACAAAAAAAAGTTGTGATTTTTCGGCATTCAATTGGTATCGTGTCTAAATTGATATGCAATTCGTAAAAAACCGGGGATTTCTTGTTACAAACAGACACTCCAATTTTATTTACATATAAATAAAATTTAAATAGAGAAAGTAAATTAGAGACTCAAATCAACTGTCAAATTTCACATAGGTTTTTTTTAAACCGAATTTTTCTATACATGACTAACCTTGTAAACAAACACAGATATTTTATGCCGTGGTTAATTATGACTTTTGACAGCCATTATAGAATAGGTTAACACCTGCTTATTGGAGATGCGCAAAACACTACTTTGAAATGCCATATCACATCATATTACATTACGTGGAACGTAATATTTATGTATTACTTTGTGATATTACAAAATGTGATATGTATCACAGGAGTTCGATTCGCTATTCTATTCATATAATATTGATTGATACATATTTAATTTTGTAATAAGTTATATTTATTATTTTATACAATATAATTTCGACTGATTTTCCTTTATACTTTTTCCAGGATTAGGACGGGCAATCTTCATACAACAATGAAGTTTTGCGTATTTAAAAATCAGCTGATTTAAAATAATTTCAATGAGTTAGCGTTATTTAGAATATAATAGAATAGAATAGAATATTTATTTATTTTGCAAATATAGGTAGGTATAAAATACATTTAAAGATATTAAAAATAAACATATAGTTCAGCTATATTTTACCTTTTGTAGGCATGCAAAATTTAACATATTATAGTTAGGAAAATAAATTAAAAAGTTACTTTGCTAAAGTTTTTTTAAAATGTACAGAACCAAAGTCAATTAAGAAGTAAAATAAATTAATAAATAAAATAAAATCTAATAATGGAAACTAATAAGGTTTACTAAACTAATACATTCTTTATTGTAAAAACTTTTTGTCAGTAAGGAATTCGGTGACATTATAATATGCCTTACTTATTAATTCATTCTTTATTACCTTTTTAAAAGATGGCATTGGTAATTCCCTTACACTCTTTGGAAAATTATTATACATAATTGGGGCCATGCAGTATATACTTTTACGGAGTAGGGCAGTTTTAGCAGCCTTCAAACAAAGACGCATGTTGTCTCGTCTTTGGCGTTGCACAACTTCGTCCAAACGTGTAAATCGATTAGGATTTAATTTTACGAATAAAGCAACTTCTAATATGTATAAACAAGGTAGTGTTAAAATTCTATGTTTTTTAAAATATGGCAGGCAACTATCAATCGGTTCGAGTTTGAACATAGCCCTTATACAGCTTTTTTGCGCTTTAAAAGCTGTTTCTCTTTCAGTAGAATTTCTCCAGAAAATAATTCCATACCGGAGGTGGGTTTCTGCTATACCGTAGTAAGCAGTAAGGAGCGCCTCTATATCTACTGTTGCTGACAATTTATATAATGCATATGCAGATTTATTAATTTTTTTACAAAGAGTATTAATATGTGTTTTCCAATTTAGGCTTTTGTCTATTTCGAGACCTAAAAATTTTGTAGTTTCAACATTTTGCACAACCTCATTATTGAGTTGAATGTTGAGTGTCATGCAATGAGTTCGTTGATTAAAATGTATAATTTTGGTTTTGTTTATGTTAATTTTTAAATTATTTGAATCCATCCAGTTAATAACTAATTTTAAAGCATTATGAATATCAGTTTCATACGTCTCTACATTTTTGCACGGTACTGTCACTGTGCTGTCATCTGCAAATAGTGTCAAAGGTTGTTCAATGCTTTTAGGTAAGTCATTAATGTATAGTATGAATAGGAAAGGTCCCAGAACACTCCCTTGTGGCACGCCAAATGAAACCATGCGCTCAGAGGAATGAAATATTTCTTCCTTCGCATTAGCAGTATTAATATGATTAATTTCTGTTATTTGTTTTCTATTTTGTAGATAAGATTCTATTAGATTTAGGACGTTCCCTAAACAAGTTATTGGTGTGTTAAGTTATTGGTTTAGGTACAAGTTATTGGTGTTTTTTTTTTATTTATTTTTTATATTCTTTTATTCTTTTTTTAATATTTTTTATAACTTTTTTTATACGTAAGAACATTTTTATACACATAATACAGTAAGTGAGAGAGAAAGATTCTAAGATTTTAAATTTCGGACAATAATCATTTGAAGACTGCAAGCTAGCATTACATTACGCGGACTTAAGAAGTGCCAGACCCATGAGCGTATAGCGACTAGCGAGTAATGAGTAATGTATTGTATTACGTGATGTGATGCGTAATGCATTAGTGTGTCGCGTAATGTTTAATGTGATATTATCCATCCGAGTAATATTACTTTGTGATATCAAGCGCATTACTTACACATCACTACAGTGCTTAAAGTGAAGCGGGTTTATAAGTAAGAATTTCGTTAATCAATTGATGAGAAATTGATTAAAGTTTTCTGAGTTTGACCGCTAATTTTCAAAAGATATAAGTTTGTAATACCTATTACCTTATTTGTGTTGAACATGGAAGCCAATTCCAAAAGAATAAGATCTTGCAATTGGACGGAACGGGAGAAGGTATTATTTATTAGCTGACTAATCTTTGTTGTTGATAGTTTCATGCCTGAATTCTTTTTAACTAACTTCTCATTTGTATAATTTCAGACAGTGCTTAGAATGTTGGTGCTGAAGAGAATTGAGATCATTGAAAATAAAGACACTACTACTAAAACAAATGCGGCCAAAAAGATAGCTTGGGAGGAGGTGTTGTCATGGTGATTTAGCATTTTCCTTTTGGCTTGGAATATGTAGGTTCACCTACTGATTTACTTTATTTAATTTCTAACTAATTTAATTTCAGTTTTAATGCTATGAATTTAGGATTCCAACGGGACATAAATCAACTCCACAACCAATGGCGAAATATGAAAAATCATGCCAAGAAAATGGCCATGACTAGTGGAGAATCTCATATAGAACATGAGGACCATGATATCATGAACTTATTTACTCAGGAATTCACTGATGATAGCAATATTTTTGATAGTGATTCAGTTTTTGCAAAACAGGTATATTTAAACATGTTATATTTTAGTTTATTTCATTTAAAGTTGCATTGAAAGAGAATGGATGGCCAGATGAATTGATAAAGGGTTTTAAATTAAAAAAATAAATACATACAATTTGTTTAGTTAAATTATATTTTCAGCATGTTAATATCAAAGCTCCGGGAGAAATTGAGGATGTTGTAAATTATGAAGTGGTCACAATACTGCCTGGGAAAGACATTCCAGCACCTTCAGCACCAGAAACTGAACAAGTTAAAAGGAATAGAAAACATAAATTTAAGTATGAGTCTTTTTATATTTGACATGGGAAAAGTTTGAGAACAGTTCGGAAATGAAGGGCAAAGAAGATTAGCAGGACTGGAAGTAAACCGGCTGGTCCCCGAACACAATATTATGTCTTTGTATTGCATACCATTTTAGGCCTTTTCACCTGATTGTATAGTGGTCGCTACCCTCATGGTCATTAGTTGACCTACCGTCAAGCAAAAGCAAAGGATAGAATTGTGTGGCTACGCCCTTGATCCTTACAAGTATTTATTATTTTAAACAGGTTATAAACCAAAAATTACAAAATTTTATATTTGCAGTATACATGTTATAAGTCTGAAGCCCAATTATGGAAGGAATTGTATTCTTAAGCCTTGGAATCCATACATTCATAAATCCATAATGTTTTAGAAGCTATGACTAATAAACAAACTTGAAGATTTTATATACAAGTATAAATGATTACATTTGTATTATATTTTGACAGATCCAAGGATGACTGCTGTAGCTCAAGTCACAAGCACCAAATGTATGTGCTCGCGAAAAAATCGAGGCAGGATGCCATGCTACGCGACCAAGAAGCCCATGAATGCAAGATGAACTATGAAAGAGAGTTTCATGAAAAAAGAATGGCCATATTGGCTCTGGAAGAAAAATATTGGAAAGCCAAAATTAATAAACTTTAGAAAATCATACTTTTAAGTATCTTTGTGCCTAACCTAATTTTGTAAATAAATATTTTAAGTATAAAAAAATCTATAAATATTATTAAATTTCCTTAACCAACAAGTATCTAAGTAACAGCTTACTGGGGCAGGCTTTACAACGGTTGTAACGATGTCATTTAGACAGCGTCACATGACCTCAAAATTTAAATAGTATTTAAGAAAATAGTCTGACTGTATACTCAAAATCTAAAAATTTAATGTCAGTTGAATGTCAGTTGGTTTGTCACGTTTGGCAGTTGTCATCTGTCACTTCACTTTTCTTTTTGTTCGCCGAGCAAGATGGCTTAATTTGGATCCTTCTAGTAAAATATAATTTTTAAATAAACATATACGGACGTCATGTCCTGAAATCAATACAAACGAGCTGCATTAGCAGGTAAGTAATAAGATTGAGATGGATTTTGCCCCATCGAGATGACGCTCTCGAACGTGCCATGCTAACCAGCCATTTTCTTTTGTTTTAGCTCGTTACTGTATAATATAATTTTCGTTCCTCAATATGTAACTTCGTAACTCAAGATTTAATTATTTGTTAGTAAAGAAAATATTGTCATAACCTCCACGTAAGCATGAAATAAATTATACAAAGAAGCACGTGCGGATTTTCTTTAATACACCACACCCTACGGCCACATGGATCCTCAGCACTGGCCTTGAGATTCGAAGGCCAATGGCTACCGCAGACTATCCGAGAGCAACGATGACGACGATCCAGGACAACGGCGCCCGATTTTTTTTTTTTTACAAGTAGGTCCAGGAACGAGCGAAGAGGTCACCCTACATCCAGACCCACGTCGTCGGCTTCAAACAGCTTCTTTCCCGCTACAATGACGCCTAGAGAAGGTTAAGTCGTTACAATGTCGCCAAGAACAGGAACATGAATAGTGGAAAATAAGTGGACCGTAGTGCTTAAGTGACAATTTTAGTTTTTTTTTTGGTAAAAGTTAACATTATAGACATAGATTCACGGCCGAAGAGAAACTGTAAGTAGTTTTAATTATTAAGATATATTCTCTTGTTGTTTTGACTTAAAATTAGACAAATGATACATTGTTTTAGAGGTTATGTACAAAAGTATGTACATTATTTTGTGAATTCAATACTTTCATAAAGAAGTATTGTTATATATTGTTATTTTGAGCTTAGATTTCTATGTGAGATACATACTTACTTAGTTTTGTTGATATAATCTTACATTATGGCGGATAAGGAGTGTGTGAAGGATACTGTAGCTGCTGAGAAGGTTGCAGAAAGTTTAGACTTAAATAATATGAGTTTGTTAGATGTGTCATATAACACAAATGTAAAAGCAAATAACACATCAACATCAGAGTCATTGAACATGAACAACTGTAGACATAATTTTTGTTTGAAACCATTTGATTTTTCCAAACTTAAACTGACATATGATGGGAAATCTTGCCCAATTGAGTTTCTTAATAGGTTGCAGGAACTCAAACCTGTTAAGAACTATACAGACCAACAATGTTTTGCTGCTTTGCCTGTGCTTTTGACAGATTCAGCTTTGAAGTGGTATCGAGGAAAGAGAGATGAGATTTTTGGATGGACTCAATTTTCCTTAGAATTAGAACGTCAATTTTCAGCTACAGACTATCTGTACAAGTTAGAAGAAGAAATAAGAACTAGGAAACAAAAACCTAGTGAAAGTCTCAGTGAGTTTATAATTGAAATTATGCATTTATCTTCCAAATTAGTTAACCCTCTTAGGGAACCTGTTTTATTAGATATTATTAAACACAACATGCTGAACAAATACTCTTTTCACCTTATAGGTAGATCCTTGTCCACTTTAGAAGAACTCAAGCGGTTAGGCAAAGATATAGAACAATATCAGTCCAATAAACCCATTAATAATTTTAGGTCAACACATAATAATAATAATAAAAATAGTAAATTTGTTGAAAAAGTAGATTCTTCCCTAGTTTGCTTAAAGTGTAAGGCTACTGGACATTCTTATAGAAGCTGTACTAAGTTTTCCGGAATTTGTTGTTTTTCCTGTGGCAAACGCAACACTTTGACAAAAGATTGCAGTCAATGTAAACAAAGTGTTCCTTCAGATATCGTTCCAAAAAACGAGTGAGGGGGCGCGTCAGAATGCTTCTTGATGGAAAAAGTGTCGTGTACTCGCCCAAGACAAATAAAAATATAAATAAATTAAATTGTTCTAACCTACAAAAGGACATAAGTTCTTTTTCAAATTTAATTAAAGAGGATAATCGCCCTTACTTGTCATTTTTTGTTAAAAATAGAGAATTTTTAGGAATGGTTGATAGTGGAGCTCAAGTTAGTATTTTTGGAAATAGCTCCCATATAATTTTTGAACAGTTAGGCTTTTCTTTGGATGTGTCTGAGGTATCGATATCGAGTGCTGATGGGAAATCACAATCGGTTATAGGTACAATGCGAATACCAGTTAGATGTTTGAATAAAACTAAATTTATCAATTTCATTGTATGTCCTTCTATTAGGAGTAACATCATTTTAGGAATAGATTTTTGCAATATTTTTAGTATTTTAAAAAGAATAAATAAACATATTAGTTTTGTTAATTCAGATGGAAACCCATTAGAAATATCTTCTGTAACCTCTATGACAGATTTAACACCACCACAGAAGACACGTTTAGATAATATTGTTAGATTGTTTGAAGAAATTTCTTATGAGAAAAAAGGTTTAGGTAAAACTGATTTAGTTAAACATAAAATTAATACTTTTGGAGAACCTATTAAACAGAGATATTATCCTTTGAGTCCTGCTATGCAGAAGAAATTAAATGTAGAAATAGATAAAATGCTAGCAGAAGGTATTATACAGCCATCTAAATCACCATGGTCTAGTCCCTTAGTTCTTGTTAATAAGAAAGACGGATCGCTTAGAGTTTGTTTAGATTCGCGTAAATTAAATTCAGTAACTATTAAAGATTCATATCCATTACCTTATATTTCCAGAATTTTAGTTAATCTTAGAGCAGCTCGCTTTCTTTCTTCCATAGATCTTTCTAAGGCATTTTTTCAAATTCTTTTAGAGGAATCTTCACGGGAGAAGACAGCTTTTGTTGTGCCAGGCCGCGGATTAATGGAATTTGTTCGTATGCCATTTGGAGTCACAAATGCTCCAGCTGAGCTACAGAGATTGTCAGATCGCTTGTTTGGTCCTGAATTTGATAATAATTTGTTTTGTTTCCTTGACGATCTGATATTAGTAAATCAAGACTATGAAAGTCATATTGTATTGTTAGAAAAAGTCTACAAAAGGCTGAAAGATGCTGGACTTACTATAAACTTAGGTAAATCAGAATTTTGTAAAGATAAATTAAAATATTTAGGCTATGTAGTTGATAAGGATGGACTGCATACAGACCCATTAAAATTAGAAGCCATTAGAAGTTTTCCTATTCCCAAATCTGTTAAAGATGTTCGTAGTTTTGTTGGTATGTGCTCTTATTATAGACGTTTCATTTCAAATTTTAGTGATTTAATTCAACCTTTGACAAAATTAACTCATATTAAAAGAAACAGTAAGGCTAAATTTAATTGGACAGAAGATGCTGATTCTGCATTCAATAAATTAAAAGAAATTATGACTTCTGCCCCGGTATTGTTATGCCCTAATTTTGATAAACCTTTCTCCATTCATTGTGATGCCAGTGGTGTTGGTGTCGGTAGTGTTCTAATGCAAGATGATGAAGATGGACATTCACATCCTATAGCTTATTTTTCTAAATTACTTTCCAAAGCTGAACAGAATTATAGTGTTACAGAAAGAGAATTATTGGCTGTTTTGTTATCAATTGAACATTTTAGACCTTATGTTGAAGGTACTGAATTTACTGTAGTTACAGATCATGCTAGTTTAAAATGGTTACAAAATCTTTCTAATCCCTCGGGTAGGCTTGCTAGGTGGGCTACTCGTTTATCACAGTATAAATTTAATATAATTCATAAAAAAGGTAGTTCTCATACTGTTCCTGATGCTTTATCTCGAGCAGAAATTAGTGTTATAACTTTAGTGTCTGATGATATTCATGATCAATGGTATAGAAAGATGTATGAAGATTGTCAAAAATATCCCTCTAGATTTAAAACTTTTAAAGTAGAAAATAATATTCTTTATAAATATGTTAAACCTAAAAATAGTTTGTCTCAATATTTGGCATGGAAGATAGTTATACCCCGTGAGGAAGTATTGAATACTATTCGTGACAATCATGATAGTTTAAACTCTAGTCATTTTGGAATTCATAAAACAATAGAAAAACTTAAACTACATTATTATTGGTTAAAAATGTTTAAAGATGTAAAAGAATATATTAGTAAATGTGAAGTTTGTAAAGCTTACAAACATTCCACTTCACCTCCTTTAGGAATAATGAGTAATCCTAAATCCGTTGAACGACCTATGACCATGTTATCTTTAGATTTAGTAGGACCTTTACCTCGTTCATATTCTGGTCATAACTTTATTTTGTCTGTAGTAGATGTATTTTCTAAATTTTGTTGGATCTTTCCTTTACGTAGTGCTACATCTCAAGTTATTATAAAATCCCTTGAGAATGATATATTTTTAAAATTTGGTTGTCCAAAAATAATTGTTTGCGATAATGGTACTCAATTT
Source organism: Schrankia costaestrigalis (assembly GCA_905475405.1). NCBI lineage: Eukaryota > Metazoa > Arthropoda > Insecta > Lepidoptera > Erebidae > Schrankia > Schrankia costaestrigalis. The sequence continues at coordinate 19,319,306 of FR997826.1, forward strand.
ACTTCCAAGATATTTGTAGAATTTTTGAAAGGATATAATATACCTAAAATATTTTATAATACACTTTATACTCCTCAAAATAATCCGGTAGAGAGGTTCAACAAAACGATAGTTACCTGTATTTCATGTTATGTATCAAATGATCATAGAACTTGGAGTAAATTTATTCCACATGTTCAAGTCGCTATAAATAGTACTGTTAATTTAGTCTCTGGTTTTACACCTAATTTTCTTATGTATGGTCGTGAAATAATATTAGATGGTTCTTTACATAAATTTTCCTCCTTGGACGATTTGTCCAATATAGATATTGCAAAACCCGATGGTTATGGTAACTTATTAGATTCACTTAAAGATATTTTTCTTAAAGTGGTTAGTAATTTGGCTAAATCTTATAAAAAGAATGCCAAAATTTATAATTTAAAACGAAAAGTCATTTCCTATGATGTTGGGGATATTGTATGGAGGAGAAACTTTGTACAATCCAACGCACCTCATTTCTTTTCTTCCAAGTTAGCACCTAAATTTGTAAAATGTAAAATAGAGAATAAAATTTCTAATAATGTTTATTTACTTCGTGATGTAGATAAAAACACATCAGGGAGATACCATATTAAAGACATATTGAAAGCTTAATGCATAATAAATAACTTATTTATTTGGTTTCTTAACTTTTTATTCAAAATTATTAAATCAAATTTCACTTGGTTCTTCTTGTGCGTTTTAGAATTAGCGGAGTTGTAAGATGAAGAATGAGAGATGAATGATAGGTCCGCAACTGAATGATGAAGTATGAGGTAACTGAAACAAGAGAAAGGATCTGTGATTTAAATTTATAGTGGTATCTGTATTTGGCTTATCTTTTGGAAAATAATATTTGGTAGTTTAGCTTACAAGAAAGGAAGGATTTGTTGTGCTTATTAACTTTATAGGATCTTATATTATTTTTGGGGTCTTTTTTCTTTATAAGATCTTTTGTTGTTTGTATAAAGGTATTAGATCTTTTTGTTTTGTTTTTATAGATCTTATAAACCTTTGAAGATCCTAAATTATCTTTCATTAGATCCGTTGATCTAAAGAATAGATAACTTGTATTATATTTTGGATTTTGTCCTATTGATTAGTTCAATAAGATAGAACTTTTGTTGGTAATTGTTAACTATTTGTTTGTTTTTATGTTCTGTGTTTAGTTTAATGTCTTTTAGAATTACTACACGGACATGACTTTAATAGGAAACGATTCCAATCGTTCTATTTTCTTTTTCCCAGTCGAGTTTCCTCGTACTGTTGGTGCTTTTATGCAAGTTCCTACTTGTTTTGTTTTTTCATTTTTGAGACGAAGCCTTTGCTTTGTTATTTGTCTACCAGACGACAGTTGTTCGCTCTGTGGTTACGCTTTCAGCCGTTGCTGTAAAGTTTTTTTTCCTAGTCTGTTGACTGAAGGGCAGACGATGTTCCTATTGGTAACTCGTTCTTTTTTTGTCCTATGCGATTATTTATTGTACGGCGATGGTGCCCAGTACATTAAATCAGTAGTATTCCATAGCACATTATTTTTTTGGTATAAGTCCCTTGACTTATTTTATAAAACAGACGTAGTTCAGTTTTGTTACTCGTTCTGGTTTACAATTTTTTTGTCCTATGAGATTATTTATTGTACGGCGATGGTGCCCAGTACATTAAATCAGTAGTATTCCATAGCACATTAATTTTGTTAGTTCCTAAGTCTTTTGGCTTATATTAGTTTATAATAGACTTAGTTCAGTTAGTAAATTGTTCTAGTTTGTTATTTTTTTTGACTCTATGCGATTATTTATTGTACGGCGATGGTGCCTAGTACCTTAAATCAGTTGTATTCCATAGATCATCCCTTTGTTTGTTTTGAGTCTTTTGACTTACATACTCACTGTGTTAGACTGAAGTTATTTTAGTAACTAGTTCTATTTTTAATATGTCTATGCGATTATTTATTGTGCGGCGATAGTGCCTAGTACATTAAATTAGTTGTATTCCATAGTACATAATTCAATTTGTTTGAAATTTTTTGACTTAATCCCTATTATTTCTTAGACTGTGTCTTAGAAAATAATACTTAAATTTTAAATTTCTGGATAGATTTTTAGACCTTTTGGTTTTGTCTAATTTTAATTAGATAAATTTTTTGTTTTACTTCTTTGTATAGTAAACCTTTTTGTATACTTAGTAAATTTCTTTGTATAAGTAAACTTCTTTTGTAGAACATTTAATCTCTTTTAGTTATGCTTGTTGTTGTTATAAAAATAACTTTGTTTGCGTTATTTTTATAAAATCTTAGTAAGGGGGAAATGTAACGATGTCATTTAGACAGCGTCACATGACCTCAAAATTTAAATAGTATTTAAGAAAATAGTCTGACTGTATACTCAAAATCTAAAAATTTAATGTCAGTTGAATGTCAGTTGGTTTGTCACGTTTGGCAGTTGTCATCTGTCACTTCACTTTTCTTTTTGTTCGCCGAGCAAGATGGCTTAATTTGGATCCTTCTAGTAAAATATAATTTTTAAATAAACATATACGGACGTCATGTCCTGAAATCAATACAAACGAGCTGCATTAGCAGGTAAGTAATAAGATTGAGATGGATTTTGCCCCATCGAGATGACGCTCTCGAACGTGCCATGCTAACCAGCCATTTTCTTTTGTTTTAGCTCGTTACTGTATAATATAATTTTCGTTCCTCAATATGTAACTTCGTAACTCAAGATTTAATTATTTGTTAGTAAAGAAAATATTGTCATAACCTCCACGTAAGCATGAAATAAATTATACAAAGAAGCACGTGCGGATTTTCTTTAATACACCACACCCTACGGCCACATGGATCCTCAGCACTGGCCTTGAGATTCGAAGGCCAATGGCTACCGCAGACTATCCGAGAGCAACGATGACGACGATCCAGGACAACGGCGCCCGATTTTTTTTTTTTTACAAGTAGGTCCAGGAACGAGCGAAGAGGTCACCCTACATCCAGACCCACGTCGTCGGCTTCAAACAGCTTCTTTCCCGCTACAATGACGCCTAGAGAAGGTTAAGTCGTTACACGGTATACGTATAAGAACTCCATCTAATCCAAGCAGTATTTGTTTTGTAAGTTTTTAATTACTACCTAGAGGAAGAAATGCTTGATTTAGGGCCCTCGCTCATGGCAGGATTGTCTATATTTATACATACATACAAATTTATGCGACACCACAGTTTTTCGCACAAATGATTTAAATAAAACAACTTTATTTCAGTATTTAGGCATTTTTATCACAATTAACAATAATTTAAAACAAGTTTACAGCTTAAGAATATGGTAACCAGAAGCTAGGCACTTAGTGAAAATTTTAACTATTACAACTACTTATACTTTTTTTAAATAAATAGGTAATTACAATACGCACAATCTAAGATGGCCGGCTAGAAGTTGCTGCGAATGGCAGATGTTTATGGAATTAAATGGCGGAAACAGGGTATTTTCTTAGTGATTGTATATGCGCGACCGTTTGTAAGCTAACTTTAGGCCAGCCGGCAGATTGCGCAAATTGTAATGTTTAGTTAAATGTAAAAAAGCATTTTTAGAAGAAATGGGAAATTAGTAACAACAGCCAAAAATGTATAGATCATCTTATGATATCCAATTATCGTGGTGACCTTTTTAAGTAAAAGATATGCATTAGATAGGCCATACTAACTACTTGCTAACTATTATTACTTGATTCTAATGCGCACATAATTTTGTCAGAGTATCTTAGTAGATAATACAAAACTTCCCTATATAGCGCCTGTGTAGACAAACATACATTTTGTTCCCAACACCGACCTAACAAACACGCGGAAATATAATACTAAAAATTTAAGTAACACACGACACATCAACCTTAATTCCTTGTAATAAGACACATTATTGAATGTACAGCTTTATGTGGTCGAGTGCGTGCGTGAATCTCATCTAAAAGTATAAAAAAGTGAATAATTTTTATACTCTTAAAATCGTTTTACAAAATACTACTAATCACACAAATAATTTTAAGACAAAAAGTTTAATATCTAAAATCTTAGGCCGTTTTTTTATTAAATTTCTACAAATTATTAAGCGAGTTAATTTAAGATTAAGTTTAAATTTTGAATTTATATTAATTCTAAGTAATAAAATAAATCACGAATAGCGAATGACTGTTATACAATTACAATTTTTATAACACAACCATTAGTTCATGAAATTACCTTTAAGAGCCTTATATAATACATGACATAGGTACCTTACCAATAGTAGGTAAAGACTTAAAAAGTGCTACAGTATAGGCTACAAAAATACTAATAAACCACAATAAATAAAGTAAATTACTGACGTCATAATAATATTTCTAACAATTTCATTTTTAAATGTGTGCAAACAACCAGAATAATACATGCATAGATATACAATTAGGTCTGCCGATGGCAACATTTAAAACATGCGTTTAAGAACATCTTAAGTAAGTAAGCTAAGTTCTAAACAAATTACATAAGTTATGTAAGTATATAAATTTCTGGCATTCAACAAAACAATTCATTTTAAGCATGTATTATATATTTCCCTTTCCACTCCATGCCACGGACTAAATCATCTTCACGAATATTTTAAAACTATTATTTGCCATGTTTATGGGTTTAAAAAATGACAATTTAGAAGAAATATAATTATAAGTAGCTAATGACGACCTCTGTGGCGTATTGGTTATTTAACATGACTGCTACGCAGAGGTCTCGGGTTCGATTCCCGCTCAATGCAAATCTTTGTTTGCATGAACATGATTGTTTGCATTGGTCTGGGTGTTTTATATGTATAATATGTATGTATTTACAAAAAAAAAGTATTTAAGTATGTTTATCCGTTGTCTAGTACCCATAGTACAAGCTCTGCTTAGTTTGGGACTTGTTGTGTGAAAGTGTGAGCAATTACACGTAATGATTTACAACTTCATTCGTCTAAATTGTCATGTAGGTAGGTACACAAATTTGGATAGAGATTCGATAATTTATTGAGAACTGAGATACTATCATAGATTGAGGTATTATGTTTACACTGTAAGATACTAGAGATTACAGGTTTCTGTAAAAAGCATGAACCATATTTTATTTGTTTTGAAAAGGTTTACACTTTTAACTTTTGTAAATTATTCAATCACTAATATCGATAAAATTTATGGCTCATGTTAATAAAAAGCTAAGCATTGCATTAAATCTAAAGAGAACTGAACCTCTTCTTATGAAATGTAATACTATTTAACACAAAAACTAAACTAATATAAACCGTTTTATATTAAATTTTCTTTTAAAACTTTATCATAATTTAATTTCATGAATGAATCATATTTTTATCCACATGGCAATACATTAACTGAGAAGGGCTATTAAAAAGGCGAAAAATCAATATACTCAATCGTATACTAAAAAACCTTTCAATTAAAATATACTTAAATTAAATTACAAAGCATTAACATCCGCAAATACGTAAATAAATCCCACAATAATTACGTAATTAATGATACATTTGATCGTTAATTAATTAATTAAAAACGCACAATAGGTACAACAAAATTAAAAATACTTTTGCATAATGTGAGTATCAAAAGTATTACGTAAGTATTTATATTTTCAAGTATAATAAATAACTAATGTATACAACACTCAAAGAGGACGGTAACTACTTTGTTATATAAGTAAATATTAAAAGTAATCGGGATATGAACGTGGCATACTATTTTACCTTGACGTTTCGGCACAGGTTACACTAAACGTGGTCTCAAGCTAACAGTATTCAATCTTTAATAACAGGCTGGGTTAATGTACAGTCAGCCCCAACAGTCGCTCAACACATTATAAATTCCAAAACTGATGAACACTAAAAATGTCATAAGTCAGTGTCGCAACAAGAGTTCAGAATAAGCTTTACATACGAAGCGACCATAACACGCTGAACATGGTTATTCCAAATGTATCTGAACACTAGTATTCCAAAAGTATCTGAACACCAGTATCTCAAAAGTAGCTTTATGAAATTTTTAGTGTTCAGCAGTTTTGGAATTTAAAATTTGTTCAGCCATTTTTGGGTCTGACTGTACTATTAAATTTTATGATTAATAACCAGTTAGTTGAATACTACGCACGGCCAGGGAAACCTGTGCTTAAACGTCAAACAAAATAAAGGGAAATAGCATGCTGCGTTCTTATACCGTTTAGGTTTAATATTTATAATAATGCAACGCGATAGTTTAAAAGTTAAGTATAATAATTATTTACAAACATTAACCCCCTTACTCATAAACGCCCTCTTTAATTTTAGCCCATTGATTAACTTAAATTCATAAAATTTCACTTGGAAAAATCTCGCTAAACAGTGATTACATTTAAGAGGCGTTTATGAATAAGGGGGTAAATCCAAAGTGTTAAACAATAGTTTACAATTTTAAACATTACTTTGTAATAATCTTTGGCATGCTCGATTTAATATTAACATGACAGTAGGCAGAAGGACGATTTGGTCAGGGCGGTATGATATCAATGTACGAGATAAGATAGGTTGTGTTAAATCATAATTGGAATGTAATTTATTCTTACAATATGTCTTTTGTAATATTAAAGTATGATGTAACATGAATTAATTTGTAAGTCAATAGCAAAAAACCTTTTTATCTCGTTAACAGGTTGACTGTCCCGCCAATAGGAAGTAAAATAATATTAATGCATCATAATATGATACACGGGACGGTAAAATGATTAGATAAACCCCCTTACTCATAAACGCCTCTTAAGTTTAATCACTGTTTAGCGAGATTTTTATTACGAAAACCAACTTTATACCAAACAAAACCGTAAGAATTTAAACTAAAAAATTGACTAAAATTTAAGAGGCGTTTATGAGTAAGGGGGTTAATGTCCTACTATAAGAGCCAGCTTTAAAATAATAATACAAAATAATCTGTAATACCCATATAAATAAACTTAATTAGTGCAAATAAGTAAGCAAATTTAAAAAAATAATTAAAATGATTGAATATTTAAGTAAAATAACTTAAAAACTAAAAATACTAAGAATCTTACTAAAATATAATTTACATGACAAGTATACTACAAGTGTTTATGTCTGGGTGTTATTTATGTACTACACGGTCACATTATCTAGAGACCTCGCTGGAATGCGAATTTGCGTCCCGTTTTCCTTTCAACCCCCGCGCTCGCCACGGGCGCATCAGTGATACGTCCGACGCGACGTGACGTCATCGACGCCAGGTCTCGAGATAATGTGACCGGGTATTAGGTATAATATTTATTTGAACATAAAAAAAACCTAAAAAAGTTAGTTTATCAATTATCTAGTACCCACATTACAAGTTTAAGTTAACTAGTTGTCAATAAATGAATATTCCGGGTCCCCCTAGAACATTTTTAGAGTAACTTCGTTTTATGAGACGCCCAACAATACTATAACAAACTTTAGATTGTGGTAGCATCAATCTGTAAAATTGTTCTAGGGAACCTGGACTAGAATGCATAAGGCAAAAAAAAAAAATCAAATCGGTTCAGCCGTTTTCAAGAAATCAGATAACAAACTAAAAAAATACAACCGAATTGAGAACCTCCTCCTTTTTTTAAGTTGGTTAAAAAGAAAATATTGATAGCAAACAAATTCTATAAAAACATAGTTCGACAGGCTTAAAATCATTATCGATACCTGTTTTCATACTGACTTTCTTGGACTAGGGTTACCTACAATAAGTATTGATAGATTAGTCTTAACACCTACTAAAGACTTTAATGGACAAGTATTAAATAACTTTTAAATTAATTAAAATACTAAAGATATAATAAAGATCAAATACAGATCCGAAATTAATATCACAAACTATTAATCAACCCTCCAAAATTCTACAATACAGATAATATAAAGAGTTAGTGTCTAGCCATAATTATCGACCCGGAATCGACTTAAGCCGATATAAGACGGCCGGCTTGAAGTTGTTGCAGTTGGCTGCGGGGGGCGTGGGAAGTGGGTGTTTTATTTGTTCCTGTAGATGCGCGAACTTCTCTGATAGCTAACTTTAGGCCCGTTGAGTTAGTTGGCGAGTACTGTACTCGACTTTCGTTCGTTTTACAGTCGAAGCCGATGTCAATGGTAAAAAACACTCTTATTGCATAGACATAGAGGCGGTTTTTTTTAAAGATAACTTCCGCACTATTTTGCTCTATTTTGCGGGGACTTTTACAAACATTAATTTAACGGGTACAAAGAATATCGAGCGAGACTCAGGACAATAAATTGTAGTAATAGAAATCTCGACGTCGTGCAGTTTCGCGACCGTCGCGCCTCTAGCCAGTTAAGGAATGGTATCAGTACCCTTATTTCTTTGATATAAAGGCTATTTTGACCGGTCTCAGTCGATTCAGTGTCGATAAAAGGGAGACACCCTTAGAAACCTTCTAGCTGAGATGCATTATGTTTCACTAAATCTAGAGCAGCAGGTTGTCCTGATGTTTGATGCTGTAGAGGAGCCGTGTAGCGTCACTGTGTCGGGATGGTGAAGCATACCTAGCTCCTTCTCTGCTCTTTGCTCTAGTTCTACCCACCTGTAAAACAAATAAACAATCAATTACATAAGTAATGTTTACATTTTTTTCATTTAAGGAATGATGAGATAAGAATACGTTGTGGTCTGGAAGATGATATAGTGACCAAAATCGAGAAAGGAATGTTGAATGAACGATGAGCTTTTGACGAAACAAGTATACAAGGCTAGTGTGAAAGGATTAGTCGGTGCGGGTAGGTCACGGAAAACATATTATGCTGAGGTTGCATATTGGAGAAGGGCCATTTAAAGAGCACTCGTAACCGACGCGCATGTATGACTCGCTTAATGAATGTGGATGAGGCCCAAGCTGTTTGCCAGGATCGTGACAAGTGGCGTTCTGTTGTCCCTGCCTACCCCTGACGGGATAAGGCGTGAATTTATGTATGTATGTATGTTTACATAGGTTTTTTTTTATTAATTTTATATTTTTTAAAATAAAAACCTTAATTACTTAATCAACTTTGATAAAATTTCTAAGGGAGCAACTTGAAAGTATGACCCTATTTTTGAGGACTTTTACAATACCCTTGGGATGAGATGGGATTGTGAAGCCACGAGGAGATTGTATATTTGTTAGAGTTTTTCAATTCGAAACCAGTTTTCGTATAAGTACTACTTTGAACTAGTCAAAATAATTTTAAATATTTTTAACGAATATTTAAATAAAAAAAATTTACTTGTAATTTTAAAGAGGCAAGAAAGTATTCAAAAACTTTATTGATAATCTCGGAACTAACAACGTTGACGAGAGAGACTACAGTGGACAATTACCCCCTTTACTCATAAACGCCTCTTAAATTTAGTCACTGTTTAGCGAGTTTTTTATTAGCAAAACCAACCTTATGCCAAACAAAACCGTAAGAATTTAAGCTAATCCATTGACTAAAATTTAAAAGGCGTTTATGAGTAATGGGGTAACTGTCTAATAGAGTATCAATATTATATAAAATACATAGGAACGAAGCTAATACAATGACAATAAGTCTGGTAACATAATAACGCGGAAAATATTAATTAATCTACGTGATAAGATTATGTAATAACAGATCTGATTACGTGACCAAAGTACATATAATAAGGATTATGAGTTTACGTTTTAAAGATAAGGTAATACTACAAGGTTGTTTGGGTTGTATCTAAGATTATTTCATTGTGAAATTATCCGTATAATTGTTATCTTTTTACCTGTCTCATTAAAGAGATAATCCGTGTGGTGACGGAGTAAGAATACAATGTCACCACCCCATCCCATGGGTGTCGTAAAAACCAAATATTCCTTTTTGATCACAATGTCTACACCGTAAAAATGACTTTGAAGGATTACGCTTAAAATGCATATTGAATAAGTAGCAAAATAACTTACTTTTAAAATGGCTACAAAGCAAAATGCCTCAAATCATAACGACTTAGTACTAATACACCTTTAAATGAAAATGACTTTGTAGTAAAATAGTTGAACATCACAATGTCTACGAAGTAACGCGACTTTAAAGGCAAACGTCTTTGTAGTAAAATACCTTTAAGTGAAGATGACTTGAAATCCAAAATACCTAAAATGCAAAACATCTTAGTAGTTTTATGACCAGAACTCTAAAATGCTCCAAATTACATTAAATAAAAGTACAAGCAATGTTCCAATTCACGAATGTTAATAATTATTTACAACATAATTCTTCAAATTCTGCAAAAGGAAGCAAAGGATTATTGTTTTAGTACCTATATTTAATTGTAAAGACATATTATCTAGGGCGTAGAAATCTTGTCCTTCTGTAACGACAGAAGGACAGAATTTCTGGATAGTACATTCCGTGTGGTGACGGAGTAAATTCCGTTTGGTAACGGAGTAAGAATACAATAAGTCACCACCCCATCTTATCCCATGGGTGTCGTAAAAACCGACTGAGGGACTATCCGTAAATATTATTTTCACGAAATAAAAAGAAGGAAAACTTGAATTTAAACCCTATACCAATCCGACTGGCCAGCGTGGTATTAGTAGACCAAGTATCCCTCCGTCACAGTAGGAGGCCTGTCTCTGCAGTGAGACATTATTGGGCTGTTATAATGATGATGATGACATACCGGCCCTTAACTATTTAAAAAAACGGAGTTTATCTACTATTTAATTTATTTGAAGAAACCTGATACTCGTCTGCTTTAGGAAATAAATAAATAGTAATAATTAAAGTAACATTTTATTTTATTTATTATTCACCAATAAAAGTAATTGTATACAAACAATATATAAAAAACTACGTTGATTATTAATTTGAGGTAATTTGAGGCAATTTGATTTATCGTCGTTTTTAATAGCGATGAATTATGATTCTTAGTCCTATGGCATATTGTGTATTATCCTTTATAGTCGTTTTAATTTTTGAGACATTATGCTGCATAGACAAGAAACAATGCAGGTGTATTGCAAATTAGGCAAAACACTTTAGAGATATTGATTTGAGGCATTTTGCTTCGTAGCCATTTTAAAAGTAAGTTATTTTGCTACTTAGTCAATATACATTTTATGCGTAATCCTTCAAAGTCATTTTACGGTGTAGACATTGTGATCAAAAAGGGACTAAGGGACTATCCGTGAATCAAAGCTCGGAACCGGTTTAAAAAATACCGCTTGATACCGGTTTATTTCGGTTTTCCTCCGAACTTTTCTTATGAACGTAAACGTTTTAAGAACTATATTTTTACCTAAATTAACCGGTTTATTTGACGAACGGCATGTCATGTTTAACCTGAGTAAAATCTAAACAGCGCGCGCCATTTCTTTAGGTATAGTGTGTCCGTATTAACCGGTTTTTAATGCTCTAAACCGTTTAATCCGATAAAACCTTTATTTAAATACTGTTCTAAATATCGGTTTAAATAAAACGGTTTAACGAACGAAACCGAATAAAGGTTTTGCGGTCAAGTACATAATAACGGTTTGAAAATTTAACCGGTATCCGAGCCCTGCCGTGAATATTATCTTTACGAAATAAAAAGAAGGAAAACTTGAAATTAAACCCTATACGAATCCGTCTGGCCAGCGTGGTATTAGTAGGCCAAATATCCCTCCGTTATGGGAGGAGGTCCGTCTCTGCAGTGGGACATTAATGGGCATATATGATGATGATAGTATATATACATCTACTGGGACATTAATGGGCATATGATGATGATACTATAAAAAACAGTTGTCTTTTCAGGTTTTTTTGCCTCAATGCTACTGCGATCCCTTCACAAGCGTCGTAGTGGCGAAAAGGCTTCGCGCAGTTATGACCTTTACCTCTGAACAGCCATAGAGAATGCCTCTACGACATTATTGTCGTTCTTCGCTGACGTCTCGATGTATGTGGCTATCTTGTTCTCATCGCACCATTGCTTCAGCTGATCGAATGATACCTCTCTGTCTTTTGATGATACATCAGACTGGAATAAGTTAAATGAAAAGGTAAGTATTATAAAAAAAATCCGCAAGTTAAGTTGGCGAGACGCAAGAGAGGGGGCTACTTCGTACTTAACTCGCCAAAAAATAGAATGGAGATCTATTCAAATCAGCTTAATCAACAACTTACTACTTAACTCGCTACTGTACTTCTCGATGTGTAAATCGGGCTAGGTTAAAAGGCACATTAAGAACGCGCCTTACGCAACATAGAGAATGTTAAGTTAGTTATTCCGATAAAATTCTTTACTTAATAACACAACTCTATCTGGTCCAGAACTAAGCAGAATTTAACGTACATACTTACTAGAATTTAAACTTTTTTGTAAATAGGTAAATAAAATATTATAGTCACGTAGACTAAGTTACAATACAAATACTCACGTTAATGTTAACAACAATTAGCAGTGTCCAAGAAAGGAAATCGCAATATCATGGTAATATCTAAATTATACTCTACAAAAAAAAGCAATTTTTAAGTATTTTTATCCATAGTCTAGTAACCATAGTTTAAGTTCTGCTTAGTTTTTGACCAGAGAGTGTCATGTAAATATAGTATGTAGTATGAGGAATTTTATATTATATTCGCCGGCTGAGGAGAGGCTCAAGGAATAAGCTATATTTAGACACACACTAATATTCTAAAACGAATATCAAGAACTAACTAATTTAAATCCTCTGTGGGTAGTCCATTTATCGAGGAAGGCCAAAAGGATCGTAATACATTATTTGGTCTGAGTAATGCATATGAAAAAGTATACTAAAATTGGTCAAATTCCTTTCAAGGGTTGTCATCAGCTATAACGTAATCTATACTAATATTATATAGAGGTAAGGTTGTTCTGTTTGTGAGTTTGTGACGTTGTAGAGGGTAATCTCTGGATATAATAAACCGATTTTAAAAATTCTTTCTGTGTCCATTTATCGGGATATGTCATAGGCTATGTAGTATCACGCTATGACTAAAAGGAGAGGAGCAGTAATGAAATATATTTAAAAAAGGGTCGCGTTTTTTTCGGTCGGCCGCCCAACAAAGTGGGCACGGGTCAGCTAGTAATAGGTAAAGTAAGTAGGTATAAATAAATAATCGTACTATAGTAAACTATTAATTTACCTTTCAAGGTAACATCGATCGCTTTATTGTACGCGAAAACACCTTGTCCTTGTATAAATAAATCATCTATTGTTGATTTCCCTCAATGCATTTTATTGATACAATTTTTTTTACCATATAAAAGAAAAATAAATCGGATATAGGAAATGGTCAAAACATTTTTTACTCTCTACGTGCTGGACGTGCCTTTTTTATTAATTTAGATCTTATTAGTTAAGCGCCGATTACACTAGACTACATGTAGTCTTCCTACATCATGTAGGAGACTACATGTAGTCTAGTGTAATCGGCGCTTAAGGGCTTGATCACGAAGCCCCTTCGGATGTTGTTACAAGATCAAAGATAAAAAATATTGATTAATATTTTATATTAGCTTGTGATGTGACCTCAGTCTGCTATAATCGTACATGACTTACTAAAGTGCAAACAAACACAAATGAAGGTAGGTATTATCTATACGCTACGAGATACACCGCATAAGGATTGTGGTAAACTTTGACGGTAACTTGCCCTCGACATGTAAAAGAAACCACGAGAACATTATACATTTTTCCCCTTTAATCCCCTTACTCATAAACGCCTCTTAAATTCTAGTTAATTGATCTAATTGTCGTAGCTTAAATTCATACGATTAACCCCCTTACTCATAAAAGTCTCTAAAATTTAATGCCTGTTTAGCGAGATTTTTATTAGCAAAACCAACCTTATGCCAAACAAAACCGCAAGAATTTAAGCTAATCAATTGACTAAAATTTAAGTGGCGTTTATGAGTAAGGGGGTCATACTTTAAAAAATTACGCTAAACAGTGATTAAATTTAAGAGGCATTTATTAGTAAGGGGGTTAGTTAAGACGGCGGGACATCGATGAATGAGGAAGGCTGAGGATCGTGGTGATATTTGGAGTTTAGTAGTTTTCGTGTGAAAGAATAATAAACATCCATTCATCCATCCTCACAAACTTTCGCATTTATAATATTAGTAGAACTAACAAATGACGCAATATCATTATTGTCGTGTCGCGGGAAGATCACTTAAACGACTTATTATTTAATTACTTAATTATATCTAACAAATGCAGACAAAGGCCTCCAAAATATTCTTCTTCAAGACTGTTATCAATACAATCTCTTTAAGGTAATGACGGTTTCATCATCATCATAACAGCCCATTAATGTCCCACTGCAGGACCGGGCCTCCTCCCGTGACGAAGGGATATTTGGCCTACTAATACCACGCTGGCCAGACGGATTGATATAGGGTTTAATTTCAAGTTTTCCTTCTTTTTATTTCGTAAAGATAATATTCACGGATAGTCCTTTAGTCGGTTTGTACTACACCCACAGGATGAGATGGGGTGGTGACATATTATGCTTTTACTCCGTCACCACACGGAGAACGTGTTTCCTATATAAGAATAATATAACAGAGGTTTTACATACCTTGTTCCCAACAACCATAAACGGATATCTATCTATGCCATTCTTCACACCCGCGTAATGCAGGAATTCGTTAAGCCACATTTTAATATTGGCGAAAGAGGTCCGATCGTCTATAGCGTAAGCAAGAATACATATGTCTGATCCTCTGTAGAACGGAGTCCTGAGTGATTTGAATCTTTCTTGACCAGCTGTGTCCCATACCTGAAAGAATATTATGATCTCATTAACAATAAAATATATATAAAATTCGAAGTACATAATCTTTAGATGCGGATGCGACGTTCTAACAACAAGATAAAGATTATGACGTAAAATCTTATTCACATTTGTAGCAGAAAGGTTGCTGAGACCCCTAACGCTGTGGCCAAACGACCTAGTTAGGACAGCGGGAAACTGATGGTTAAGGGAGTGATTGCATAATATAACCAGAAATCTGTCTGGTTATCTTGGTTTTAGTGTGTCAAGCTTCTCTCTTTCACTGAAGGAGCCAAAGGACAATTATAATCATGAAACATTATAGTGATTTTAATAACGCAACAATCTATGTTCCACAGATACTAGATAGTGCAATAGGTGAGTTTCGTAAGACCTCACAGATAAAATAATATGTTTGCTCTATGACAAAATGTTATGTAAAGAAATTTTGGAGGCTATATACACAATTCATAAAAGTATTTGCTTTTAGTTTTCCTCTTTATCTAGTATCTAAGATTTTTTTTTTAATATCTTACATACTTGTTATGGCTAAAACAAATAATTTCTCTCTTACTTACCTTAAATAGTTAGGATAACTGAAAGGATTTATTACTATGGGTATACAAAGCAAAGAAAATAGATGATAGGTTTTTTTATATTACTAGAAGAGCTCCTCCCATATAATAGTTTAAATTATAAGGAAGCAATAGTTACTAAAGTTCTACCTCAAGGTTAGAACTGATAAACAGTCACCACACCTCCATAAAACTTGAGAAGGTCAACTATCCAATCAATAAACAAAAAGTATCACTTTATAGCTCCAATAACTATTGCACCTGTGTTGTCTACACAAATTATCATCATCATCATCATAACAGCTTATTATTGTCCCACTGCAGGGAAGGGCCTCCTCCTGTGACTGAGGCATACTTGGCCTACTAATACCATGCTGGCCAAATGGATTGTTATAGGGTTTAATTTCAAGTATTCCTTCTTTTTATTTAGTTAAGATAATATTCACGAATAATCTCTTAGTCGGTTTTTACGACACCCATGGGTTGAGATGGGGTGGTAACATATTGTATTCTTACTCTAACACCACACGGAAAGCCACCACACAAATGATGTCAAGTGATATTGCATAAGTAGCTAGTGTACAACAAAGTCCACATGTTGGAAGAAGTATAATAACACAATCACAACAGATCTTTTTTAAGAGTTCTATAAACAGTTTAAAGCAAATTACTGTTAACATTCTTTTACTTACTGTCTCAGACACATAAAAATTACCATATATTGTTTTAAGTATTACTGTCATGCTGCCTTCAGTATTAAAGCAGAAGTTTGACAGAGTCAGTATCACACTCACACTTAAATGTTTATATAATTTTTGTATTTTAGATTCCCATCAGGGAGTGCAGTTAGCCTTAAGAAACTTCTCTGTTATGTTTCTTGCTATTAAAGCTAAGTGATCTGCAAGTGGTATGTACCCCTTCCAGATCACTTAGCTTCAATAACAAGAAAAACAATAATAGGATGTCCATTTAGATCAATTATCTTTAAAAGAAAGAAGATCCTTTTTATAGTTAGGTTAAACTGAAACTTTTAATTTATTTGGTGGTTTCATTACTTATATACCCCCTTACTCATAAACACCTCTTAAATTTAGTCACTGTTTAGCAAGATTTTTATTAGCAAAACCAACCTTATACCAAACAATACCGTAAGAATTTAAGCTAATCAATTGACTAAAATTCAAGAGGTGTTTATGAGTAAGGGGGATGGTGTCAAGAATCTACTAAGCGACACAACTAGCAAGAAAAAGAGGTACAAATAACAAGTTTCTATTTTATTAAATAATACAAACATTTCATCTAGCTAATCTAATAACTCCTGTTACTAGATTAGCTATCCAATTTCCATTGATAACAGGACACTTCATACAGAGGGCTATAAGGGCTAGTAAGAAAGTAATCACATTTAAAAGCCTTTGTTACAGACAGAATAAATCATAACAATTTCAAATAATAATAAACAAAATATTAGCCTCACCTGTAAAGTATATTGTTTGCCATTAACATCAAAACTTTTATTCATAAACTCAACACCAATCGTGTGAAAGCTGTGGTCGTCGAAGTGGTTCGATATAAATCTGCTCATTAAACATGACTTTCCAACACCACCTTCTCCCAGAATTACAATCTTCAATAAAGTACTTTTATTTGGTGTCCTGCCGTAAGCGCGGTCATTATCTTCAACCATTATGTCTAATCACATAGTCAGTATGCCGTTTCTTTTATTGTAGCAGCCTTGAGTGATTTAAATGAACACAACTAACACTAACACAGTTCAACAATAATTAGTGAGTCATTTATCAATTACTTAAATCGTTATAGTTCTTTACAAACGACTGAAATTCTTATCATGGAGATAATAGTATATAGTTGCTTAAGTTGGAATAGCTAATCAATTAAATATATAACAATTTAACACATTCCTATTTAAATACGTAAATAAAAAATATTACGAATTGACGCTTTTTCACAGCTGTTCAACGGAAATGCACTGAGTAAACTGAGGGGGTCTGTCAAAAGTGTCACAGTTACAATGGCATTGACGGTTGTGAATATTTTTAGTCGATTTAAAACACTGAAAAAATAAACCGAAATTAGAAGTTCAGTTTTTAATATCGATAATTTAACCAGAAAAACCGATATTTTATGCTAAAGAGTATAAAATAAATGTATTTTATTTATCACTATCTAAAAGCGCCATCTTTTATTCGCTGTAAGCAAACGCATTTCTTTTTCTTTTTTTAATGAACTATATTTTGAATAAATACATTTTCTTTTAAATATTTTACTTTAAACATACAATAAATTCAATGAAAACCCATAGTTTGTTTGTAAAGCCCTAAAATATTTACTCAATTTTGTTAAATTTAATTCTGCCATCTAGTGTGTTATTTGTGCAAGTTCATGCGTGAACTGTGTAGTATGTATACAGTTGCCGCCAGGTGTCTATTATTTACCTTTCGTTTTGACGCGAGTTCAACTCACGGTTCCTCGCGAGATGTCACGCTTAATCGCCCGTGCGTGCCACCAATTCTTTATTCCGCTTTGTTTTGCGGAGGTGAGAGGACATAGTGTGATATCACTCGTAATTGTGCGGTGTGTTCAATGTTTTTCTTGTTAAACCTATATTTTGAGTGAATAGACAATAAGAATTTGTAAGAAAAGTGTTTTTTAAAATAAAATAAAGACTGTGTATACGTTTGAGTTATTAAACTATTGCAATATTTGCGCAATCATTGGTGAGACTCGATGTCAATAAACTTGTCGGTTGTATTTTATGGGAAAGGTGTGCCGCGTCGCAGTGGTACCTGTTCGCGACGGGTGGGTGCTCGAGGTCGGGATGGTGGTTGCGAGGCCGAAGTTGGAAGACTCGTCATTACCATGGAGTCGTAGATAGGATCGAGGTGAGTATCGTTAGTTAGTTGTTCTGTTGTTCGGCGGGAGTGAGGGGCGCGCGGTTGCGTGCATTCACCTCTGACCCGCGCGCGGGGCGAGCGCCGCTCAAGGTCGGTGCGCCGGCTGAAGGTCGCACGTCACGTGACAAGGAGGGTGCATACCCCCACTATGTCTCTACCGCCCCTACGCTCTCCATTACAATCGCGCACTAAAGTGCGTAAGAATATTTTTTGTACATTAAAAAGAAATAAAATATAAATACTAAGGTTCATTATTTAATAGTATTGTATGGCAATGGCACAAGTCACAGTAAGTATTAATAATAATACTTATTCAGACAATTATTATTTCTTAGCCTATTGTTATTCTTCTTATAAGATTCTATTCAGAAACAAAATAAAAATAATAGTAAAATATGTAAGTATATAAAATAGGTCTTGTACTTGAAAACAACGGGCGCAGAAATAGTCGACGTGCCTTTAAAATGACAAATATCTTGTCTATTGTCTCTATTTTTAAAAAGCTATTGTGTCATTTCGGTCTGTAAAGCACGCGTTCAACTAACGGGTTATAGGAAGTACATACAACAACTACTTATCCTACTAATATTATAAACCCGCGAAGCTTTTATTCTTTTTTTATCATTTAGATGTGTTAATTTTTACAAGGCATAATAATTAATCTAGCTTAAAAAAACAAATTGTTGTCAGATACTACTGGCAACAATTTGTTTTTTTTTCTTTTTTTTGTAATAAAACTGCATAATTTTATGTCTGTGTCTAATTTGTATTTCATTACACATCATTAGTCTGAAAACAAAATTACTTTTAGTCTGGGTTCTATCTAATTTTGTAACAAATTCTTGTAGTTAGATAGTGCATTTATATATTTTTTATTAGTTGTTTCGTCTAGCTATCAGAAAGATTCAACATTTATGCTTGCAAGATGGCCTTGCCAATGTATTTTGTGTTTCTCGTAATCCAAGTACATTCATATAAACTCTGGGTTTACAAAACGTGATCCATGTCTTTAATATCAATTTCCACGTCACGATATAAGAATAATTACTGATTCGATTCCATGTATGTATGTCTAATACGTAGTAAACGTATGGTTAATTAAAAACTATATCCTGAGATGTCCTTAAAGTTCTTGTGCAAGACTCTGACTTACTTGCCTGGTTAGTAAATTCTTAGGTTTATGTCAAAATCTATAGCATGCTGTGTGGTGGGTGACGGAATAAGAATGCCTACACAGTAGGTATAACTGCCCGTGCAATGCCGAAGGTAAACAATCCGTTTCTTTTTTTAAAAAAGAAGACGCTTAAAATCCGATACCAATCCGTCCTGCCAGCACGCACCACGCTAATCTGTTCTGTTATTAACGAATTTATACGCACTGCTACGTCGAAGTCATTGTTCTTATAAAACATAGCAATAAGCGTCATCATGATTATCTCATCTCAGATACGCTTGTGAGTAGTTCTTCAAAGTATTCCAGTATCTTCCCGTAAAAGTTTCCTGATGTCATTCTATAAAACCTTATACATAAAATTTGCCTTTGAGATGGAGTACTTACGAAAACATAATAATAATATCAACAACTCATCCCATCCAATTGGTGATGTAAAGCTGACAAAAGAAAGATTCGGAAACATTCTCTCTAAGATTAAAAAACAAGTTAATCTTTACATAAAACCTGCATCAAACCGGTGTTAGCCGAGTTAGGCAAAGTTTTCCTCTATCATTTGAAAAGGCCCTGGTCCTGGAATTGATCCATAAAGTATATGTAGTAATATGTAATAGTTCTTTTTATAAACTATTATGCATTTTTACTACCTTCATTTAAAAGTATTGACCGAAGTTGAACGACTCGCTGGCTTTCATTAATGATTACGACACTACATTTGTGGGTGGCCAAAAGCCATTGGAATATCTTAAATATTAATACTCAAGGTTCATTTTACTTCTAATTAATGTAACGGTAAACTGCCATGTGCAATAATGAGAAACAGATTGCATTTAAATGTTGGTTTCCGGTCTCATCTCATGTAATAATATAAATTTTGATTTTGTAATAAAAACAAACTAAATAATAATATTTAAATTGTTTTTGAAAAGAGATTATATCTTCAAACTTCGTCGTTAACTTTTACGACACTCTTACAATGGAAAGGAGTGGTAATGTATTCTTATTCCGTTCCCACACAGAGGGATTTTGCATTACCATCGTTAATTGACGTTGTTCAATTAATTAAATTATTGTATGTCCTGTGCCTTCCTTTTTCATCGTCTTAATTTCTCGTGGCTTTCTATTCCTCAACCTTTTTACGACAATAGCTCTTGCTTCTTCTGTGTGTAATCCCGCCGTTTATGGTCAACCGATGGAGAGGGAGGCGCAGGACCGCACAAGGTGGCAATATTTAGAGGAGGCCTATGACCAGCAGTAACGTCAATTGGCTGAGATGATGATCATGGTCACTACAGCGAAGATTTACATTGGAAGTGGAAGTATAATAAACATAGGAGATTGTCTAGTCGGACTCGTATTAGAATTTTTAAAGATGTTGTCTGAATTTGTGTATGAGATATTGAGACTCTTTCTTTAGCCTGGGAATCTATTAAACTTTTAAAGCTAAGCCTAACGAAATGTCATAGTGTATGATTATGTAACAAATTTGGTCTTTTCCTGCTAATTTTGATCATCCTCGATCACCTTTTATGGCAACTTGATATGATTGTATTATAAAATTAGTTTTAGTTTTTGCTCTAATAAACACAAATAAACTAACTAAATTGCAACCGTGTGTACAAAAGTTTATGTTACTCATGATACAAACTACTGTTCCTAGCTTTTTTTGGGATACTACTGAATAACGCCAGATTTCTTTTTCTAAAAAAAAAGTTCGGAAATGTATTCTTGTTTCCTGTATGCCTCTAAAAATAGTTGTTTGTTTACATAAACAGTCGTAAAACGAAAAGTTCGCATCATTATCTTTTAAAAAAAAAAACAAAAACGAGGAAAACTTGACATAAACCTCTATACCATTGCATCTGTCCAGTATTTTATCTGTAGCACTGCTTTATACCTTGCCCAGAAGAACCCATTCTTTTCGACAATAACAAAAAGAACTATGAAAAATAACTCTACAAATACCTTTTTCAATACATACGATCTTTGCATTCTCATTGTTAAGTCGGATGTAATTGATCAATAGTACTGCTGTAATTAACCATTAACTTTACAGTTAGCGGTCAGGTCGGGTTGTTAATAATGTTATTGACTTTTGGTCAGTACACAGCTGCTTCGAAGAGATCTCTTTGGATTATTTAGTTCTCATTTCTTAGATTATTTAAAGGCTTTTTTGTATTTAAATGAATTACATGGGTTAGTAGCATTAGTACCCAGTTGCATTTTTCCCTGAAAATGAACCTTATTAAATAGAAGTTTGAACATTATTAGGTTTATTTCTCTTTTCTTAAAGTAAGCTTATGTATAGTCAAAAACTAAATGGCTTTATCACCTCTAGAGTTAATGTTAGTTGCATGTCATAAAACTATTAGGCTCAATATCGCACAACAAAACATCAGCTAAATCATGACGCTACTTTGACATATCAGTTCTTATGTATTAGCAAATAGTCGTTAGCTATTTATAAAAACAAATAATAAAGTCAACGTTATTGACAGTTACTAGAGTATATTTTCGGTAAAATGTTTTATTCTAATGAATTTCTCTCTTTTTTCCTTCTATGTCCATCCCTATCATTTCTTGCATGACGTCATTGGTGCATATTTCAATTTAAAGTTTTCGTAATTTTATAATATAAAACAAATTAGGGTAAACCACCTAATCGTTAGAAGTCCTACAATTATTGGCACTTAAGAGTTAAAAGTGAGTAAAAAGAAAGAAAACACTATAGATTATCCAAGTTTAGTATGATTATTCAAGTTATTGATATTATTGATTTAATATTTTTATCATATTTTATTTATTTCATGTGACAACATAGCAACAATAAATTTATCAGAATCCTTTTATTGGCATTAGTGCCAATAATATTTATTTAATACTATTCAATCACATAATAATGAGTAAGTATAAGCAAAGAATAAAGTATTTTATAATTTTATGATATTTTATATTTAAGTCTGACACGAAGTCCACTCTTAAGGTGCCAACAATTGGGTGGCTTACCAGCCAATATTTAAATTCTACATTTTCAGTTTTTCTGAAATGACAAGCCTGTAATGTCACAAGTAACAAGTTGACTTTAGTTTTAAATTATTTAATGGTTTTTCATGGTTTTTCACATACAAACTCTTCAGTTTAATATAGTGACATTTGTATTGTGTTAGTAGATATTATTATTTATTGCGTTGAAGTGAAAGTTTAAAATAGATTGCACTTTTAATCTAAGCATAGTTTTGATTACGGTCAACCAATGACGTCAAGCTCACGCATAAACATTAAATAACGATCTTAATGAATTTGAATTATGATAGAATTTTTTGTCAAAACTGATAAAGCCATTTCGTTTTCGGGTATACAGTACCTAACCTCTAATTTCAGGTTCTTGATGTTTTTCTTAGCATGTTTTTTTAAAGATTGCCACACTTTACATTGCCTCTTTTACTGTTTAAATATTGGCTACATTATTGACTAATGATTCAGCCAATGTCAAAGCGGAGTAGAATTTTTTTAAACCATTGCCATTGACCGGTTGCCTATAAGCTTTTTAATAATACCGTTTGTACAAAATTTATACTCAAAATACCATTCGGTTTTTTATTGCGATGCCAACAGCGTTAAATTCAAATTCTAGACAATAACGTCACACAGAGTCTAGACCGAAAAACCATTTCTATCCAACGGAATTCTTATAATTTGCAATTTGATCTTACAGTGTATACAAAACGTATTCCATTCCATGGTTGAAATAATTGATTTTATAAATCCTTCAAACTTTTTGCGCATTAACATCGTATAACTAGCACGTCAGGCACAAACGTCATATAGCAAGAAAAACAATAACATCCAGTTATTATTCTAGTGTCAGATATAAAATCAGATCCTACTAATATTATAAACGCTAAAGTTTGTATGGATGGATGTTTGTTACTCTTTTACGTAAAAACTGGTTTACGGATTTTAATGAAACTATTAATATAGCTTTTATACATCAGATTATCACATATGCTACAATGTATAAAGATATTGTTTGTACAATTTAAGTTCTCGAAATACTTATGATACGAAAAATGGCCCTTCAATTTAGATACAATCCTAAGCGGACAAATTCGCGGGCACCAGCTAAACAATAATAGGTACCTAAATATTTCACACTACCTTGTTATGATTTTTTAATCTCAAAAGTTCAAAGGTCATATGCCATAAGCAATTGGCATACACAAAGAAAAGAAAAAAAAAGAATGGCGTTGTATATCGAGTGTACTCTCACTACCTACTCGTACTTTCTCGTGTGTCTGTGTGCGTGTTTGTGTTAGTGTGCGTCTCGGCCGGTGACCTTGCTATCAGGCGGAAGCGCGCGGCCGTGTGAGTCAGCGCTCGTCTGCTCAGGGAGCAGAGACCTTCGCGTAACGTCTATACTCTATACTACTTGCGATGTTCCATTGAGTACCAACGGCCATGTTTTTCGGCCCCCTTCTTTGTTTGAAATTTGAATTTTGATTGTGGATACGAATATTTAAATGTTGATTATTTGCTACATGGAGTAGTTAATGAATTTAGTCGATTATTATTTTATAAGCATTTTGTTAAGATATATTTTTCTTTTGTGAATTCATACAATTTTAAATAGAATAACATAGGTAAAGTACTTAGCACCTTATATATTTTGTACGTATAAAAACATAAATCGCTTGCTCAGGTTTTAGGAAGGTGTACGTTGTACGCTTAAATAATGCAACCTTCATTTTTATTGTGTACCAAATGTTCTTTGTTATTTTTTTTATGTTTTCCAGATTTCTTCATGTGTTCTCATTCTTTCTCTGTCATGTAATATTCTCAATTTGTTAGAAGAAATTGTTTTAAAGCCTTAAAGCGTCTTAAATACAAAACCTGAATCGATGAATGATGAAGATATCACGATGACGATATCTTCATCATAATCTATCCAACAAAAAATTGATTTTTACAAAAAAAAAAAACCGACTTCAAAAACACAAATTGCACTAAAAAGTAAAAAATAATTAGTTGTATTTTGGTTTTACAACATTAAAATCAGCCATTCCTTCTACTTAATTTTATTCTAAAGAATAGGTTCTTCTATTTATTGTAAAAAGTATTGTTTAAGATATTTCTTGAAGAGTCTGTAAATATATTGATTTGTAGATTCTTTAAAAGATAATCAAATTATTACAAATAATGTAATATTATTGTTATTTTTGGAGTCGGTGTCAGCCACGATAGTTTATATACCTACCATTTTTTATTTCTGACTTAATATTTAAACAAACATTATGGCGTCGTGTTCCACACAGGCTAAAGACTAACAATTACTTAAAATTCGCATTAGAAAATGAAACGGCCGTTTTTGTTTTAAATGCAATATTTATCTAATTAAAAACCATTTAAAGTGATTCGAGTGTGTTAGAAAAGGCAATAAAGTTTTGTATAGCTTTATCGTACTTATTGCGTTGGCTGACACCGACTCCAAAAATAACAATAATATTACATTATTTGTAATAATTTGATTATCTTTTAAAGAATCTACAAATCAATATATTTACAGACTCTTCAAGAAATATCTTAAACAATACTTTTTACAATAAATAGAAGAACCTATTCTTTAGAATAAAATTAAGTAGAAGGAATGGCTGATTTTAATGTTGTAAAACCAAAATACAACTAATTATTTTTTACTTTTTAGTGCAATTTGTGTTTTTGAAGTCGGTTTTTTTTTTTTGTAAAAATCAATTTTATTTTCAAATTTTTAGTGAATTCCAATTCTATAAATCCGTGTGGTGACGGAGTGAGAATGCATGTCACCACCTCATCTCAACCCATGGGTGTCGTAAAAATCAACTTAGGGACTATCCGTGAATATTGTCTTTGAGAAATAAAAAGAAGGAAAACTTGAAATTAAACCCTATACCAATCCGTCTGGCCAGCGTGGTATTAGTAGGCTAAATATCCCTCCGTCAGTGGAGGAGGCCCGTCCCTGCAGTGGGACATTATTTTGTCTGAATATGGGTAGACCTACGAAACGCGCTGCTCATGAGACAGCGCTGATTGTATGAGACTGTAGAGGTGATAAAGAAAACGTGACGGTTATTTACAAGACTATTTACTTAATGACACAGAATGAAAGAGAATACAGAGTTATTAAGTTAGTTAAGTTCACAGCACTGAAGTTAAGTTAAGTTATACAAGAATAAAAAACAAGATGTAGATTAGCTAGACGTAGCTTAGACTACGAGTATATAGGAGTAGAAAACAAGATGTAGATTAAAATCTAGAGATCGAGTTAATTGCGTACGCATGAAGCGCGGGCGAACGTGCATTCGCCGTCGGTCTACGTCTCGCACTGTCGCTTGCGACTGAGCGGTAGCGGGCGGACCGGTCACCGTCGGGTCGCGGGGCGCGCGGAGAGTGCAGCGCGGGCGCCGCCGCGGTATGTTCATTGGTGCGCGTCACAGGTCACAAGACTTGACGCGCCCGCCTCGGGTTCGATTCGATGACAACCGAAGAAAGGAATAAACGCCATTCTCGAAGTAGGAAATCTACCTCCAATGCCATTTCAAAAGAGACTAGTGAACAACGTAAGAAATAAGAATCAGCTTTCACAAAAAAGGACCTACATGAAAAAAGTTTTAAATAGGGAGAACATCGAAAAGCGTAGCCACACCGTCTCGGCGTGGTTAATTAGTAATAAAAATTATTAATTTATTGTGCGACATGCACACTAAATTGATAATTTAAATAAATTGACATAAAAATAAATCAAATAAATATAATAGTTATTATTATCAATTTGTTGTACCTAAAGAATAATTTAAAATAAATGAAATGCAATTCAAAAATTTGTTTATAGTCTATTTATAATCCGGTATTAATTCCTATTTTAAATTCAAATAAGAACTTCATTATTAAGTCTTAAACCATACCTACAATTACAGTCATAATGTTAGTGTAAAGTTTTCATCAATACGACTAAAATAAGCCCAAACACTAGGTAGCTGCTATATACTGTTAAAAAGTTCCCTTGACCCTCAATCTTCTTCATCATCAGATGATGTTTGTGTCAAGTTTTGTAAAGTTTTCATCAATACGAATAAAATAAGCCCAAACACTAGGTAGCTGCTATATACCGTTGAGGAGTTACCTCGACCCTCAATCTTCTTCATCATCAGATCATGTTTGTGTAAGGTTTTGTAAAGTATTCATCAATACAATTAAAATAAGCCCAAACACAAGGTAGCTGCTATATGCCGTTGAGGTGTTCCCTCGACTCTCTCTGGTCTCCAGGATCTGACCAGTTCTAATTCTTGACTATTTGGTAGTGACGTCAAAGATGCACATGTATGACAAGATTTTACACAATGCGTCCCTACAATTTTCAAGAGATGCCCTCGATTTCTCTGGGATCCCGTCATCTAGATCCAGATCTGGTGACAATGGGACCAAATGGGAAGCATACCAATACGAACAAAAAAAAAATTTTTCAAATCGGTCTAGCCGTTTTCGAGAAATCAGGTAACAAACACAAAAAAAAAATAAAAAAAAAAAAAAAAAAAAAAAATACAACCGAATTGAGAACCTCCTCTTTTTTGAAGTCGGTTGAAAATACTTATTTAATTCGGACCAGTCGTTTCTTCTATCAGAGCGTACAAACAAATAAACTCATCAGTTTTACAATATTATTTATAAAAAACATTATAAAATATTTAATTCCAAAAACAATAATAAAAGAATCACATAAGGGAATATTTATAACTGTTTACTTACTTAATTTGACAGACAGCCTTGAGAATACTTTCGAAAAATTGCGCCTCCATTTTGTTTTTATGACGTCACACGTCATGTTTCTCCAAGTGGTATGTTGATATCGGTGTATGTAGCCGAAACACTTGATACATTTCCTAGAACTTCATACTATGTAGTAGGTATGTGTATTGTTGTTAATAATAATATTGACTAAGTTAGATTGTTATCGTTAATGGTATTGGTAGTTATTAATGAAATACAGAATCTTAGGCTGAGTTCTTTTGTCGCAACGATGTTTTCATTAATAACAATTCTATAAGAAAAATGACGAATAATTATCATAACAAACAAGGCCAGTGCTGGACATAACGTCCTCCAAATATTTTTACTTTGTAACTTATTCCGTTTATCAGTTTCTTTAATTTCAGTCAGTCAGTCTTTTATAAAGTTTTTACAATGCGAATCTTCCTGCAGTTTGAATAAGACAAGCTATAAAAAATTAAAATCTCTAGGAAGACGGACGACGGAGAAACAAGAAGTTCAATAGTTTCACTCTAAAAAATTGATTACAAAGTTCAATAGATTCGACGACCTCTGTGGCGTAGTGGTTATACATATATAACATGACTGCTACGCAGAGGTCTCGGGTTGGATTCCCGCTCAATGCAAATATTTGTGTGCATGAACAAATTATTTGCATTGGTCTGAGTGTTTCTATGTTTAATGTGTATGTATTTACAAAAGAAATATATATGTAAGTACTAATATCCGTTGTACTGTTACTCATAACACAAGCAGGTTAAGCCTAGCTTACTTTGGGAACAGATGGCGCTGTGTAGAGATGTCCATGAATATTTATTTATTAGATTCAGAGATTAATCGTAACATACAAACTTATACAAGCACAATATCAGCTTATATTCCTATCTAGTAACATACACCAAGTCAGTCTACATGTCACGCTAAAGCACATCAGCAGTCATGACCCTAGCGGTTCCTTTGACACAGTTCTCGCACCGACACAGATATCGAGAGATCATACGATATTCGCTACTCGAACCGTTACTCGATATTTGATATCTTATCGATAGAATGTTGATGCTGTTTCCTTAGCTGATTATTTCTTGGTATGGATACTAGGGATGTTAAGTCCGAAATTGACCAGAATATCGAATTAGGACTCAAACCTAATTCGATATTCTGGTCAATTGGCGAACACTCAGCCGACTAATTAAATTACGAGTCTTGAATTGAATCTAGCTGCTGTCTTTTCACAAAGACTCGAATTGTAAAACAAAACTCGAGCCTTAAAAAAACTCGAGTCTTAAATAGAGATGGAGTCTTTAGTATTAATTTATAGTATTTAATTTTAAGAATACGTACGATATTTTTTGTTCTCACTTAAGAGTTTAATGGTAATGTTTTAGTATCAAACTATCAAAGGACCAATCGAACGCTGTCTAGTACTCTAATATCAGTAATCCAGTTTAGTTGCATCGAAGCTCCTGCAACACATGGCATAATCTCTACTCCAAGACTTGTCTAGGTGTCGTTAAAAAAACAAAAACATGTTAAACAAACAACACAACGGGTTATAGACTAATGTTGCAACAAATCCACAGCAATACTATCTGATATATTACTTGAGTAAACCATCCGTTCAAAAACAAGGTAACTTTATAACATACATATAAGTATAATAATGTTATTTATAGTCCATAATTTAGAAGCAGGTGTTGTTAACATTTTGTAACATGAAACGCTCACCGTTGACCCCGGTACGTGTGTGTTGTAAAAAACAAAAGTAAAAGGTTGATTCGGATGCATGCTTGAGCGGAGAATGGTGCATACAATCATTTTTATATATATAGTTATTTTATATTATAATCTTTAATAATGAAGGAGCCAACCAGCCCATCTCATGACAAGGTATAGAAAAAGCCGCGTTAGGGCTAGTTCGCAAATATCTTACTAATATTAGAAACGCCAAAGTTTGTAATTACGAATGGATGTTTGATACCCTTTCACATAAAAACGAATGAATGGAGTTTATTGAAATTATACAAAAACATAGCTTATACATCAGAATAATTCATAGGCTACAATCTATAGAGATAATAAATTAAGCTAATCGAAATAATATTCCTGCGCAAATGGAACCAAAAGACATGTCACAAAACTCTATGGTAATCTGTCTGGACCGCGTAGCTTTAGTAAGTAAGTTTAGTAAGCAAGTTTCCTCGATAAATGGACTATTCAACACAGTTTTTTTTTAAAATCGGATCATTAGATCCAGAATTTACCCCCTACAACTTCACAAACACACAAACTTTACCTCTTTATAATATTAGTATAGATTTAGCTCTAAGTATTGATACGCATCAATGACTATGACTTTGTGTGATCTAAACCCTGCGTTGTACCAGCCTGTGACAGGCAATCATTTATTTAAAAACCTCCATAAAACCTTTGTAGGAAGGGGACATACGACGATTGCATATTATTATGCGTTCTAACTAGATATGTTTTACGATTACATTGATCGATTTGTGTGGCATTCGTTCGGCGTTGTTTAATCAGCTTATGAATGTGCGATTGTAGAAATATGGCTCCCCAATAATGGAGGGAATCTTTATCAATATGCAAGTGCAAACCATTTGGAGGGCTTTTTACACTAGTTTACGGTGAGCTTTAGATGCTAATGATACTAAGTTCAAAAGATAAAAAATAGAATTTAGTCTCTCTCTGGTCTATCGACTCCCATAGATTATATGAAAGGGAAATGAAATTGCATTCTGAACCCGGTTAAAACTTTAATAAATAAAACGATTAAGATTGATTTTCTGGTTATAACTTAACCGAATACATTTTGATTAATCACATAGATATTACAACATCAATACGTCGAACGATCGTGCCATTTATAATATTCCAGTTGGAATTCCTGTTTTACCGTAAGCAACTCTTGCAAAATAATGTCAATTAAGCGTAAAGTAAAGTAAATGTGATATAAGTTACAACATTCTTTAAGAGATCCGTTTAACGGAGCCTTTAAATATGGATCTTTATTGAAAGGTTTTTTTTGGAAACGCCATTTTATTTTCTTAAGTTTTAAAATTACTTTAAATCATAAATGCTTGTTGATTTTTCTATCTTTTATCACGACAATGAGACAGTGTCGAATCTGATGCAATGCGAGAATAAAATAAAGGTATCAATGCTACGAATGGTAATCATAAAATGACTTCTCCTTCAGCCCTTTGCTAATCCGACAGACGACATAAAAACACCCAGACCATAGCAAACATATTTTCATTAAGCGGTAACGAAACTTAAGACCACAAAAGGTCCTTAATGGAATTTTTGATTCATGCTGCTAAGTCCATTTTCGTTGGTAAGTTTAATATGCTATAACGAACATTCTAAATTAGCTTATATAAAATTAAATGAATATGTGTAAACAATAATACATGTAATTGATATTTACATAAATTACTTAAACGTAATACATATTCAATATACAAAATATCATTATGATTTAACCTCGAACTTTCTCCAGCGTTCCCACGTGAGTGTTCACGAGCCGAAATCATGAGACATCCTTACAGATTTCGCAAGCTCACCTCGATACACAATCATTCTGAGAAACCATTACCTACTGGGTGAGTCATAGGGTAGTCTGGAACGGGTCTTGAGCCGGTCGCTTTGACTCACGGCCCAACTGTTTTTGTGTATCTCGTTCGCGATTTGGCTTTATCTTTTGATCTAAGTTTCAAGTACATTGTTGAAATAGTAATTAGATTGTTAGCACGGCGATTATATAATTTTGGTTTGTTAAAATGTATCATGTTAATTTGCTAATTGGGTTTTTGATAGAACACAGCTTTGTGACTGTAAGGAAACTGACGGAAAGAGCGAAGATACGGTCTAGGGATACCTGTGCAAATCCGCACGGCTAGCGAAGCAGTTGTAGATTACATTTCCTACACCACTGGATGAGACCCTAATCAGCAATCGGACGTACAAGGTATGATAGAACATTAGAATTGATGCTAAAATAAAAATAACCAAAAATAAGGGCAAATGGTAGTCAAGAATTAATGTTTGCATTCTGTCGCCATAGTATTGTCGGTCTGACCTTTCGTGAGTGCTGGATGTACACTGGAATATGATAAGAAACCCTTAAACATCACTCCAAATTTACGCACTAACAACATTATTGCACATAAAGACTTGTACTGAACATGAATAGAACCCGAAAACACTAATGGAGTACAACTACTGTGCCACAAAGCAGAGGTTCACTCAATATGATTTCATACTACGAAGTTAGTCATGCCATCTTTGCCAAACTTTTAGACCATGAGGCAATATCATAGTAATTTCCGGAGTGCTTTTTTTTCTTTAGCAATGTTGGCTTAATTTAGACACCGGAAAAGTATCAAGCGACGGTTAGACCGGTCCGGCTAGACGCATTTGGTTTGAAGGATACTTTTTTCGCTCACATTTATATATTTGGCCTTTGGGTGACGAAACTATTTGGTAAAGGTAACGGAGCAGGTGAATTTGTGAGAATGTTTAGCTTTATCTTCTAATGATTGGTATTTAGATTTCTTCGTGTGGTTGCTAAGTAATAATACATAGGATCAGTCACTATCCTTAATCATCTCATTAATCTAAAAGCTGACTTAGGAAAAATTCGCAGATAATAATTAGATATTAAGAATACAGAAGGACAGATTACAATCCTTCACTAGACAGTTGTTTGTGCGATCTACAAATTGCTGTCATAAGTCTGGATTTTTGTCCGTTAAATTCACAGGTTAAATTGTTAAATCGTTTAATTGATGTTTGTAAATATCCCCGCTTTAGGATTATTATCACTCGTGTGGGAGTTTCCTTTTAGAAAACAGTCTAGCTAATAGAATAGTGGTAGAAGCCCAAGTTTTCCTCTTCCATAGATAAGGCCCATCTCTGGAGTAGGACATAGGTTACGGGCTAAGATTAATATTTTGACCATGCTTGGTAGGTTCATTCGCATTTTGTTAAAGCTATTGATATGCAACCTTGTGTGTAACCTTATGTTAGACAGGAAAAAGATGTTTATCTTTCTGATAAACAATTTTACATTTATTACTAACACTCAATGAAACACTAATAAATTATTCTAAGAAATTTTGTGACATAAGACCTGTGTGACTAAAAAAATATTTTAGATAGAGTCAACTCATAATATCTAAAATAGGTATTTATACTGAGCTGAGAGCGCTTCACTATTTTGCTTATATCTATACTAATATTAAAAAGGGGTTAAGTTTTGTTTAGAGAAGGTAGAGGTGTGTTTGTGACGTTGTAGGGGGTAATATCTGGATCTAATGAACCGATTTTAAAAATTCTTTCTGTGTTGAATAGTCCATTTATCGGGGAGTGTCATAGACTTTAGTATCACGCTATGACTGATAGGAGTGAAGCAGTAATGAAATATGTTTCAAAAAGTGACGCGTTTTTTTCGCGGCCTAACGAAGTGGGCACGGGTCAGCTAGTACAATATAAGCAAAACAGTGAAGCGCTCTCAGCCAGTTGCAACTACTGATTTTTAACCTATAAAGAACGTCGGCGAGGTCATTTTTGGGATGGGTGACCGCCAAATCCATAGTGGTATATTATTATAATCTGAGCGTCTCCGGCGGAGCTCTCGTAAAAAGTCTGTCCCGGCTCTCGTCGATTTGATCAGCTTAAGCGCCGATTAAGAAGACTACATCTTGTAGGCGCTAGGGCATGCAATATCGGAAGGTTTTCAATTCCGATACTAACTTCCGATATTAGATCTCAATATCGGAATTCCGATATTAATATCGGAATTTCGTATTTTTTTTAGAAATTGCACTTTTTGTTCAAAATGTCACAAATTCGGTGTGAGGTTAGATTTAATGGAATAAAAAATATTTATAAATCATATTATTTAATTTGGATTGCTTGTTTTATACTCGTATTTAAGTTTTACCCACAGTATTTACTAAATCAGATATTTCTCATTATTTTTCTGTACTTATTGCATATTAAACTATCTGACTCAGAGACTCAAATCTGAAATTAAATCAACAATTAGGAACAAAAAGTAATTTATAATATCCTATTCTTTAATCTAATATCTTATTAGTTATTAAACTTATCTATATACTTATATAATATTTTATTTATTTTATTTTTTTCGGAACACTAACAGCATAATTTACAATCGGTTAATACATAAATATACTTATACACAGCTATTAACAGGTATTCGCAAATATAAACTAAACATAAAACCATTGCAAGACCATAGCATGACCCGATAAAAAATAGTTCAAAATAAATTGTAAATTTAATTTGTTGCTTCTCTGGGATTGGGACCAAAATAATCTGTAGTAAATAATTTCTTTACCACTGTTGGCTTAGACCTAAATATCTCAAATTCGCTATGCCTTTTGGCAATGCTGTTAACGGAACTACTCGCACGAATGAGAAATGAGTTTTGTCTAAAATTAGTGTTGGCTGAGGGTAGTACTAAGGGTTGATTGCGCCTAACTGGCAGTTTTTACCATTCACAATTCACCATTGACAATTTTTACAATTGTTACAACATCAGATATTGTACGTCTATTCTGTAGGGGCATAAAATGATACCTCTTACATCTTGCTTCTCATACCCATGATCGATGCACCTACACCTATACTGTAAATATCTTAGGAACTTTTTCTGTACGGATTCAATGCGCTTGTTATAAATGTCATAAAGCGGGTTCCATACCACTGATGCGTATTCGAAGATACTGCGCACGAGAGCACAGTAAAGTACCTTAATTTTTATTTAATTATATAATATGCCAACAACAATAATTATTGGAAATATTTTTGTCTTATTTTTATCTATACTCATTACTAATATAAAACTAACGAACTCGGAATCAACAAAACTTTAAGAAGTCATGTTGATTCTAAGTTTGGTAGTTTAAATTACAGTCAACTGAAATAAAGGTTCGCTATATTCATAGGTTTATATTTATTTTGAAATCTCGTTTTTCTTGCTAATATGTTCTCAAAAACAACAAAGCGTCAAACATTTTGTCAGATAAATAACCGCTCGACGAAAAATCATGCTCACTTTCAAGTTTCAACATTGGTGGGCAAAATTTATGTGAGATAAGTGTATGTCTGTGACAAATAAACTCATCTTTCACCTCTATTAACGTATGTTGCCTTTTCAGTTATTACAAATCCCAATAGATCAAATTCGTCGGACGGAAGCACTGCCTTCTTTTTTTCTTTGCACTTTTCTATTTCCTTCTCAAATTCTTGGTGCAAGTTCAGCTCACTCGTTGTAGCTAGACTAGCTAGTGATTCATCATCTTCATCTGAAGAGACAAAAGCTATCGGTGCTTCAGTCTTTCTTACTGTGAAGTTGAGACTGCTAGTATCGTTTTGTTTATATTTGAGGCGTTTTAACAACCTTACAATAATATCACATATTATTAGAGTAGGTAAAGAGTGAGCGAAACAGGTAATAATATTATTGTTCTTGTAGCACATGCATAGCGAGCGGGCAACATTAATACGGTACCTACTGTTTCGCTCGGCGATACACAAGGATCGATATATGTATAATTTAAAACTCAAAATATAGAAAAATATTCGAGTTCCGAGATTCCGATATTCGATCACCCAGTATCGGAATTGTAATATCGGACTTTGCGTTCCGAGATTCCGATATTACGAGATTCCGAGATTCCGATATTCATGCCCTAGTAGGCGCTACATCTTGTAGGAGACTACATCTTGTAGGACACTACATGTAGTCTTTCAACACGATGTAGTGTCCTACAAGATGTAGTTGACTACATGTAGTCTATTGTAATCGGAAAATTCAAAACCTAAAATGACCCAACCATATCAAATTTAACCCTGTGGCCCTTTCAAAACAGTTATATCAAACCTTCAAAGTACATATAATATAACGAAACAGCATGCTTACTTTCCTGTAATGTCAACTGCAGCGGAATGCGGCTGCGGCGACCCATTTACCTCTCCCCCCCCTCCCCTACTCCCTTCAGCGAAGGTGGTGGGTGGGTACCGGTCCTGCGTGCCCTCGATGCGTTGATTCCGCGTTGCGAAAACTCGTGTGAAGCAAGCTTTGAAGTTGTTTACTTATTGATATGATTAAGTTCTACTGCATTTACTTGCTGCATTATTTTGTAGCTAGATTTTAGCTGGGGTTTTGCTCGTGTGTATGTTAGTTATTTCGGTAATTTGCCTATGTGTTACTCTGATGTATAAGCTGGATGACTGCTCAATTTCAGCTTTGTCCGGCCAGTAGTTTTCGCACTAACCCCCTTACTCATAAACGCCTTTTAAATATGTTAGTTATTGAGATAATTTGTAGCCTATGCGTTATTCTGATACGCTGTATTACTGCTAAATTTCTGCTTAGTCCTGCCAGTAGTTTTCGCACTAAAAGGGTAACAAACGTTTAGTAAGCTTGTACTTATTGTCTACAAGGATTAAGGAAACCTTGACATACTCGTACTAAAACGACACTGGCCAGATGTGGATTTTTTTTTACTTTTTTTATTTGTCTACCAGAATGACTCTTTGGTGGCCGATGTTAAGCATCCAATAGAGTCCAAGAATGGCGAGCACCATGCCAGCTACACTATTTTTATGCTAGCTACAGTATTCTTTTTTGTGGTAAATATAAATATAATGTGTAGCTTCCACCTTGCGTTCAGCAACCTAGTGTTCACCAAAACATTGCTTAGCTTCTCTCCCAAGCTCGACATCGGCTCAGTAGTTTATGCATAAAAGCGTTACAATCAGACAGATATTCCAAGATAAGCATTAATATGTTTTAAGGATAGTTTAACTGTATAACGGAATAAGAAACTATGCAAAGAATTTACGTTCACTATTATAAATATCTTTCCTATGCCGAAGGTTATTTTGTTGTCAACGCTATTTAAACATTCTCGTTAATCTATAGTAACTTAGTATTTTTAAGCATCATAACAGCCCATTGACTCCAGGGACGGGCCTCCTCCCATGACGGAGGGATACTTGGCCTACTAATACCACGCTGGCCAGACGGATTGGTATGGGGTTTAATTTCAAGTTTTCCTTCTTTTAATTTCATAAAGATAATATTCACGGATAGTCCCTTAGTCGGTTTTTACGACACCCATGGGAGGAGATGGGGTGGTGACATATTGTATTCTTACTCCGTCACCACACGGAGTTCATTTGACTTAAAGGTAAATCTATATAATATATTCCAATTTTGACAAACAGGTCATGGTAATCACGTCTCCTTTTGCCAATCTAATTTAGTCTATTATTAATAAACCGACCTTAATTGCTTAGCACATCACTAAAACGATTAATATAAATGCAAATTGGAAATCTTAAAAAGGACAGTGGCTGTCAAACTGTTTTGAGTTAACGACTGAATTATAAATCATAATTTGGCTTACAACCAAGATATACAGAAGTTGTTTTTGCTTTTTATGGGTCTTTCACTAGTTTTGCCTCGTTTGTTTTGCTAAAGAAATATAAATGCAGGTTCGATCTCCGCACAAGTTTAAGATTTGTGTCCAAAAACACAGTTGTTTTAACTTTTAATTGATCTGGGTTTTAATGCATAATATGTAAGTATAAAGGATATTAAACAATATTCTAGTACTCATAGAAGGTATGAATAAATAATTATAAATATTCCTCACACATTCACACAACGCCATATAGTCCCAAACTAAGCAAAGCTTGTATAGAATGCTAAGCTTTGTTTGCCTGAATGGGGTTGTATGAAAGTATTAAATAAATCTAAGTTTAAACTTTGAGAACCACTTGTTTATACTAATGACAACGTTGCAAAATAATGATTGATTGATACGTTTAGTTCGCAGTATAGGTAAAACGTCCGAGGTCAGGTTTGCGTGCGTCGTAGACGAAGACCTTGACTGTATTGGGTGATTGTCGTTCATATGAAACACTTTATGAATTGACAGCCTGAATTATGTGCGACTGTTTATACAACTGTTGGGACTGAAATATAGGATTAAGAACACTATACACTAGCCGACTTAATCTATAACTTGATGAATGGCTTTTAAATGAATAAGATTAAAAAAAACACTATACACTAATGTGAATAATCTAGGTAAGTACTAATAGGTTTTTTTGGTAAATAACTAAATATTTTACAAGAGCTAAATTAACCTATCATGCGCGCCATTAAATCAGCAAAATACCAGAGAAAATCTCGTCGAAATCGGTCCAGCAGTTTCGAAGATAAGCCGGAATAATCGGATATTAAAAAAAAATACAGTAATTTTCAGCTGGGCATTGAAAAACTGTTTCATGTTACAAACAGACAGTTTTCATATGAATTAAGTATAGATAAAATCACTTAACTAGTATCAAGGTTTAGAACGTTAACTTGTTAGTTAAACAACATTGCAATCGTATTACCTAATATGATATCTTACAATCTATCGGCATAGAATATCTACAAATCTTAGCATTAATAAATAGGTACTCCTCAAATATTTACACTACGATCTTAGTGTAAATCAGAATACCTACAGGGTCTACTTAATAAATAACCTAGTCCCAAACTAAGCAAAGCTTGTACTATGGGTACTAGACAACGGATAAGCACATAGGTACTTATTTTTTTTTGTAAGTAAATACATATTATATGTACATAGAAAACACTCAGACCAATGCAAACAATCATGTTCATGCACACAAAGATTTGCATTGAGTGTGAATCGAACCCGAAAGCCCTGCGTAGCAGCCATGATATACCGACTGTGCCACAGAGGTCGTCAAACTTATTTTGATACTAGATAGTATTTTGTAGTGTCAGTTAATTATTTTATTTATTATTTTAAATTATTTTATATACGTCATACGAACCAACAATTAAAAACGTCACCTTTAAAACAGCTGTCCAAAGAGTCTCTATAGCTAAAAGTAATGTAAATATTGTATTTAAAAACTATGCGGAAGCTCTACTCATCACTTAACTAATTAGTAGAAGAGTAAGTACAACCTATAGACAAGTAGTTGTACTAAACCTGTGTGATCTATACTAATATTATAAAGAGGTAAAGTTTGTGTGTTTGTGACGTTGTAGAGGGTAATCTCTGGATCTAATGAAACGATTTTAAAAATTCTTTCAGTGTTGAATAGACCATTTATCGGGGAGTGGCTATAGTATAATGCTATGACTAATATGAGTGGAGCAGTAAAGAAATAGGGTAAAAGAAATGTGACGCGTTTTTTTCGCCTCCCAACGAAGTGGGCACAGGTCAGCTAGTCATAAATAAACACAGACAACTTATAAATGGTGGCTTGTTAGTTAACGAAGTTCTGTCTGACGTGGCCAATACTTAATTTATTTCTCTTTTGTTTTGGGAGAGATACTTACAATAACCAATGTTATAATAGGATTTTATTTATGACACCCATGATGATGGCTACGGTATGTACTTATTCTTACTCTGTAATGTCTATTCCAGTACCCCAAGTGTCCTAATGGGTGGTAGCTTGCAAATACAACGCTGTATGCGGTCTGATATGATATGTGGCATAGTTGAAAAAAGAGAAACGAATACAAACCCTTTTAAAATAAAGATTATAATCAACATTCCAAATACCTTAGTGTACGTTTGTCTACCATGAAGACTAATACCTGTAGAATGGTGCCTAGGCCTTTGGTTGACGGACCATTTGGGTATAAATTACAAGTAAAAATGGCTATTTCATAATAATAAATTACTATAAATGCAAGTATAAATAAGTGTTAGTAGGTATAAATAAATACATCAGTCATTGACCTTGCAGGAAAATATTGAATGAATATTATTATTTAGTTTTATTATTAGGTTACTTATTTATACAAGACTGTACACATTTTATACAAGACTGTGTAGTAAATATAGCGGGAGAATTAATATCGATTACCAATCTTAATTTTATAATTATTCTGAATACCATAAAGTGAACGGCAAGATCACAGAACAATTATACTCAAAGGAGAAGATTGTCAACTTCATATAAAATTCGTGAGGAAACTTTTCCTAAGCGTGCGGCGCCATCTATCGGGAGCCAAAACTGCGGTTAAAATCAGCAGCGCGGGAAATTGTATTTTTTTTTTTATTTAATAAAAACAAAGAGATATATTATATTACGCCCTACATTATTAGGGCTTTATATAATATATCTATTTGTTTATTTTGTTGAAGGTTTAAACTAATTTAGGATGACTGTATTTAGAGTTGGATTTGATAATAAAAAACTTCATTTCTTTTACAATTTATTTATGTAAATAATATTCATAATAAAAAATATTCATATTCTTTATTGAAACATTCTTTTCTACATTGAAACTCATTGTAACATAACAAAAACCCTATAGGAGTCACTTTCTCAGAACTGGAGTCAATAACGTTCAATTTCACAAAAACACTTCAACTAAGGAATAGGATGCAATTTCACAAAAACACTTCAACTAAGGAATAGGATGCTCGTGCAACGTTTTTAATTCAGGATAAACTTGTTATTTATCGAGATTTTTTATTTATTTACAAGATATTTAGGAATTTACAAAATAAACGGTTTCTTTTCTTGTAGTGTTGACTGTTGACAGCTCCATATAAACAAGTATTAGGTGGTTGCTAGGAAATGACATAACATTTTCTATTTCATCTTTTCTCTCTGTCGTGACTAACAGCCCTAATAGAAACATTGTGTAGAACAGAGTTGACTCCCCCTGGGCAAGATCGAGCAGATAATTATTAGAAATCTTATTTTTTTCTTTAAGTTTCACAGAACTTTATTCTTATCTATGGATTTTTAAAAGTTGTTCTAATTTCAAATATCATTCAGCCATCATTCAAAAAAGAGAGAGTAAGAACCGAAGAACGTTTGCTATTGATTAGAGTTCCGGAAAATATTGTCCGAAGTAGTCATACTTCTTAGTACAATATCTATGGCAGATTATGCTTGAGATCCGTCATCTGATTTTTATCCATCATCCATCAAACTCTATTCCGGATAATGACAGACGGACGGGCAAAGTAACCATATTATAATTATAATATTATCAAAATTAAACGGAAACTTTGCATTCTAAAATTAGAAATTGCAATCGTATATCAAGACTAAACCGGGTTTCAGCCTTGAAAACCTTTACTTTTACTGCTATATTAAAAGGTAAAACCTTCGTACAAAAATGAATGTACTACAATATCGATAGCTTAGACAGACACCTAATCTAAAAAAAAAATGTGTCTAAATAAAGTGTAATAACCTTAAATAAGATAAAGTCGTTAACCTTTAAAAGAAAATTTATAAAAACTAAGAAATACAGTAATCTTTACAATTTGTCAGCATTTCTAGTTTTACATTTGATTGGGTGATTGCCAAAACTCATTGACGTGACTGGGTTTTCCGAATAACTCCTTTTTCTTTCCGATTAGATGTTTACGATATATAATTTTCATTTAATTTTCCTTGTCTGGAGGGTGTATGAATGTTTATTCGTCGGATGTCTTCAACCCATTGGTTTCGTTAAAGGCGACTTAAGAAAAGTTCACAGATATTAACTTTACGAAAACGTGACATATATTAGGTATTATAGGTTTGGTTTAATCCTGTCACTGATGGAGTACTTTTCTCTGCAAAAGCTCAGCAGCTTTGCAGGAAGGC
Source organism: Schrankia costaestrigalis (assembly GCA_905475405.1). Lineage (NCBI taxonomy): Eukaryota > Metazoa > Arthropoda > Insecta > Lepidoptera > Erebidae > Schrankia > Schrankia costaestrigalis. The sequence continues at coordinate 19,360,289 of FR997826.1, forward strand.
TGTGTAAAATGGTTGTGCAAATAAGCCAAGGCGTTAACATAATTCCTTACAAAGTTTTACCATAAATTTAATGTTACAATAAAAAAATACAGATTCTAAATTCTAATGCAGTGTGCATTTTCGCGCTATATAATAATATTAGTGTTAAAACCATGGATAAGACTGGCAGTAATGAATTTTTCGAAGTGAGTAACTACTTCAGTTTGACAACGACGACTCAGGCAGGACCGAAATCTCCCCGCGAAGTAACTAGGGGAGCCGACTATAGGGTTTGACAATTGGCTTCAACATAAAGGACTGTATTAAACTCATTTTAAAAGCTTAATATATTTTTAACTTTAATTTGACTGTTGTCTTACCAATTATGCTAAATATAATTTCTTCCAACACAAAGATTAAGTAAAAAGAGAATAGTCATAATTACATGTTCTAGGTACATCTTTGTTCCGTAACTAAGTGGTATGGGGGGTAATAACCTCATCTATTTTAGTACGTAGGCGTTAGGGTGCGACGTACGGTTGATATACGACCTCATTGGGGTCAAGGATGTAGGAAATTGACGTACACAGTTTTCCTCTACGGTACTTAGTCACATCATAACTGCTTTGTCACGAATCACGATGTGATGGTTTATGGTTTTTGGTTTATGGATTCGACTATATCGAACTTAGTTTTAACCTACAAAATACACTATTATTTTATGAAATACGGGAAACAAGAGTCTGAAGGATTGGTATAGGGTTTTGAGTAGAATTTTCTCCTTCTAAAAATAGTTTTGTTTATAGTTTTTTTTAAAATCGTTAAGATGACTGCTTACTTGAGGTATGCTTATGACTGACGTAGGTACATTTTCAATAAGATGATAAAGGGATTTTGGTGTAAATAAAACAGACTCAATTTAAGTAAACTTGACACAATTCAATTTTCTCCATTTGTTACTGACAGATTAGGTCTTGCTTGAACGTAAGTCTTTAGGCGTTGTAAAATAGTTGTATAGTATTCAATACGAGAACTTTAAAATATCCTATATTATGGTACTTAAACTTAACTTTTTAAAAGATGTTTCAAAGGATTCTATATAAATAAATTATTATTATTATGATAAAGGAAGGAACAAATGCGACCATGACAATAATTTCGCATAACGAGACGTAAACATGCGTCTTATCGTAGCGAATTTAGTTGATTAGATAAATTCGTTATTTGACATTGAAATATTATGGTTGATATCGAAAAATGTTTTGTTAATAAACGATGCAATTATAAATGGCGTACTTACTAAAAAAAGAAAAGAAAATATTGTATGTTCGAAAAATATCAATAAGCGACCTTTTTTTTTTCTTATGAAAAGAACTGTTCTTGTCTAATTGTTGTTAAAAATTAATTTAATGATAAACACTATTAGTTGAACAGACAACAACTAAGCAGACGTTATCACTATAAGGGGTTACATAATGAAATATCTTTAACATCAATTTGTCACCCGACCCGTCTCTTACAGAAATTAATAAGCAAAGTTTAACGCCGTCATAGGATCTGACATTTCCCTAAGGTAGGGACGTGTATAATCAAAAAGCTATCTTGTAATTACGTTAGATAAAATTCAATTAAGTACAGTGCATGCTCTTGTATAAAACTATAGTATTTGACGTTGCTTGTTTGTATACTACAGTAAGATATATTACATATTAAGATTTTTAACAGAATATATTTATATCCATAAATAGAAAAAGTATACAAAATTGATATTGTCAACTTTGACACTAATGACGTTTCAAAGGGCGCGCAAAATTTTCGAACAGAGAATAGAACACTAGAAGAATTGACTGTATTAATCTGGCAATCTCATCTGCTTTAAAACGTGGGACTCATCCATCACTAACGCAATTCGTGGCATTCACTTTACGTCACAGATAGTGCGGTGACCTTAAGATAATTATCGGTCGACGCCTCGTCTCACGTACTCTTATCGATAACAATATAACAACAACGCAAGGACATCACTTTGCCAAGCCTATAAATACCGACAGAATGTTTTCAGTGTTGTTGATTGCATGATACGATTGTATGGAGTTCAAATCCAATTTTACAACATAAATTTCTCAGTACGATGTTGGAAAAAGATTCCAAGAAACAACCACACCATGTTATATCAGTGCAGGATAAAAGGTGGCCCTGTTTGACTGAAAGTGTTTGGGATACCGAAAGGGTATTTTACAGCCACGCGGAAATGCCTGCAACTTCCATGTCTTCCTGGCGGACGAAGAAAAGAAAGAAATTACTGGAGCTGCGAAACTAATCAAGCTGGGGCTATAGATTGCTGATGGCTACAATTATTGCTTACATGACTGCTATAAGAGCTATAGACAACCAGGCATTATAAGATAATTCTTTTTTCCCTAACTGGTGCTGATTTATGTAGTAGGACATTTTAAACACTTATGGTGATTAGTACTTCAACAACTTTTTACTGAAGTTTGTTAGAAACGTCAAGCATACAAAATATCAGATAAAGATCTGAATTATGTTCTATCAAATTATTATTATCGCCGCCCGCTCTGTGCATAATCTTTAGATACTTGTGCAAGATTACGGAACTCATTTAAACGCACCTTATTTATGTACTTTTGAAGGTAATATTTGCAATAGGAAATATATTTGTACTATTACTTACCTACTTATTAATGCAAAGGTTTATGGAAATTGATGTAGGTATTTATGGCATATTTATTAGGTATCCAATCAAGCAAAAGCTTTTGGACTATGCCTTATAATAATTATGACAGATCATTAATGTTTCACTGCAGAGACTGCCTACACTAGAGAAGGAGAGATGCATTGTTTTATGGTATACCATTTTCGAATTTTACCACACCAAATGTATAAGATGGGTTGATGACACAATAATGTACCCTTACTTCGTTACCCCACAGATAATGCATTAAAATAACACATTAATTATCGCGAGAATACCTATTCATGCGACCACAGTCGCGGTTACAATTTACTATTTACAATTACAAAATGTTTATATTTATTTTGATGGTTCTACGCATTTATTTCCAAGAAGTTTAATAAAATATTTAACTCTAAAACATACGCGTAAATAAGGTAGATATAATATAAATAGTGTTCAGACAAAGAAGCACGTCTGGCGTATCGTACAAATGACCGCTCGGCCTTGTCTAGGCCACGGTGACGCCATCTTGAGTGCGGATGAACTCAATTTTATTATTGTCTCTTTTTAAAATTCCTTTTCGTTAGTTGGAAGAAAGAGACAGAACATACATTTTGATCGCAACCCAATTTAATTATAGAACAAGTTAATCATGTTTCAAATGTTTTGTATTAAATGGATGATGATTTTTGAAGTTCAAAGCAAATGTGCGGAGACAGTTTTATTTAAAACAATATTATTAATGTTGATTATAATTATATTTCTGGTGATTACATACACTGACGTCTGACACCATCTTATCGTACCTAATCTTTAGGTGTCGTAAAACCCTAAGGGAAAGTTTCGAAATGATCTCTACCAAACTAAAGAAAAAAAAACTTTATTTTGGATTAATAACAAAACTTTGACGAGCTTGTGAGTGCTATAAAAGGCTGCTGTGTGACATGCATCATGATCATATTAGGTGAAAACATCTAGGTAGCTGGACCAATACATTCATGCACATTAAGGTTGCATAGAACGAAAATCAAACCCTATAACCACAGAGGTCGTTCAATGTTTACATATTAAAACAAAGGAGCATTATACTAATAGTGAACAGTTTCAAAACAACGGTAATGTTGCAACTTATTGTGTAATTGTCTGCTAATTGCGTTGCCATGGCGACGGCTCTGTCTGCTTGTGATAGCGATACGATAACTGACAAATGTCTGGGGGCAAGGGACTTTATTGAACGCTAATTGGCTCGCCAGACAGTACGCGTATTATGATTCTATCCCTACAATGTACGCCCTAACAAATCAATTTTTAAGACTTTCGCCCTAGCTTAATCCCTCCGTTACAGATCCCAAAAACTTTTATGCTTTCAAATAAAGTTTTCAAAGGCAAAGTGCTTCAAAAATGTTCTGATGTGACCACCACGAACTCGCGGGATAGAAACCACAGGTGCAGGCAAGAAAATTATTTGTGCAATCAACACAAATTATTGTCTAGAGTCTTTGTGTCCGTTAATGTCTGTAAATCCCTGCAAAACAACGGCTCAATCCCTAATGCGAGATTTTATTAAAAAAAATCTAGTTTCGTCACCCTGTAATTACACAAGGTACTATAACCCTTCCACCTAAACACAGTAACATTTCCACACTATTGCTTGGTAGTACATTAAATAGACGCTAATAATACAAGACATATAAACATAATAATATTTGTTACTACACAATATCTGTACGGTACATTGTGAGTCATAGCTGTCTGAGAGGCTCTCGTATGCTATACATTTCGTATTTAATTATTTAACATAATACAGTATGCGCAATCTTACTTGACCGGCTTAAAGTTAGCTTTTAGAGACATTTGCGCATGTAAAAATACCCTCCAATTAATTCCAAAAATGACTTCTGCGCAGCCTTTCAAAGGGCATGTAACGACTATGAAAACACCCGCTTCTTTTCCCTTGGTTCGAAAAGAGATATGTAAGCAGCCATTTACTACAAAAACGTTTATAAAAATTAACCCGTACTAAGTTCCAAAAATTACACCTTTGCAGCTATTTGCAACAACTTCTTCGGCTAAATTAGATTGCGCGTTCTGTAGTACATAATAATCTCATCTTAGACATAATCATGTGCGTTGGCGCTCGTTATTGGGAGCGGCACAGACCAGTCCTGAACTGTGCGCGAAAGGCGAAATGCTTGCGACTGGCCGGTCGCAACAACCGGCTCCGTGAAGGCCGCCGCCCCTCCCCCGCTCCCCTTCTTTCAATTTTACTAGTGACTGGTTATATCGATAACTCACCAAATCAATCGTGCAAATCAACTGTTACAGTATCTTGATAACTGTAATTAACTAAATTATTTACGACTAAATGTATTATTATTGTATTGTATTTCGTTTACTTAAAGTTTAAAAGTAAAGAAAAAGATAATTCATTCAATAAGTGAGCATGACGTTTGTCACTATCGCGACCGAGCTTCGCCCTCGTAAACAGAATGCCAATGACACGAGGGGTCGAGCGTCGTATCGATAATAATAACGCGCGCTATCGCACAGCACTGGGCTCGTTCGCAAGGCCGCGGGACGCGTCTACGTCCCATGCGTGTACACAAACACTGTTTCGAAACGTCTGACACTTTATTCCAAATTCGAACATGGCCACGCGAGGAACTGAGCTTTGTCTATAGTTTGTTTTTTTTTTCTTTTGACTGAAATAAGAATGTATTCTTCACGTACGGTTTTTTTAGTAATTTTGCTCGTATGTTAATAATGATTATTATTAAAATGTAATTAAAAATGTACTTAATAATTCATTATTGTTTGTTTTTCTTTTCAGGTTACACAAGATGCTGGTTTTATCATCTGACCGGAAACCTCCTCATCCATGCGTAGTACAAGCGTCCACATCCTTGTCTAAACTGCATTCTAAGAAAATATGTAAACGGAATACAGACATCGCAAGACTGATCCATAAAGTTGCCTTAAGAATAAGAGGCAATGCAAGATGATGAAAAGTTAGAAAAAAAGAAAATATTTTTGTACGAAAACATTATGAGGAAAAGACAAAATAGTTTTTAAAAAATTTTGTAAAAATATTTTTTTATGAAAATTTTGTCTTTTTATATACAGATATTTTTGTGTGGTGCTTTTAGTGTAGTGAAGTGAATATTGAACAATAGTAAAATATCGATAGTTTACGGTGATGGTGTGAGTTTTGGATGGTGATGAATACCGCGATGACCAGTGAGGGTGAATCAGTGAAGGTGGAGGGGGGGCACGTGTCTGTCACCACCATCAGTATGTCGGGAGCTGAGACAAGTAACGGTAAGTTTATACTTTAGTCAAATCATTATCATTTAGTCTATTTCTGTCCACTGCTGGACTCTCCCAATACGCGCCCCAGAACACGGTGCTCTGCCTTCCGCATCCAGTCAAACCCTAGCTGTGGTTCAAATATTGTAATGTATCTAATTAGTCTTGTACCCATAGCTCTGCTCTGCTTACTTAGGCGTAGATGGTGTTGTCTGAATGTGTCAGGAATGAAAATACATTATATTTATATACCACATTTCTCCATGTGGATTTCGTATTACCGACTATGGCATAATTCATGGATATTATCCCCACGATGTCTGGCCAATGTGGAATTAGAAGGCCAAGTTTCCTTCAAAGGAGTATGTCCGTCCCTGCAGTGGTCCATTATGCACTTCAAATACTCAATATGTAGGTAGGTACTTACACACTTGTAGAATTGGTCGCATTGTTAAGCAATTAAGTTAAGTATTCTGCCGTGGGAAAATTACGACTGTCTGTCGCGAAATTTTGATTACATCATTGCAAGTGCCGACTGAAAGTTCAATAAACTTTGTATTTTCTTATCAATGAAAACTTTTCCGATATATTTATCTTTTAAGCAGGTGACTTCTATCTTATAAATACCTATCAAATATTCTAGTATGTATTTGTATTCGCGTTTATATTGCAGTTTAAAACTAAATAAGGTATATCTTTAACTTCCTATATCCCAGCGCCATCTAGGTTTAAACTGAGAACTACTAATATACTTGTTTATTTTTCTCTGTTTGTAAATACGTGGTAAACATCTTCACAAAGTTTAGTAAACTTTGAACTATGTAAACTTACGTTAATTAAATAAAAATGACGTCAAAAAGTTTAGCTGGTTTTTGGTGGTTAAGACGGATGCTCGGGTCGGGGAACGCCATGGCCTATATTTGGCCATGGCGTTGGACGCGTATAGTCCAAAGACGCGGGTTCGAGTCCCGCCTCGAGTACCAATTTTTTCCATTGTCTTCTTTTCGGATTTTTCTAGTTACACCTAAGCTTTATAGGTAAAAAATTATATTATGTAAGAAGATTAGCTGTTTTATAAAATAAATTATTTTAGTAGGAATGGAACTTAAATGAAACACATAAGTTAAATACGAACTTGAAACTCAAATACATTAGCTTTTATAACAAAAGTATGACTAAGCGTTAAGTTACCCATGCTCAATGTGAAATAAAGACTAAAAATAACGCAAAACTTGCTTTTGTTTGATAAGAGTGTTGTCCTTGTTTACAACGACCTTGTGCACAATACTTGGTGAAAGAATATCGAACATATAATTGATATGGATATAATTATTTTTAAGTACGGAATGTACTTAAAAAGTTAAAAAGATAATAGTAATCTTATTTTCTAATCGATTGTAGATTATTTTATTTGGGTATCATGTCTAATAAGTCTGTAATAACAACCAATGATAACAACACATAGAAATGTAAACTTTTATTTTGTTTTAGTTTGAATTTTAGTAAAGAAACGTTTGTTTTAATTTAATCGAATAAAATAGTTAAAAATACACGTCTCGCGTACCTCTGCTACTTCTGACCCAAGACTAAAATGTTTTTTTTTTAATCTTTATTAGCCAGAAAAGGGCTTGATCACTTTGTGAACATGTCGAAAAGTGAATGTTTTAAACTAAATGCCACGGTGTTTAAGTGGTGCAATAGGTTCGAAGTTCAAATTTCAAACATAAAATTACTTGTAGAATTGTCTAAAGATTATCCGGAGTCTGTAAATCCTTATTTGCAATGTAAAAAATATAATTAAAATTATTTTTTGGGATGACAGGCGAAGAATACAAAATATAACCACTCCAAATCGTCCCGTACAGTCGTACTTTCAACAATCACATCATCATAGCCAAGCATTGAAAATGTAAAGCAAATCCGAGTAATGGCTCAGTTTCCATTAATACAGAGAAGGGTTGGTAATTTTTTGCAATAACTTCTGCCTTATGTAGAGACTTTTTGCCTTGAAGACGTCAATGAGAGGCTTTTACAATGGGCATAGTCATTCATATTTCTGTAGCATAGTCTGTATTTCGTCTGCGTACCTATTCATCATAACAGCCCATTAATGTCCCACTGCAGGGACAGGCCTCCTACAGTGACGGAGGGATACTTGGCCTACTAATACCACGCTGGCCAAACGGATTGGTAGGTATAGGGTTTAATTTACGTTTTTAATTTATTTAATTACGTAAAGATAATATTCACGGATAGTCCCTTAGTCGGTTTTTATGACACCCATGGGATGAGATGGAGTGGTGACACACTGTATTCTCCGTAAATAACGAGATAAAAAAAACGCATGTAATTGTAGGAATGCGCGTAAACTATGACAATGTAAATCACGTTACGCTTTGATATCGTGCTTATTAAAAAGTTGTGATAGATAGGTTGACCTCTGTATAGAAGTTGATGACATCGCTGTATAAAAACACATCTAAAGCCCGATTTACACATCGACAAGTAGATAGCGACTTAAGTAGTTAGTTCTTGATTAAGTTGATTTGAATAGATCTCCATCCTATTTTTTGGCAAGTTAAGTTGGCGATACGCGAGAGAGGGGGCTACTTCGTACTTAAGTCGCCAAAAAATAGGATGGAGATCTATTTAAATCAACTTAATCTTAAAATACTACTTAACTCGCCACTGTACTTGTCGATGTGTAATTCGGGCATAACTAACTCTCTTAACTAATCAAGAACTTACTACTTAACTCGCTAACTTGTTGATGTGTAAATCGGGCTTTAGAGCATGTTTTTTTTTTATATTTTAACGCACAGTTTACAACCCCGGGTATGGCTTTAAAGGTCACTAAAACGTTTAAAAGGGTCACTAACATAAGTTGAAATATTCCATAAACAGCTAGCCTAATAAAATAAATTGAACTTTAAAGCCGCATTTCGCGCATGTTTTGTACTAAACCAATTTTGATTAAATATCTATAGTGGAATAGCCAACAGACTGATAAACATAATGTATGTACTTATTTATTTATTATACATACATAGACAACATCCAGACCAGACCAGACCTATAAACATAATCATGTCATTTTATACTAGCTTTTGCCCGCGGCTTCGCTCGCGTTAAATTCGGAGTAGCACTAGTAGTAAAAAATTCGGTAGTAGTAAAATTCGGAGTAGTACAGAAAAAGAGAGAGATTATAGAATAAGGGATTTTATATTATTTCTCAAGGAGACGAGCGCAGGCACTATAATATTTATATTTGTAATGCACGGGGTTCTTCTAAATCTAGAATTAACAGTCCTTCTAGCGCCATCTACCGACAAATGAGGTAAAAAATAAACAGAGTATATTCAAATACCAATTTGAATATACTCTATTTCAATTTTGATAATAGTTAGAATTAAAAAGTGATTTGCACAACACTATAATCATTAATAACATTTATTTACATTACATTACGTTGTAAATAATTTCTACATCCTTATAAACACTTAAAAACGTGTGATATTTTATTAAAAGTTACTTTCTGTTATTTGCAGGTCAGTTTTCGTATAGTTCGAGCGGTGTCCGCATCAGTGTGTCTTCTGTGCCTCACGATGAAGACTCCACTGATGCCGAGATCTCTAAGATTGACTTTACACAACATCAGTACGAGGTATGCATCATCATAACAGCCCATTAATGTCCTACTGCAGGGACCAGCCTCCTCCTGTGACGGAGGGATATTTGGCCTACTAATACCACGCTAGCCAGACAGATTGGTACAGGGTTTAATTTCAAGTTTTCCTTCTTTTTATTTCGTTAAGATGATAGTCCCCTCAAAATTATTTGCTCTGTATTAAAACAAATAATTTTTATAACTCCAGGTCAACATGCGTAATAAGAAGAAGCGTTCGTCAAGCGGGGCTCACTGCGAGATACCTAACAATGAGCGCGAGAGACCGATGTCCTGGGAGGGAGAGCTATCCGACTCAGAGATGGTCATAGATACTAGTGTTAACAACGGTAAGCACAAATATGGTATTACCATTTATTACTTAAGATTTATTAAAGTACTTTTGATCAGACATTATGCAGACAACAACACACGCCACCTTTTACCATCGTCATCATGATATCAGCCAAAAGACTAGCGTGACATTTAAAAATGTCTAAAAAGTCTTCCGGAAAATAATATTTTGTGGCTACAATTAATAGGTATAATGACACGACAAATTGATTGATAGGAGGCAAACGAGCCAGCAGGTCACCTGATGGTAAGTGATCACTGCCGCCCATGGACACCCAGCAATCACCAGAGGTATCACAGATGCGTTGCCGACCTTTCAAAAGGGAGTACGCTCGTTTCTTGAAGCTTCCCAAGCCGTAACGGTCCGAAAATATTAATAGTAATAGATAATAATAATAGATAGGTATGTTCTACCATATCGGTCTGACAAAATGCTTATAACTGATTTATTATTAATTACCCTATTAGCAGCCCTATTTTAAAATGTCGTGTTACACCCAATGGTCTAATGGTCGATTGGTTCTACTGCCAACAATTATTCTACACAACTCCAACTAATTTTGTAATTATATCTCTTCAGATGAAAACAGCAATTCCCTGGATCTACAATCGTCTAGAGATTCTATCGACACCCTGCGCAATGTTACTATCAAGACGGAACCTCTTAAGAGTGAAAGCTTTCAGGGTATGGATGAGCGAGTGCTTGACCTCAAATACAGCGCACCTTTACAACCGCATCAGAGGAGCCTTAGCATGAACAGGGTAAGTGGAAGTGCTTAAATCATCATCATCATTAGATCATCATAACAGCCCATTAATATCCCACTGCAGGGACGGGCCTCCTCCCGGGACGGAGGGATACTTGGCCTACTAATACCACGCTGGCCAGACGGATTGGTACAAGGTTTAATTTCAAGTTTTCCTTCTTTTTATTTCGTAACGATAATATTTAAGAATAGTCCCTTAGTCGATTTTTACGACACCTATGGGATGAGATGGGGTGGTGACATATTGTATTCTTACTCCGTCACCACACGGAGAAGTTCTTAGATAACCAAAAGTAATTCTAATATAACAGTGTTACTAGCTAAGCGATTAAGCCACTGCTGTTCATAACCTCACAATTCCAAGTTTTCGCAATGAAAACCATTAATTGTGAGATACTACCAAAGTTTTGTAATAAACACATACCTGAGGTTAGGGACCTACTGATGACTGAACCTGCCTTTATATTTAGGTTAGAAGATTTCTGCATTATGGTTTTAAAACTCGGAGCTACAACCTTAAGTAAATTAGTCCTTAGTCAAAACCTTCAGATTTGAATCACCAAGTCACCAAGGATTAGTACACATTTCTCTACCATAACTCTAAGGACGCTGTTAAAGACGGGGTTCGGATCCAACAATCAAGACCAAGAATCTTGTACCTTCGCTCGTACTGTTATCCATACTAAAACCAGTAATGCTATTGTTACTCAATTAAATAAAAATAAATTTATTTCTTTATAGATATCAGTACTAACAGATGCCTCATCATTATCACTGCAACGACGGCCATCTTCGCCTACGAGCAGCGCGAAGTGTTTAGCGTTGAGTGATCAAGGTTCCGCTCCGATGCAGCATACACCTCTCGATCAGGTTCACAATCTAACCATCAAGAAGGAGAACCAGTTATCAGGTTAGTTTAATAAGATCAGCTTTTTTGTGCAGAATGTCAATTAATAATACATATTCCTGCCATATTCCCATGGGTGAGGCAGATTACTGAGCCCTATGTAGTACGGTTCCTAGAAACTTGTTTGGATTTGTCTACATTTATACGTTCCCGTTGGTTCCGAATGATAGGGCCTTTTTGAAAAATGTCACCAATTACGTTCCTGTAAATCTTTCTAGAGACCTATTTTTTCTTGGTAATAGTGTACTTCTATTAACCATCAAACCTTATTTAATTTTTACGATCTCAATTCTCCAGTCATCATGCCTCTTAGTTTTAGAAAAGCAAACCCCTGACTGAATTACCAAGGTGCACTATGCCCATTAATCCATTATTATCAATCAATATGGCTTAATACAGTTGCCTATGAAAGGTAGGGCACTGTTTAAATTTGCAATTATATCTTTTCAGAGCTGAAATGCGAGCAGTCAGTGGGTATGGACAAGTTGATTGGTGCACTCCACGGGTCACCACTACTGGGAAGATTACCTCGGGTACAGTCTAGTGCCAGCACAGACTCTGCTGTACATTCTATGTATACACACAGGTAAAATCAACCACTTTAACTTCATTAGCACTTAGACTAAGCCTAATCCTAATGACAACATTTAAATTTTTTAAGCTTTGACTCAATGAATTGCTACAAGAAACGAGCGAATCTCGTGTGTCAGTAACACCCCATGAATATCCTAGCTCAGAGAAGGGGTTCTACCTGTAAAGTTTATTTTCGTTACCATTATTGTATATCTGTTTTTAAAACCCTAATGAACTTCGGAATCTTGACCCACTAATACCACGGTGACCTAAAAGAGTGGAGCTAAATGGTTTGATATTTTAATCTAGCATAAAAAATATTATTGTTGTTTTCATTGATTTAATATTAATATTTATACTAAGTTATTGAAATAATTATGTTTCAGTGTATACAGTAGTCCATCGGCAAGTCCACGAGCCTCCCGCCATTACACGCCATCGCTATCAAGAAATAACAGCGACGCTTCACATTCTTCCTGTTACTCTTATAGTTCAGAGTTCTCGCCCACTCATTCACCCGTACAGGTATGTTAAATGTCTTCAAACTTCTATTCTAAGAAAACGAATGAATATACAGTTACTGTTGTAGTTTTTAATATAAAGATTGTTCTAAGAACATTGTAAACCCTTTAATCTCTAGGTCCCTGTGGAACCCCGTAATTTTAATAAATTTTTCACCATATCGATACCATTGCCTTGTTTGTCAACACAAATTTATAGTCGAGTAGTCAAACAGACAGTATGACATGATAACTATCATTCAAAACCCGTTTTACCTTTGTCTTTTAATTAGAATTTCGCTTCATCTGTGTGGAAGGCTTAAGCTTGTTCTGTATATCTATGTCTTTAACATTAATATTACTTTACAGGGTCGTCACCCAGGAGTATTGTACCGTGAGACGACCGTCACGTATGATGCGACGCATGATGACGAAGCCGATGCGCCTGATGACAGGCTTCACCATCATCAGGGTATCAGCAGGCAACAGCTTATTAACAGGTATATTATTGTTATTATAGAATTGTATTGATTAACAATAAGTGCCACAGTAAATGCTAAAAATGATATTTATTTACTGCCTCGTGGCTATGCTGTCGTCTATATGGCTGCCTTGCACAAGGTATCGGGTTTGAATCCCACGCATGACTATTCTTACTGCGATCCACAAATTATTATCCTAGGTCTGAATGTTCGTTGTTTCCGTTAAATTATTTTTTCTAAAGCCCCTGCTACAATAGGCATAAAGCCTAGTGGGGAACTTGGATGAAAAAACGTCAGCTAATGATGGACTACAAACATGGGTCTCCAGACACGATTTCCACGACCGAAAGTGTCCCATTAGCCAAATTAGACACCGCACCGAAATATAAATAGGATTTTTCGATAATAATATTATGTAATTGATTAGTAAATAAAACTTTTAATTAAGTTTTATCTTCTTCTTTTAACAGTCCGTGTCCAATATGCGGAGACAAAATCAGCGGCTTTCATTACGGAATATTCTCTTGTGAATCGTGCAAAGGATTTTTCAAGCGGACCGTACAGAACAGGAAAAATTATATGTGTCTACGAGGCGGAAATTGTCCAGTCACTGTTACTACGAGGAAGAAGTGCCCTGCTTGTCGATTTGATAAGTGCTTAGGATGTGGAATGAAGCTTGAAGGTATGTCAGATTTTTTCACATTTAGTCACCTGCCTCTAAAATCTTTTCGTCATTGAAAAAATAGTAATTATGTCTCTAATTTTATCAATGAGCCTAATTGGTTGAGTTCATTTGCTTGGTGTTGTGCAGCGCTGAGTAACATATTCAGTTGCTAAAATATTTTGTCCAACCTTCGTTTGGGAATTCGACTAAATTAGTTGTTCCTTAAAATAGAACCGAAGAAAGAATAGAGGGTCGAGAAAAGGTACCTAAATTAACAGAAGTAAGTCAGACACGTACGATCGTAGCAACTTTGATGCTCTTTTCTCTGGAAATTGAGATTTGAACTAATTTTCTGATTTTCGTGATTTTATAGCAATTTTCTTTACTTATTTATTTATTTTATTTTAAATAAATTTTCACGGACATCTCTACACAGCGCCATCTGTTCCCAAAGTAAGCTAGGCTTAACCTAGCTTACTTTGGGTATTACCTTTGTCTCTATCGCACCTATTGGTGGCAGGCGCGGCAACGATGCGACGGAGCATATTGACGCTGAACTAGTGAATGAACCGTACAGGACCCCTACCATTAGCCAAAATGTCACAAACTCAGATGTAAACAAATACTGTGTGACTTTGGTTCGAGATACCCAATGTATACTGAGTCCAAAGGATAATACGAGTGAAAAGTGCCAACAAATAGTAGGGGGCGACAATCCATGGCATCTTGTGACAAAAAAGCACAAGAAAACCGTAGCTAGTAGAAAGACAGGAAAAGCGGAGGTTGGGCCTGATTGTAAATTTAAAGCGGCTTCAATAAAACTGCCGATTTTCATCTCCAATGTATGCAAAGATACTAATGAAAGCGATATTAGGGCTTATATACTAGAAAAAACGCAGGAAGAAGTCGAACTGTTTAAAATAAATAGATCGGTTGAAAAAAGATACAACTCGTACAAACTATACGTTTCACAAAACAAAATAGGCGTATTCCTAAATGATACGTTCTGGCCCGATGGAATAAGTTTTAGACGTTTCTTTCGTGATAAGTTTAAGGCAAAGAATGGCACATAACAGCATGTTACAGCAAATAAATAAATAACTACTATGGATTCAGTCACTCATCATACAACAAAACTAATCAGTTTCAACTGCAAGTCAGTTAAAAGGTCTATTGAAGATGTAAGAACATTATGTCAATCAGCTGATATAGTCGCACTGCAAGAAACCTGGCTGCTGCCCTATGACATACCATTCCTCGGCAGCATACACGAGGATTTTGCCTATACGGGCAAATCGGCTGTAGATCTTTCAGTTGATTTATTAAGAGGTCGTCCTTTCGGTGGCGTTGCTATTTTGTGGCGTAAACAAGCGTTCAAAACGGTCACTGTGATCGAGTGTGTCAGTGCGCGGTTAGTGGCAATTAAAGCGTTAATCGGTGATATTTCGATAATAGTGTTTAGCGTGTATATGCCGACCGATTGTAATGAAAACTTAACGGAGTTCACTGAATGTTTGGCTGAAATGTGCGCGATTATCGATAGTGAGAACGTTGAATCGGCCTATTTACTTGGGGACTACAATAGTCATCCTGGTGAGTCTTTTTGTTATGAACTTTTAGACTTTTGTACGGAGCAACAATTGATATGTGCGGATATTGAAAAATTAGGAATTGACTCTGATAGCTATACATATATTAGTGAAGCTCACGGCTGTAGGCGATGGCTAGACCACTGTGTGGTTACTGAATATGCATTGCAGACAATAATAGATATTGGTATAGTACATAATGTTTTCTGGTCTGACCATTATCCTATGTTTATAAACTGTAGGTTAAGTATTAATAGGAAAATAACAGATATTGTGGAAACCCCTTGTAATCAAATAATTTGGGGTCAGAGGGACAATGGTCAGATGACTGAATATACTAGACTATGTAACAGCGGATTACGGTTGATCGAGTACCCCCAGGACTTAGGTATGTGTAATAATGCTCATTGTGATAATCATAAACACAGGCAAATTTTAGACAGTATGTATAAAAATATTGTTAACGTTCTCTCTGAAGCAGCCACACAGACTTATGTTAAACGTCGACCTAATAAACACAAGGCACAGATTGTAGGCTGGAATAGGTATGTGCGGGAAGCTCACATGCGGGCTAGAGTTGGCTATCAGAAATGTGTTTATCTCGCAACATATTTAAAAATAAACTTAAATGGTGTCAAAATCACCAGGAGCAAATTAAACTAGACATAATAGCTTCACATCGTGAGGGTGGGGACTTTAAGCACTTCTGGAAAGCCACAAGTAAACTGAATGCCAGACCTAGCCTTCCTGTGAGTGTGGGGGGGGCTGATCAGCCTGAAAGTATTGCGAATATGTTTGTGGAACATTTTAAATTAGAGTCACCTCTTGGTCATCCGTCGGAGGTGGTCGATGCTGGGGTCTGTCGTGAGGATGATATAATTCGTTTTCCCGCCAAAGATGTGGCCAAGATTATTGGTAAAATGACGACTGGTAAGTCTCCTGGTCATGATGGTCTCAGCATCGAACACCTCAGGTACGCTGGGCCTCATTTGCCTAGAACTCTGGCCATGTTCTATTCACTCTGCATGTGTCATTCATACCTTCCCGGTGATTTAATGAAAACAATTGTTGTACCCATAATTAAAAACAAGACAGGTGATGTAACAGACAAATGTAATTACCGACCCATCTCATTAGCTACCGTCATGGCAAAGGTACTCGATAGGCTGTTGGATATTCAGCTGGAGCCTCTACTCAAGATACATGATGCCCAATTTGGGTTTCGACCTGGGCTGTCCACTGAAACAGCAATACTAAGCTTGAAACATACAGTACAATATTACACCCAGCGTAGAACACCGGTTTATGCTTGTTTCCTGGACCTCTCCCGTGCCTTTGACCTCGTATCATATGATATATTGTGGAAAAAGCTACGGGAGAGAAAAGTGCCAGCAGAGCTGTTGCGTATTTTTCAGTTTTGGTACCACAATCAAGTAAATAATGTGAGATGGGCCGGTAAGCTTTCTGCCTCCTTTAAACTGAATTGTGGAGTGAGACAAGGTGGTATAACATCTCCAAAGCTCTTTAATGTTTACATCAACGACTTGATTGTGCAACTAAGTAACAAAAAAATTGGCTGTCGTATTGACGATGTAAGCGTTAATAACATTAGCTATGCTGATGATATGGTTTTGCTGGGTCCCACAATCAAGGCGCTCAGGGAGTTACTTGGAGCTTGTGAGCATTACGCTGCTGACCATGGGTTAGTGTATAATGTCAAAAAAAGTGAGTACTTGGTTTTCAAGGCCGGGGGTGGTAAATGCCCGGAATCTATACCTCCTTTATTACTTAATAAATGCGAGCTTAAGCGAGTGTATCATTTTAAATACCTAGGGCATTATGTTACCGACGACCTTAAAGACCAAGCATCGAGAGGGAACGTAGAGCGTTGGCGGTGCGATGTAACATGGTGGCCCGCAGGTTTGCACGTTGCAGTGAGACAGTCAAAATTACCTTGTTTAAAGCCTACTGCCAAGTATTTTATACGTGCAGCCTGTGGACGAGCTATACGCAGCGCTCCATCAACGCTTTACGTGTCCTATATAATAATGGCTATAGAATGCTGATGGGGCTGCCCCGCTTCTGTAGTGCATCAGGTATGTTCGCACAAAGCCATACAAATGACTTCCTTGCAATATGGCGCAAAAAAACAGCCTCCTTGCTCTATAGAGTTCGGGCCAGCTCCAACAGTATTTTGCGAATGATTGCCGAAAGGTATGACTCGCCTATTTTGAACCAATGTATGTGTAGATGCATGTCCACCGTACAATTGGTAACAAAATAATAATAATTTTAATATTTAAGAATGTTTTTGTTTACTAACATAGTCCTAAGTGTATTGTTACTAACATGATATGAATCCTGTGTTCGAAATAAAAACTATTTTATTTTATTTTATTTTATTTTATTTATTTTATTAACCTGCTTGTGTCATGGTAACTTATATATCGCGAAGAAAATTACTGCACTAAACCTAAGCAGTTTCACCTTTTATTAAATCGTTCTTTATTATGTTTCAGCTATTCGCGAGGACCGCACGCGCGGCGGTCGCTCCACATACCAGTGTTCGTACTCACTGTCGGGGGCCGCCTCTACAGGCTCGCTACTAGGAGCACACGCACATGCGCCCGCTACTCTGAGACATGCCTCCAGCCTTACTTGTGTAAGTTACAAGACACTTTTGCAGTTATATAGAAAAGATATTTGGTGCTGGGTTCCACAGGGATCGATGCTAGGACCGCACCTATAGATCTGCCGTGATGGTAAAGCAGTAGTATATAGCTGCAGTGGTTCGTAGCTTTGAATCGCATTATTGTTCTGAATCTGGGTCATTTTTGCAGTTATATTGTAAAACTAGCTGACCCGTGCCCACTTTGTTGGGCGGCGAAAAAAACGTGTCCCTTTTTAAACATATTTCATTACTGCTCCACTCCTATTAGTCATAGCGTGATACTACACACATCAAAAAAGTCTAAGCAACGTGCATGATATTACAAATTTACCATTTATATTAATTTATTTTACCATTTATTTTAATTATAACGTTGTATTTTATTTTTAAAATAATATTTTTAGGGTTCTATGATGTAAAAATAACAGCTGTTTTCTTTATAAGTTCTTTTAATAACAGAAATTAACAATATTAGAATATACAGGTACATAAGAAACTAAACTTTTTTTTTACAAATTGAAATTTCTTAAGAAAATGAATTTATTGTGAAAGAATAGGACAATTTAATACAAAGTATGGCCTCCTATGCTATTCAGAACTTGTCGGCAACGATTATTCATTGAATTAATGAGACTGTTTATGTCATCTTGCGGTATTCGCTCCCAATGGAATTGTAGCAAATCCTTCAGCTGTTGGGTTGTTGTCACTCCGTCCAAGTCCTTCAAAACACGTCTCTGGAGCATGTCCCATGCGTGCTCGATGGGGTTGAGGTCTGGCGATTGTGCAGGCCAGGGCAATACCTGGATGTTCTCCGTTGCCAAGTATTCACTGGTTCGCCGAGCTGTATGTGAACGCGCATTGTCATGCATTAACGTAAAATCGGAGCCAAAGGTTTGTGCAAATGGATGGACATAAGGTCTGAGAATATCCTCAACGTAATTTTCAGCGTTCATGTTTCCATTTACAAAAACGAGCTCAGTTCGCCTGTTCTTCATAATACCCGCCCATACCATAACTGTTGAGCCGCTGTATGGATGAACTTCCTGAACGCACCTGAGTCTTTCAGTATTTCCGGGTCGACGGTACACTCGCACCCTTCTTGTATCAGGCCTAAACCCGAATCGCGACTCATCGGAAAACATAATTTTATCCCATTGTTCCTGGGTCCATGTTATGCGTTCTCTACACCATTCATTTCGACGAGCGCGATTCCCGTGACGTATCGGTGGGCACCTGATAGGGCGTCGAGCTCGTAGGCCGTACTCATGCAGTCGATTTCGCACAGTTTGGGGACTTACATCAACACCACTTGAATTTTGTAGCCTCAAACTTATCTCTCGAGCGGTTAACATTGGCTGGCGTCTTGCAGTCAGTTGTATGTACCGGTCTTGCCGAGTGGTTGTACTCCTTTTACGGCCTGGATGCTGTTCAGCGGGTTCCCCTGTATTATTGTAGCGCTGCCAAAGACGACAAATAACACTTCTATGAATACCAAAATGTCGAGATACCTGAGATTGATTACTTCCCGCTTGCAACATCCCTACAGCTCTTTGCATTTCATCTGCCGTCAAATGACGTCGCTCCATGACGTAAAGAATATCTAACAATTCAATTTTGTCGCCAACTGTATTTAAATGGTTGGTAAAATTATAAAATCAAGACTAAAACGTAGCAATTAACATGCACTCAAATTCAAACAAATTCGCAGTCATTTGAATTTTATGAAAAAAAACAAAACATAATCGAAATTTTTTTTTTACAACCAGCCAGTATGTCATCAATAACAAAAAAGTTTACTTACCTATACACTTTGAGTGAGTAAATACTTAGAAATTAATTAATATAAATGGTAAATTTGTAATATCATGCATGTTGCTTAGACTTTTTTGATGTGTGTATATAGCCTATGACACTCCCCGATAAATGGATTAAGCAACAAAGAAATAATTTTTAAACTCGGTTCATTAGATACAGAGATTACCCCCTACAACGTCAAACACACGAACAAACAAACACACAAACTTTACCTCTTTATAATATTAGTATGTAGATATATGGTGGGTTCCACAGGGATCGCTACTAGGGCCGCTTCTGTAGATCAAAGCATGGCTAGCATTGTAAAACATGCGGTCTTCGATGAGTCCTATGAGCAGCTTAAAATGTTAATACTGATTCTTTTAGTCAATACATTATAAATCAGTTTGACATAAACGCAACATCTCCCTCTTGCTACAAAATCATTAAGTGCGTTTAATGTGGACATCGCCATGCGCAACAGCCTTCCCTAGTCGATCATTATCTTTTATGTATACTCGTATTTTTGTAAGGTTTTTTAATGATGGTTTATTTGTAATTACAGGTAAACGGTCCGGGATCTTACAGCAATAGAGGAGAGTCAAGTAACAGCCAAGTTACACCAGATATACCGCCATTATTGCAGGTAATTTAACAGAGTCATACGCTCAAAGTCTGATAATAAAAAATCATCAAATCAGACATGTATCATCATAACAGCCCATTAATGTCCCAGTGCAGGGACGGGCCTCCTCCCGTGATGGAGGGATAAGTGGCCTACTAATACTACGCTGGCCAAACGGATTGGTATAGGGTTTAAACTCAAGTTTTCGTTCTTTTTATTACGTAAAGATAATATTCACGGATAGTCCCTTAGTCGCTTTTTACGACATCCATGGGATGCGAAAACCGATTAAAGTTGTAATTTTTAATTAAGTAGACATTGACAAAATGAACAGCTAAACTTGATTGCTTGAGTTCATTATGATCCTTTCGTTTGGCTACACTTTTCTTAATCGAGGTTCGTTATTTAGTTTGGATTATCTTTCTGAAAGTTTGTCTAAATGACATATTCAACTTCTGCTACACTAAGGTAGTAAAACAAAAAAAATTAATATACCTACAGTTGCCAAATTTTAAATTACTTTTATCTTTTTAGGAAATAATGGATGTGGAACATCTATGGCAATACAACGAATCAGAACTGAGTCGTCTCGGCAAGTCGACAGGCAGTCCTTCTGCCAATCCTCTGCTGGCTGCTAGCGGGATCACTGCACACAACTCGAGCCCAGACTTTCTAGCCGACCTGTGTAATATTGCGGATCATCGGCTGTACAAAATTGTTAAATGGTGCAAGAGCTTGCCGCTTTTTAAAAATATTTCGGTAAGTTTTCTTAAATCTTTTGAGTTTGAATTAATTGACTTATAAATGTCTAGGATTGAAATTTAGATATAATATTATGTTTTCAATAACATGGCTTTTTCGATTTTAGACCGGTTCATAGCCATAGAGTTAGTAAACCTTTACAACGATTATTCTTTATTAATATACGTTTCATGCTTTCACAGATCGACGATCAGATCTGCCTACTGATCAACAGTTGGTGTGAGTTATTAGTTCTCTCATGTTGTTACCGCGGCGTGAGCACGCCGGGGGAAGTGAGGGTCGGCGGGGGCAGAGGCATCACGCTACAGCAGAGCGCTAAGTAAGTATACATATCTGCCTACTGTTTTAGTACATCATAACAGCCCATTAATGTCCCACTGCAGGGACGGGCCTCCTCCCGTGACGGAGGGTTATTTGGCTTACTAATACCACGCTGGGCAGATGGATTGGTATAGGGTTTAATTTCAAGTTTTCCTTCATTTTATTTCGTAAAGATAATTTACGGATAGTTCCTTAGTCGGTTTTTATGACACCCATGGGATGAGATGGGGTGGTGACATATTGTATTCTTACTCCCTCACCACACGGAGATCTGTTTCAGTACATCAATTAATAATACCAATTGTTGATTAGTGGAAAGGGTTAGGAAAGTGTCGTTTGGCGGAGTTTTTTTTTAAGTTTATATAACTGTTACGCATCTTTCCCTTCCTTTTTTTATCCTTGGTCTTTTTGGAGGCCTTAAAAGTGACGGCTGTCATATCATATTGTTTTATTCTTGGTATGACAGCCATTAGGACTTCACTAACCGCATTACCTTGGACAGCTAGGCATGGCATTAACGTAGATTCCAACAGAGTCTATAGAATTCTTATTGTCGTACTAACTTTCATTGTTATTCAACAGGTTGGGTTTGACACCGTGTATAGAACGTATGCTGAGCTTCACAGACCACTTGAGACGACTGAGGGTAGATAGGTACGAGTACGTCGCGCTCAAAGTCATTGTACTACTCACTTCAGGTTTGTTATTTTTTTTTAAATGATTCATCATAACAGCCCATTAATGTCCCACTGCAGGGACGGTCCTCCCGTGACGGAGGGATACTTGGCCTACTAATACCACGCTGGCCAGACGGATCGGTGTAGGGTTTAATTTCAAGTTTTCCTTCTTTTTATTTCGTAAAGATAAGATAGTCCCTAAGTCGGTTTCTACGACACCCATGGGATGAGATGGGGTGGTGACATTTTGTATTCTTACTCCGTCACCACACGGATTTTATTATTACCTACCTAATTAATATATTTATCAACGTATTAGCGAATAAAAGTATGCTGGAACGAGTTGCCTCTAGTTGTTAAAAGGGCGTTCAATCTCAAATTCTTAACATAATTATTAAGTCGACTATTAAATAACGACTTGCCTAATTAGTAAAAAAATCTTCTTCGAAAATATTATTGGCGCCATATTTTATTATATTTGTTATGTTTTAAGTAATGTTTATTAAATTACTTTACCTTAATTACAGATGCGCCGGATTTACGCGAAGTGGAGAAAGTACGAGCATCTCAAGAGAAAGCTCTGGCCGCCCTTCAAGCTTACATAGCCACACACTCGCCCGGTACACCAGCTAAATTTGGAGAACTTTTATTACGTATACCAGAGTTACAACGAACCTGTCAGGTAAGACTGTAACAAATTGTTATTGCTTCCGAACGCATAGAAAAATGTGACACTCATTTGACATTTAGGAACGTCAAAATTCTCTATTGTCTTTCTCTGCTTTTCCTTTTAGTAATGATTCTGCAATCGTCAAAGTAGAGAGAGTAAAGAGTGATAAAATTACCTGGTTCTTAATGTTACTTCTTGAGTCTACTATTAAATAGTCAATGTATATATATCGAAGAAGGAATATTTGACACAAAACCTGGGAAGTACTAACCTTTAAGAGCCGCCGCCGCGCCGTCGCATTTGTAATCCAAATTTCTCTCCAATTTAAATTATTTTATCTTAAAATGTTCAAAGACTAAGTGTTAATTTTATAAATGCCAATAGGAAAATATTTTATTCAAAACATTATTTTCTTTCCAGTTCTTCATGCAAGTCGGTAAAGAGATGTTAAATCCCGCCAACAAAAGCAAAGATGGCGACGGACCAAGCTTCAATCTTCTCATGGAACTGTTACGCGGTGACCACTGACCTTAACTCATTACGTCAAACAATGAGCTGGTATTCTTATTAAATTTTAAGGTCAGCCAACAACCCGCTATGACTTTAGATTATGATATTAACTTTACACATTGCTCAAGAAATAAAACAAGCGAATTCTCTCTACAATTAATTACATAAAGGACTGAAATCGACTACACATATAATCTTCCTAGTCTGTTTATATAAAACAAATTAACATCGTTTTGAAATATGAATGATAGTTTTGAATTATTATTTGTATTTTATTATTACTTTTGGCCTTAACAAAGACTGTATAAAATCATTAAGTAATCGAAAGAAAAACCGCGAGTATTTTTGTATAAATATAATCGTAGAACATTACATAAATCATACAAATTGACATTATCTTTCCAGTTTTTTTTCACAATGGCTCCATCGTTGATCGGTGATTCTGCCAACATCATACTAAAAAATGTCCACTGTACACACTTTAAATATGTGCCAACATAGATCATAATAATATATTGCATTTACAAGATACTGCTAATTATCTGTCGGGATACCGCATAATTACTCAAATTATTTTGAAACATATTTTTTATCCTAAGCCACATCAACTTTCTTGTCATTATAATTTTATAAACTATTTTAGTATTAATTGTAAATAAGCCAATAACTACCGTGACAATTATTATTAGTTAATTGCTAATTATCTCAATTTCACTGCCACAGAACGGTTTTTCATGTACAGAGTGTTTCTAAAGTTCTTGGATAAAGTGCCTTTGACCACATACTATTAAAAAAATAATCAGTCTGAAAGCTATCTTTCAATTTCTTCATCAATTTTATTAGAGTGTTAAACATTATCATGGAAATAGGAGTAGTAAAATAAAATAGACTTGCTCAAAATGCAAATTTCAAAAGGTTATTTGACCAAATATTTTATTTAATTCCAATACTTTTTACGAAAATTAAACATTTATTTTGGGACACTCTGTTTATGCGATTTATTTAGTATCTGTTAGTTCAATAGAATAGTCATTTGTAATACATCGATAACATAATCAAATTAATTCATAGCTATCAGAATAGTTGAAAGAAGTATCAAATAATTTTTATACGAGAAAGCTTAGACTGATTACAAGTCTGGTTCTACTTTTTTTTAAATAGTTGCAGTTAAACAGAAATCACTCTTGCCTATGCGTTTAGGTTTAAATAGTCTTTATTCTAAATATTAAGATCAGTCTTGTTTAAGAAGAATAACAATACTTAACAGTATAGGTAGTTAGAACTTCGTCAAACCACTCATTGGTTTAGAAACCATTACTTAATAGCCATATATACCAGCACCATAATGCAAAATGTAAAAGTATTACAACGATTGTAGAATCTTCATAGATGAGAATTCAATTTTGGAAGACAAACCCATTAAATTAGAAAATGTGTTTGTAAACATTGCCATTTTGATTTAGTTACTTAATGTAGTGTATTTTGTTAATATGTGCAGCTTAGATTAAGAATGTAGACATTTTTGGGGGTGAAACCTTCATGAATCTATTTTTAAGTAGGCATAGAGTTTTTATAAAAAACTTTCGTTTTTTTAAATGAGAGCCCGGTCGTATTTTCGACATTATAATTTTAGTTATTATCATCTTCAAGCTTTTTTGTTCAGGTGTTGGTGCAATACTTAGCATAAAGTGTCGATACTTATTCTTATAAACATATTTATACACATTTTTATCATTAATGGCTGACTCTGAGTATAGTCAGCCTTATAAAACCAGTAGTACACTGCCGTTTCGTAAATATAAGACATTGCTATGAGCAATATTGTCTCTATAATGCAATACTTATTATTTTTATAAAGAAAATATTCTCATTAAGTATAATATAATAATATTTTAGATATATACATATAGTATTAAATTTGATAAGTACGTAATGCTTTATAATAATGAATAGAGCTGCCTTATCATTGTTTATAATTATTCATATTGTTTAAACTAAACTAAAATGTGTGTGTTTCATCTGTATATTTGAATAATATAAGAATTTAAACACATACACTTTTACTTACTGTTTATGTGACTCAGATGTTTTAATATTTATATTTTGTTCTTCAAAAACTAATAGAAGAAAACAAAATAGAAAATGATGTATTGTTTCTGGACAGAGATGTATGCTGTCTAACATGACATCTGTCATGGCACGGCAAACATTGGATGTACGTCCAATGCTAATTTAGTCTGTCGTCGTAGTAATAGTTAGGTACTTTCAAAAATCGTTAATTTTGAATGTTTGAATAGTCGTATTACAAACCTAATACATTCCATACATGTAAGTATGGTTGTGTCGTTATGTTGCCGTATACACAATTAAAAAGTCATTATACAGAGGGTCTTTTCTCGTAATTTTCCTTGTCATAATGCCATTTAATATTTTAATGTTGAAGATATAATAATATGTAATTTTGAATTATAATTAGAAGCTTAATAGTAATTATTTCTTAATTATAAAAACAGAAAAAATATTTTATACTCTATGCCAATAAATAAGGCATAAGCCAGTTTTTCTTAATTCCACAGTAAAAAAAAAGTAACTGTCATAAATATTACGGAAAAGACCCTGCTCTGTATATTAAGCTGCGACTCAAACTATTGTAAAACTTATAACCTCAGGAAAATGAAAGACGTTAAACAATGAAAAATTAAATATAATTTAGTTTATAATATCAGATGGGCACAAGTACTTCATTTATTTTCATGTAAAATAGTTATAGAATAATTTCATGTGCCACGCGAATATTATTTAATTTTATTTTCATTGAGATTCTAAGTGATTTGTATTTTTTTTTGCGTTTAAATTTTGTTATAAATTAAGTGGCATCTATTAATAGTTGTATAGACTCTTTACTGAACTGATAATTTAAGATGTTAGTAGTTTAGATTATATTTTTATATTCAGTAAAGTAGTTGGTGTGAATGTACCGTTGACGGAGGTATGCACGTGGTCCGAATAATTTTTATATTAAAAATTACAAGGAGGTGTAAGTTTGGTATGGCGTCCATGTTTTTCTGTTATTATTTTATACATAAGTATTATAGTGATATTTGTATTCTTCTTTATTTTGTAGAATTATAAAGATTTTTTTATATATAGCGCAAAGTGAATAAATATGATTTTGATTTACTTAATATGCATTTTATTTTCTGAAGTAACCAAAACTTCACTAGAGGGAAATTATCCATGGCTGGCTGGTATTTCCCGGATTCAGAAACACTGGCCCTTCTGAGCTAAGGACGTCTCTAGAATGTACTAGTCCTTAAAAAAGGCAAACTTATAAAAAAACAGATAGACGAAATGGCCCTTTTTACGTCTTTTCATAAGGTCACCGAGCATGATGGAAATACGGGGCCAAGTAATTAAGGCGATGTAGTCATCAAATGACTTGACTCTATCACCGTCGCTTAATCGGTCCATTCACATGCTTTTTACACTACATTGGAAAGACCCGTTGTCATAGAAAGGGAACATAATACGCTGGAGTTTTTTACACCATTTCCTTTTGTTACAAAAAGAAAGTTGAGTAACAAACTTTCAAAATTAAAACTGATAAAAAATTACTAAGAACCATAGAGGCAGAAACTTTAGAAAAACTAAAATCATCATTAGCAATGATTTCAAAAATCAGTTTGTCGAAAAAAAGGCAAGGAGAGTGAATATTCAAAATTTGATTTTTATTTGTAAAATGCATGTCAAAATCGTTAAAAATTCGGTTAAGTTAACTTTTAGTTGTCAAATTGCCACACAAAAGGTAAGACAATTAAAAGTTAATTTAACCGAATTTTTAGCGATTTAAAGGTACGAGAATTGACATGATGGCTAAATTATGTTATGATAAATAAATATTTCTTTTCACAATATTTTTTTTCTTTTGTTAAAAATCATTTCCCCCATATAAGGGCCCCCAAACATTTGTTATTCATACGGGCCCCCGACAAGGTTAAAATTTTTGTCTGGTAAGAAGGGACAAAATCAAGAACTCTTCAGACCGCTCTACCTGGTTTAGAACACGCTAAGAGAAGCGATATCCCGGTAAAGATCGTAGCGACTCTGCGTGTTCACTTGCTAACATGGTCGTTGTGAATTATGCTGTAAGTGTAGCGCTGCCGTCAATCTACGGCAGCTATGAGGTACCTACTTGGCAGCCGACCCAGGGTGTCCATGAAATGTGTTGCTAAAATGAAAACAGTACATTTCAAGAAATTAATTAAGTCGAGTGTGGTGACGGAGTAAGAATACAATACGTCACTACCCCATCTTATCCCATGGGTGTCGTAGGAACCGACTAAGGGACTATCCGTTAATATTATCTTTACGAAATAAAAAGAAGGAAAACTTGAAATTAAACCCTATACCAATCCGTTTGGCCAGCATGGTATTAGTAGGCCAAGTATCCCTCCATTACGGGAGGGATACTTGGCTGGTATGAATTAAAGCGAGCGAAGCCGCATGCACAGAAGTACACCTGATTGATTACTGTTATACTTAGTACTAAATTATATGTTTCTATTAGTGTATAAATTATACTAAACACTTGATTTTAGACTGTATTAAGGGAATTAATCAAAACAGTCTTCACCAGGACCTAAGCGTCCTCCTTGAGTTTACACTTTTGCAGACGTTATTATAGAAAGATTACGGAGATAATATAAGTATTACATATTATTATCTATCCTTGAAGTACTTAAGATCCTTCACGTGTAATTGATATGCCTAATATTATGAAAATTCGAACTATCATTGTGACCCAATTTCTTTTAATTACAAAGAGATATTTAAAGATGACCTTTAGATATCAATTTAATCATCAAGATAAAATTTTCATATAAAAACGAATGATAATTAGACAGCAGTTTTAATAAGTAATTAGTTAATTATCAAAATATGTTGTCTTACATATTATTTTTATCAGTAATTAGTTGTGCAGTGGCTAGAACACCGGTAATTAGAAGTAGAGAAGAAATAGAAGTATTCGAGGCGTTTTTAGAAGAGAGAAGAATAGGTAAGACTTATTGTTTTGCGACTCTAGCACTGTGAAACATGCACTGTTTCGTAACTTTTACAAATATAATGAAGAGATCAAAAATCATGAAAAAGAAATACCTACAGCTGCTTTGTGACGTAAAATACTTAAATCTCTTTTAAAAATCTCCAAAACGTAAAAACTAACCCCCTTACTCATAAATGCCTGTTTTATATTTCTAAAGACTGCAATTGACCATAGCGAAACCACGTGCTCGTTGACCTAAGTGTCGTCGATTAAGCGGAAAGCGTGGCGCTGCAGTCGGTCTAGGGCTTCCATAAGATGGATAACCAAAGGTCTCCTTCGTTGTCTACGTAACAGAGACAATATCCACAAAAAGTTAAAAAAAGCGCCACAGAATGAAGAATTAAGAGTCACATACAAGCGATACAGAGGCTTCTGTTCATCTGTCATTCATAAGGCTAAGAGATTGTATGAAAAGCAGGAGATTGAACGTAGTCACAGTAACAAGAAGCAGTTATGGGAAGTGATTAAAAATGTTAGTGGTACTAAACGCTCTATTGACTATTCTCCATCTCTTTTGTCGCCCCACTCCCCCCAGCATTGTGTAAATGAAGTGAATGAGTATTTTGTCAGTATAGGTAAGGATCTTGTTGAGAATATTGTGCATAACGAACATCCAGCTACGCCTACCCCGTCGAGTTGTAGTCATGTGCCTCTCTCACCCTTACACTCCTTTGTTATGACGCCCACAAATGAGAATGAGGTGGCTCGCATCATCAATGGCTTGAGAGACAGATGTGCCGTAGGAGTGGACACCATCTCAACAGGAATCCTTAAGAGGTACTCCTCCATGTTGGTTGGACCAATCACACACATCTGTAACCTTGCAATAGAACATGGTGTCTTCCCCTCTGTATTTAAAGGTGCGCTGGTGAAACCTATATTAAAAAGTGGCGACTGGGACCTTGTCTCAAACTATAGACCAATCTCTATCCTACCTTCTATTTCCAAAATTCTTGAGCGTATTATCAACCATAGATTAGTGAACTATCTAGAGAGTAAAGGGATACTCTCGTCCTCACAGTTCGGCTTTAGAAGAGGTAAGTCCACTTCTGATGCTGTTCTGGGCCTTACCAATTACGTTAGTACTGCTCTAGACTCTAAGAATAAGTGCGTTGGGATCTTCTTGGACATCGCTAAAGCGTTTGACACGGTCTCAGTCCCACTACTCCTATCAAAACTGGAAAATATAGGTATCAGGGGTCTCCAGCTCAAACTCTTTGAGGACTACCTCTCATGTAGGACTCAAATGGTAAAGATTGGTGGCTGGACAAGCACGGAGAAGCTGGTCACCCACGGTGTCCCCCAGGGCAGTGTCCAACTCTTTTCCTCATCTATATCAACGACCTTTGCCAATTACAGATAGACGGAGGACAAGCGTTCACTTTTGCAGATGACACTGCTCTCCTTTTCCGGGGTGACACCTGGGCTGAAGCATTCAGTCGCGCGCAGACTGGCTTTGACCTGGTTAGAAGGTGGCTGACCAGGAATCTGCTAACACTGAATGTAACTAAAACTAAGATTGTGCCTTTCGCAATCAGATCCAGTCAACTGCCCGCAAATGACTACAAAATCACTGCTCACTGCTGCAGCTTGCCCCGCGCAATACCAATGTGCAAATGCCCCCCACTGGTAAGATCAGGCAGTGTGAATTATCTTGGTGTAATCATCGACCATACTCTCACATTTCAACTCCACCTGGACAACTTGGCGTCTCGCCTGCGTAAGCTAATCTATTTGTTTAGAAGGCTTAAAAATGTAGCTGACCGTTCTACTATTCGTATGGTATACAATGCGCTCTGTCAATCTCTTATAGATTACTGTATTGTAGCGTGGGGGGGCTCCGCCAAGACACACCTTCTTGTTGTGGAAAGAGCACAACGGGCAGTCCTAAAGGTTGCTGCTGGCCTCCCTTTCCGCTTTCCAACCGATGACCTATATAGGGAGTGGAACTTGCTATCAGTAAGAAAATCCTTTATTCTAAGAGTTGTCCTAGCCAAGCATACTTATACTGTCTACGACCCAAATAAAAACAAGGGCAAACGACGTATAGGCATTGTGTGCACTTCTCTCCAGCTTAGGACTGCCTTCTCTCATCACTTCTTCTGCTTTCTGGGTACTTACCTCTATAACAAAATCAATTGCTTATTAAACATATATACTCTTTCTTCCTTTAAATGTAAAAAAGTCGTTTCACAATACCTAAAAACTTTAACCTACGATGATACTGAAAAACTTCTCCGTCCCCTAATTTTTTAACTAAACATATCTATATCTATACTTATAATAAAACTGTAGAGAGATCAATTCTGTACATTGAATATATGTTAAAAATTAATATTGGAGGATGAATGGTGATCGATACTAATGCCAAAAATGCAATCAATAAATTTTTTGTCTGTCTGTCTGTCTGTCTGTCTGTCTGTCTGTCTGTCTGTCTGTATGTGCACGCATGGGTCAAAAACTACTGAAGGCATTTTAACCAAACTTGGTACAATTGTAGTCCATACTCCCGGGCAGGTTATAGGCTGTATAACATAACGCTAAGACACATAGGAGCTGAGCAGTGACGATAAATTTGAAGCAAGTCGGTTGAAAAAAAGCGCGTTCGAGCTCTTATCATCGCGTACGTTGATCATACGCCAAAAATATGTATTACAAAAATAATGGTCTTCAAAAGATGTACAAAAAAGTCTTGAATAGTATATATCTATCTTTTATATATTAGCCACAATAACCTGTTTAATCGTTAGGGTTTTCTTCAAAGTGTATTAAATACATAAATATATTGTAATTTGCATAGACATATCTTTTTCAAACTCCCATATTTCAAAAGTACACTTTAAAACCTTATTCATAAAAAAAAATTTATAGAAATCGGTTTATAAACACACAAGATTTAGATGAAAGAAAATTTCCAAATGTCGCCGCGCCAGTATGAGTACGGCTGTACGGTTGATTTTTGTTTAACGTCCGAAACGGCCAACCGATGCATCTATATAATTTCATTCACATTGACTCTTAATGCGAACGGACGTGGTTCTTATTGACTCTTCTCGGAATAAGCGCGCTTTAGATATTAAAATACATAGATACGTAGTTTTTAGGTATTAAGTTTAAAGTAGGTATCTATCTATATACTACAATAAAACAATCGGAATCGGATAAGTAATACTCGAGATATCGCTAGATCTCTTTATTAGAACAGTCCAATACAAATCAGGGGTCATGAAAAATGGATTTGGTTCAATGTTGAATGAATTTAAATTTCGTTTCTTTTGTTCACGAGATGGCGTTACCAGTAGTAATCATAAAATAAAAGAGGTTTTAAATAATATATAACTATTTTATTATTAAGTGCTATTAATAAGTTATTCCTTTTAAATGTTAATAAAATTAACCATGAATCGTATGTGTAATATCAATTATAAGTCTTCACACTAGCCTTTAAAAATATCAATTTAACGGACACAAAGAACATCCAGACTAAGGACAATAGTTTGTGTATCACAATTGTCCTCCATGGGAATCGAACCCCCGACCTCATGCACGCCAGCCATGTAATGCGACCGCCGCGCCACCGAGGCAGGTAATTCTGCCGCACCATAACGTGGCGTGCAAATGTATTCATTCATAATTAATTAGCGATTATCCGTGTGGTGACGGAGCAAGAATACAATATGTCACCTCCCCATCTCATCCCATGGGTGGCGTAAAACCGACTAAGGGACTATCGGTGAATATTATCTTTACGAAATAAAAATGAAGGAAAACTTGAAATTAAACCCTATACCAATCCGACTGGCCAACGTGGTATTAGTAGGCCAAGTATCCCTCCGTCACGGGAGGAGGCGCGTCCTTGCAGTGGGACATTAATGGGCTGTTATGATGAAAAAAGCGATGTCATTTATTTTAACTTACAAATTTGACAACAGATGGCATTGTGCCTGTGACGTCATTTTCAGTATCGCGGTATTAAGATTTTACTTGAAAGAATGACGTTCGCTCATGTCTTTCAGTATAAGTTTAGACACAGTCTTCATAGATCTGTCTTTGTAAAGATCTGTTTTTGAAAAGGTTTTGATTCGTTCGTTAATTTTACAATTCGTGTGTAGGTATATCTGTTTGTTATAAGGTTTAAAAAACGATTTTTCAGTATTAAATCGAATTGCGAAGTAAGTAACATCCGCCACGCGAACGAAGTCGCGGGCACAGCAGCTAGTAACTACATAAAATTTAATAAAGTCCAAACTAAATATAGTTAAGTAAGCTCAATTAGAGTAAATGGGTCAATCTCCAAATCGGGCGTATTCGTGTGATCGCTCTGGTGCTTTTCAGATCTTGATATTTTTTGGTAATTATGTATCTCATTGAAAAGAATGATATTAAAATACTACATTTTTACTATTGGCCTTCATTTTTGACAAACAGTTATGGAAATATTTAAGTTCAAACATTTTCGCGTCCAGAGCAATCATGATAGGCGCTAGAGCGATCATAAATGGTGAAACAAAAATAATAAAATTGGTAATATATTATTTATTTAGTCATTTTTAGTCTTGCATGTTACAAGATTTTATGATTTTATGTTTAGGGGATATATCTACAGCTTTTTGAGAGCTCATCAGTTGGAAACTTGTTCATTTTAGGGCAGCGTACCGATTTTGAAACAACGGAACCCTTATAGGATCACTTCGTTGTCCGTCTGTCTGTCTGTCTGTCAAGACCATTTATCTCAGGAACGCGTGGAGGTATCAATTTTCAACAAATATTATTTATTAATGATGAGACGTGACGTCATAAAATTTTTGACAGATAAGTAAGTCGTGACGTCACATAATTGTGGCAGGAAAATTTTTTTTGACAGCTGAGTCGTGACGTCATTGAATTTTTGACAGATGTGTCGTGACATTACAGAATCTTTGACAGATGAGTCGTGACGTCATTGAATTTTTGACAGAATTTGTCAAAAACTCTCACATTTACATCTGATGTGTCATGTAATCACAGAATTTTTGACAGATGAGTCGTGACGTCATAGAATTTTGGCGGGAAAAATAATATTTAGACAGCTGAGTCCTGACGTCATCACAATTTGGCGAGAAAGTAAATAGGTTTGTACGGAACCCTCGGTGCGCGAGTGAGACTCGCACTTGACCGGTTTTATAAGGGTTCCGTACCGATTTTGGAAAAACGGAACCCTTTGTTGTCCGTTTCTCTATAAAGACTATTTATCTGAGGAACGCGTAGAGGTATCAAGCTGAAATTTTAACCAAATACTAAGGTCTGTTGCCTTTTAGTGCTGTAAAAAAATCAAACTTCTAATCTAACGAAATCAAGACATATAGCCGTTTATGTCAAATTTTCGATGAGCAAAGGGCAAAAAGCTACAGGGTACTTCCAGTCTACATACAAACTTGAAATTTGGCATGAAGCAAGGTCTTATAGTGCATGTAAAGGAAAACTTCCGAAAACTTAAAATTTTGGCTTCCATCATATTATACTTTGATAATTTCGTCACAGTCATAATAATTTTGACAGCTGAGTCACGTGACTAGTGACGCCATAGAATTTTGGTCACGTGACACGTGACGTCATAGAATTTTGACAGATGAGTCGTGACGTCATAGAATATTGGCGGGAAAATATTTTGCAGAGGAGTCGTGACGTTATAGAATTTTTGACAGATGAGTCGTGACGTCACAGAATTTTTGACAGCTGAGTCGTGACATTTGTCGTTGTAACAATCTGGTATTATTACTTAAAGTAGTTTTATAACGTACAATTATTGCAAAATATCATCGCTCTGGTCTTTTGGACAGAGCAATCATAGCCATAGCGATCAAAAAAAGTCATAAAAGCATTAATATAGCCCAAAATAAAAACAGTAGAAAGTTGTGTTTACGCCTCATAAAGAACATCATTACTATCACTTAATTCACTTAATAAGCACATTTACAACCTTACTATTTAATTTATAAAACATG
Organism: Schrankia costaestrigalis; assembly: GCA_905475405.1. Taxonomy (NCBI): domain Eukaryota; kingdom Metazoa; phylum Arthropoda; class Insecta; order Lepidoptera; family Erebidae; genus Schrankia; species Schrankia costaestrigalis. The sequence continues at coordinate 19,394,890 of FR997826.1, forward strand.
CCATATCAATCATCAAATTCGAGAACCAAACCCAGATAAATCATAAACTTAGCCTCGTAATATTGTAGTGGGGGACCGTGGCACAAATGTATCTTCCTCGGCGGTTACACCACTACAGCCACTACCCCGGGGGAGGGGAATAGAGTTTCTATTTCGTAAAATGAGGGATGAGCGCGATGTTTTACTCCAGCGCAGAGCGATGAGATAAAATGCCAGGTCATGACGATAAATTTAAATTGTGCCAAAAATATTGTTAATATAATTTAAAAAAAAATATTACAATGAAGATTAACTATTTGTTATGTAATATAAAATAACATCGGACATATGAACCTTCTCAATAAAAAGTTACACAATGTTTTCTCATTCAATCGGGAGTTAGGTCAACCCAGAGCAATCAGGATTTTAGGGTTTATGATTTTTTTTTAAATATTTCTAATAAACTAATTCATAATTTCAACCCTGCACCACATAGATTAGACACCAAAGTATACATAAAAAAATGTAATGAAAACGTTTATCGATTTCAAAATGGGTTTCTCCACTCCGACACGATAAAAAATGCCTCTGGAGATCTACCCAAATATGCACTAATACCGGCTCTCATACACTTTTCACCCAAATCTAATGCTGATCACATACATCTTCACACATACACACTACTCACCTACTTATACACTCTCACCACACACATAACCATCTCTTGCACCTCTAGCATAAGTAACTATTAAAATACGAAACATTATTTTTATTTAAGAGAAATACTGTTGCAACTAATATAGAAATTAAGCTAGATACTAATCATATATTTTAGTTATTTTTAATATTTTTTTCTTATTTTCTTAATTTAAGTGCTAGTTATTTCGTCCACAACTTTGTCGTCATTGAGGGGGCCTGGTGACCCGTGACACAGGTTTTATTAAACCCATTACGGGCGCCAGTCCTTCACAAATCATAAAGATACACTGTTTTGAAACTGTTTATGCATTTAACTGTATTGTATTTGTGAAGGAAAGAATAAATAAAGAATAATTAATAAGATACTTGGTAGAGCCGTCCCAAAGTTGCGAACAGTATTCCCATGCTGCTCCGAACCTGCGTTTTGTAAAGCAGGTAACTGCTCCTCTGAAATGAAGTAATGAAGTGAAGAAGGGCTGTATCTTGTACAGGATGCCGAGTTTACGAGAAGCCGTGGAGTTATCAAACTCCTTTGACGTATACTCGATTATTCAAATCGTGTCGAAGGTTGATATTAGGATGTAGAGCTTGTTCTCCAGTGTTATTGATGTGGCCTGAAAAGGGGGTAGTTGCACGAAAGTGGACTTTTTGGTGCTATATTTTTGGTTTTTGCTTTGTTAAGTTATATTACATACCTACTTTGAGATAAAATTAATGAGCCATTTTGATGTAGGTACAAATAAACGTAAACGGAAGATTAACGAGGAATACTACTCCGAGTGGTGACGGAGTAAGAATACAATATGTCATCACCCCATCCCATTCCATGGGTGTCGTAAAAACTGACTAAGGAACTATCCGTGAATATTATCTTTACGAAATAAAAAGAAGGAAAACTTGAAATTATACCCTAATCCGTCTGGCCAGCGTGGTATTAGTAGACAAAGTATCCCTCCGTAATGGGAGGAGGCACCTCCCTGCAGTAGGACATTAATGAGCTGTTACGACTATTTCCTATATTTTTCTTTAGGTACGTTTCGGCATAGGTTATACTGACCGTGACCTCAAGGTGACTGAAACTTTAAATATTTTGTTATGATTCTTATTCTATTTCTACACAGATAATGGCGTACGGTTAGAATCACGAATGCTAACTAATCCCCTCGCCAGCCCTTGGGAGAACAGCGGCAAGTTCCAGGGAGATATCCTGCTGGATGATGAGCAGGTTCAATACTTAGTGCAGCAGTATGCAGGTGGTCGGAACGCGTACATCTGGCCTAATACTAAGTGGCCTGATAATACTATTGTTTATGAATTTGCTGAAGGTTTTGGTAAGAATTCTTAACTAAGTATATCTAAGCATTTCATTAAAAAATTAAAACAAATACATATTTAAAGTGCTTTAAGTAACAATACTTCGTCAAAAACGTCTTCCTTTATTTGGATGTCTCTAAGTTCCTTAAAAAGCCCCATTAACTAATTTTTATATGCCTTTCTTCAGTTTAGTTTTCCTAAGTTCCTAGCAGAAACTTGTCTACATACTGTACACGTTTCTGGGAATAGAGTTTGTAACTATACTAGCTGACCCGTGCCCACTTCGTTAGGCGGCAAAAACAACGCGTCCCTTTTTAAAACATATTTCATTACTGCTTCACTCCTATAAGTCATAGCGTATAGCCTATAACACTCCCCGATGAATGGACTATTCAACATAGAAAGAATTTTTAAAATCAATTCATTAGATCCAGAAATTACCCCCTACAACGTCACAAACACACAAACTTTACCTCTTTATAATATTATTATAGAAGTATAGATGAACTATGTAAATAAACAATCTATTTCCACACCTTTGCATTCTTCTTATATAAAAAAATAGTTTTAAAACTATAATTTCAGACGCTGATCAAGAACAAGCAATTTTAAATGGAATAGAAGATATAGAAAACAACACATGTGTCAAATTCCGTCTAAGAAAGCCTGATGAAAGCGTTTACGTCAGAGTTACTGTAAGATAACAACTTTTATATTTACCCCCTTACTCATAAACGCAACTTAAATTTTAGTCAATTGATTAGCTTAAATTTTTACGGTTTTGTTTCGCATAAGGTTGGTTTTGCTAACAAAAAACTCGCTAAACAGTAATTAAATTTTAGAGATTTTTATAAGTAAGGTAGTTTATCATAATACTATTTAAGAAACGGTCACTGTTGGACAGGGGTCTGCTCCAAATATACCCACTGTATCTCTGTACCGCATCTCTCACTAGTATACTTAGTTTTATTTATGGTATTAGGTTTTAATTGACGCTACCACCTCTAGGCATATAGGCATAATTTACTACACTATAGTTAATCTAATGCGTATTAGAGTACCTAGTTTGCATAAACCTAAACGTGTCAAATATAGTCGTTACCACCAAGAATTATTTCCTATGAAAGTATTTTATAGAGATTTCCTTTGCTAGGATGTCTTTTTCGTTTGGTTTTACTGATTTTGATAACATGTCATTAGCCTATGACTAGCTATTGGGTGAAGAATGTATATGTCACAGCCAAAGTAATAAATATGAATATTATACATAATAACTAGCCGTTATGTATAATGGCTACTCAATTTAGATAAAGTGATAAAGGTCGCAGAATTAATCACATTAACTAGCAATTATAAATAATATCTTCAAAGACTCAGATAATGTAATAAGACAAGTAGGTAAAGATTACTAGATTATATTTATATGATACGGAGCGGTTGATTTATCTGTGGTTGCTATTTATATAAGGATATATTTACTATAATATACGAAATCGTATATTACCTAATCGTCTTTACCTATAATACTTGTGTGTCATAAAATAGGGTACTATAATTGTTTAAATACCTTGTTTTTTCTTGCTATAAAGTAATATGTCCTAAAATAAAATATTAAGGCAAAAGTCGGAAACAGTTGGTTAGGTTAGGTTAGTATGCTGACTAAAGGCTGCTAGAATATAGTAATACTCATAATAATTCAGGTAATAATTAGTTGGTTATACCGTATTTATTACTTTGACTAACTTTGATCAGCTATTATAAATAATATCTAGATGATATGATTAATTTATCACATTATCTAGTCAATTTGGATATTATTTATAACTAGCTGCTGTGCCCGCGACTTCGTTCGCGTGGCGGATGTTACTTACTTCGCAATTCGATTTAATACTGAAAAATCGTTTTTTAAACCTTATAACAAACAGATATACCTACACACGAATTGTAAAATTAACGAACGAATCAAAACCTTTTCAAAAACAGATCTTTACAAAGACAGATCTATGAAGACTGTGTCTAAACTTATACTGAAAGACATGAGCGAACGTCATTCTTTCAAGTAAAATCTTAATACCGCGATACTGAAAATGACGTCACAGGCACAATGCCATCTGTTGTCAAATTTGTAAGTTAAAATAAATGACATCGCTTTTTTCATCATAACAGCCCATTAATGTCCCACTGCAAGGACGCGCCTCCTCCCGTGACGGAGGGATACTTGGCCTACTAATACCACGTTGGCCAGTCGGATTGGTATAGGGTTTAATTTCAAGTTTTCCTTCATTTTTATTTCGTAAAGATAATATTCACCGATAGTCCCTTAGTCGGTTTTACGCCACCCATGGGATGAGATGGGGAGGTGACATATTGTATTCTTGCTCCGTCACCACACGGATAATCGCTAATTAATTATGAATGAATACATTTGCACGCCACGTTATGGTGCGGCAGAATTACCTGCCTCGGTGGCGCGGCGGTCGCATTACATGGCTGGCGTGCATGAGGTCGGGGGTTCGATTCCCATGGAGGACAATTGTGATACACAAACTATTGTCCTTAGTCTGGATGTTCTTTGTGTCCGTTAAATTGATATTTTTAAAGGCTAGTGTGAAGACTTATAATTGATATTACACATACGATTCATGGTTAATTTTATTAACATTTAAAAGGAATAACTTATTAATAGCACTTAATAATAAAATAGTTATATATTATTTAAAACCTCTTTTATTTTATGATTACTACTGGTAACGCCATCTCGTGAACAAAAGAAACGAAATTTAAATTCATTCAACATTGAACCAAATCCATTTTTCATGACCCCTGATTTGTATTGGACTGTTCTAATAAAGAGATCTAGCGATATCTCGAGTATTACTTATCCGATTCCGATTGTTTTATTGTAGTATATAGATAGATACCTACTTTAAACTTAATACCTAAAAACTACGTATCTATGTATTTTAATATCTAAAGCGCGCTTATTCCGAGAAGAGTCAATAAGAACCACGTCCGTTCGCATTAAGAGTCAATGTGAATGAAATTATATAGATGCATCGGTTGGCCGTTTCGGACGTTAAACAAAAATCAACCGTACAGCCGTACTCATACTGGCGCGGCGACATTTGGAAATTTTCTTTCATCTAAATCTTGTGTGTTTATAAACCGATTTCTATAAATTTTTTTTTATGAATAAGGTTTTAAAGTGTACTTTTGAAATATGGGAGTTTGAAAAAGATATGTCTATGCAAATTACAATATATTTATGTATTTAATACACTTTGAAGAAAACCCTAACGATTAAACAGGTTATTGTGGCTAATATATAAAAGATAGATATATACTATTCAAGACTTTTTTGTACATCTTTTGAAGACCATTATTTTTGTAATACATATTTTTGGCGTATGATCAACGTACGCGATGATAAGAGCTCGAACGCGCTTTTTTTCAACCGACTTGCTTCAAATTTATCGTCACTGCTCAGCTCCTATGTGTCTTAGCGTTATGTTATACAGCCTATAACCTGCCCGGGAGTATGGACTACAATTGTACCAAGTTTGGTTAAAATGCCTTCAGTAGTTTTTGACCCATGCGTGCACATACAGACAGACAGACAGACAGACAGACAGACAGACAGACAGACAGACAAAAAATTTATTGATTGCATTTTTGGCATTAGTATCGATCACCATTCATCCTCCAATATTAATTTTTAACATATATTCAATGTACAGAATTGATCTCTCTACAGTTTTATTATAAGTATAGATATAGATGACCAGTCTTTATGTATAGTATCTATTTAGTTACTTTGGCTGTAACATATATAAGATTAATATTAAATACATTCCGAGTACCTACTACTTTTTGTTTCCTAAACCGTATTATGATCCAGACAGAATGTTTTGATTTGTAAACGCCTTCAGTACAATAAACATGACGCAATGTTGTTAGAGTTTCATAGAAGTAATAAAGAAATAAGGAAATGGTCTAATATTTGATTCATATCATAAATGATGGCATGACAAGTCATGCTGATTTCGTTGAAAATAGATATTATGTTAAATCTAGCTATTATGGTCATTCCAACTCATAGGTGTAGTTTATGAATGTGTAGTTTTAGAAAATCAAAAGATGTTAGAGAGAAACGTGACATAAATTAGATAGAGGTACCAATCCGTTTAGCTTTCGTGACATTTTTTTTAACTACAATATTTAATTTAATTTTTAACAATAAGTTACCTGTGCATAATGACAGAATAAGTTCATATGAATGTTCATAAATATGAAATTCTAACTCATGCAATAAGTGTCATAAAAGCCGACTAAGTTCGCAAATATTATAACTCTACAAAACAGTAAGCAGAAAAAGTTGTTAATATACAATGTTCTGCATAGGTAGGTAAGTAAGTAGATCAAGTATGCCTACGTCACTGAACGAGAAGAAGAGAAGAGAAGGAAAGAGAAATCCATCTTTACAGTCAGAACATAATTACTGGGCTGTCATGAATGCTTACTTCATAGTTTACACGATTTTTATTAATGCTATTTGTTGTAAACATCGACGCAATTTTGTAAATATCACTTTTACACATTTATTTGTTTGAAGTTTGTGTGTTGTTTTATAGATCTCGCTTTTTTGCCATTATTACAGAAAATCATCATCCTATTAGGCACAGGACCGCTTAGGGTGGAAATATTATGGAGGAGATCTATATTCAGCAGTAAATATATGTCAATCGGCTGATATTTTGATGATAAGAGAAAGCCGCTCCTTCTAGTAGGTTATATAAAAATTATGTTATTGTTATTTTTTCAGGGCAGGTCCGGTGGTTGCTACGCCCACGTTGGCTACTGGGCTAACCGCGGAGTCCATACCTTCAACGTAGCTGCCAACACTCCTGGAAGAGGGTGCTTCAGACATACGACTATAGTCCATGAATGGCTGCACATCATTGGCTTCTACCACATGCAGTCCACGCATGATAGAGATGATTACGTTGAGATATTGTGGGATAATATTATTCCAAGTAAGAGAAAAATATCACCTAATGTTAAGTAATAAGAGTAACCTGTACATGATAGCAAAGGCGACGGAGTAGTTATTCAAGGGCTGTCATCTGTTGTCTTAATTCCTTGAAGGTATTTGTGCTTTCCGTCAGGTCTGATACAGTAATTTTTTCGTTTGTACAAAAAACAAAAGCATACTTAGATAATAGAAGCGTTCTGCCGAATTGCAGCATCATCATCAATAAGGCACGAAAAGAAGAAAGACAATGGAAAAAGGTTTTCCTTTCGTGTTTTTCTAGTTATACCTTCATTCATAGGTAAAAAATAGTATGTAGGTAATCAATAAGGCAGTGTAAGCAATGTAGGCCAGGTTATTCCTAGACGGGTAACCGTTTAATCGTATTTCATCTGAGCTGCTTTAGTTCACGTATAAAAAGGAGGTCCCGGAAAAGGCGGAAAGGGTGACTAGAACACCATGCGAGTAGGTTTTGTTAGTTGCCTAACTTGAACGAATTTGTGGTATTATGACGCAAGTTTCAAATTAAATTATAAACAATGATTCACCTGTGATTTATGTATCTGGCATAATAAAAAGAAAGTTAACCATATCATTGTCGCAAAAATGCGTAAGCATTAAAACGAATTTATAAAAGTAATGATCAAAATTTCCGACGGCCATAAAACATTATCGGATTATGTCGCTTTCAAACAAAGATCAAAGGATTACAATAATTACATAGTAATAAATAAATAAGCATTAAAATACTACAAGTATTGTGTTTTCCATTGATAAAACGGTTAATAAACCAAATTAAACTTTATATGAATGACAATAAAACAGATTTTACTTGTTTATCGTTGGATTTTCGAGGGAGTTTCCAGAACCAAGGGAATTTCATGAATTGAATTAGACGTAGGTGAATTATCTAAAATCTAATTTAATGATTTTATTGAGGATGTTAAACTATTGTTTGACATGCGTATCGAATTTAAGGAAAAACAGTTTATGAACAAGTAAACAAAACAAACGAAAACAAAATAAAATATCTTTAAGTTAGCTTATGTATGCTAATTAAGACATCGAATATGTCTTATTTAAAATAATCTTAAATGGGTTGGCCATATCTGTAGAAGGGCCGGTAGCCGTTGGACCAAATGTAGTGTAGGACGGACTCCAGCTAGGTCGAGCGACGCATGACCTTAAAATAGTCTCTGGGTCGGACTAAATGCGTAAGGCACAAGACCGTGTTCTGTAGCGCGGATTGGGAGAGCCCTATGTCTCTATAATTATGCTAGATGATGATGGTAAATAATCTTCATTCTATATGACAATACTCACTTTTTTTTTTAATACAAGACTTCTTTCCTCATCGTAATAGACTAAGAAGAAGAGTTTCGTGACATATTCCTTCTACTACTCACTATTTTATGATCTATTGCACTTGACCACGCCGGTAATGTTTAGGAAAAGGGATTTGGGAAACATCTTTTCTGGATTATTATCTACTAGCGACCTGCTCCGGCTCCGCACGGGCACCTACTACAGAATGTCCTTAAACAACGTTTAAATACAGCTTTATTAGAAATCTCTAAATTTATATACTTAGGTATATAAATTTAGAGATATATATATATTTATTTATATAATTTTTTATACTATATTATGCACGTGTAATATATATAAACCTTCCTCTTGAATCACTCTACTTATTTATTAAAAAAGCCGCATCAAAATTCGTTGCGTAGTTTTAAAGATTTAAGCATACAAAGGGACATAGGGACAGAAAAAGCGACTTCATTTTATACTATGTATAGATTTAGCCGAGGGTAAATAGTCATAGAACCTGTAAATGAATATGTCGCAGGGAAATGAGGAAACCAGGGATTTCACGAAATCCCTAGGGATATGACGAAATCCCTTTTGTACTAAAAAAAGACATGCTTTTATTTTTGTTTGTAGGTTAAAAACACAAAAATTCTTTCTTCTGTAGGTTAGGTTAGGTTAGAAATGTGACCATAATGCAAGGCACTTTCGACATTTACCGGTATTTCGTGATATCCCTAGTGATTTCGATAAATCCCTGGTTTCCTCATTTCCCTGCGACAAATATAAACGGGACAGACATGTAGGTACTACGCTCAGGTGATTTTGTGAGTTTCAATTATTGTGTGCGGAGTTTGCGTTTGATCTCAGCTTATTAAATAAAATACCCGGCCTAATAGCACACAGCAGTAAGACGACCTTTTCAATATAGCTGGAAAACACCTAGGTATCTGTTATACAGGCGACTCTTAATCAAGGTACTTCTTTTCTTACACAGGTTCTGCGTTTAATTTCAACAAACGCTCTTCAGAACTAGTGGATAATTTGGAACTTCCTTATGAATATGACAGTAACATGCATTACAGCCGCTTTGCGTTCAGTAGAAACGGGCAGCCTACAATTACAGCTAAATTTGTAAGTATTTTTATACATACCTTACCAATTTTTTCCATTGTCTTTCTTCTTTTAAGTAGTATCCACATTACAAGTTCCTGCAACTTTGAGACTATAAAATTTTTATACTAAATACCTATAATATTTTGAACATTATATTTATATGACCTTTTCATTTATAAGGACGACAAGGGCCTGATGGGACAGCAGCAGTACGTAACAGATAACGACTGGCTGAGAGTCGACAGACATTACAACTGCCCAGGAGCTTGGGATCCAATATCTGGAGAAGATGAAGCATCTGAAGAAGATAAAGCATCTGAAGAAAATAAAGCTGTTTACTGATCTTCTGTTATCATTTATTACTTAGTACACAAAATACGTTAATCGTAAGAAGTACTTAATCATATTTGAGAAAGGAATATATTGAATAGGTAGACCATTTTTGTTACACAGATGAAGTTGCAAAAGTCAATTACTTACTTAAGTAGTTTTTAATAGTATTGATAATAATACTATCGGGTATTAACGCGTATAGATCGACCGTATACCTTGAGCCGCTCGACGTTTCGTCCAGGTTACACCAGCCACGCGTCACGAGTAGACTGAGAGAGACTTGAGTCTACTCGTAGCCGAAACGTGTCGACCGGCTCAAGGTAAATAATTAAAGTGTTTACCTAAAATCTATACGCGTTAATACCCGATAGTATTATTATAATAATAAAATGAAACGCGAAAGTTTTAAAGTTAATATAGTATTAATAAGTTTTAATGGATACCTAAGTATTTGTGAGGTATAGTGTGTCTGATGCGTACGTATGTTCACAAGACTGTTCGAGACTTTATCAGTCTTATATGCTTAAAATATATGTGACCAAATGACTGTATTGCACTCTAGCAGTCAGCTTCAGTGCAAACTTATTTTACGAGTGCTTCATAAATACTAGAGGCAATCTACATTTTTAGATGTGTTGAAGTGTGTAAGTAACATCCACCAATGTAAGATTGGTGGATGTTACTTACACACAATTGTCTTAATTGTGTAATTAGTTGTTAAGTAAGTTTTCAATGTATGAAGTAGTGTAAGCGTAAACTTCTATTAGATTAGAAGAAGAAAGACTAAACGTTTATTGGCCATAAAGAAGACACAAAACAAATACATAAAAAAAAAAAAACAATAAAACAAAGTCTAAATGGCTAATAGGGCTCTGCCTCAATTGTAATGCTGGTACGGCATAGTTTTATGTCGCACCAGTGCTGGTATTCTGGCAGCGCCCTATTATTAGAGTAGAAGAGGGAAAATGTGTTTTGGATACGTTGTGATTAAAATTATCGCGATAGATGTTGTGGTTTACGTAAGTAAATTAAACTCTACTGTTGCTCTTTGTTACGCTTACAAAATTGTAAAGGTTTATTTTATTGTATATTTTATGGCTGAATAAAATTTACGAATAAATAAATTATAACCTAATATTCATTTTATTTTATTTCCCTATGTATCTGGAGGATTATTTACTATTTCAAGAAAGTAAAGACAAAAGCAGGCCAGGAGATGGTATAAGAGTTTGTGTTAAGTTTCCCTACTTTGCTAGAGATAGTGCCTGTTTACTGAACAGTTACTGCTGATACTGAACCCCTAGCTAAGTGAACGGACTAAAAAAGATCTCTGGGTCGGGCTAGATGCAGAAGGCGCATGGCCGAGTTATGTAGCGCTTATGTAGAGGCTAGTTAATATCAATCGGATGACTTCTGGAAAAGTTGAATGCCAACCGTAGTCACCTCACGTGTTGCACCGACAACCTTACGAAGGTGACTGGAGATCGATGGGTGATCTAAATCACTAAACCGCGTGCAGCGGAAACTTTTCGAGGAATGTCCAGCTGAGGAGGACGTCTTTTTCTGATATGATTATGACGGAACGGATAACTTCTTATTTTCAGATATTTTTAATAGGTAGTGTCTGCACATAGCTGTCAGTGTCTGTCAATCAGGATAACATCATTTCTCTGATCTTTATAAGATAAAGGATATTACAAACGAACAAAAAATCAGATAAATATTAGTTATGATCTGTAAATTATTTGTTAATATTGCAAAAAAAAAACACAAGAAACTTGGTTTTCAACATAGCTTTTGATTTTTCATGTCGGTGTCGGGTCAATCGTGTGATTGATAAAGAAACATACTTATTTGCGACAGTTTTCCATATCTCGGGTCTGAAAACCTTTGTATAACACAGTCAGAGACCTCGCTGGAATGCGAACCTCGCGTATCGACCTAGACATGATCTTGGTAAAGAGAAGTACCTTGCGTTTTTTTCATCGAAATTTCAAATTAGCAAAGAATATTGTTTGTCAGCTTCTAATAGGTCAGCGGGCGAGCGACTTGTTTGTCTTGTCAAGTCGTAAAAAATCCAGATCATAAAACAGACAACAACTAAATCGTAGACAGTCTGGTCTAAATAACCTTTAGCTATTTATTATTTGTTGTTTTCTGTGTGATTTATATTAATTGAAACATTAAAAGTCTTATCTATACTGTTATAAAATTATATTTGTTTATTGTCAAATGTGTGACTAAATTATATTTTATACGAGTACCTATGTGTATGAAATTGTTCTCCTTTCTGATAGAGTAAGAATATTAGGTATCGCCTTTTTCTCATCCCGTAGCTTTCGTAGAAACCTGAACTATACATGGATATAGTAAATCACCTGCAAAGTTAGCTTATAATTTCTACAAAAACAAAAGAAGCAAAGCTTGACAAAATCCATAGTTATACTTCTTCTTCCGGCCAGTGTCATAATACTAGGACCCTGCGTCACTAGAGGTAGCCTCTCCCTGCGGAAGGGCATAATACAGCATTATGATGATTTCATATTAAGAAAACACAGAATTGCGGTCATAAAACAGTCATAGTTTATTACCTGATATCGTTTATCTATAACATCGTATATATTTCTAGTATAAAAAGGTTTGTTCAAGGGATGTTTTTAGTACTGAATGTTAGTCTTTACAATGCGTACAAGCTTGTTCTTAGTTGCCGCCGTTTTTGGGCTGGCTTTAGCCGGCCCACCTGTTAATAGGAGTAAAAAGGATATTGAAGACTTCGCCAATTTTTTGGATAGAGTTCGAAAAGGTATGTGAAGTGAATTTTACTTTTTTTGATAACAGCCTACCTATGCAGGCCTTCAGCATATAACCGAGGATACTTCATCATAACAGTCCATTAATGTCCCACTGCAGGGATGGGCCTCCTCCCGTGACGAAGGGATACTTGGCCTACTAATACCACGCTGGCCAGACGGATTGGTATAGGGTTTAATTTCAAGTTTACCTTCTTTTTATTTCGTAAGGGTGTTATTCACGGATAGTCACTCAGTCGGTTTTTACGACACCCATACACACACGAAGTAGAAAATACAGGGCTATGAAACTTATCAGCATCTGTCTAGAGTAGACGGCGGCTAGGCAGTGTTCTGGCATAGCTGACAATACTGATCAATTATTTCATAGATAACATGAAAAGTATCTTTAACAGGAACCAACAGACCAGTCCAAGCAGCAAGATCCTTCGCCACTCCCGAGGTTATGACAGAGGAGCTCAGCGGTCGATTCCAAGGAGATATTGTTCTAGACGACACAGATTATGAGACCATGTTACAAGAGTATGCTGTTGGACGCAGCGCTTATACCACCTCGAGCATCACAACTTGGCCGGATAATACTGTTGTGTTTGAATTTGGAGCTGGGGAATTTGGTAAGTAATTTTTTTTTACCTTACGGCGGCCGTTCTTTTTCTATGCGGTCGTTCCAAAGTAGAGATATTTCAAAGAGGCTAATTATGTATTTTGTTTTTTTAAACTGAATTAAGTAAGTAAGTAGAATCTTAATTTTGTAAAGCGAAAAGTTATATAATACTTAGAATATCCCCTTCCTTTATGCATCGAGATTTTAAGCTTATGCATGTAGTTAGTAGTAAACATAGACTTCAATAGGATAACGATACGGAACAATACATTAGCGATTAAGTTCATACCAAATAATCTAGATTTTGATATTTACAATTGCACCATAAAATAAACGATCAAAGAACTTTATGATTTGATAACAAATAAATAGTGACTTATTTTTTTAACAATATTGTTTATTGATTCATTATTTTTACTTTTCTTACTAACCTAATTCTTTTATTTCCTTAACTTTGCAGATGCTTCACAGCAAGAAGCTATATGGGAAGCCATCAGGGATATCGAAGCACACACTTGTGTCAAATTCCGTGTTCGTGATGCCTCTGAGTCTGTCTACGTGAGACTTACGGTAAGTAGATTATTCCCTCACTCATTCAGACAACGCCATCTAGTTTCAAACGCATAATTTATGATTCGTTACCACTTTACCAGCATTTACTGGTCGTAGCAGCATTTACTCGTAGGTCACGTAAAGCGGAAGTGTTTGGAAGAGACTATTTCTAGCAGTGAGTGTCCATTGGCTGATACGATGATGATGATTTTGCTAAACTGACAGATTGATGGTGGGGAAGTTAAGTAATTTCATGATTACAATCCGTTGTCTTCGATGGGTAGACGCTTAGTGGTATTTCATCTGAGTTTTTTCGTGTATCATTTTATAATCGGTTCCGATTGTTGTCGTAGGGATAACCGTCTTTAAGCTACCTTAAAAACCTAACGGCGTAAATAATATGCGACACTAGGTTTGTCACTAACCACATAATACATTTGATAATCAATTTCCAGGGTGTTGAAGACGGTTGCTACGCACACATAGGCTACAGATTATCCCGTGGTGCCCACATAATGAACTTAGGACGCAGTACAGTCGGTGTTGGATGCTTCCGTCATGCAACCATCGTGCATGAGTTCATGCACATCCTAGGATTCACGCATATGCATGCTACGTTTGACAGAGATCAGTATGTTAACGTTGTTGATGAAAATATTATTGAGGGTAAGTGTTTTGTGTAGGTATATTTTAAGTTTTAGTATCAAGAGAGCCGATCGATACAAAGTTTATTAGCAGAGACGACAAACTTAACTTCTTGGGGCTTATACATTTATATTTAGTAATGTGAGACCCTTCTAGCGAGCCTCGCGAGAACAAAGCAAGGGTGAAGCGGGTTTTGGATTCGTTATTTAGTTACCAAACATCCTCATAAACACTCAAAAATGCTTTGAGTCTATAGAGAAGTTAATGGAAGTACGATATGACCTGAACCAAAATATTTTCTATTACCTGAAGTGACATTCTATCATACCAACACATACATATCTTAGTGATTAATATCAAAGTAGCTCTTCTCCTTTGGTAAACTCCTAAAACACGTGATGACTAACCCATAGTGACGTTCATACACTCTTTCTCAATTATTTTAACGAGCTAACAGTGTGCATGTACTTATATTGTACATGCACACATTCACCACTACAGTAAAATAATATATTCTTTTAGGTACTGAACACAACTTCGACATATACACGGCATCCAGGATCAATAACTACGACATAGATTATGATTACGTCAGCTGTATGCATTATGCACCGACTTCGTATACTAAAAACGGACTACCGACTATTGTGGCTTTGACTGTAAGTAAACTTTTATTTTAATAGCTAATAAGACGCTGGAACGTGCTGTGCTTCATTTTTATATGCCCTAGTTCTTTGTCAGAGAAGTACACAGAGGGTTTCAGTCTTTAAGCCTAATTACCAGCTTTCTGAATTTTATCCGACATTTCGAGATTCTTATTTTAACGGACTCGCATTCAATTCGGATAGGATGTGGTGTGGAAATGCTCCATAGTAAATAATTATTATCAATACCACTGCTTAGGTATAAACACACATTTACCAAGTGTTTGTTTTTGCCGATATTTTATGTCGATTCAAACGGATTGCTACAAATTTAAACGCGTCGCTCGTTAGCAAATAAAAAACTGTACCTTATATACCTACACAAAGAGACTTTGATTGCCTATTTGACTATCCATAGAAAGTGGTGAATGTTTGTAAAGTAAATACTTTCTTACAGGATGATCCAGGCCAAATGGGACAGCGTGTCTACGTAACAGATAAAGATTGGCTACGTATAAACAGACACTACGACTGCCCCGGCGCATGGGCCTAAACCGAAAAATATACCTACCTATAATATTGTTACCTAGTTTTTTACCTATTCTTTTATAATCAATAAAGTATTATTAGATATTTATGCAGCAAATATATCTTTTAATTATATCTTTTCCCTTTTTTGGTAAATAATGACTTCCAAGCTGTTAACAGGAGTGGGTTACATAAAAAAATTATACCTAATATGATTGAAATCCGCAAACTTATGCACGGCTGACATTACAAGTTTGTCTCCTAGGTTGTCAATACTAAAAGGTCAAACACAAAGATGTGATTAAAATTAAATGTAGGTATTCCCCGCCTCCAGTTTTCATTAAACACAGTATTAGTTAAAAACACTCAATGACACTTTTATGACTAGCAAATTCCCGTTAAATTTAAAATAAAAACCCACTTCGCATTTCAGTATCAATGAAGCTAGCAAAAAAATCCGGCACAAAAAACATTAGAGCTCCCGTCCAATTTCGGTTACAACAAAAAGAAAACTAAATAGGTACTAATAAGATATTATTTACAAAACATACAAGCTAACTTTTTGTAAGTAGTCCCGAGGGACATACAGCCGACCTACATGTTGTTCAGAACACATGACTCCGCATCTTTACTTTGATCTCGACGAATCATGCGCAAGCGCCGCAACCGCTGTCATACTAAATTTTGTCAGGACAAATTTCGACTCTTTGAAATTGTTGAGATTTAAACGTTATGGGCGCTGATTTAATTAGATTTATTAGGTTTTAACTACATATATGAATAAGTACTGAAGTCAAATATAATGTTGGTGTTTTAATTGCCGGGAATATTGTTGTTGAAGGTATTTATTGTTTAAGAACGAATAAAAATTCCAGTAGGTATACAGATACTAACTAGTTAACTTGCATATTATTATAGAAGTTATTCGTAAAATTAAGCATTGGTAGAGCTCATACAATTGTTTTTTAAATTTTGGTTACACGGGATTTTTAATACATTTGTCCTGTGTCTAAATATTCAATGGGCTCCTATTTTTTTTAGTAAATATGCAGACCGTATACGGAGCACACTTTCGCGAGACCTGTCGCAGTCTTGATTTTGAAGATTTTTTAATATTCTGATGTACTTAGTACACGATTTTAAATTTAAAGAGAGCCTTAAGTACGTTAGAGCTGTGTGAGGTTACAATTGAATTAAGAACCTTCCCTTCTAAAGTCGAATAAAAATTGAGGTCAAGACCTAAGTTTGAGTTGACAATATCTTTTTTTTAGTCAAAGTACATAATTGAACCTTTCCAGTACTGTTTAGTATAAAACTCTTCCAAGTAGCCAATATAGATTTTTATATGACATTTCATGGTCTAGAGATCCTACTGTTGACAGCTGTAACGCCGGCAGTGCGCAAACGCAATGTAACTGACACCCGTCGACGCCGGTGGTAGACGGCTATTTACGAAGTTTCGCCGAATTTTAGCGGAACGTGCTTGAGATATTATGTTACTAGTATGTATGTAACTTTATTAGTAAGTATTGACTTAGGTATTTTTAGATTAAGATTTTAAAGCAATTCTAAAAGTAGTTTATTTTTTTAAAGATAACTACCGCACTAGGGATCATGCCCTGTGTCGCGGGGACTTTTTACAAACATCAAGAACACCCAGAACCAGGACAATAATTTGTGCATCGCACAAACAATTGTCCTGCGTGGGGATCGAACCCACAACCTCGTGCACGGCAGCCGCTTGCGCTACCGTCGCGCCAACGAGTTCGTCAATAGTTTAATAGGTTTCTTAATCGCGTTTTTACGTGATGAGAAGTAGATAGTGACCTGACTTAATATTGTTTATGTGCAAACCCATAATAATTATTGTCATTCTGCAATAGGGGTAATTATTAAATCTGTATCTATGATCATTCTGCAATAGAGGTAATTATTAAATCTGTATCTATGATCATTCTGCAATAGGGGTAATTATTAAATCTGTATATATGAATCGAACCCCAGACATTTGCCTAGTAGCCATTGACTATAACCACTACGACACAGCGTCAATACGCAAAGTCACCGCTCGGTTTTTCTACAGTTTCGTTGAAATGTCACATCTCTCTACAGTATCGTTGAAATGTCACATCGTCGTTTAGGTGATCTATCGCGTACTCCACGGCGAGGGCTTTGAAGAGTAATTTAAACTTGTTTCCCCTTTCTCTTGGCTTGGTACTTCTTTGTTTTGCCAAGTTGCCATTAGTACATTGTGAAACAAACTAACAGCACAAACTGTGATCCCTCCTTATGGACCCTCAAAAGTGAAGAAGCATTTGGTCAGACGGGCAAAGTTAAAGCGACGGAGTCAAGTCATTTCATAAATAATACCTACACGTTACCGACATTCTTGGGCCGTCTTAGCGTTATCCAACATCTTAATTTCAATTTAATTTTTAATATTTTTAACACACATTTTTCCTTGACGTGTCCTAAATAGTATTAAATTTTCCATAAAATCGGACGAATGGTTAGTACTTTAAGAAAAAAACGCCTCACGTTATGTCTGCGACTACCAAACTATAAAAATAGGTGTGAAGTAAAAAGAGGATGTCAACAAAAGATCACTTAAGCCCAAGGGAGCACAATTGGCAGTCAAGAGAGATGCCAAATCTATATGAGATCTCCAACATTGACAAGCACTTAACTGTTTTTGACTGTAAGTAATGAAAAAAACTATGAAGAGTCACCATAAAAAAGTGTCAAAGTTTAACGACATTATCTAAATAAAAAAGTTAAAAGCCGCCAAAGTCAGTAATCTATTTTCGTTCGAGTGTTTCTAATTAAAATTATAGTTTACTCACAAATTACAGATTTCCTGAGGAAATATCTGATTATCTAATATTTTTATCTTAGAAATTATTTGTAATTTTACGAGCACTTTGGCGCTGATAATATAACTAGGTATGACAGGTCCTATCTACGGGTTTCAGTAAAATTTGTTTTGAGGAGTTTTTGTCGGAATGTGGTGTGTTTTTTATTTGATATTTATACCTATTTCTTAAATATTGAAATATTTATTCGTCAACAGCGGATAAAAAAAGTTTAATTGTTCCTCTGTTCCAAAATGAGACACTACATTTTGCTTATTGCTAAAACATAATTAGATACATGCAGATATACTGCGTAGCTTAAAGGTAACCACCCAATAGGACTTAATATGTAGTTATTTCTACTTCTGTCTCAATGGGGTATAAATTGTATGATAGATCAATAAAACATTAAATATCGTTTATTCAGTTGCGTTCGGTCCTTTGATTGGTACAAACTTGGTTTATCCTAAACGTTACGCAAATCACAATTTTATAAAGTGTAGAGTTTAATTTAAAGTAAGGTAAAGTCGCATTACTTAAAATTTCAGATCTTTCGAACACTTAACGTACCTGCCTGTCTGGGCTGTCTTACAAAAGGTTGACCAGCATAAAAAAAAGAATATATCCGCATCACCCAAAGGCAGGTTGGTGGTTCGCTGGAAGAATAATAATATGTCTGAACTCTTAAGGCATTAAGACCGCTTAAGGTTTGAATAAATATTTAAAATTGGTGATTTTATTTTTAAATTACCTTAATAATAATTATTCACGCAGCCTTGCTACGAGTATACTGAATTTTTTTCTAATGTCTCCTACGGTGGCGCATAGCGGCAAACTTCCGGATGCGTTTGCGCCGCAAATCGCACGACTCGTTAGCCACAAAAGCCATTAATTTAGCAAACACGTCAACACGGGAGTGGTAGGCAATGAGTTGGAACCAATAATAACTTATGGGTGATAAATTAAGGACGATGTCATGTTTTTACATTTTCAAAATTGTTGGAATAACAATGTTTTTTTTTTTAAATTTAAATAGTCTCTGTTATTCTTGGGTGTTTTGACCGGGTCCATATTGGCTCACCTAAAGTTCTTCTTCCGAAAATGTTTTTCCTAACGATTTGTAATCCGAATGATCACTCTTCCTAAAATTTTAAATCCTAAAGTTTTCATTCATACTATTTGTATTGCTACCGGCGATGTTCATAACACTCATGTTTCCGAAAATCGTTATTAATAATATCGTTACGTAAATATATTTAAACTCCTAATGTTTTTTGTCATAACGCTTTTATCCCTAAACATTTTCTCTCATACTCAGAAAGAAATATTTACCAAGTGAAAGTAATAAAAAGGTTTGTTTTTATACTATTTCTTGTGATTTTACTTAACAACTTTTTACATTAAACCATTTTTTAAAAATTATTGTTTATTAAAATTATTAGAACATCTTTGTCTTAAATGAATGAAATCCATAAAACTTGACTCGTTCACGGTTATGCTTATGGCCTGAGAGTTTACCGTAACCGTAACTAAACCAATAAGTAAAGGACCAATTCGGTTCTGGCACTTCGCCGGCCGCTGCCGCGGCACGCTCGCTTCGCTCGCTCGGCTCGTGCGTTGGGGTCACAGTTCTACCATAACCTAAACCAATAATTATGAATAAGACCCATTTCGTTTCTGGATCTTGACTGAATGATTGGAGCGGGACTCTGGTTTTGCTCTGGTCTTTGGTATATTATGTTATACCTACATGTTGTCAACAAAGTTACGCAAAATTAATGTAAGTATAATAATATTAATTATTATGAATAAAAAGAAATCTAAACAAAAAAGATATGACTTTAAATTATAGTATAAAAGATGGTTATGTTGAGAAAATATAGGAAAACAAATAATAGTATAAAAGATGTTTATTGCTACTGAAATTATGAAGATGAATGCTTCGGATTATTAACATTAGAGACAAAAAAATTAGGAATTGCGATTGTTAGGATGAAAAATGTTAGGAAGAACATTTTCGGACTTCCAATTATAGGAGTTGAAATTTTAGGTGAACTTTGGCGCACCCGTTTTGACCACCTTGCTTGACAACGAATATTTAAATTTACTAAATTGATTGTGTGTTATGCTTGTGTAGGGACTGCCATGCTCGATGTAATAAGTAAATTTCAAATCCTTATGCAAGACAGTTATTTTTGGATCAGTTATGGGGTTTTGCATACCCTCGTATACTTATAAAAGCCCTGCGACACAGTGTTTGACTATAAAGAAAAATATTGTGGAGGTCGCGGTGACGTAACAGCACCACGCCTCCAACGAAAAGGGAGGATCCTCCAACCAGGCGAAGGTGATCGCGCCTGGCGGGCCAACTGCCCAACAGTTGTTCGTTGGACGTTGTATATATGCGGAATTGCTGTGCGAATGTTGATATCGCGATTCAGGATGTAGTGTAGGTGTTCGCTTGAGTTGTCGGTATATGACGCTACAATATGAAGCTTGTTAAATTTCTCTTACTTAGTTAACTTGCAGGATGAAAAGGAGTCTCATCATTCTGTTTTCATACTCCGACGTCATATTAAATCTAATTTACTACCTAGTCACCTTACTCCTTAGTCACCTACCTTAACCTACCTTATTTATGGCTAAAACTAAACCCCAATCAAATATTTTTCAAACATTACATTGAAACAAAGTCATACAACTTATTTTAACCTAACCATACTTCATCTTGCGACATTGAATCAAGAGAGCAATCCATCAACAATTACGCCATTCTATTTGCGTAAATACATTTAATTGTTTTAGTATTTTTCGTGTAAGTGCTAAAATTGTATTTTAATTAATCGTTGGGAAGAACTGTTGCGTGGATGCGACGTGAATAATGACTATACTGATTTGAGGTAATTGTCATGAGCGAGTGTTAGATGGTTACCATGAAGTATGCTGGAGATGAGACAAGTTTTGTTATGTGTCGGTCCTGGTCATCTTTACATTTACTGAACATAAGCATTCTATGCTCTTTGCACCTATTATAGTTTTCCTAGAGAGAAGAAAAATAAGCTTTATTTCTGATTCAAGTGCTTTCAATTGCAACTTAACATAACCACAATCTATTCATTCTGTTTCTATTGGTGACAAAGAGAAACTTGACGAACTACGAGTATTATCACGCTGTACTATGCTACTTTTGGTTTTGTAATGGGTAGGTATTATTTGTATCTAAGAGGATTTATTCTGATAAATTTTCCCAGACATACAACCATGTCATGTCTATAAGGTTTTGATACTTATCTAACATGTTACAATTCTTAACATACTTATTTATATTCTTGTACGTGGCATACAGGATTACGGGATCACTGACGTTTGGCTAAAAACGTTTCCCAAAGTGACACTTGCCAAAGTATGTTTCCCAAATTATCATTTGGCTAAAAAACATTTGGCAAAACCATCTTCTCGCAATTCTACAGATAGCAAAACTATTATTAGCAAATAATTACATACCAATGTTTCAATTTACCAAATATGTTTTGGCAAATATCATATTAAAAATTACTGAATCTAAATTCACTCTATTAAAAACTTGGTCTAATTTGCACTGACAAAAGAAATCAATTCTGGCAGGATCCCAGGACTACGGTGTGTTGTCTTTCCCCCGCGTACATGGTCACCATACCGGATGATGTTGTGACAAATGGTTATGTTCACGCGTTATTGAACAGCCATTCCTCCAAATGAACACGTACACGTCTAAAGACCACCACCATGACTAAATTAATATTTAAAATATTTTTTACTACAAAATGTAAAATTTTCTGGAAGTTATGATTTATTGTAACTTGTTTATATTTACATACATTGTATACATGTAATTTAGCCGTTGCTGTCTAAAATAGACTTATTTTGCAGAAATCATCACAATCTCGCCTATTATTAAGTGTGCAAATAGAGTTTGTGGAAGTTTAAAGTAAGTACCTATTTAGTTTGTGAATTACCAGGACTATGAGATCTTCTTTGAAGGTGCAAAGCTTAGTGAAAAGGTACTCTAGCGTTTTATAGCAATGCACAAAGTTTTTCGTCAAATAAAACTAGCAAGGAGCGTACCATCAGCCACCTGGCCAGTTACTGTTTACGAGTATGTATTATATCCCTGTTGTATTTTTATGGAAACCGTGTCACAGACTTATACCGTAGAGAATTATTGGCATTTTAGTAAGTACAAAGGGTAGAGTTTCGTAGAAGGTCTACGAATATTATTAGGTTCTCATTTATGTTTACTTCTAGTACCGAACAGTTTATAGCGGGCTGATGAATCAGAGGAGCTGAAGATCGCACAAGATGGAAGTATTTGGGAATAGTCTATGCGCAGCAGCAGATGTTTTGAATTAAGCTACGTAGATACTGATTTTGATGAAATGTAATTTTCCCAACGCAGTTCTGTATATATTAATGTAATTATAATCTGTTAGTATATTTTTATTCAATACAACTTGGCAATCATACATAGATGACATGAAATATTAGAACAAACCTATGCTACGCTAGAAAGATCTAACAATAATAATATTGGTGGCATTTAAATCTTCAATCTAATTACATTTCTCTTTAATGTTGATCGGTTTATATTATTACTAAAGAACATGACAAGATTAGTACAGTCTCGTTATGCGCAAACGCAAACGAGCTGTCTTGAGCCCGAGCCACGCGTTCTTCCCGCCGACAACTGTCACCCCCAATTATGGCCGCCATGATACTTTGGCGCGCTTGCATTTGAATATAGAACGTTTGGTTCAAAGGAATCTAAATTTTAATATTTTGTTTTGCTTTATTAATGTTATATTCAGAATCTGTATTCTCTGTAAATGATCAATAAAATATTTCTTCGTATTAATAAACATATCAACCGATCAAAATTAATTGCAAAATATGATGGTCATAATAGTTTTATTACTAAATAATTTGGATGATTCTCTATTACGATATGCATAAACAAATTAACATTAAGTATATCTAGCTTTCATACTGAGACTTCATCTACTTCACTACAGGGTTGTACTAGCGAAGACACCTGACCGATCCTTCCAAGGATTGTCAGTAAAATTCTACATTTTACTACTACAGAGCGAAGAATGAATTTATGAATCAACGCAAAGTTACATTCACTAACTAAAGCCCGATTTACACATCGACAAGTACAGTAGCGAGTTAAGTAGTAAGTTGCTGATTAAGTTGATTTAAATAGATCTCCATCCTATTTTTTGGCAAGTTAAGTTGGCGAGACGCGAGAGAGGGGGCTACTTCGTACTTAACTCGCCAAAAAATAGGATGGAGATCTATTTAAATCAACTCAATCTAAAAATACTACTTAACTCGCCGCTGTACTTGTCGATGTGTAAATCGGGCATAACCACGATACACTAGTCACTAGAACATTAAAAAAGATTTAAAAATATTCCCGATTTAAAAAAAATATACTTAGATGACTAGCAGTACTAAACTTGTCGATAGCTGGGCAAGAGCAATCAAAACTGCGACTTAATAATAGGTATATTGAAATAACTACACTTAATAGTCACTTTCATTTTCGATTTAATTTTACGGCACAGTCTTGTTTTGGCAGTGGCGTATACTAAGTATTCTAAATTTTAATAAAAAATACACAGGTATTTTGCCATCAATATCAAAAGTAAAGTTCTTTCAAGACATTGAAAAGCTTGGTTGAAAAACGTACCTAATAAAAATAACATTTCTCGAGTGATGATTTCATATTTGACATAAAGCATTAAACTCTGATAAATTTAGTTCCCCTGAAACACAATATCATTAATTTACTCTATGTCATGCATCTGGTCTTACGTACCTATCTAGTGGAAGAAACCGCTACGCTTCAGGCGTTTTTCAACATTTCACACTAATTCGAAGCGACGTGTCGCCGGTTCTATTCCCGGCAGACGGGAAGGTACGGGATGCATAAGAAAATACAAATGAATTTAGCATCTACGCGTACATAAATTTTTTGATTATATTAATTTATTATTTGTTGAAAGTTTGATACAGCATTGAGGTTAGATATTATTATACATTATGAAATATTTGTTGGAATTATTTGAATACCATGGCTGGGTTTAGAGCATAGCATACACAATAATACTACTACGATTCTATTACTGCACATGTCAAACTTTAATCAATTTATTTGCGGAACAAAGGTATGTACCACCTGTACATACCTTTGTTCTGCAAATAAATATTATAACATAAACAATAATTTATGTTCTCATTGCTCTATCATGGCCGTTTTATACGGGCTGCGTGCTTTATATATTTGCTGCCCAAAAGACTGGCTAATTCTTTGATTCCTTTGATGATTAGGGTACCAGACGCGGAAACACGCATATGCACGTTTGATTTATGTCTTTAAAATATCATGAATCGTGGAAGTAGTTATGAGTTTTAAAAACAAACCGATTTGGGTTATTGGTTGAAAAAACAAAATGCGAGTTTTGTCTACCGCATAACCAATACTCATTCGAGTTTTTAACAAACAAGGTCTCACGGAGTATGTTAAGAAATTTGGCTTACAAAAACATGCTGGCTAGATAATAGTGGTTTTGTGATAAATTGTCTTTTGTTAAAAAAATTGGGGTCATAGTTACGACAAACTTTAAAGGTTAAAGACTCAAAATACTACAAGTTGGTAACAATTTTATGATCTTAGAGAAATAAGCACTCCATAGATAGATACCTTTCCCCCTTTTTTTGAACTAAAAGAGACCGTGAAAGGAAAAAGGAAACGGTCCAAAGGCTCACAAACCAAATAAAACACAGCTTTAATATTACAGGATGGTTAATATAACGAAAATTATTATATCTTATGACCTGCTCCACACATCTTCTAACCTTTACAATCTTCTTTAAACGTATGTGACAATAGTTTGGCTGATGATGTCGGTCACATTATATATTTACGAAGAGTCGTTGGGTAATTATTGAAAGACACGTTAAACATGACAAGAACACTGACATTAATTTTAAAAAGACAGTACAGTACCCGGCCTCTTCTGTCACACGAAATACAAAGAACTGTTAAGGGTACGCATTCTACGGCCGGATACTGTACACTTAATATGTTTTATAAAGAAATACGAAAAGGTAATATGAATGTAACCTAAAGAAAAGCGCAAACACAGTCGACGATCAGTTAAACAGGCCTCCTCCTCCTTCCACTCCTCTTAAACTTTTTGGAGTCGGTTAACTATTATACCCCCTTACTCATAAACGCCTCTTAAATTTAATCACTGTTTAGCGAGATTTTTATTACGAAAACCAACCTTACACCAAACAACGTAAGAGTTTAAGCTAATTCATCAATTGACTAAAATTTAAGAGGCGTTTATAATTAAGGGGGTAAGTCTCTATCTATATAGAGACTAAGTAGGTACTATTGGATAAGCAAAGTATTTATTTAGACATTCAGGCTAAGCTTTAATTTCAGTTACCACCCATAAACTGGATAACATTTAAAACATGGTAGAATTAAAAAAACTCTTTAGGTGAGTACTTATTTAGATTTGAGTAATCAACTTTACCAGAAATGGATTGTTGCACTGGAGAAGACGACTTTTTATTTACAATATTACAATAATAATTTTACCTACCTGATGATGGTGATAATATAAACTTGCAATAAGTTATTGATTATTAAGTAGAGCTACTTTTTGAATGCAATAAATCTTACACCAAGTTTTCCACAATGAAATTCAGGTACCTATTAATAAGTATTTATCAACACAGCGCGCGGTCTCACATGAAAAGGTATCGTAGAGTTTGAACTGTAACTTACTTTTAAATATTTGTTAGGCTTAGGATGTAGAGCGTCAGCAAGGACCGCCGCGCCATTCGCCACTATCTCTATCCAGTTTCCGCATATTTATCTTCTTTACTAATAAAAACTTATTTCTACATCCGCCTGCTACATGTTAAGAACATAAACTTATCACAGCCAATTACTTAAAATCTTTATATTCATTTTCTTCTCAACGCTATAAATAATGTACGTTGACTTGTCAATTATTGTCTGTTCTTTTCCCGCTTAAATTTTGTTTTTTTTTACAGGCGGACCGACATAGACCACGCCTGGCTGACAGCCTTTGATTTTAGAACGGTAATAGAACTGTGTGGAACTCCCACTATTAAATAAACACGTAAAATTAATACTTAGAACAGTTGTTATAAGAGTAATTTTCCAATGGCAATAACAAACCCAGTGCATTTGTAAATTGAAATCTAATTAGCTTTCCATAGAGACGATATTACCATTTCTTTATGAACTTGTGGGAGTGTCAAGAAGGGACAGTTTCTCTTTATTTTTTACAAGCACACATGTTGTTTTTGAGATGAAGTAGCAAAGCAGCCAGATCGCGGCACAGACTCCATTAGTTCGCACATTAGTATGAGTTAGCCGAATTATTTAATTAAATAAAGTAATTCAATAAGCTTGTGAATTAATAACAATTATTCTGTTTGGCCGCATTCGATCGGCGCCTGAGTGGACAAGATTTTATTAAAAACAAATGTGACAGTGCTTAAGAAATAAGTATCTATTAAAATAAATCGATAAAATATTGTTTTTAAAATTGTATTTCGTGATATAGTCACGTAAGCGTGCTATGGACCAGAATAAAGGTGAGTTTTTTTATATTGAAGATAAGAGACTATTGTTTTATTTTATATTTAAGTACTTGGAAAACAAACAGCTACAAGTAACACACATCGTAAACTGTTTCCACTAAATATAAAGACAATTATAATTACATGGGGGAGAGACTTTGGTTTTCAGGAAAGTACCTCTTTACTGAAAATTAAAATTAGTAATTAAAAAAGGAAGAGTTCGAATTAGGTATAATGCGTGTAGATAATGGTAGGAATTGAAATCATAATTTCTTGTAATGAAAGTAAGTTTCAAAATTGTTACCATTTTATTGTCTTATCCTGACCAGTGCATAATTATTTATTATTTTCGATAATAAAAATTAATAATATAATTTTGTTACGTAAATATAAAGATGGTTTTCGTTTTAAAATCCGCCGGTGCTACTTAGGTTCTTGTAGATTAAACAAATTCAAAATTATTAAAGACAGGAATAAAAAACCTAAAAATGTAAAAAAAAACTATTCTTATACTACTTGACTATTGCAAGGATTTTGGAATATAAACTGATATGTTTTCAAATGAAATGAAGTTTTGTATTTCCTCCGTAAAGCAGGATAGGATAGTTAATATAATAATGCAAAATGCATGTTTTTCATATTGACTAAATTAAGGAACTTAGGTATCATTGAACTCTAAGGCTAAAGGTTATTTCTGTTCTGTTGTCTCTATGAAGCATTTATCTATTTTTTTAAAAATCTAGTTAATTATTAAGTATTGGACATTTGTATTTAAAAAAATATTACGACTTTAATAAGAAAAAAGTGTCTGGTATGTACGGATATCTGCAGATCTGGTCGAGACATTTTATACGACTTAAATTAGGTACGTAGCTACTATAAGTAAGAGAAGGCATAGAGGTCCTGAATTAATATTGGATATCAGATGGTTATACTATTACCTATTTTCTAAACAATACATAAACAAAAAAACAACTTTATCACCAGAGAGTTTATACTAAGTAGGTATACTATGATATTCATATACATTGCAACTTCAACCTATCAAGGTATACCTAAGTAGTCATACCTTGATTGCAAAAGTAGTTAAACCATACCATTGACGACCTCTGTGGCGTAGTTTTTATATAACATGACTGCTACGTAGAGGTCTCGGGTTCGATTCCCGGTCAATGCAAATACAGTAGAACCCGGTTAATACGATCACGCTTAATACGATTTCACGCATGATACGCCTTTTTACGCCGGTCCCTGCAATTTGAGACATATTTTCATACATTTCTTAACGCTTAATACGATTCGTCATCCCGTTTAATACGCCCGCGCTCAGGCCCTACAACCGCACTCGAGGCCAGCCTTGGGGCCCTTTTAAAGTTTGTTTTAAGAAAGCCGGTTCTTGAAATAACGTGGATGACGTCGTGCTGAAAAAAGAACTCGGGTGCTTCTTCCTGAGATACCAGGATTCAGGAAAACCCTGGTGGCTAAATATTCAGGCTGGATATTCTTCCATTGATGACAATGTAGCACTAACGAAATTCAATCAATATCTTATTGAGGATGTGAATAACACAGAAAACGAGGCCCCTATGCCTAACTGATAATGATGAGGACGAAGATGAGTCAGGCATTATCGGCTATTAATGATTTAATGAATGAATAAGTTGCTTCTTTGGATGAAAGTGATGACGCGGAGCAAAAGTTGAAAATCCTGTAATTGCTAATGCATCAAAATCTTTCTGTCAAACCAAAATAAGTGATTATTTTTAATAATGCATTGAATGTAGGTACATAATTTCAAATAATAAAAACAAAAAACATAATAAATGTAGCACATTTTTTTTTCCTATCCCGCTTAATACGCTTTCTCGCTTAAGACGCGATTTTGGTGGGGTCCCTGGAAAATCGTCTTAAGCGGGTTATACTGTATTTGTGTACATGAACATAATTGTTTGCATTGGTCTGAGTGTTTCTATGTATACTATGTATGTATTTACGGAAAAAAAAATATAAGCACTAATATCCGTTGTTCTGTAACCCATCATAATACAAGCACGTTAAGCCTAGCTTATTGTGGGAGCAGATGGCGCTGTGTAGAGATGTCAAAAAAAAATGAAAGCCGTAGATGAGATAGAGTTAGTTTGAAGCCTACATATCACACACGCCTGAAATCATACTTTTATCAGAGAATAAAAGTTGAAAATACATATCTAAGCAACTTAATTGCTCAAATAGGGTCTATAGAGAAACATACAATTCCTCAGACAGAGAAGCGGCGGACTATAACCCTATTCACATTATGCCGACCACTTCTCATTTTATTTTAGTCCAGAATAATATACTGCTGGACCAAGTGGACAAAATGTCCTTATATCTAGAGCTTCTTCCCCAAGCCTAGATCGGGAAACTTCATCTTGTGTCTCTCTTTCAATACATGACCTGAGCACGAGCGATCAAAATTTCTCTTGGGGAAATTATTCCTAACGCCCATTTAATGGGATGACGCTTACCTATAACTTCTA
Organism: Schrankia costaestrigalis; assembly: GCA_905475405.1. Lineage (NCBI taxonomy): Eukaryota > Metazoa > Arthropoda > Insecta > Lepidoptera > Erebidae > Schrankia > Schrankia costaestrigalis. The sequence goes on from FR997826.1 coordinate 19,424,492, forward strand.
CCTATCCTTCTCTCTCAGGAAAACAGTTCGAAACTGTTTAATAGTTTCGTCAAGGAAGTAAGAACTAAAAGCCTATTTAGTCAGTAAGAGTATGATATAACCATAACATAACAGCTCATTAATGTCCCACTGCAGGGACGGGCCTCCTCCCGTGGCGGAGGGATACTTGCCCTACTAATACCATGCTGGCCAGACGGATTGGTATAGGGTTAAATTCAAGTTTTCCTTCTTTCTATTTCGTAAAGATAATATTTACGGATAGTCCCTTAGTCGGTTTTTACGACACCCACGGGTTGAGATAGGGTTGTGACATTGTATTCTTACTCCGTCACCACACGGATAATGATATAACCAGTATAGACTAAGTCTATTAGACGTAATCTATGCTGGTACTTATGTAGAGTACGCGACCTGGCTCTCTTTTTCCACCTGGAATGCAATGGTCTTATTGAAGGCGAAAACCAATCCAAGGTGATTACACCTTGCAATGTTGATGCAATCTTATATGGCCCATAATTATATGGGCCATATAAGATTGCGTCTTGCCGACTTAAATTCTAAAATTTAAATCCCTAGGTCTGTATAATATAAAATCTAATAGTCTAATACATAACATATACAATATACATAATATACAGTTTATGTAATCAAGATTTAAGTTCAAACAAGCATGAAAACCGTTACCACGTGTAGGTATGTAATCGATAGTGCGGCGCGCGCGGCTTCAACAGCGATCCACAGACAAAAGCCGCCGGTGCGTGTGCGAACTTCACAAAAGAGCTTTTGTTTTAGTATTTGTTTTTTGTTAGTGTCTTCATGCGAAATACTACGAAGAGTGATTTAAAAAAATAAATGGAATTCATTCATTGCATGTCTTGTCTTTTTAATACTGGCTGGTAATGTCAATTAGGTACCTACTGTTGACAGCTATTGTCAATTGTAGGGTAAAGATACACATGAAAAAAATGTTACTAAGTTAATCAATGCCAATGCAAACTAATCTAGTTAATTTCATGTATTATTTAAATAAATCTACGTGCGAGGACGGCGACAGTCTCGGGCCTCGGGGGTGTTGTAAAAATCTACTTTGGGAATTGGACAATAACAAGAGAAAATAAAATAAATTAATTTTAAAAAATCCTGGGCACTGAAATAGTTGATGAAGTATTCATATTGCAATGAGTGTCTAGTAAGAGTTTCTCTCATCACTGCCCCTTTCTCTTATACTGCCCCGAACTCAAGTCGTTATACGATACAGTTTAAAGTATTCTAAAGTAAAAGATTATAGTTACCCAATGATTTTAATTGCGGCGACTTGATAATTTATAATCAGGTTTTTTTGTCTAGAAGCTAAAGCTTGCCCTGCCCTATTACCATGTTTTCAGATTAACGGGTATTAAATTAGAACTTTGCAGTATTGTTAATATTCATTCTGCGATAAAATAGAGTAGAGACTATTTGTATTTTTAGTCCGCCACAATTTCTAAAGATAACTTAAACGTCTATATTGTTACAGAATTAAGCCCACGGCAACCGACATCACAAAAAAACTACGACCAGAAATCACAAAACCCTGTTAACTACAACGTAACCCCAGGAAATTATACTGAAAACAATCACAATCTTTTCCAAATGATCAAATGTCATGAAGACAGCTTGTTAAGGCTGCATCACTTAACAGCTGGTAGACAAATCAACAGTTCTTACGATCCGACATATCAAAACGACCTAACGTGGTACTCTAAAGACCTACAACGACCTTACATTAAACCTGTCGATTACTTAGCATACGAAGACATGAGAAGGAAATACGAAGACAAAGGCACAAAAGAAAGAGAGAATCTTAAAGAATCTGAGGAAGAACGAGAAAACAAATCGGATGAAAGGAAGAAACCTAGACGAAATAGAACAACCTTTACGAGTCAACAACTGGCAGCTTTGGAGAAAGTATTCGAGAAGACTCATTATCCTGACGCTTTCGTAAGAGAAGAATTGGCTGCTCGAGTTAATTTGACTGAAGCTAGAGTTCAGGTATGATACATAATATTTGTATAAGTCTTGTAAAAACAACCGTTAGTCTCTTAGAAGTTAACTTTTTACGTAGACACCATTCCAGACCAGGAAGCATTCTTTTCTGTTACTGATTGGCTTATCCTTTTTATAGACGTTGCTCATTCTCTTGATTCTAGAACAGTTGCTTTTCATAAAGCACGATCCGAAAGCCATTGCCCTTCCAAAGTAGATTAACGCGTAATTTAATCTAGGAATTCGAGTTTGTCGTACCTACACATGATTTTATTAAGAGTGATACGTTATGTACTTTAGAATGTAAATATTTATTGTCTTCAGGTATGGTTTCAAAATCGGCGAGCCAAATTCCGCAGAAACGAAAGGTCAGCTTTATCTAACCACAGAAGTTCAACTAGCCAGAGCTCTCCAGAGCCAATTGCAGTACCAATCGGCATTCCACATCAAGCAGATCCTAGACAAGATTTTGCACGAAATTCTAAAGAACCCTGGCTTCATCATTTTCAAGCTAACAATTTGAATTTAAACCTTGGAATTCCTATTGCGAATAGTGGTTTGTACCAGAATGATTATTCGCTAATGATGCAGAATGTCGGAAATAGACAATATGTGCCGAACTCAAATAGTCTGATGGGACAAGGTGTTGTGGGCTATGGGAGTACAAGTGAAAATGGGTATGGTTCCTGTTCCCTTATTGGTGGTTATGGTAGCTCGCTTCAATCAGCTCATCCCGGATCTTTTAATCTAAATTTAAGATTAAGACCCCATGACTTCAGCATAAATAATTTAGCGTTATAAAATAAATACTTAATAAATTATATTTAGAGATAATGCAGTAATATTTTCAGCTTTAATTAAATTTGTTTGTAGGCATATAGGTAGTAAAGTACCAAATTGTATAAATCCTTGTTTTTAGTGTTGTAAATAAAAATGATTAGCAACTATGCTATGTTTTTTATGATCCCAATTTCGTTCGATCCAGTAGGAATAATCAGGTATGTATTTCATAAATGATTAGGTTACAGTTAACTCCCTTCTTGTGATGACAGGTGAACAGAAAGTAATGTTACCTCGAAACGGGTAAAAGGTATTAAAGGTAGAAATTGTGTTGGTCTTTTTATTTCACCTTCGGGAAGGCAAGACTAATAATATTATTGCAAAAACAAAAAACTATTGTAGCTTCATCTAGCTACTTACTCAAGCGAACACCTACACTATCTCAGTACCCCCCACCATCAACAGATGTCAGATACATTCTGAATCGCGATATCAACATTCGCACAGCGATTCCGCATATATACAACGTCCAACGAACAACTGTTGGGCAGTTGGCCCGCCAGGCACGATCACCCTCGCCTGGTCGGAGGATCCTCCCTTTTCGTCGGAGGCGTGGTGCTGTTACGTCACCGCGACCTCCACACTATCGGTTCATCATAGTAGGTACTGATACTTTAAATTATGGAGTGTGTGGAAATGTCTTTAGGGGGAAGGTGAAGCAACGCATGGCAACAGCCTTTCCTCTTCTCCTTCCCCCGTCCCGACAGTAATGTCATGTTTTGTTAGAAACGATGTTACTGTTATGAAAAGTAAGTAAACTTCAGTAGAGTTGAATAATGCTTGGCGTCTAGTCCTCTACACATTTTGTAGGTGCTAGAAAAACACCGTGAATATCAGTGTATGATGTAAAGTGTATAGATGTATGACATGATGTAGGTACCTACCTATATTATACTTACATCTTTTACAAGAACCTGACTTCGTGGTCGCAAGCTGACTTGAGGTGATGCGAGGTCACAGCTTCGTCTTCGTAGATAATACTTATAATAATTATCATCTACACTCTGATCTTGAGGTGTTACTATTATGTCCCTACACACTACACTGACCGTATCGCTGTTCTGTACGTCACCCGACGGTTTAACAAAAGCAGTTTTGTTTTTAAAATTACTGGATTTCACGTTGATGACAATTTGAAACCGTCAACCCGGTTAAATTTCCTAGCGGACTTTTTGATTTCGATGGCTCTGAGTAACAGTGGCGATCAGTGGAAATTACCCGTGGCTTTTGAAATTCTAGCCAGTGATTAACGCCGGCGCAGCGTTTACCAGGTGTTCGGCAATTGCTGACTTGTTGGTCTGTCGATTCTTCACAGCATAGTATAGTACGCTTACCAAAGGATGTCCTTCCTCTGCAATGTCCTGGCGTGTACAAGATTGACTATAGTCAATCACTATAGTGTTTTGTGGCAGCTCTTATATTGGGCAAACAAAGCGCACCATTACTGAAAGGCTCAAAGAGCACATTGCAGCTGTAAACAACCGACAGACCAGCAAGTCAGCAATCGCCGAACCCTTGGTGAACGCTGGCGCTAATCACTGGTTAGAATTTATCTGTCTTTGACGTAATTTTATAGTTAATTAAATCCTCAATGTATCTTTTTTATTACATTTAGCGGAGAATCAAATTCTATACTAGCAATACTTTTCTCTCAAATAAAATATTGCTATAGTAAAAATTAGCTGATACACATTTTCTTTTATCTAAACGCAAAGCTCAAAATTACAAAGTACATAATTAGTACAAAATTATTTAATTTAGGAACAAAAGCGAACGTAATGTCATATTTACATTTTCTAACAGTCAAACGTTAATCGTGGAGAAAGAAAACAAATGAGGTGCAATAACAAAAAAAGTAATTACAAATTAGAAAATAACAATCATTTAAAATTAAGTGTCCAAAATGTAAATATTATGTTGAGAAGAAACATGGCAGCTAAGCTAGGGCTCATGCCTGCTCGAGCTATAAAAAATGTAAAATAAAAGCGCGAAAATTCGTATCCTGCGTTAGCGGTCTGTCATCAGAGTCAGAGTGAGTATCATTAATTTGTCAAAAACTTGCAGTGTTTTTGCAATTTTTACTGTTGTCTGTGATTATTAACAATTAATTTGGCATTACATTCAAGAACCTAAAAGTAAAATAAGAAGCAGAAAAAAGATAATAGGTATTTGGAGTATAACTATAGTTTATCCCGTAGCATTTTTATATGCACATTATTATTACAATGCCCTGCTACAAAAAATTGTTTTATATGCTTTCTTTTGCGGTTGTTGCGCATACAGCCTACAATTATTGTATGAAAATGAAAAAAAGGGGAAAATCCAAAGAGATCCACGAAGTACTAATGTTTAGTTATGACGATGGAGATTACAAGAAGAGTAAATATTCGCGGTGCATGATTACTCAAAGTATGGACAGGTTATTGTATTATTTAAACCAACCTAGATACAGTTTAGATTTATGCATGTACGTACTTACAAATATGGACTTAACAAACGTTATAATAAAGTTACATTTAAAAGGGGTCAAAATACGAATAATTGTGGATGCCGATATGGCATTTTGTAGTGGTTCAGGTGTAAAAAAAATATATAGGCATGGAATAAATGTTCGATGGATGAAATCAACTAATTTGATGCATCATAAGTTTTGTTTAGTTGATACATTGTGTGAGAACCCTGAAGTAATGCCATTCCTAATGACCGGCTCACTAAACTGGACTAATCAAGCGTTGTGTGGAAACTATGAAGATTATATGATTACAACTCAGAAAGAACTTGTCAAACAATATCAAGAAGAGTTTGAAAGACTTTGGATACTGTTTAAACCTATTGTAGAAGCTATGTTTTAAAAGGAAGGAAAAATGTGATACAGGCTTGTGATAATATGGTATGTTGCAGTTGTACACACAGTATCAAGTCAATCTGGAACTACTTTATACCCTATTTGAATGTAATAAGATACTTTTCTGCATAAATATGTGTAGCTTGATATGCTGCTGTGTGTACAGGTGTGTCGGAATGTAATGTAAAAGATTAGCAGTTTAACTGCAATGCTCTCTTTATAAAAATAAGTATTTCTAGAAGTAAGATCCTAACATTTGACTTATTAGGTGTAACAGTTATTTATACAATGATTCTAATACATAAGGTAATGATTAAAGGACAAAACATTGTATTTTATTAAGCTTTTTGGTACTAAATTAAAACTTGAAAATCTATTTTAACAATTTTACTGTCCTGACATTAGATACAATAGTAAAACAATTTAAATTTTTATTATAATTATGACTTGTGGGCCAGTAAAGATACTAAAACTAAATTTTGTTTTTAAGTTAAATTGTGCAATAATTGAGATGTGAACAAATCACTAAGATCTCATAACATCTGAAAAGTCTAACTAGTTGTCGATTTAAGAAGTCTGGAGGGTATTTATTAAAATATTTTTAATAAGTTTTATGAAAAGTATATGTAAGGAAAAGTATATAATTTGTATTATAGTACATAAATCATTGTTTTAATGTTACCATTAGTTTGTTTATGTTAATTGTTATAATTTGACGGGTTTACTTTAGAATGTGTAAGATTTTTATTACCTCTTTATTCTCACTGCCTCATCATAACATTCCATTAATGCCCCACTGCAGGGATGGGCCTCCTTCTGTGACAGAGGGATACTTGGCCTACTAATATCATCGGATTGGTATAGGGTTTAAATTCAAGTTTTCCTTCATTTTATTTTGTAAAGATTGTCCCTTAGCCGGTTTTTACGACACCCATGGAATGAGATGGGGTGGTGACATATTGTATTCTTACTCTGTCACCACACGGAGGAAGACTAGAATACTTCAATACAAAGTTGAAAGAATCTACTTCTTTATAGGGAGGCAAAACGAACTTGTTTTATGCATTGTAAATTGTATTATGTACCTCAGTTGTAGTTAGCTAGTTATTTATATAGTTCGCTAGTTTGCAGTCTAAAAGTATGATCATCTCCGCACTATGGAAAGTGAGGCAGAAAGCGACCAAATATGAATATAAGAGTTAAATTTATATGCCATATCATGTAGTGGTTGTGTAGATATATGGATGTTTCTATTTAATTCTGTATTTTATAAGCTCTTCTTACATTTTATTTAGCTTAAAACTATAAACTTATAAAGAATAGAAACAAATTTGGACCTAGTCAGGATTCAATCCTGGTTCTGTTTTGGTTATGCATCTTGGATGCTTATAAGCAGTAGGTCATTTAAACTATTGCCTTTGTATCAAATTCTGTCCATTTCTGTATACATTAAATTTACTGAACAGCGCCATTATGAACTTGCTTTGATCACCTTATTTTAAAAGTGCCAATTATTTGATCAAAGCTATATAAGATATAAAAGAGAAAATTATTCATATACTTAACAAAATTATTTTTAATACTAATTTGTTAAATTGTTGTTTTCTACTAATAAATAAGCTTCAAATTATCTTAGTTTAAGTTAAAAGTGTCCAGCATATTTAATATGTATAGTACTTTCTAAGATGTAAGTTAAACTGAAGACGGGAGATTTTTATCATATGACTTGATTGTAATTGTGCAATGTAATTCTACTATTTCATACTTTTATAATATAATATAATACTAAGCATACTATAGGTATAGGACGCACCAGCTCAAATGGCCGACTTGAAGTTGTTGCGAATGGATGCGCAAATGGATGGAAGCGTAATTTTTTTAACTAAATGGTGGGGAACGCATCTTTTCTTTGGTCCTGTAACTGTACATGTAGGAACTTCAGGCTGGTCAACTAAGCTGGCGTGTACTGTATTTCATACTCATGATATATTTTTTAATATATTTCATAATATCATGGTAGGTGAGGTCCCATTTCGGGATTGCATCACTTCAATGTACTATTTCGTACAATTACTACTTAAAACTCAGGAAATAGTACTTTCGTACTATTTCCTGATATAAACTATAACCCCATTTTATACTGATAGTCAAGAAAACGAAGATAAATTAAATAACATGAAAAGTACTTTGTTTTTTTTTAATCATAACAGCCTATTAAAGTCCCACTGCAGGGACGGGCCTCCTCTAGTGACGGAGGGATACTTGGCCTACTAATACCACGCTGGCCAAACGGATAGGTACAGGGTTAAATTTCAAGTTTTCCTTCTTTTTATTTCGTAAAGATGCTATTGAGGGATAGTCCCTTAACCGGTTTTTACGACACCAATGGGATGAGTTGGGGTGGTGACGTATTGTATTCTTACTCCGTTACCACGCGGATGGTTTTTTATTTCGTAAAGATGTTATTGACGGATAGTGCCTTAGCCGGTTTTTACGACACCCATGGGATATGTTGGGGTGGTGACGTATTGTATTCTTAGTCCGTTACCACGCGGATGGTTTTTTTAATGTTTTATTTTAAATATTTTAGTCCTTAACACCTTATCATTTGACTCGATTGTTAGTCTATTACAACCAGGTGCAATCACTGAATCATGAACCGTAATGCCGCCGGTTAAGCAACGTCAACGAGGTCATTCCATAGATGGGTGAGCACTCAGTCAATAAATCTCGACCTGACCAAAGACTGATAGAGAGAGAGCAAATTCAGCTTGCTACAGGTAAATGTTACGTCAGAAGCAGAACGGAAAAAAAGAATGCAGTAAACCAATTTGACTGACCTGCCTATTAAGTAAGCTTACCTACTGAGCGAGCTTGTGACGATCAGTCGTATTGAATTGCACAAAATAAATGTTAACGACAGTATTGCGTGGGTTAAAACGTATACCTACCTAAAAGTCTGGTCAGAGAGCGTCTGTGATATCAATGGGAATAGTGGTATCATGTCATCCGAGCCCGACTATGACCATCAGTTATACTTAGTTCTTTCTATCTATAAAAAATCAGAAATCTGTGGCAGAGAGTATAACCGCCGCTAATGAAATGATCTAGGTAACTATAATATCGTAGTCGTACAACGGGGCATAATAATAAATTGAAGAAAAAAAAACAATGTCCACACTGTCAATCGATTAGGGATTCCCCCAAAATTTTAATACCCCGTTCGCGCATAACCAACGCTAATCAAGGGATTCCCTCGATATCTAGCGATCGTCACTTGTATTGTGGGGTTATGCCATTTCGTTTGTTTCCAACCCCATTCATTTCAATATTTTCTTACGTGAACGTCTATTGCAAAGTGTTTGTTAGTTAATAGATTTTATAAACAACATTTTTTGTATAAAAACCGATTCATTACCTATAGTCGATCCTTGAAAAAAATGACATGAAGCAACACATACCTATATACATTTTGAAGACGTGATTTCGCGTTTCGCTAGTATCAAATCTAGAGGGAAGAAATTTTAATTTTTAACAAACTAAATTTGTTTCACATAGGTAAGTAATATACAAATGTTTGTAATAGATATCCGCCCCGGGCCCCGGGTGCCAACTATGCTAGATACGCCCTTCGTGATTGATTTGAGTAGTTATTGATAATTTTGGTTATGATGACAATCAGGAAATAAACGACTTCGTATCTGTAAAAACACTCACCAGACGGTCTACTACAAGTACCTACACTGAAAGTAACTGTAGCATAATCCTTAGTTAAAAATAATCTTGAATGGTATTCATTTATAAATCTAGCAAGTCTAAAGATTCTCTGTCTACCCCTTATTACTTAAATTGTACTTTTTCGTTTAATTGTAACAACAGACATACTATGCGTTTCAAATAAGAATAGGATCGCACTTGCTGCCAACTTCATGTGGCAACTGTCATTTTAGTAAGACCAACAAAAAAACTCGTAAAATAATTTAAATAAAAATAATTAGCGTTGGAAATTCCGATAGAAACAGATTGTTTTATTCAACGAAAAAACTGTTTCTTGGATTTTTACCGTTTTATTTGTTTGTTACATTGAAACAACATGAAAAAACCTTACGAAAAAAACTGGTTTTATTGAAAATTTTGCAGTTTGTTTCACATAGAATCTGATTTGGATGAAGAACGTAGCCATAAGTGGTGTGGAAGGATTGAATTCCAATTAAAATTTAATTTATTTAAAAATGTATGTAACATATTGAAGTAAAAATTAATAAAATTTTGTGTTTATTTTTTTCCTACCGTACATGACATTCATGAAGTTCGTTAGAAATGCGAAACAAGATGGCGCTCTGACAGTCCTATTCTTATTTGAAACGCATAGTAGCTATAAAATATTGCGAAGTTACTTGAATTGATTAAATAAGTACTTAGTTCGCTATAGGTACCTAATACATTAAAACAGATTTCAAGAAATTTATTAACGAAGACCAACTGTTGGTAAATAATAATTACCAATATACTTTCTTTTTAAACTTACACAAGTAAGGTTTAATCTAAACGCGTAAACGTTAAACGTCTATTTGACAATGACATTAATAAATATCCTTGAAGATAAAATTTAGAACTTCGAATAGAGAATTTGTAACTTCGTTTGCCGAGTTTTTAATTCTTCTTTCAAATTTCTGTCAGCAAAAGAAGACTTTAATTAATTCTGACTGAAAAGAATTTATTACGGTAATCACGGACACTGTTAAATTCTACTGTACAAGTATAAAAAGTTTTTAAATTACTTAACAGTTTTTATATAATTAATAAATATGGTTAAGGGAATAGTTGCAGGAAGACTTGCTTTAGTGACAGGTAAGTTATTTTATTGATTTACTATTCTAAAAAAAAGTTACTCTTGTAATAGCCACCTTGACTTCTGGGGTCTGGCAATGACTCTTTTTTTTAAATAATTTGTTAGACAAGTGCAAACTTAAAAATCAAAATACTGTATAAGAAATTAAACTGATTGAAGTTTTATTTAAATTTTAGGAATGGTATTTGATCTTTAGTTTTTATTAAATAAAAAATGTGACATGACAATGTATGATGAAAGTAAACAAGTTCTGAATGTACTTACAGGAAAGTAATTAAATTTAAGTTCTCCCTATATATTAGTTCTATAAATACTTCTTCAGGTTAGGGTGTCGCAAAAAGGGTCCCGACACAATTTCTATCGGTTTTGTATGGTGCTAGGACTTAAAAAAAATTGTCAAAAAAAATTGATGTCAATTTTATTATTTTATTGTATAGATTGATGTAAAATAATACTAAAATCTCTCTTGCACTTTTGGTGTCCCAAAAAGGGTCCCAACACTTAGAAAAAATTTTCATCGGCTTTGTATTACCTGACCTAATGGATCAATACTAATAATACACTTCTCATCAAAAAAATCGAAACAGTTGCAAGTTTGTGTTTTGTAAGGATTATCTGAAAAATGTGTATATTTAGGAATATGTGTTATATATCATTTAATAGGGAATTTAATGAGGTTTTCAAATAATGATGTTAATGTTCTAAATTCAAATTAAATTTTCATAGATTTCGTATTTTGTTTAACAAGTCGTTTTTACCCTGTACGTAGTTTGACGGAAATTGATAAAATTACGCACGTAAATAAACAAAAAGCTAGGAAAAGTTTATTTAATAACTCGGGTACCATTCCCGACCTCTCATTACTGCTTCTGCGCGGTTTTTCATCGATCGGGTGAGAGTCATGATCAAAAATAGTGGCGCTCTATTGGATAATCTTGGATTGCATTCTAAAGCTGGCTAAGTGTTTTTGAGGCATGATCTTTTACACTAATTCGTCTTTTTTATTCATCCCATAGATGTTTAATCGGATTCATGTCCGGGCTTCTTGCTGGCCAATCAATAATAGAGATATCGACTTCAGTAACATAATCTCTTACGACGCTCGTGGTGTTTGCCCTAGCATCCTCGTACATAAATGTTAAACCGGGGTCAAATAAATGTGCATAGGGCATCAGAAGAGCTTCAAGATACTGTTTGATGTACCTATGACTGTTAAAAAAGGGCAGACGGGACCCAAACACAAAGACAAACTCTGTCTTGTCGTTGCCACTAATTTCTCCTTAAACAGTCCATGGACCGCCACCATGGATGGCCTTTTCTTTTAATCCTGCATGGAGCAAAGCGTTCTCCATCACTTCTGTAGACCTTAGTCCTTCCATCGTTATCATACAATACAATTTTGCACTCATCAGAAAAGAGGAACTTGTCCCACTAGATGTATGACCAATTTAGGTAATTACGTAAAAAGTTAAGGCGCGCTTTTCGATGATCTGCAGGTAATTCCTCCTTATTTGCTGGCTTGTACGGTACAAGTCCACGTTTCTTCAACCTTATTCTAATTGTAGAGTCACTTACAGCCACCATAGGTTCATCATGAAGCTGCTGCTGCGGTTGAAAGACATTAAGGCATAGACTTTGTAAGAAAGGTGTTACTATAAATCGATCTACTCGGTCAGAAGTTACCTGTTTTCTGCCAGATCTCTAACGGCGCGTGAATAAACCAGTCTCTTAATAGCGTTTTCAGATTCTATGAAAAGACGAGACGCTAAGATGCAATCTTTCAGCCGTAATAACCTGACTAAGTCCAGAATTCAGCAATGCCACCACTTGGCGGTTTTTGATGGTAAACATCGCATGGACGCAGTAATAAGAGGAGCAAGGAGCTCTGGGTATGCGACACGGGTTATTAAATAAACGTTTTCTAGCTTTTTTTTTCATTTACGTGCCTAATTTTATCATTTTCCTTCAAACTACGTATAGGGCAAATACGACTTGTTAAACAAAATACGAAATCTATGAAAATTTAATTTGAATTTAGAACATTAACATCATTATTTGAAAACCTCATTAAATTCCCTATTAAACGATATATAACACATATTCCTAAATATACACATTTTTCAGATAATCCTTACAAAACACAAACTTGCAACTGTTTCGATTTTTTTGATGAGAAGTGTATATTCATGACCCTTCATATATTTTAATAATTCATATAATTTCAGGGGCTGGTTCTGGAATAGGACGGGCCGCCTGCCAGGCTCTGTCACGGGAAGGTGCTACTGTAATAGCCGCCGACAGAAACTATGACTCGGCTGTAGAAACGATACAGAAACACACTGCAATTAATTCTGGATTTAATGGTAAAAACAGTCATTATTACTACCATTAATTATTTTGACTGTCAAGTAGTAATCCCTTAAACATCTTTTATGACCCCTACAGGATAAGTTGACCCGTGTGGTGACGGAGTAAGAATACAATATGTCACCATCCCATGGGTGTCGTAAAAACCGACTAAGGGACTATCTGTGAATATTACCTTGACATAGAAAAGAAGAAAAACTTGAAATTAAACCCTATACCAATCCGTATGACCAGCGTGGTATTAGTAGGCCAAGTATCCCTCCATCACGGGAGAAGGCCTGTCCCTGCTGTGGGACATTAATAGGCTGTTATGATGATATGATGAGGATAAGTTGGGATGGGCTGAGATCGTAACATTGTATAAAACTATGAACTTATTCAACTATATTGTACATTGACTTTAGGAAAAATAATGTTTCTTTTTATGTACTTAAGTAGTTTACTCACATAAAAAAAATACATTATTTTTCCTTGTTTATGTAGTGTAGATCCATTTAATCAAGAAGCAATATATAATATATCATCCGAGATAAGTTGTAGTTGGCTAGTGATAAGAAATATTTCAATGCCAGAGTTTGTATAGAAACAAACAATTCAAGGTCATAATAAACTAGGTAAATTTCTGCTTTGTACCTAAAATCTACTTTTTTATCTTATTATCTACATTCTTCAAACTTGTATTTTATATAAACAATAAGATATTTTATTTACCTACAGTATTCTATATCATCAATTAATAGGACAACATGCATATTTTTGAGTAAATCATCATAACAGTCCATTTATGTCCCACTGCAGGGACGGGCCTCCTCCCGTGACGGAGGGATACTTTGCCTACTAATACCACGCTGGCCAGGCGGATTAGTATAGGGTTTAATTTCAAGTTTTCCTTCTTTTTTTATTTCGTAAAGATAATTCACGGATAGTCCCTTAGTCGGTTTTTACGACACCCATGGGATGAGATGGGGAAGTGGCATATTGTATTCTTACTCCGTCACCACACGGATATTTGAGTATGCATATAAAAAACATGGTATCGTGTTTCTTTTTCGCTCGAACTCCCATCAGATTGATCACGCACAGGGCTTAATCACGCACTTGATATTGTGAGAATTAAAATTGTGGATCGCACAAAAATGTTAATCTTATTCCAACAATGCCCGCGACTCTCGCGTGGCGAGTACTAAAACGTTTGCGTATACAAAGTTCAAAATTACAGTGTAGGTATACTTAATATGATGTTATTTAAATATTTACATTGTGGCCTGAGTGGTAAAAATGTTTATATTTGATGTAAAAAAAATATTATCCCAAAAATTGGCTTGCGTGAACTTTGAACGAGCGACTTCGCTTACGACATCCGCGCCTACGACCGACGACGGCGCGGCGATGTTTTCATTTACCTACATTTTTCATTGCTAGACATAGTAGATTTTTTAAATAGATAATTTAATTTATATAATTTTAATGTAGTAATAATTGTATTAATGGCTGTGTGGAGGTCGCGGTGACAGCACCACGCCTCCAACGAAAAGGGAGGATCCTCCGACCAGGCGAAGGTGATCGCGCCTGGCGGGCCAACTGTCCAACAGTTGTTCGTTGGACGTTGTATATATGCGGAATCGCTGTGCGAATGTTGATATAGCGATTCAGGATGTAGTGTAGGTGTTCGCTTGAGTTGTCGGTAGATGACGCTACACCACTCCCCCCGGAAGACCGGAGGTCGAACTTGCTGATGTGACTTCTTGTGGAGCTGATGCCAGAGTCCCAGTGAGTCGGAACTGAAATGCCGGTCCAGTGAGTCGGACTGCGGTGTCCACCTTCCCCATTTTCCCCGGTGAGTCGGGGTGTGTCCAGTGAGTCGGATGATGGGTGATGAGGTCGCAGGCTTCCCCAGGCTTGTCATGACGGCGAGCATATGGAGTAGTCCTGTTCAGACCGAAGGTGCTGGTGCGCTCCGAGAAGGTTGCGTGTTCAAATCACGTCGGGGTCACCACTGTGGAGGTCGCGGTGACGTAACAGCACCACGCCTCCAACGAAAAGGGAGGATCCTTCGACCAGGCGAAGGTGATCGCGCCTGGCGGGCCAACTGCCCAACAGTTGTTCGTTGGACGTTGTATATATGCGGAATCGCTGTGCGAATGTTGATATCGCGATTCAGGATGTAGTGTAGGTGTTCGCTTGAGTTGTCGGTAGATGACGCTACACCTGTATAAGTGTTATTTGTTCAATGTATTTTAAATAGGCTATTTTTAAATTTGTATATATTTGTATGCCATAAATTAAGGTAGCAAATGTGCTGAACGACTAATCTTTTGTATCACCGCCCATGTACCATATTTTAACAAATAAAGATTTTGATAAAATCCCCGGTGTTTAGTAGGCTAGGGGCAGCGGGAAACCGTCTTCTGCCTGCCTTAAACCAACCACTCTAACATCACATACTTATTTTTGCAGAGGGAGATCACAACGCTGTAGAATTAGACGTATCAAACTCAAGCGCCGTGAAGCAATTACTTGAAAGTACTCTACAGCAGTTCAAAAAACCGCCGACTATTGTAGTAAACTCGGCCGGTATAACTAGAGATAACTGGCTGTTGAAACTGTCTGAGGATGATTATGACACCGTTATTAATGTTAATTTAAAGGTAAAGTACTAATTAAGATTGAAATGTCTATTTGTAACTTAAACTACACTTATACCCACCAATAAACATCTTTGGCTGTCTGTTTGTTCAGGGTAAACTCTAAGAAGGGTGGGCCGATTTTGATGAAGGTTTCATTGTTAGTTTACCGATTTTAAGGCGGGTCACTTGGGCTACTGTTACCCGCACTTAAATCTGCATGTGATTCTCGTTCTTTAAAAATCGGTTAAGTTTAGTTAGTTGTCAAATTGGCATACAATAGGTAAGACAATTTGACAACTAAAGTAAACTTAACCGAATTTTAAAGAACGAAAATTGACATACTGCTGGTTTAGTACCGTGACCTATATAAAAAACAATTGAGATTAAAAATGTAATGTTATCCATTTCAGGGCACGTTTTTAATAATGCAGACGTTTGCTAAAGCGATGACAGAGGCCGGCGCGCCTGGTTCCATCATCAATATTTCTAGTATCGTCGGCAAATATGGCAATATGGGTGAGTAAGAATACTATTTGTAAGTTTAATAACTTTGTAACTAATAGGTATTATGATTTTGACTGGATTACGTTAGGGTGGGTAGACCCACCTCGCAGGAGACTAGATAATCTGTCTTATTATAAAAAATTAGAACGCCTGCACTGTACAGTAAAAACAGCATACCGGGTGAGAGCATAGTATAAACAGAAGTAGATCTTAGGCCGTGCTAGTTATTAACCTACTTTTGCGTTGATGCGTAGGGTTGTACAAATAACAAAACGAGTGTGCAAGCGTGCGATAACGTGCGGTACACTTGAGAACGCGGGCCGTACAACCTTTCGGTCCGAGACCGGAGATTGTGTATTAGTGTGCGTGTCGATGCATAGGTACAGGGTGCGGGGCGGAGTTCTGAACGTACGCACACATTCAAACCGTAAGCGGCTCAAATGTGTGAAGATGAACTACTGTTCTTATTGTATTGTGGTGAGAGTATCATACTGCTCACCTTGCGTCGTCCAATACGCGGTCTCTATTCTAGAACATTTCTGCCTTGCGGGACGCTTTTTTCTGGTAATTGTGATCGTTAATGTCGGTTTTATGATATTAAAGGTTTTTTTAACATAATTATCTAGTATAAGTTTATCTTTTCTCTTTCCAGGACAAACAAATTATGCTGGTAGTAAAGCAGGCGTTGTCGCTATGTCGCAGACAGCTGCTAAGGAATTAGGAAAATTTAATATTAGGTAGGTATACGATTATCGGTGTGGTGACGGAGTAAGAATTATCAGTGAGGTGACGGAGTAAGAATACAAGATGTCACCACCCCATCTCATCCCATGGGTGTAGTAAAAACCGACTAAGGGACTATCCGTGAATACTATCGTTACGAAATAAAAAGAAGGAAAACTTGAAATTAAACCCTGTACCATTTCGTCTGGCCAGCGTGGTATTAGCAGGCCAAGTATCCCTCCGTCACGAGAGGGGGCCCGTCCCTGCAGTGGGACATTAATGGACTGTTATGACGATGATGATACGAAGGCATAACTACCATCCCTCTCTTGAAGGACACCATTCTGTAGTCCACAGCGTGATAGACCTCGAGTGTTAATACAGGGTCGAAGGTCCGGGTTCGATCCTAGTTTAACCTACTTTAGTTAGGGTGTTTTGTAGAATAAATAAAATTATAATAAACTAGCTGATGCCCGCGGTATTACCCGCTTAATTGTTATTTTACACCATAAGCTACCTATATTCCAAATTTCATCAAAATCCATTTAGTAGTTTTTGCATGAAAGGGTAACAAACATCCATCCATCCTTACAAACTTTTGCATTTATAATATTAGTAGGATAGGATAAGCAAAGGTGTGTCACTTTAGTGCCTAACAAATAAGGTGAATATTATCTTCACTAAATAAAAAGAAGGAAAACTTGAAATTAAACACTATACCAATCCGTCTGCAAGCGTGGTATTAGTAGGCCAAGTACCCCTCCGTCAAGGAAGGAGGCCCGTCCCTGTAGTGGGACATTAATGGGCTGTTATGATGAAATAAGTTGACAATTACGAATTTAAGCTCTAGATATATCAGACCCACAGCTTAAAAAACCGGTCAAGTGCGAGTCTCACTCGCGCACCGAGGGTCCTGTACAAACCTATTTATTTTCCCACCAAATTGTGATAACGTCAGGATTCAGCTGTTTAAATACTATTTTTCCCGCCAAAATTCAATGACGTCACGACTTAGCTGTCAAAATATATTTTCCTGCCAAAATTCTGTGACGTCACGACTCATCTGTCAAAAATTATATGACGTCACGCCTATCTGTCAAAAGTGACAGCTGTCAAAAGTGACAGAGGTATCTTCTTCTTTTTAAATCTCATTGAATTAAAAATAGCCATACATCGTATAGATTAAGTCGGCTATATAGGTATCTTCTTCTTCTTTTTGTTAAATATGGCTTCATCATTATCTGATGAAGCCATATTTAACAACACAGAGGTATCAAATATTTTCCCGCCAAATTAATATGACGTCACAAATCATCTGTCAAAATTCTGTGACGTCACGACTCATCTGTCAAAAACTCAAAAACGTCACGGCTTAGCTGTCAAAATATATTTACCCGCCAAAATTCTGTGACGTCACGAATCATCTGTCAAAAATTCTGTGACGTCACGATTCAACTGTCAAAAAATATTTTCCCGCTAAAATTCTGTGACGTCACGACTCATCTGTCAAAATTCTATGACGTCATGGGTCACGTGACCAAAATTCTATGACGTCACAGGTCATTGACCAAAATTCTATGACGTCGCAGGTCACGTGACACAGCTTTCCCGCCAAAATTCTATGAAATCAAAATATAATATGATTGAATAAAAAGTAGCCTATGTTCTTTCTCAGGGTCTAAAGATTGTCTGTACCAAATTTCAGCGAAATCCGTTCAGCCGTTTAGGCGTGAAAGAGTAACAGACAGACAGACAGAGTTACTTTCGCATTTATAATATTAGTATGGATATTTAGGGACATCTCTACACAGCGCCATCTGTCCCCAAAGTAAGCTAAGCTTAACCTGCTTGTGTTATGGGAAACAGAACAACGGATATTTAAAAAAAAACACACTTGTGGTTATAAATGATTAACCTAAGTATAGTAAAAGTTTTCCTTAGTTTAAATATACTCTACATGGCGTATATAAATATGTAAGGAGTATTTTAAATAAATTACTTTTATCATTTCTCTACTAAAACTTAAGATAATAATATCTGAAAAAAAAAAATACTTCAGGTACTAATTCTCACAAACCCTTTCCACCACAGACACGTTGTGAACGCTAAAACTCTATTTGTCTATTCCAGAGTAAACGCGGTGTTGCCAGGTTTCATAGACACACCGATACTTAAGACTGTACCTGACAAAGTAGCGCAAAGTATACTGAAAATGGTGCCTTTAGGTAGACTTGGAACACCAGCTGGTAAGTACACATAAGTACATTTTGGTAAATAGGGTGATACTACCAATCATCAGCACTTTAGGAGTTAGTCTTACTTTAATATCGTTTATCTTAGTGATAATACTGATAACGAAAGTTAACAACATGCTTTCTCGGTTCACTATTAAATAAGTAACTGATTTTTATTATAAAAATTTGTCTATGTGCATACACATTTTATTTAGATGAGTTTGACTAAATAATTACCCAAACACCAATTATTGGCACCATCATCACCAATTATCAGCACCGACGGAGCCAATTATCAGCACCTTAAAATTAGACATAAAATTAGGTAGATAAATTAAATAATCTAATGTTTATAGCAAAATCTCTTTTATTTATGCCTAGCCTAACAACCTAAGTTTCAGAAAAATAAATACATTAATATAAAAAATTCCAAAAAATAATAGACATTATTTTGATCATTATATCAACACTATGAAAATAACAAGCAATGTTAGTTTCAGCACCATGCCAGGATATGAAATCCAAAATCATAGAGTGAGTACTTTTTCCAAGAATATTGAATTCTAGGCATAAAATAATCACGCTTTACTATAAAAAATATGGATTAACAATTTTACATACCACTTTCTCATGTAACAGTACCAGTGCCGATAATTAGCAATTCGCAAAAAAATTGAACCCAGATGTCAGCACCTCATTTATTAACATAAAATCAAGATAACGTTCATTTCCATTGTCAGATAAGCCTTATAAAACATTTTATACATGAATAAAACCTAAAGGTTCAGTAAAAAATATCTAAAAGAACTAAAATAAAGTAAAATAAAAAAACCTGAACTTACCTACGATCATAAGAAACTGTCAAAACAAAGTAATGTGAAGGACATGTTCCCGCGTTTTTAAAAATATCGCTTTTTTTTTTCAAAAAGTGTCGTGTTTGGATCAGTTTATAATTCCAAAAGGATCATATTTTAATGTTTGTTAAATGGTAGCCGAAATTAATTAATAGAAAACTTATAATTTGAGTTTTAGTTGGGGGTGCTGATAATCTGGTGCAGTGCCAACATTAGGACGCGTGCCCCTATATATTTTAATTGTTTTAAAACACACAAGTGTCACAATGCAACTACCTCATTACCAAAATTATTTACCTATACCCAAAGTTGCGGGCTCGAATCCCACAAAAGAAAATTATGTGGTCCACTAATTCTTATTTTGAATACCTAATGCTCAATTGCTTCTTTGACCACAATTCAGGTTGAGCCTGGCCAGACAAATCTATATGTCAATTCTCGTTTCTTAAAATCGTTAAAAATTCGGTTAAGTTTACTTTAGTTGTCAAATTGTCACACTCTAAATAAAACTTTAACACGGCCCCAAAGATTACAATTGCAATAGCAAAAACAAGACAATTTGACAACTAAAAGTTAACTTAACCGAATTTTTAACGATTTTAAGGTACGAGAATTGACATGCTATATAAAACATTGTCACTGGCAAAATGACTCAGGATTTTATCTGACAAGTGTTTATTCGCATGGTTTCGTGTAGATATTCGTTGAATTTTACGACAGACATTAAATTACATGGAGTGTATTATCATTCTTGCGTAACAACAGACATTCGTTTATATTATGTTTTTCTATAACAAAATTTTTGTGTTTTCTTTTCAGAGGTAGCTGAAGTAATAACGTTTCTTAGTTCAGATAAGAGTTCTTTCATAACAGGAGCATCCATCGACGTTACTGGAGGTTTTTAGACGCCTCATTTTAAGGGGTACAACAAATTGTTCTTAGATATTCTGACAAAAGGTCGCGGTTCCGAAAAAAACGGAAGATAATTATTTGTGTCATCTATAAATTGAGGCCACCAGAACCAGAGTGGCCCAGACCCAAAATACAATTATGTGGATATCTGCTAAAAGAGTTTATGCGAAATTTTAAGTTAATGTAATTTAAAAAAAATCTATGGACAGTATGTTTATTATTTGTAAAAATAGGATGTAGTTATTGATAAAATTTAGATAAACTATTAAAACAATCGTTATTTTACTTATTTGCCATTTTATTTGGACATGGGCCACTATGGCATTTAGCATTAACAATAAATTTAAAAATAGTGTAGTGGGATGGGCCACAAGGTATGAAGCTTATAACCTTTTCTTTTGATTTAAATGCAAGTTGGCCTTTTTAAACATAAATGGGATAAATTAAAATTAAAACTAACTTATTTAATGTGTAATTTTTATTAAATTTATGTTTTATCTTAAATTTTTTTTCTTAGTTTATTTTTAACTTAAGAGTGTATTCATTTTAGCTTATTTATAAACACTTAGCGCGTCTTAGGGCAATCTGGTATGGTTATTTATTTAATAAATAGGTTTAGTTTAGCTTTTTATAATAAAAAATAACATTTCATTTACGTGGGCAAAACCATACATTGAATAACACGTAAACACTGCACTTAGACAACTAGTTTCGAATCGTTTCCAATGCCATTAATACTTATACTAGTCTATTTTTTAATGTCACAACATGATAATAAACTAAATAAATAAGGCTTCTAATGATATCATCGCACTTTTGGTAATTTTTAGGTTTACATACAAAATAATGGATAAAAGTGCCAATAATCGAATGCAAATATTAAAGCTTTTATTAGCCAAACTAGGAGTAAGTTATATAAGTTTTTCTTGTCTAGTCTCTCACACGCTTGATTTTTTTTGGAAAATTGGCTCAATATCGAATAATTAGACCGACGTAGTTAATATTCCGAAGGATACCTACCTAACATCATATAAGACTAGCGTGTCAAGATCCTATACCAACCCAGATTAAAAGATAAATAAACGATTTCTGTGACGAGGTATAGTTCATGGCTGCTAAGCAGACGTCTCAACTCAATTCATTTCATTAACTTATTGACTTTAATTTTATTCTACTTAATCTAAGTTTACACAGTTAAAAATTACTAAACTTTGCCACTGCTGTCTAGGTAATAAAGAAGAAAGGATACTTACTACAAACTCTATTACTGCATTTTTCAGACGTCCAGTTTCCATTTTACATTTCAATTTACAAATGTTTACATTTGTCTCGTATTAAATAAGGCAATTGTGAGTAATAACAAACCATTTAAAACTCTGGTTTGATTCCCTCTTAAACTTTGTAAGCATGAACATGAAAGTTTGCAAGCTGCTGGCGCTGGCCAGACGGATTGTATACCCGATACCATCAATCCGTCTTGCAGTTAATTTTAAGTTTTCATTATTTTTATTTCGTAAAGATAATATTCACGGAAAGTCTCTTAGTTGCTTTTTACTACATCCATGGGATGAGATGGGGTGGTAACATATTGTATTCTTAATCCGTCACCACACGATTGTCTTCTATACAGGACTTCATAAATAAAAAAAAACCGTGTGGTAATCATTGATTTACAAAAAAACAAAGATACACACTCCACTTCCCAAAACCGTCCGCAACAAATAGGCGCATTGTGCACTTTTTTTAAATTAGTATCGCGTTGTTCTACCGGCAAACGTCAATCATTCAATTTTATTGCTTTATGTGCATTACTTTTTAAATACAACTTTATGTCATGCGTGTAAGATTGAATTTGAAATAAAATAAATGTTTACGATATTACTATACGTATTTATTGCGTATGTTTAATTTGGTGACACTTTTGGCTGTTAGTTTTGTTTGAAAATGTGCATCTTGGGTTTTTTATAAATCAATGGTGGTAATAAATACCACACGGTTTTTTTTTATTATTAATTTCCAGTTAAAAAACCCACTGAAGCTAGAGACTTAATAATAATTTTTGACTACAAATTGGAGGGCACAATCTTACAACGTAGAGCCGTAGTGAAAGACTTGGGCGTACGTTTCGATTCCAAACTCACCTTTCGCGACCATTATGATGATGTAGTTAATAGAGCACATAAACTTCTCGGTTTCATTTTCAGAAGCACCAAAGACTTCAAAAAACCATCCAGCTTTATCCACCTTTTCAATACACTCATTAGGACCATCTTGGAATATGCTAGTGTTGTTTGGTCACCATGCTATAGAGTGCATATCGATAGACTTGAACAAGTGCAAAATAAAGCTTTAAAAATGATAGCATTCAGAGCCCACCTTGGTCGCAGTCTGACTTCTTATGAGGAAAGAGTTCTCCATTTTAGAACCGCTTCACTTAATTCGCGTCGTAAAATTCAAGATTTATTATTTTTATACAAATTAGTACACTCACGAGTCTCTTCTTCCCCGCTTTTGACATGTATAAATTTTAACTCTAAGCCCAATCCAAGACATCCCAGACCTTTCGTTTTAGATATTTATACAAATAACACCTCTTATTATAACCCTATCACCCGCATGTGTCGTTCTTACAATGAATTGGTTACATCTGGTGGTGTTGGCAGAGACACAACTGTTGATATTGACCTGTATAATACTAATTACGTTGCCTTTCGTAGAAGCGTTTCTATTTGTATAGACTCTACACAATAAATAGCTTGTAATATTTTCTTTGACTTAACTTTTTAACTGTTTATATTTATATCTACCAAATTAAGAAAATACACTAATTAAGTGAACATTTGTACGCCTCGCATTTTATAAGTGCAATGCTTGACAACTTGTACATGCTGTGTGTGCTATTTAAGGTTTACATTCTAGATTAAGAACATTATGTCAATAGTACTAATTTATATGTAACATGATTGTGAACTGTTTGTACACCAATAAATAAATAAATAAAAATAAAAAAAAATAATGGTATGGTGTTCTTGGTATTACTATGTAATAAATAATACTATGTAATACCAAGAACTAAATTGCTAAACCTATTTTGATAAAAATGACATGAGACTAATCAGAGTGAAAACTCTTTCTCTTTCTTTCTCTCTTATCGGTTTATAATTGACTGAGTTATGAAGTTCCAAACATGAAAAAACTGAGAACCTCCTCCTCATTTGAAGTCGGATAATAAGAAAAGCTTAGTTACAGGAATTTGATGTGGGAAAACTATAGTGATAAGTATCATATCTTTGTAGTCTGTGATGGCCTAATATATAATTTATAATCTTAAGATCATATATTATAGTAAGCTTCTTACCCGCTTGTAACGCCCCTACATTCAAAAACGTTTTTTCAAATTAACTATCCAAGACCCGCGAAAAACTTCATACTTACATTGTTTTACTACGGAACTCTAGAAAGATAAACTTGCCATTTAAGTCAACTTCAATGTAGTTAGTGGATTCATTCTTATTTACACTCATTGTAACTCCAGTTAGATCTATCCTAAACAAAAATACTATAAATTATGGTAATTTATAAGTATGAATTAGTTGCCGCCAAAAAACAAAAAACTATTGACTAATAAATTGATATTCTTCCCTTTAAACTTATTGCAGTACTGCAAACTTCTTGCACGCTTACATAAAATAATAACAAATGAATACACACTTATTTCTAAAAAACACTATTCAGTTAATAAAAAGTACAAAAATAATAATCTCTACTCGTAAAAACATAAGTTTCAAAACCAGAGTAACTCATGTCACATGAGCCAAAATGGCGCCGAAAACCATAGTGACCCAAGTGATCTGGGTCACTGTGCTCTATCACTATTACTTTAAAATTCGAAATGGCAAAACTCTTTTTTATAACGCCATCTATGATTTTATTTTTAAATTAACTTAAAATCATTTTGTCTATAAACTTAGGGGTTTTAAGGGGGCATTGGCGTGCCTAACTAAAAAAATCACAAATTGTGGTCTGGGCCGCTCTGGTTCTGGTGGCCTGAATTGTTGTCTTAAGCCTAGATGTTTATGGTTTTAGTTAATTACACGTCTTTAAAAGTACCCGGGACACAGGGCTTTATGTCTAGTGCACAAGTAGACTTTGAAAAAAAAAGCACAAGAATATAAACTTGATATTAAAACTTAATGGTGTCATGGTGTATACTACACGGGCACATTATCTAGAGACCTCGCTGGAATGCGAACCTCGCGTCCCGTTCTCCTTTCAAACCTCGCGCTCGCTACGGGCGCATCAGTGATACGAGCGCGTCAGTGATACGTACGACGCGACGTGACGTCATCGACGCCAGGTCTCGAGATAATGTGAGCGGGTAGTGGTAATATCCACAGGGTTAAAAGATTGTTTTTATAATTACTACCAATTTATTTATGACTTCAAGTCTTTATATTGTTATTGTTTTTCTAGTCTTAGCTGTTTCGAAATAATCACATTTTATGTATAAGTAAAAAGTACTTATTAGCACTAAAAGTCGTAGATGTTGCATTTTAAAATTCTATTAAAATAACCATAGTTGTCTTCCCCTCTGTGATATTTTTAAATGTTAAAAACGAATTTTGTAATCAAAGGTGTTTAATTTTTTTATATAAATAAAGGCATATTTTATAAATCGTAGTTTTCTTTTAGTTATTTAATAGATTATTTGAGATGTGAAATGGTAAGCTAAGGTGGGTAGTAAAACAGTCCATACAATTTACGCCAACTGAATAGGCCGGCTTGAAGTGAGCCATCAGATAATTTAACAGAAACAAATAAAACACCATGCTCCTTGTCATTTAGTTCAAAAACTGATATACAACCACTTTCATCCTTCCAAGTTATTTGGAGTTTAATGTAGCTAAATAAAACATATCAACAGCCCATTAATGTCACTGCAAGGACAGGCCTTCTGCCGTGACGGAGGGATACTTGACCTACTAGTACCACGCTGGCGAGACGGATCGGTATAGGGTTTAATTTCAAGTTTTCCTTCTTTTCATTTCGTAAAGATAATATTGACGAAAAGTCCCTTAGTCGGTTTTTACGACACCCCGGGATGAGATGGGGTGGTGACATATTGTATTCTTACTCTGTCACCACCTAGTTATTTGGAGTTTACTGTAGCTAAATAAAACATAGGTAGTAATTACATACTTTATTCCATACTAGTTTTCTTTTTTAACTTATTCTTTTTTATTTCAGCCTTATTCTTTTGCCTTTTATCTTTCATGAATGTTCGATATTGCGTTTTTCTCTTTTCGTCTACAATTTCTTTGTATTTCTTCTTATTATATTTCTGGAATTCTGCATCAGCCAGTAATTCATCAACCATAGTGCGTTTTCTTTGTTTTTTAGTTAATCTTTCGTTTACATGGTCAAGGGGTGAGTCCATAATGCGACCAACCTGCAAACATTAATACATAACATAAGGTATAAGGTATGTTGACACCAAGGTTTGTCCAATTTGGTGCAGCCATTGTAATAAGAAGACGAAATCAATTTCAACCTGTATTCCTAAACCATTGCAAAACTAGTGGCTAGCAATTTTATAATATGTACTTTATTAAATCAAACATAACTTATTTTGTCATAGAACCAATTAAGATGATAATTTCACTGATGGATTGCTAAATTTATGGCATGTGGCTTAGGCTTACATAGTTCACTATTTAGAATTCCTTCAGAAAAATAATAATCATGCAAATTTTACCAACTTTTCATGATAAAATCTCAGGTAAAAGTCTAGTTAAAGTTAGTAATAGGTACAAACTGTAGTCTTACCTGAAAATACTTGGGTAACACCTCCATATCATTCTTCTTATAGAAATGTTTAGGATCCAGTGCTGATCTCATCTTAAGAACTTGCAGGTCATTCTTGAGCTCCTCATCAATCTCTGGAGCAGGCAGGTTAAACCATCCAGGACCCTTAGTTTTCTCCCTCTCTTTCTGCAATTACGAAAAATAATAGGTTTATACAACAACACAAGTAATTTAGTTAATTGACTTAATGACAAAACAATGATAAGACTATCACTGAGATTTATACAAGCAAATAATTGACAGACAAAAAGAACTCCAGGCTCAGGACAATAAAATGAGTGAGACAGGAGAGAAGTGGTGACGCCATGTATTCTTACTCCACCACCACATACAGATTTTTATTATATGGCCTTCTTAAAAACCTGGGTCATAAGTCCCAGACACTGTTATGCAAGTGGTCCGCCCTCTATCATGCGATGGACCTAGCACCTACGCGGAGAATCCATGGAATGCTAAGATTAGGTCTTATATTATAAAGATAAATTTATCATACCTTTCTGAGAGCCTTCAATTTTTTGTCACTGACATAATAAGCTGGTAGTGAGTGCTCCTTTTCAAATCCAGGTTTTAATACACAGTTCTTCATCTCTTTCTCGACATCGACAGCTCCCAAATTAGATTTCAGTTTACCAGTCTCCTTATCTAACTGTTCAAAATGAAACAGTTTTCTTTTTGTTTCCTTTTTCATGATTATAGATTGTGTCCAACCCATATCCTCAAAGAAACCATCAATACATGAGTCTATTTTCAATCTTTTTAGCTTTTTTAATGCTTCTTCTTCGTTTGCTTGCTGTGAGTCAAGTTCTTGCTTCTTTCTGTCGAATAGATCTAGTACGGCTATATGACTGTCTTCTTTATCTGTAAATTTGAGTCAAAATAGGATTTTATTAAACATTGACTAATGAAGGTACAGGAATGCATAATAGTGAAAATATTGAAAGCAGCAGGATTTCAATTGAGTTCTAATATGAGGATGATTTCGTGTTACATTTAAATTGTGACTTACTGGTATGGTAGATTTGAAAAATGATTTTTTAGTTAGTTCAACCATTCAAATTAGGATAGGGAGGCACAAAATACATACACTTGTATTAAGAGTACTACTTGTGTCAGGCTCTGACCAATATGACCAAAGTTTGACTCTGTTGTGGGCGGAGTGATATTTAATCCTACGCTAAAGGCTGATATGAACGCAGTTAAGAAAAAACTAAGGACCATGGAAACACCACTCTGTGAAAAAGCTAACTATTGACATATTTATATTTAGTAATGGATTTAAGTATTTTAATTGTCATCATGTTCAGCAATTATTAAGATGTAATACTTGTTTGCACTTCAAAATAAACAGTAAAATAAAAGTTTAAAACTAACCTATAAAATAAGGTTTTTTATCGGCTTCAATAAGTTCTGTTTTTGTTTGAAGTTCTTCATCTCCAACTGTATCGATTATGAAATCCATTATTGATAGTACTTTCACTAATTACTGTTACTTTATGATAATAAACACATATTTTCACAAAATAAACACAACGAGTTAAAGTAACGTGGTTTTGACACCTACTTGCTTTTGCTTGACATTGACAATTTGGGAACTGACTGACGGAAAATTGACATTAACATGACACTATGGTGGGAAAGATGCAATCTTCATTATTCATATCTTCCTATTCCTAATTATATTACTTTACTCTGTGGATGCAATCACAGGTATTTTTTTTTACAAGAAATCGTATTGTCATCTTATTTTTCTGCTAAACTAGACAAGTATAGCTCTTGTTAAAACACACTGCAATAAAGTACCACATCGTAAACTTAAATTATAAAAACGTATGAACTCAAAATATGTCCAAGCTTAAGGTGGTTGTGACTAGATGGCATTGTGTGAATGTACAAACAAATAAATCATAATGGTATTATTATTTTGCTTATCGAATACACTTTAGTTTATTAAAAAAGACATATATAGTATTCTCTGCCTGTCACAACTTCACATGGGGCAAGCGATAAATCTGATATTGTGAATCACACAAATAATAATCGTGCGATTGTGGTTTTCCATTCAAATCCACGTTTCTCTAGTGCTAGTGTGATTAGGGTCCTGCTATGACTACCTTGGTACGGCGAGGCTCAAGCTTTTAAATAAAATCTTTTTTAGTTTGTATAAGTTATCGAACGAAGCATAGAAAACCATTGTAGCAACCATACATATATATGTTATGTACGGAGTACGGAGGAGTAGCGCTACTGTGGAGGAAGAGTATTTTTGAATGTGTTACAGTGATACCGTGTAATAACCCCAGAATATGTGCTATTAAAATATGTCTAAGTGGATGGTCGTTTATCGTATGTAGTGTGTACATGCCGTGTGATAAGCCGGACAATCTTACGGAATTCACTGATTGCCTCGGTACTTTGAGTGCCATCGTGGAGGAAAATGCAGTGGAATCAGTTTTCTTATTAGGAGACTACAATTCTCATCCGGGTGAGTCATTTTATAATGAATTAACTGACTTTTGTTGTGAAGAAAAATGGGTATGTAGTGATATTAAAAAGCTAGGTTTAAATTCAGGAACCTACAGTTATATTAGTGATGCTCATGGGTGTGGGAGGTGGTTAGACCACTGTGTGGTCACGGAGGCCGCATGGGAATTAATAGTAGACTCAAAGGTGTTGTATGACTCATACTGGTCTGACCATTTTCCTCTTGTAACTACTTGTAACTTAAAACTTAGTAAATGTAAAACAATGCAAAGCAATTATAAATTTAATAGTGTAAAGTGGGGGTTTAGAACTGATAAACAAATAAATAGCTACATGGAAATATGTAATCAACAATTAAAATTATTAGATTTTCCTGAAATGTTTTCTCAATGTTGTTTTGATTTTTGTGAGGATTATTCACATCGAAAAATTGTAGATGCATTTTATAACGATATTATAACTAAACTGTCGACAGCGGCCAGTGAGACTTACCTGGTAATTAAACGGCGTAAGAAACCAGTAAAGGGATGGAATCAATATGTTTCAAGTGCTCACAGGGAGGCCAAGTCTAAATTTCTTATGTGGACGTGGTTCGGGAGACCTACCTGTGGATCTTTGTATGAAGAGATGGTTGCTAGTCGAAAAGTATTTAAGAGTAGGCTTAAATGGTGTCAAAATAATCGTGAACAAATTGAAATGGATGCCCTGGCTTCTCTGCATTCCAGGGGTGATTTCGGTCGTTTTTGGAAATCTACCAATACCATGATAGTTAGACCTGGCCTCCCTTTGAGCGTGGAAGGTGTTAATGATCCAAAGAGTATAGCGGATGTTTTTAAAGATCATTTTACTGTAAAGTCTCCTCTAGGTCTGTCAAAAGGGGTGATCGGTGCTGGTGTTCCGCGAACGGGCCACCTTACTACACTTATTAAGGCAAAGGCTATTGATGGCATTATAAAAAAGATGAGCAAAGGAAGGTCGCCCGGTCATGACGATCTCAGCATCGAACATCTAAAGCATGCTCTTATTCACCTTCCGAGAGTATTGGCTCTGTTATTTAATATGTGCTTAGCTCATTCCTACTTGCCTGATGAAATGATGAAAACTATAGTTGTTCCAATCATTAAAAATAAAACTGGGGACATATCAGACAAGTCGAATTATAGGCCAATTTCTCTAGCGACAGTAATCGCAAAGGTGTTTGATCGTGTGCTTTATTCTCAGTTAGAAAATGTTTTAACTCTACATGACGGTCAACATGGATTTAGACGTGGATTATCCACGGAAACCGCAATAATGAGTTTAAAGCACACGGTGAAATACTATACGGACAGGCGTACTCCGGTATACGCATGTTTCCTGGACCTCTCAAGAGCTTTTGATCTTGTCTCATATGACCTCCTCTGGGATAAGCTGCATAGGACTGGTTTGCCAGGAGACCTACTTGTAATGTTTAAGTATTGGTATGAGAGTCAGGTGAATCTTGTAAGATGGGCTGAGGAGTTTTCTGAGCCATACAAGACGGAATGTGGGGTGAGGTAGGGGGGGCTAACTTCGCCTGGCCTCTTTAACTTATATATTAATCAGCTGATTGAGGAGCTCAGCAGCGCACGTGTCGGTTGTCATATTGGCAAAGTATGCGTCAACAATATCTGGTATGCTGATGACGCCGTGCTGCTGGCCCCCTCAGTCAGCGCGCTCAGAAAGCTCTTAAAAATTTGTGAGTCTTATGCAGGTTTGCACGGTTTACTGTATAATGACAAGAAGAGCGAGTTCATGGTATTTAAGGCAGGTAAAAAGTGTCCAACAGTTGTACCTTCACTAAAACTAAATGGTCAACCTCATAAGAGAGTGAATCAATTTAAATATCTTGGGCATTTTATTACCGACGATTTAAAAGATGATGTTGATATTGAAAGGGAACGCAGGGCGCTATCAGTTAGGGCAAACATGTTGGCTCGCAGATTTGTACGTTGCTCAAGTGCAGTAAAGATTACTCTATTTAAAGCATTCTGCACGTCCTTGTACTCGAGTAGTCTGTGGGCAGACTATACGAAAAAATCGATTAGCGCCCTGCGGGTCCAATACAACAATGCCTTCAGAGCACTGTTAAAGTTGCCACGTTTTTGTAGCGCCTCAGCCATGTTTGCACATGCAGGCGTGGATAGTTTTGGTGCCCTTTTACGCAAGAAAGCAGGTTCGTTGTTGCGCCGTATACGGGGGAGCGATAACAGTGTTCTGAGGGAAATAGCCGAAAGCGGAAATTGTCAGCTTGTTGGCAACTTAATAAATATAAATTTGTCACTAATAGAGTATAAGTACTAACAAAATTAGATGTAAGTTTACTAACAAATTATGGATTGCGTAGTTATCCGAAAATAAACATTTTTATTTTTTTATTTATATGTCGGAAACAGTACTTAATTTGATTCATAAACAAAGCGCAGCACGAATGCCGGTAGAGGCGACACTGTCGCAATGACGTGTATAGCTAGCTTCGTGCTACAACGGAGCCTATGTAGGGCGCGCCGGAGGGAGACGCCAGTCAGTTCAGGGGGAGTCAACTCTATTCTACACAATGTTTCTATTATGCCCGATTTACACATCGACAAGTACAGTAGCGAGTTAAGTAGTATTTTAAAATTAAGTTGATTTAAATAGATCTCCATCCTATTTTTTGGCAAGTTAAGTTGGCGAGACGCGAGAGAGGAGGCTACTTCGTACTTAACTCGCCAAAAAATAGGATGGAACTCTATTTAAATCAACTTAATCTTAAAATACTACTTAACTCGCTACTGTACTTGTCGATGTGTAAATCGGGCATTAGGGCTGTTTTTAGTACGACAGAGAGAAAAGATGAAATAGAAAATGTCATGTCATTTCCTAGCAACCACCTAATACTTGTTTATATGGAGCTGTCAACAGTCAACACTACAAGAAAAGAAACCGTTTATCTTGTAAATTCCTAAATATCTTGTAAATAAATAAAAAATCTCGATAAATAACAAGTTTATCCTGAATTAAAAACGTTGCACGAGCATCCTATTCCTTAGTTGAAGTGTTTTTGTGAAATTGAACGTTATTGACTCCAGTTCTGAGAAAGTGACTCCTATAGGGTTTTTGTTATGTTACAATGAGTTTCAATGTAGAGAAGAATATTTCAATGAAGAATGTGAATATTATTTATTATGAATATTATTTACACTTAAATAAATTGTAAAATAAATGAAGTAAATAAATCCAACTCCAAATACAGTCATCCTAATTTAAACCTTCAACAAAATAAACAAAGAGATATATCTAATGCCCTACGTAGGGCGTTAAGATTTATTTTTTTGTTAATAATAATTAAAATAACCATCAATTTGAATATCCCACGCTGCTGACATTAACCGTAGTTTTAGAGGGGCTGCCAATAGATGGCGCCACACGCTTAGGAAAAGTTTCCTCACGAATTTTATATGAAGTTAACATTCTTCTCCTTTGAGTATAAATGTTCTGTGAGTCAGTTACAGTTTGACTTCGGTCGTGATCGGTGCTCCTTACTAGGAACCGTTACTCGTTTTGTTTGAGTAGTGTTATTTCGAATATGGTGTAGTGTTCAGTGTATTTAAAGTGTTACGTGTATTAAAAGTGTTACGTGTATTAAAAGTGTTACGTGTATTAAAAGTGTTACTTCGAGTTGACCGATCTATCGTAGAACGTGCCATCATAAGCTAACGCCGACAAATATATAAAAATTGTATTTTGCCTCACACCATATTAAGGTTAATTAAAAAGTAGCATGCCCAAAGTGAAGTATCTCATTTCTTAACTACGCCTTTGTACTTGTATTATACAAACCTAAGTAGAACATAGTAAAGACAGAAAACAAAAACATAAGGAATTAAGAAATTTGAAGAACAGTCAACACACAATAAATTAAAAACAAACAACAAAAGAAAACAAACCTACAATAAAAATGTAAGAAGATACAATATTTTAAGAATCTTATCGTCACATTTTTTCTGAGAAAAATTAATAATTCAAGGTCTACTTTCAAGTCTTTGTTAAGAACTCTTTGAAGAGTCATTATTATCACGAAAGCGGTTAAAAGAGCTCTTAAACGCGTGACTGGCTGACTAAAATATCCATGGCTTTTATGTGTTCTTAAGTGTATCCTGTATGCCCAAGATCACTGTAACTCTATTGTTTCTTAAGCTGCTTTAAATTAGATAGATCATAACAGCTATCTACTGCCAAAAGTGAAAACGGTAAATGTGTTGCCTAGGTAGTTACTTACCTCGTTTAGCTAAGTGTGGTCCGTCTGGTGATGAGTTATTAATACAAAATGTCATCACAATTTCTCGCTGATGAATATAAGCCCGGCAGCAAGTATGTCTTGCTAAAGTCAGGGTTGAGTTGCGTTAGTCAACTTTTAAGGAATCTTAGATCATGTTACTACGTACCCGAATAACCTCACACGTACCTAACAGAGATGGCCATTTTAGAGGTTGTATAGACTGATATAACTTTTCGCTAGTCGTCAAGCAAGAGTTAAGGTTTTCCTCACAAAAAAATAAAAGCTTTAAGGTAATGTAGGGTATCTAGCAAGTAAACATTTATGTCGCGAAAGCACTAGTTTCGCTCATTACCCGAGTTTCTATACGTACTTACTTCAAAACCTACTTGTGAACTATACAAATGAAGCTTTAATTGAATTTAATTCTTATGAATGAGGAAATTTAACTTTATGGAAGTCTACAGGTAACAAAAGAACACTCTGCCTTGTCTTTGTCCCGTACAACTTATTATAAGCCTTCGCTCCAACTTCCATTCTTCACGTACTGTAATTAATTTTGAAGGCTTAAAACCAGAATACCTTTTATTTCAAATTTACCATTACGAAGTTGGTCTTTAAAATATTATATTTTTAAATTACAAGGTAAAATAAAAGAGAGAACGTATTTCAGCCGATGTATGACAGATGCACAGAGCTCCGTTAAGTACAAAGGCTTTTTGTCCAGCGGTGAACGTCCTTACGGTGACATACATTAAAATGGGATAAATTCAATCTTATGTAGTGAAGGGAAATATAATAATAGTTGTATACCTACCTACTTACTTTAGGTTTTATGATCTGACTTTAAAAAAAATATTTACGCAAAAATCATTCCACTCTTTCTAAATCAGCCAGGTAAGGTAGGACATAAAGACGAAATATGACGACACATGACATATTGGCGAGATGTCAGATTTCGAAAACAGAATGTTACCAAACAGATCCCATCCCGTACTGTTTTAAAAATGATCCCGAACCAACAGATCCCATATTCCCATCCCGTACCCTGTTATAAAAATGACCCCGACGACGACGGAGACTAAAAATAGTTTTTTAATTTGAACTTTCATTACTTAATAGTCTGGAGAAAAAAGAAACATTACTTCTGAATAGTAATTTAGTGCCCCTAGACACACCTAGACAAACTAATTCAGTCTTAAGTTGCAAATTGAGGTCTTAAAATCCGATCCCTATATATTTTGTGTCAGTCGTCTTTATTAAGGTGTTGATGTTTACGCCTATCTTAATTAATTTATTTAAGGTACCTAATAGGTTCTGTCTACATCTACGAAAGCATTATTTTACTTTGTTGTAAATTATTTTTTTGTTTAAAATTCTTAAATCAGTATTATTGATAATATCTACCCACGTGATTACCACTCTGCCAAGGCTGATGTGAGAAGAGTCTAAATTATCCAGCCGACTCCGAAATGACGTGGAGGAATTTGCTTATAGCTTTTTAAGACTATGGTCTTTTCAAGTACCAATTTAAGAAAACCGCGCAGGCTCGCGTTAAGTGCGTTGAAAAGATCTTTTTATCACTCCTCCAAGGAGACCCCTAGAGTCAAACAGGAGACCCCTAGAGCTCCGGACGTGTTCGATCTCATCGAGTTGAATCCCTTCTCAAAATTAATTAAAACGATTGTCATTCAATATTTTTTCTACGAAAACTTTTCATCTATATTTTTATGCTGCAATACAATAGTATTGCAGCATATAAGCAAATTCCTAAAGCAGCTTACATTCATATACCTATGTCGGTAAAATGTTTTCGAAAAAACATTATCCGATGTTAAGGCTTATTCACTCGAATAGTTATTTCCAGTGAATTTAACGCTGCAAACATTTAATATACAATTTCGTTCACTTGAATGACAGTAATTTCATATTTTTGCTTATCAATTTTATAAAAAAAAAAATTGAACAGATATTATTTAATTAAGAGGTCAAAAATACAACCGATTATGAAAGAAATAATAAAATCCTCTTTCTGGAGTTTGTTAGTGTTTCTTCTTCTTGTTCGTTTGTTTAGTGGCCAACCTAGTGGCCAGAGTTTTTCAAGCCGCCTATCATAGGCCTCTAACAAGGCTTAAATGTGACATTTCAACAACAGCGCGGGACCGACTTTTTACATGCCCTCCTCACGGAAACGCTCAGATGAAAATAACACTGAGGCTGCCACCAATCTATAGAATGACCTCACCAACCGTGCTTAACAAATATTATCATTTATCGATTACAACTGTCTGTAAGCACCTAAAGCTTGTAATCAAAACATAACTTAATAATTTTTTACACATTTAACATTACACATAACTATAAACAGAAAACAATAATATTCCTCTACTCATTATTGTTAATCAAAACAGAAAGAGCCGCCATTGTTTATATTTACAAACGACAGAACCATTTGTTGCCCCTGTATGCTACCACACGGCTCACGGCCACTCGGACCTTGAAAGTATCGAGCGGGTAACATTGACCTATTTCTTCGTTTGATGCACGTGACCGTACCTCTCCTAGAGGTACACTACTTTGTTGGTAAAAGATTTTCAATGCCAGATGTACTTGTTCGTATTTATTTATTTATTAATAATGGCACACCAACGGCACCTTCATCAATACATGCATAATACATTGTTAATTTCTTAAAAGCTAGAGTGAAATTGCCACTTACAGGTGTGTACAGCACTTACAAATTTAACTGGTCATACACACATGTCATAAATTAGGAAAATCTTAATAAATGAATTAGAGTTATTTGTGATAGATGAAGGATATGTCTGCATAGTTTTTCACCCCGTGGATTTCTAGGTAAATTAAGGGAGATTTAACAAGCGTAATATAAAAAAAGCAATGCTTTATAGTTATGAACTAAGCAGAGTTTATTTTTCATTACGATTCTTTTTTTTTATAAGAACATACATAAACGTACATAGAAAATAACCAGACCATGTAAACAATGGTGCTCTTGCACACAAAAGTATAAATTGAGCGGGAATCGAACGCAAAGCCTGTCATTACGCCACAGATGTCTTGAAGGTTTGAAGTAGAATTTCTATCGACGTGTGAATGTATCGGCGCTCAATCTAGGGGTAAAAAGAGAACACTCTCAGTTGCAAATTCAGTGTTTTATTTAATTTGTCACAATTCCTGCACAATTTTCGAAAATACGTCCTTTGAAAAGAGGCTTACAATACCACTCAGATATAAAATGAAATGCAACAGGTACACACAGCAACTAATCAAGCTAGACACTCATGTACCATAATACCTTGAAATAAGACACAATTTCAAATGAAAATGTATAACTTGATGTGTTGCTGTGTATACATACAAAGTATGTCTATGGTGATTAGAGAGAGTGTCTTGGAGAGTCATTGTTCTTGACACCTTAATGTGCCTTCTCATTATACCTGAACAGAACGCTCAAGTTAGTTTCGCAGATACTTTTCCTGTTTTGACTACAATGTGAGATACTGACCTATTTTTACGGACGATGTTGTGTTTTCTTTTTTCTTGATAAAAGACGTAATTCAATACGCTTTGTCAGATCTTGTCTAAGTATAAAAAAAACGAGTAAGTAAGTAATGGCTTCATCGTTGAGTGATGATACTGCCAACCTCAAGGTGGAAAGGAAAATAATTTAAATTATTGGATGATATAAGTTATTTTATAATACCTACAAAACAAAACATAAAAACTGTAACAAAATAACAAAAGAAATTACAAGAAGTACTTAGCTCAAGTATTAAATGTTATATTGAGGAAAAGTGACTAAAGGAGATTCGCCAAACAATAATTTTTTACAAGACTAGAAACTATAATAATACCTAGCTTTAAAAGTACGTTTTATCTCTATACTTCATTCGCTGCCACCATCTAGATTTTACCATCACTAAAAGCGAAATAAAGAGGTTTATTATGTTACATTGTACCTCGTATTAAAAGTTATAGCAAGCTTAAAGCATAATATACTAAGCGTAGAGTATTACAAGTAAAATATTAAAACTAAACATTAATTAACCCCGACTAAAATTAACTAAAAGCATAATTGTAAAACTAAATGTAATCAAAAGTTTTGCGAGTGCCGACAGCAGCCATTTTGTTGAACAAAAGCGTTAAAACAAAAACACGTCGACATTCTAGAATGTACGAGCAAGAGGAATTTGTACCTTCACGTTTGACAAAGAACTATTTGCTGAAATAGAAAAGTATGAAATATAGTTTTCCTGTTGTACTTTGAGTTTTATTTGTAGACTAGCTTTTGCCCGCGGCTTCGCTCGCGTTAAAAAGTATTATTATAAACTATGTTTAAAAAAAACCGGAACCCTTATGAAATCCCTTTGTTGTCCGTCTGTCTGTCTGTATGTCAAAACCATTTTCCTAAGGAATGCGTGGAGTAGCTAAGTCGTAATGTCATAGAATTTTAGAAAATCGTGACGTCATAGAATTTTTGACAGTTGAGACAGTCATAGAGTTTTGGAGGTATTTTTTTTTTACAGCTAAGTCGTCGTGCGTGACGTCATATAATTTTGATGGCTAAGTTGTGACGTCATAGAATTTTTGACAGCTGAGAGGTAACGTCTTTGACAGATAATTCAAAACGACATAGAAGTTTTGACAGATAAGACGTGACGTCATAGAATTTTAACAGCTGAGTCGTGACTTCATAGAATTTTTGCCAGCTGAGACGTGACGTCCCAATATATAGGGCTGAATTGATGAAAATCCTATATTAGCGGACGTCTTCATCATAATAGCTCCAATCTTTAATTTCAGTTCAATCATTCGAAAATGTAAGAAGATATAGACAAACTTTCATCCTATTTTACCCTTTTAGGGGTAGAGTTTTTCAAAATAATTTTGAAGGAGATGACTACTTCAAAGTCTGCATGCAAAATCTCAGCTCGATCGGTTTAAAACTGACAAAGTTTCATACAAACTTTCATCCCCTATTGTATCCCCTTGGGGATAGAATTTTAAAGTAATTTCTAAGGAGATGCCTACGTCATAGTAGCTACATGTATGCAGAGTCTTCGCCCGATCGGTTTGAAATTGACAAAGTTTCATACAAACTTTCATCCTCTATTTGATGCCATAGGGGTAAAATTTATCAAAATCATTTCTGAAGGGATACCTACGTCATAGTTACTATATGCATGCAAAGTCTCAGTCCGATTGGTTTAAAATCGACAAAGTTTTATAAAAACTTAAATCCCCTATTTTATCCATATAGAATTTGTAAATATCTTTTCTAAGAGGATGCTTTAGTCATAGTAACTAATATGCAAAGCCTCAGCCCGATCAGTTTGAATTTGACAAAATTTCAAATTAACTTTCGTTCTCTATTTTATCCCTAAAGGGGTTGAATTTAATAAAAGTCTTTCTAAGGGGATGCCTACGTCATAGTAACTATTTGCATGCAAAGCCTAAACCCGATCGGTTTAAAATTGACAAAGATTAATACAAAATTTCATTCCCTATTTTATCTCCTTGGGGGTAGAATATATCGAAATCCATTCTTAGTATATGCCTACGTCATAGTAACTCTATGCATGCAAAGCCTCAGTCTGATCGGTGTGAATTTGACAAAATTTCAAACTAACTTTCGTTCCCTATTTTATCCCTATAGGGGTTGAATTTAATAAAGTCCTTTCTAAGGGGATGCCTACGTCATAGTAACTATTTGCATGCAAACCCTCAACCCGATCGGTTTGAAACTGACAAAGTTTCATACTTACTTTCATCCCCTATTTTATTCCCTTGGGGGTAGAATTTATCAAAGTCCTTTCTAATTGGGTGCCAACGTCATAGTAGCTATACGCATGCAAAGTCTTAGCCCGATCGGTTTGAAACTGACAAAGTTTTATACAAACTTTCATCGCCTATTTTATCCCCTTGGGGGTATAATTTAACAAAGTCCTTTCGAAGGGGGTGCCAACGTCATAGTAGCTATATGCATGCAAAGTCTTAGGCTGATCGGTTTAAAACTGACAAAGTTTCATACTAACTTTTATCCTCTATTTTATCCCCTTGGGGGTAGAATTCATCAAAATGCTTTCTTAGCGGATGCCTTAGTTATTACATCTACCTACATGCCAAATTTCAGCCAGATCCCTCCAGCGGTTTGGGCTGTGCGTTGATAGATCACTATGTCAGTCACCTTTGAGTTTTATATAAAATATATATATATATAGATAAGTATGAACTGTTTACTCGCTTTCTTGCGCACATCAAGCACGGATTATCCAGGATACGTGCCTTTTGCAATAATGAACGGAATCATAGCTTGATATTTAATTATTTTTATTTAATTGGAGAAGTCGACTGTATACGTAGTAAGTCTTATATCGGCATCGATATTAATATGAAGAAAATGGAGGAGTTTGGATAATTTCCCTCTTTATACCTCGAATGTTATTAGCTCACACCTATACAGAATGACAAGGCACAACAAAATTATTGACCTTGTGGAGAGAAGCGTAAAAATACATGGTATTATACCACCCCATCTTATCCCCTGGATGTCATGAAAATCTAGTAAGGCCAAGTCAATTTATTTCTATGAAAATAAAGAACTCTATCTATACCAAACCCTCTGGCCAGCGTGGTATTAAATGCCTTAAAACCTTATACATATCCATCTAGTCTGTAATACTAGCCTCAGTTTCCCTTCATCTCAAGATAGTCCTATCCCAGCAACATTAAAGGGCTGCTAATAATAACTTGCTTGTTGGTTTACCAAATATTAAATTAATAATTATTTTCCCCAATCTAATTCAAGTTTCCTAAGTTTATATTATACCTATGTGACCATGTGCTCGCCGCCATATTGGATGTATATAGGTACGAGCACGTAGTTGATAAAGCTTAACTTATAATTATCTTTCCACTTCCCGTCTGTTTTAATTATGATTGTGTTAAACGTAGTGCTGTCATTAAAGTTTGAACTTTTTGTTTTCGTCAGTTGCCAGCTGCGTTTTTAGATGAATTATATTGAATAAAGAAACCTCTTACATTTGCATAACTTTTTAAGGATTAAATCTAATATCTTTATTACAAAGAAGCTCATAAAACAGTCAAAAGAAAATATGCGAACTTAGAGCAGTCTTTTCAATGATTGGTTTTATTTTATGTTATCTTATTATTTTAGGTCTCAGGGTCGGACTTGATACGGAAGGCTTAGGAACGAGTTCTGTAGCGCGAGTTGGGAGAGGCCTATGTCCAGGAGAGAACTGCATAGACTAGTTGATTGATATTTTTCCCAAGTTGTAAGATAAGCTAACCTTATAACTTGGGTATAATTAGAATAGGTGGCGACATCAAGTATTTTACTCGACATATTTTCCCTTCCTAAGTATATACCTACTTATTTAGTTTTATACACAGAAAATATAATGGGTAGGTATGTATACGAAGAAAATAGAAATCACCTTAATTAAAAATTAATTTCCTTCCTTAATACGATACAAACATAGCGATGGAACTGACCGAAACATTTCTAACGGACTGATTTTATTCTTAAATCGTTTAAGACAAAGATTTGGACTTTTCCTAACAAATACTTGCCACAGTTTACTCCATCTTGGTGTCACAAACTAAGATTGATGAAATACAGAGAGTTGTAGGGTTACAGTTACTGTAATACGAAAGATTTTTTAGTTTGATATTTAAGTTAGCAGAGAATTATATTTTGAATTCAGACTTTGTTTTACATGGTATCGAAAAGCTATGAAAATATTTAAAGATCGAGACAGGATGCTAACGTATATTTTTTGGGTGCTCAGACAGCTTTGACGGCTAATCCGAAGTATCTTATCTCTATCTTAATCTTTTTGCCTTAGTTTTCATTAATTTAGTGGTATTGGGATTCTCAATGTCGTAACGTAGTGTCTGTCTTAACTGTAAAATTACGAGAACTAAGTCGCAAGACCGACGCACATAGCAATGGAGTACAGTCATTTATTGACATTGAGTGCCAAATGATTGCCTAATTACTGGACTGTATTTTAGATTTTCGTTATTACTTTGTCGTGTCATTAAATACTAAAAATAACAAATACCTGAAACTGTTTTGCCTGCATATGTGGTGACCCTACACTAGCTAGTAGTTCTTATGCTGATGCATTTACATTTGGTATTCTCGGAGGGTCAGTACGGTTTTATGCGTCTATTGACTTCCATGAAGCTTGTATTATGAGATCACACTGCTTGCTCAGGTCTTACTTCACAATAAAAAGAAAATGGCTTTGGACAATCGCATGCTGATTTTTTTAATTCTTTCAATACAATTTTCACAGCAATTTTAAAGTGATTTTGTAGACTATAAAAATTTAGCTTTACATCTTTCTTTAAGCTAGTTAAAATTGAAACAAAGTCTAACTATTATCCTTTATTTTCCGTGTTACTACCAATCGTACTACAGGTAGTACGACGGGAAATTTATTTACCCGTCTTACTACCACGTCAGCCGGTAGAACCACGGGCAATTTTTTTTACCGTAGTACTACGGTAAAAAGAAATTGTTGCTAAGAAACTCGGGTCATAATAATAAAGGATTATTATGACTCGAGTTTCTTAGCTACATTTTTCTCAGAAATCTATTATTGTGTAAACGTCAACAGATTACCTATATTTTGCCTGATTTTTCGGCACAGGTGGTTCCAAGCTGATCGACAATGTAAGGCATAGGCAATGCGATAGTTTAAAAATAAAGTCTACAATAAAAATATATAATTTATAGGTATTATTTATAGCAAATAAAAAAAATGGTAAGTACCAAGTAACATAATAAATATATTTACCCTAACTTTGCAGCTAAACAGAAACAGTCACAAATAAGTCGCAGCAGGTCTTTCTTTGAAACTGGATACCGAGAGACGTACGCTGGGAAATCGTATTTATTTGTTAGGTTGGAGAAACATAATAAGGCTTAACTAGAAAAATCCGAAAGGAAGAAAGACAATGGAAAAATTTGATACTCGAGGCGGGGATCGAACCCGCGTCTCTTGACTATACGCGTCCAGCGCAATAACCTCTAGGCCACCCGAGTACCCGTCTATTTAATATAATAAGGCTTGTATGTAAAAATACGGAATTTGTGTAAACCCTTGTAAAATAAAATGTGTAAGTTTTATGATCGTTGTCATAAAGAGGTATCACTTTGGTTTTATGAGTCTGAGATACACACATCAAAAAAGTCTAAGCAACATGCATGATATTACAAATTTACCATTTATATTAATTTATTTTACCATTTATTTTAATTATAACGTTGTATTTTATTTTTAAAATAATATTTTTAGGGTTCTATGATGTAAAAATAACAGCTGTTTTCTTTATAAGTTCTTTTAATAACAGAAATTAACAATATTAGAATATACAGGTACATAAGAAACTAAACTTTTTTTTTACAAATTGAAATTTCTTAAGAAAATGAATTTATTGTGAAAGAATAGGACAATTTAATACAAAGTATGGCCTCCTCTGCTATTCAGAACTTGTCGGCAACGATTATTCATTGAATTAATGAGACTGTTTATGTCATCTTGCGGTATTCGCTCCCAATGGAATTGTAGCAAATCCTTCAGCTGTTGGGTTGTTGTCACTCCGTCCAAGTCCTTCAAAACACGTCTCTGGAGCATGTCCCATGCGTGCTCGATGGGGTTGAGGTCTGGCGATTGTGCAGGCCAGGGCAATACCTGGATGTTCTCCGTTGCCAAGTATTCACTGGTTCGCCGAGCTGTATGTGAACGCGCATTGTCATGCATTAACGTAAAATCGGAGCCAAAGGTTTGTGCAAATGGATGGACATAAGGTCTGAGAATATCCTTAACGTAATTTTCAGCGTTCATGTTTCCATTTACAAAAACGAGCT
This sequence comes from Schrankia costaestrigalis, assembly GCA_905475405.1. Classification (NCBI taxonomy): domain Eukaryota; kingdom Metazoa; phylum Arthropoda; class Insecta; order Lepidoptera; family Erebidae; genus Schrankia; species Schrankia costaestrigalis. Next base: position 19,467,819 of record FR997826.1, read on the forward strand.
CAGTTCGCCTGTTCTTCATAATACCCGCCCATACCATAACTGTTGAGCCGCTGTATGGATGAACTTCCTGAACGCACCTGAGTCTTTCAGTATTTCCGGGTCGACGGTACACTCGCACCCTTCTTGTATCAGGCCTAAACCCGAATCGCGACTCATCGGAAAACATAATTTTATCCCATTGTTCCTGGGTCCATGTTATGCGTTCTCTACACCATTCATTTCGACGAGCGCGATTCCCGTGACGTATCGGTGGGCACCTGATAGGGCGTCGAGCTCGTAGGCCGTACTCATGCAGTCGATTTCGCACAGTTTGGGGACTTACATCAACACCACTTGAATTTTGTAGCCTCAAACTTATCTCTCGAGCGGTTAACATCGGCTGGCGTCTTGCAGTCAGTTGTATGTACCGGTCTTGCCGAGTGGTTGTACTCCTTTTACGGCCTGGATGCTGTTCAGCGGGTTCCCCTGTATTATTGTAGCGCTGCCAAAGACGACAAATAACACTTCTATGAATACCAAAATGTCGAGATACCTGAGATTGATTACTTCCCGCTTGCAACATCCCTACAGCTCTTTGCATTTCATCTGCCGTCAAATGACGTCGCTCCATGACGTAAAGAATATCTAACAATTCAATTTTGTCGCCAACTGTATTTAAATGGTTGGTAAAATTATAAAATCAAGACTAAAACGTAGCAATTAACATGCACTCAAATTCAAACAAATTCGCAGTCATTTGAATTTTATGAAAAAAAACAAAACATAATCGAAATTTTTTTTTTACAACCAGCCAGTATGTCATCAATAACAAAAAAGTTTACTTACCTATACACTTTGAGTGAGTAAATACTTAGAAATTAATTAATATAAATGGTAAATTTGTAATATCATGCATGTTGCTTAGACTTTTTTGATGTGTGTATATACCTACTCGTATTATTCATCTCATAGATTATTTTACTAGCTTCTTTTCTTTCTTCAAAATAATATATTCAATAAATTAGATTAGAAAAATTCAATATCCGTCTTAGATAAACATAAAAGCGATTTGTTTATTACTTTCTACCTATTAACTTTCAGGGTTCCCTAGAAAGATTTAGGTACAAGGACGTAATTAGTGATATCCTTTATAATGCCCAAGTGCGTAGCACTCGGAACAAACGGATATGTAAGTATGAAGTTATATTATGTATGAAGACAAAGCAAAGCAAATTTGTAAGGACTGAAGGACCGACGCGCTTTGTGCCCACCCCCAAAAATAGTGGGCAAAAATCTTTAATAGTTTAACTTAAGGAAGAATTCCCCAGAATTAGATGGGGTGGTTATATTAATACGCCATCACACTGACAAAATGATTTTTATGAATAAATACAAATTTCCGATTCTAAGTAAACAAAAACAAGGAATTTCTGTTCCCCTTCGTATTTACATAAATTATTCAAATAAACCGACTGAATCAAAAGCGTTTATCAGAATATTGTGTTGACAACCTACCTTGAAGGTTTTGTTAAGCGGAGCGACGCACATCAACCTATAAATTTTCATGCGAAAATGTGTCCTATGTTGAAGGGGTTAAGGTATAGGGAAGTTTATGGTGATGTATTACTGTTTATGAGGGACAGTTATAGCTATAAGTTGCGTTCCTGTGCGCTTTCAAAATACATTAAAATCAAAGTCAAACATGGTAACAATAATAATATTACACGCATATTCACACAACACCATCTAGTCCCAAACTAAACTTGTCCGATGGGTTCCAATTTTCCAATATAACATATTGCCTAGATAAAAAAGAATGTCGTTCTTATTTTAGCGCCAATCAGTGTTAAATATTATGGTGATGTTTAAATGACCACTTCATTTTGCACTTATGTTATTTAGGCGCGAAAATCATCAACCTTATATCAAATAATTCCGGTAAAGCACAAATCATTATAACAGCCCATTAATGTCCCACTGCAGGGACGGGCCTCCTCCAGTGACGGAGGATACTTGGCCTACTAATACCTAACAAAACATTTGCTGTTTCTCATGAGGCCAGAACGACGAAAAGACTGGCATAACTCGAGCCGTTCACCAATGTACAGTCAGCCCCTAAAATCGCTTGTACATTGAAATATACATATTAGTCTGAACATTAAACATGCCTTAAGTCAGTGATGCAACAAAATTTCAAAATAAACTCATCATCACATATTTCCATAAAACAGTAACAGACATTTTTCAATTGTCACTTAACATCTCAATGTGTCATAAGTCGCTGATAGTTCTTTAATACAAAATTATATTAACAAATCCTATTTGGAAAGTTTTGACTGTGGTTCTGTCGTGTGAATCTACTTTAGGCGATTGGAATGTTACATGATTTTGTATTTTATTGTTTGTGACACGAGGTATTGCGATATCTGTCTGTCAGCGTCACCATGGACGAAATGTCCAGATCTGCGTTGATGGCGCCCGGATCGTGGTAAAGGCCCAGGTGAAGTATCTGGGCCTTGTCCTGGACAGCAGATGGCGCTTCAGCCCACATTTTAGTGAGCTGTCGACGCGTCTGCTGAATATCGCAGGCGCCCTCTCGTGGTTAATGCCTAACCTTCGGCAGCACACGTCGCCGGCTATTATACGCCGGATATATCTATCTGGACTCTAAAAGAGGGAGAATTCATCCGTCCTTCGGACGCCCCAAAGGGCCATTGTTCAGCGAGTAGTGCGGGCCTACCGCATAGTGGGTGTTGCGGCGGCGTGCGCTCTGGCGGGCACCCCTCCTTGGGAGCTCGGGGCATGGGACCAGAGTGTACAAATGGATGGTGTGCGAAGGGCGCTCGTCGGGGCACGGGTGCTTCGGCTCATACCTGCACCGGATCGGAAGGGAGGAGGCACTATTGTGCAACGGTATGGGCGCGGCCGCGGTCACGACGCAGCACACCCTGGAGGTGCGCCTGTTGTGGTCGGAGCCGCGCCTCTCGCGCCGCCACATCGGAGGAGGCGAGAGGGCATGAGTAGGCGGACGTACCGCACCCTCCTGCATCCCGGTGGTGAGCAGGGGTTACAGGTGCAGGGGGTACCTTTCATTCCATTGCACGACTTACCACCACCATCATGTGGGTGAGAACGGCCGGAGCACTTACGGCCGTTCTCAAGAAAAGTAGGGCTCGCCTGTAACAGCGGGGATCGCTGGAGGGGGACTGGACGCAAAGGCTCTGCCGGTTCCCCAGGCCCCCTCCAAGTAGGCGATGAAGGAGTGCCGCTGGGGACTTTTAGTGGGTACACTGGGGGGGTTGCCTAACCTCCTCGGAGCCCCACATATCCCTCCCGTCCCCCAAGGGAAGGGGATGCGTAAGCATTTTACCTCAGCGAAAAAAAAAAAAGAAAAGATTCACACGTAAGAACATTGCAAATAATAACTTGTTAATCTACTTTTGTAACCAACGACTATCAACGACGTATGGTATGACTTATAGTGGTTAAAATACAAAAATCGATTAACATTATGAACGCCTAAAGTAGATTCACACCCGAGAACATTGAAAATATGATTTGTTAATATAATTTTGTAAAGTATGACTATCAGCGACTTTTGATATTAATGATGTATAGGGACAAATGAAAGACGTCCTATCATCGTTTTATTACCATTTGTGATGTTTAGTTTATTTTGATATATTGTTACGAAACTGACTTATGGTACTTTGAATGTTAAGAAGTTTTGTAAATTTAAACACGTTAAGCGATTATTGGAGCTGACTGTACCAATACCAATACACCTATGTAGGTAAAGTGTTTCCCAAATCCATACGATGAGTACCTACCATACATAAACCTACCATACCAAACTCCTATACATAATTTATGATAAAGAAACGTGTTCAGTATTTTTATGTCTATTACGCAAATCATGTATGATTGAACTCAGAAAGGTAATTTCTTCAGCGATCAATATACACTCGATGTTCCCAAGAGAACGTGTAGGAAGAGGTATAAGGTGGTAAAGTAATAGGTACTTTATGGACAAAGAATTACTAATGTAATATTTGTGTTTTATCGGAATTATTTGGAATAAGGTTGATGTTTTTATGTTTTCTCCGTGTGGTGACGGAGTAAGAATACAATATGTCACCACCCCATCTTATCTCATCTCATGAGTGTCGTAAAAACCGGCTTAGGGACTATCCGTGAATATTATCTTTACGTAATAAAAAGAAGGAAAACTTGAAATTACACCCTATTTCAATCCGTTTGGCCAGCGTGGTATTAGTAGGTCAAGTATCCCTCCGTCACGGAAGAAGGCTCGTCCCTGCAGTGGGACATTGATGGGCTGTTATGATGATGATAAAGGATCACTAATGAAATAAAAAAGTCTAAATCAAGTATCAAAATCTTTATTCATAAAAATTAAAAGGCTTCATTTAGTTCAGCATTTTCTGTTTAATCCAGTCCTTGAATGAATACACTCTGGTATAGACGTCAGGGTAGCCGCGGGCACATGGCATTCCCCAAGATACGATACCTACCACGTTGTTACCTTCAACGAGTGGGCCTCCGGAGTCACCCTGGAAATTAATACAAAGTTAATTGTAGTGAATATTTATAAACAGCAATCAATTTCATTATAGGGGAAATTTTTTAAGCATTTAGTAATAGATTAATGATTTTAAATCGCAAAATCGCTTTTTTGACTTGAGCTCTATTTATTTTTTAAGGGTCCTTAAATAAAACATAAAATTTTTAGCTACTTTAATAAATTTCTTCTCCTTGTAAATAATCGAGCGCAATTGAAATATTATCAAGAGTCTTTTATCTAGCAGCTGAAGTCTTTTAGCTGCTAAATGACGACAACAATAATAAATTACAGACGACCTTCGAGGCGCAGTCGTTATATTGCTGGCTATTGGCTGCTACGCAGAGGTCTCGGGATCGATTCCCGCTCAATGCAAATCTTTGTGTGCATGAACATGATTGTTTGCATTGATGCATGATTGTTTTTAATGTATAATATGTCCTACCTAACCTATGGTATGTATTTACAAAAAAAGTATTTAAGTATGTTTATCCGTTGTCTAGTACCCATAGTACAAGCTCTGCTTAGTTTGGGACTAGATGGCGATGTGTGATGATTATTTATTTTATTTATTTATCATACTAACATGACAAGCCCCTTCTCCAGATTTAGTGAGTGAACAGATCTGCGTTTCGTAAACAACATGAATGTTTTTGTAAATAGACTGGCAAGTATCCACGCTTAGAGATGTCAGATTGATCATTTGTAGCTGCTGGGGTAGAGATCCTGGATACTGGAAAGGAAAAACAAATAGGTAAGTACCTACATATCGCCCCTTGGAGGGCCATCGGGTCTGTTAGAGTCCTACTGATTAAAACTCTCGGTGTTCCGATTCTCACGTAGGCTAATTCTTCCGCAGCCTTCGAATAATGCGGTCCCGCTCTTAGTACAAAATTGAGCAAAGTCTGTACTAAGAGTACAAACTTTGCTTAGTTTAGGATAGCGAACAGGAACATAATACACTTTCCGTTGATTTTTGAAAATATTGAAAGACAACCTTGTAGTTTTAGTCGTTTCGAGTCCGATACACCGATGGCACTAACAACCCACACTGTCGTTTCCTTCAGGATATCCACAGATTAAAATGGAATGATATTTTTGTTATTTATGCTATTTATAATACAATGTACTTATACTTTATTATTTACGCTATTTATAAAGATACATGAGAATGTCTACCCCTACTGAAAGATAAGGCGTAAAGTGTGTATAACAAACAAACAAATATGACCTAAATTTCTGTGTAGACAGTGCGTCAAGCTTTTGGGTCAGAATGCTCAACACGGTATCTAATTACATAATTAGAGGGCACTTATACTGTGCGTGAAACGTTCACTTTTTACAAAAACAAAAACAACTGTTTGTTTTTCTTTGTTTCTGTTTTATTTTTATTTATTTTGTGGCGAGATATTTAAGAGGAGCTTGCTGCTTTGCAAACATAAAGCTCAAAAGCTCTCCTATGGACCTGTAATTTTACCAGCTACTGTATCCTTGAAGCGAAACACAGTACGCTTTGGATTGCTTATTACGCAGACAAAGTGGTGGTTCTTGGATGCGAGAGTCCCAGGACCGAAAAAATAAAAAGCAGTTGATAAAAAACACTTAAGTACAACTAGACCAATGTAAAGCCTAGACACGTGTAGGTTTCCAAGAAGTGATTCGTCTACAGATAGCTCCTACGCAAAGGTCTACAAAGGAGAAAATACCTTAAATATCACTACACATTCATCATCATCATACTAGTCAATCGACATCCACTGCTAGACATAGGCCTCTAAATATTAACACATTGTGCGGCCTTGTGCCTCCCTCATCCATCGATTTCCTGGCGTCTTAACTTGGTCGTCGGTCCACCGTGTGAGGGGTCTCCCTACATGCGGTAGCCATTCCAGAGCCTTTCTCCACTTCGCATTCCATAACTAAAATACACAAACTACTTACTGATGTCCTGCCCCATCCACTAAGCATCAACTCCTTATTAGCTCCGGTATCTTCCTTAGCTAAAGCAATTGGCTGAATCTTGATGTTAAATGTGATCTCTTGCTTAACTTTTATAAGACTAACATCGTTGGCTATGTTGTAACTGTCATAGTTCTCGTGTATTATAATCTTTTCTGCGTTGTATCTGTCTCCACCGCGGGTTAGACTGTTGGTGCCGACTACCACGAAAAGAAGCTGCGCAGCTTGGCTGAAAGGTGAAAAACTTAAGAAATTATTGATGGTTGATTAGATTCTGATTTTAAAAATAAGTTTGTTTATTATTGGCTACTACCCATGGTACAAACTCTGCTTACATTGGAACTAAGGCGAAGAGGGATATATGTAAAACTTGTAAGATACTTGTCACATAACCCTTTACCTCATCTTGAAAGCAAGGTTAAGGTTTTAATAGAGTAAGCTATATCCGAAGCAGACTTTCATGCCAAAAGCTAATTGTCAATATATCAGATAAAATACTTTGTATTTCTTTTTTTCTTTTCTATAAATGTTTTTAATATATATGATGTGGTAGTACTTTGAAATCCATACTAATATTATAAATGCGAAAGTAACTCTGTCTGTCTGTCTGTCTGTCTGTCTGTCTGTTACTCTTTCACGCCTAAACGGCTGAACGGATTTCGATGAAATTTGGTACAGACAATCTTTAGACCCTAAAAAAGAACATAGGCTACTTTTTATTAGCAATCATATTATATTTTGATTTCATAGAATTTTGGCGGGAAAGCTGTGTCACGTGACCTGTGACGTCATAGGTCACGTGACCTGCGACGTCATAGGTCACGTGACCCGTGACGTCATAGAATTTTGACAGATGAGTCGTGACGTCACAGATTTTTGGCGGGAAAATATTTTTTGACAGTTGAGTCGTGACGTCATTGAATTATGGCGGGAAAAAATAGTATTTAAACAGCTGAATCCTGACGTTATCACAATTTGGCGGGAAAATAAATAGGTTTGTACAGGACCCTCGGTGCGCGAGTCAGACTCGCACTTGACCGGCTTTTTAGCTGTGGGTCTGATATATCTAGAGAGCTTAAATTCGTAATTGTCAACTTATTTCATCATAACAGCCCATTAATGTCCCACTACAGGGACGGGCCTCCTTCCTTGACGGAGGGATACTTGGCCTACTAATACCACGCTTGCAGACGGATTGGTATAGGGTTTAATTTCAAGGTTTCCTTCTTTTTATTTAGTGAAGATAATATTCACCTTATTTGTTAGGCACTAAAGTGACACACCTTTGCTTATCCTATACTACTTATATTATAAATGCAAGTTTGTGAGGATGGATGGATGTTTGTTACCCTTTCATGCAAAAACTACTAAATGGATTTTGATGAAATTTGGAATATAGGTAGTTTATGGTGTAAAATAACAATTAAGCGGGTAATACCGCGGGCATCAGCTAGTAAATAAATAAAGCTAAGCTAAAATATTTACCTAACAGTGCAATGTGCTGCAGTAAGAACCCATCTGTTGCTCAGTATGGATCCTCCACAGAAGTGGGAGTTGAAGACATTTCGTAATGACACCTGGTAAGGCACTCTCCCTTCTGGCGCTGAGACCCCGCCCACTATACGAAGACTGGAGTCGTCAAAACGGAATGATCCGTCTGGTAGCAGGAAACCTGTGAATGAGGAATGTTGTTTATGTAATAGCATTATAAATATTGCATATCATTGACATTATGATTTTCCGTGTTGTGACGGAGTAAGAAAACAATATGTCACCACCCCATCTCATCCCATGGGTGTCGTAATAACCGACTAAGGGACTATCCGTCAATATTATATTTACGAAATAAAAAGAAGGAAAACTTGAAATTAAACCCTACACCAATCAGTTTGGCCAGCATGGTATTAGTAGGCCAAGTATCTCTCCGTCACGGGAGGAGGCCCGTCTCTGCAGTGGGACATTAATGAGCTGTTATGATGATTACCTTACGATGTGCACTATTATTATATGTACTAGCGCACCTGCACTACAGTGACTTTGGCGCGTCATTAATTATGATGAAATTATATTTATTTAAATAGTGGCATGTTAACTATTTGTGACGCAGTCGGTATATTGCATGACAGTTACGCAGAGGTCTCGGGTTAGATTCCCGCTCAATGCAAATCTTTGTGTGCATGAACATGATCGTTTGCATTGGTCTGGGTGTTTTCTATCTATAATATGTAAGTATTTACAAAAACAAGTATTTATGTAGGTATGTTTATCCGTAGTCTAGTACCCATAGTACAAGCTCTGCTTAGTTTCGGACTAGATGACGTTGTATGAATGTGTGACGAATATAAATATTAATTCTGGGCTGTATTTTTGCTTTCCCTAAGGTTTACAGCAGTAGTCATTAAGAAAAAACTGTTTCATTTAGAAATAAACAATTCCTTAGCACTCCAGTCAATTATATTTTCGTCGACCTTTTTGTTAACAAGTTCACAATTGCAGTTCAAGATGGACCCTTGATCTCTTATTGTTTAGAATTAATTGTATAAAATAAATTACGATTTAACTGAAGAGATACTGAAGAAAGTGGCTGCCTGTCAATGTTTGAAATCCATTTCCCTTAAGAATGTTTACTCCTGTTTTACAATAAAAATTGGTAAAATGAAAGTGTTTCTAGATACTCAAACTTTAAAATGTTATTATCTGGATAAAATAGTCATTAGCTTAACCACTTGAACGTCCATTATCTAATAGTAAACTATCAAAAAAAAATATGCCGTCTTACGTCCCGGATACTTTTGTGTCCAGAGAAACATGTTTAGAAAATCGCCCTCTAGTTTATAGGTCCTATAGTTTAAAGGGCCACGACATGGATCGACGGTTTGTAAAAGGTTGCGGGCAAGCGATGGATGAGAGAGGCTCAGATCAGAAGAATGTGGTCAAGAAAGTGTGTAATTGACCTTTATGACCAGCAATGATCGTCTTTTGGTTGAGATGAAAGAATGAAATAGGTACGCCAAAATATAATAATGGGCTGAGTCTCTCTCCGTCACTGAAGAAAGCCCACTTTTGGAATCCGACATTACTAGGTGTTGCAGTTATGACAGGAAGTTAATGTTCAGTCAGCTCCAATAATCGCTTAACGTGTTTAAATTTACAAAACTTCTTAACATTTAAAGTACCATAAGTCAGTGACGTTACAAGATATCAAAATAAACTAAACATCACAAATGGTAATAAAACGATGATAGGACGTCTTTCATTTGTCTCTATACATCTTGAATATCAAAAGTCGCTGATAGACATACTTTACAAAATTATATTAACAAATCATATTTTAAATGTTTTCGGATGTGAATCTACTTGAGGCGTTCATAATGTTAATCGATTTTTGTATTTTAACCACTATTAGTCATACCATACGTCGTTGATAGTCGTTGGTTACAAAAGTAGATTAACAAGTTATTATTTGCAATGTTCTTCCGTGTGAATCTTTTTTTTTTGTTTTCGCTGGGGTAAAATGCCTACGCATCCCCTTCCGTTGGGGGACGGGAGGAATATGTGGGGCTCCCAAAGGTTAGACAACCCCTCCAGTGTACCCACTAAAAGTCACCAGCGGCACTCCTTCATCGCCTACTTGGAAGGGGCCTGGGGAACCGGCAGAGCCTTTGCGTCCAGTCCCCCTCCGGCGATCCCCGCTGTTACAGGCGAGCCTTTTTTTTTCCGTGGAGGAAATACTTTGCGTATACCTGTCACCTCGGGTTAAGACGAGCAGGTGATGTCGGACTCCCAGACTGGTCTACCGACTAAAACCTCCACGATGCCCTTTCTCTGGTTTTCCAGAGAGGTTTCGGGAACGCGATTGCATCATCCGAAACCTATCTCACCTCGCAAAAGCAAAAGGCTCGTCAAATAGTGCCTTATTTGCCGCCCACATACTCCCACGACTTATAATAATCGTACCACTAGCGGTGCAGTCCCCTACTGAAGCCGCTAGCGAATCCTGGTTGAGGTGCCGGAGCTGTTGCTACGGCGTCGCCTTTTTTGAGAGGGATCGGTTCTCTCTCGCTCTCGCTCAGCAGCCTCCTTCCACATCCACCCATCTTCTTAGCAGACAGGCGAGCCCTACTCTTCTTGAGAACGGCCGTGAGTGCTCCGGCCGTTCTCACCCACATGATGGTGGTGGTGAGTCGTGCAATAGGATGAAGGTGCCCCCGCACCTGTAAGCCCTGCTCACCACCGGGATGCAGGAGGGTGCGGTACGTCCACCTTCTCCTGCCTTTTCGCCCCCTCCGATGTGGCGGCGCGAGAGGGTCTTGTTGAGGCGCGGCTCCGACCACAACGGGCACACTTCCAGGGTGAGCTGCGTCGTGTCCGCGGCCGCGCCGTAACCGTGGCACGATGGTGCCTCCTCCATTCCGATCCAGTGCAGGTATGAGCCGGAGCACCCGTGCACTCTGGTGAGCACCCATGCCTCGATCTCCCAAGGAGGGGTGCCCGCCAGAGAGCACGCCGCCACAACACCCACTGTGCGGTAGGCCCGTACTACCCGCTGAGCAATGGCCCTTTGGGGCGCCCGAAGGACGGATAAATTCTACCTCCTTTCGAGTCCAGATAGGCGCACCGAAAGGGGCATGCTACGCAGTATGCCGGCGTATAATAGCAGGCAACGTGTGCTAGGCCCCCCCAGGTTAGGCATTAACCACGAGAGGGCGCCCGCGATCCTCAGCAGACGCGTCGACAGCTCATTAAAATATGGGCTAAAGCGCCATCTGCTGTCCAGGGCAAGGCCCAGATACTTCACCTGGGCCTTTACCACGATCCGGGTGCCATCAACGCAGGTCTGGGCATTTCGTCCATGATGACGCAGACAGACAGATATCGCAATGCCTCGTGTCACAAACAATAAAATACAAAATCATGTAACATTCCAATCGCCTAAAGTAGATTCACACGACAGAACCACAGTCAAAACTTTCCAAATATGATTTGTTAATCTAATTTTGTATTAAAGAACTATCAGCGACTTATGACACATTGAGATGTTAAGTGACAATTGAAAAATGTCTGTTACTGTTTTATGGAAATATGTGATGATGAGTTTATTTTGAAATTTTGTTGCATCACTGACTTAAGGCATGTTTAATGTTCAGACTAATATGTATATTTCAATGTACAAGCGATTTTAGGGGCTGACTGTACTTAGTATTTAGGCAAAAAGTTAGCCTAAATTTAACCAATGGAGTGTACAATTCTAATACATAATACGAGTATTATACACATGAAATATTCAAGCTTCGCCATTTAATTAAGGCTATATAAAAGTGCCAAATCTCGCTTAGGCAGTCTCCAGGGATATCTGCCAACTTTGGTTTTATCTGAGTAAGTTAGCAGAGTAATGTATTGTTCTCTTTATATCTATTTATAAGGGAAATCAAGGTTCTGGAAGAGCAGTCGCATACTGGAATACGTAGGGTGCTTTAAAAGAAATATTTTTAATTGAAATTAGTTAAGTAAGAAATAACTGACTTCTAAGGTACCTACCTATACATGAAAAATATACAACAAAATTAAAACCCCCTCCTCTTTTTAAAGTTTAATCCATACTAATTAATATTATAAATGGGAAAGTGTCTGTTTGTCTTTCTTTCACGGCAAAACGGAGCGACGAATTGACGTGATTTTTTAAATGGAGATAGTTGCAGAGATGCAGAGTAACATAGGCTACTTTATCCTTTTTTTTTACTTCTGTGTCCAGGAAAGAGGAACAGTGCTACCCCAAATTTAAAGCGAGCGAAGCCGCGCGCAAAAGCTAGTAATTTAATAATTTTAATTTAATAGTTAAAAATTTACTACTGTACCATAGCACATATGTTTAAAACAGAGAACTGTAAACAGCAGAGGGAAATGCTCGGAGGGCACGATTAATAATGGGTTTTGAATTTGAACTCTACCCATGCTAATGGTGTCACTAAATGGTGTAATTAAGTAAGTATCAGTAACCAAAATATTAAGCATATTTATTGGAAAATCAATACCAAGCAAAGAAAAACTCAGAGCTATACTTATATTTTTAAATAAAATAAATAATATTTCTATAAATCATTTAAATTATTTTTGACGCATTGGAATAATTAAACAAACAAATAGGACGAAACAGATAAATGAATGTTATTTGTATAATTTCGAATGTTCGAATAAATTAATGGCTCAATTTGTGATTTAAGGCCTACGCAGACCGGGACGGCATGGCAAGGATTTTAATTTTTACTAATGGACATTCAACCGTACTATTACAGAAATACGACGTAAATTGCTATGCTTTATAAAATTGATTTTTACAAGAAAAAAAAACCGACTTCAAAAACACAAATTGCACTAAAAAGTAAAAAATAATTAGTTGTATTTTGGTTTTACAACATTAAATCAGCCATTCCTTCTACTTAATTTTAATCTAAAGAATAGGTTCTTTTAATTATTGTAAAAAGTATTGTTTAAGATATTTCTTGAAGAGTCTGTAAATATATTGATTTGTAGATTCTTTAAAAGATAATCAAATTATTACAAATAATGTAATATTATTGTTATTTTTGGAGTCGGCGAATGCACGTTCGCCCGCGCTTCATGCGTACGCAATTGCCGCTCGCACTGTCGCTTGCGACTGAGCGGTAGCGGGCGGACCGGTCACCGTCGGGTCGCGGGGCGCGCGGGGAGTGCAGCGTGGGTGCCGCCGCGGTATGTTCGTTGGTGTGCGTCACAGGTCACAAGACTTGACGCGCCCGCCTCGGGTTCGGTTCGATGACAACCGAAGAAAGGAAGAAACGCCATTCTCAAAGTAGGAAATCTACCTCCAATGCCATTTCAAAAGAGACTAGTGAACAACGTAAGACTCAGCTTTCACAAAAAAGGAACTACATGAAAAAAGTTTTAAATAGGGAGAACATCGAAAAGCGTAGCCACACCGTCTCGGCGTGGTTAATTAGTAATAAAAATTATTAATTTATTGTGCGACATGCACACTAAATTGATAATTTAAATAAATTGACGTAAAAATAAACCAAATAAAAATGATAGTTATTATTATTATTTTTTAAAACTAAAGAATAAGTTTAAAATAAATGAAATGCAATTCAAAAATTTGTTTATAGTCTATTTATAATCCGGTAATTATTCCTATTTTAATTATAAGAACTTCATTATTAAGTCTTAAACCATACCTTCAATTACAGTCATAATGTTAGTGTAAAGTTTTCATCAATACGAATAAAATAAGCCCAAACACAAAGTAGCTGCTATATACCGTTGAGGAGTTCCCTCGACCCTCAGTCTTCCTCATCATCAGATCATGTTTGTGTAAAGTTGTGTAAAGTTTTTATCAATACGAATAAAATAAGCCCAAACACTAGGTAGCTGCTATATACTGTTGAAGAGTTCCCTCGACCCTCAATCTTCTTCATCATTAGATCATGTTTGTGTAAAGTTGTGTAAAGCTTTCATCAATACGAATAAAATAAGCCCAAACACTAGGTAGCTGCTATATACCGTTGAGAAGTTCCCTCGACCCTCAGTCTTCTTCATCATCAGACGATGTCTGTGTCAAGTTTTGTAAAGTTTTCATCAATACAATTAAAATAAGCCCAAACACAAGGTAGCTGCTATATGCCGTTGAGTTTTTCCCTCGACTCTCTTTGGTCTCCAGCATCAGACCAGTTCTGACTCTTGACTATTTGGTAGTGACGTCAAAGATGCACGTGTATGACAACATTTTATACAATGCGACCCTACAATTTTCAAGAGATGCCCTCAATTTCTCTAGGATCCCGTCATCCAGATCCAGATCTGGTGACAATGGGACTAAATGGGAAGCATACCGATACGAACAAAAAAAAATTTTTCAATTCGGTCTAGCCGTTTTCGAGAAATCAGGTAACAAACACAAAAAATAAAAAAAAATAAAAAATACAACCGAATTGAGAACCTCCTCCTTTTTGAAGTCGGTTGAAAATGAAAAATGCCGTGCGATAAAATCCCTTTCAATGCCACGGCATCATTTTAAAGCATAGCAATTTATGTCGTATTTCTGTAACAGTACGGTTGAATTTCCATTAGTAAAAATGAAAATCCCTTGCCATGCCGTCCCGGTCTGCGTAGGCCTTTAATGATACGAATACCTAACTGTGAATAAGTGGCTACACTTGATTTATTTATCTACATTGAGTCATCAAATATCTAATTAATAATGCTATCGATTGATAATTTTAATAGACAATGAAAGTGATAAACATTATTTAATTAGATATTTTAACTGTTAGGGACACAATCTCTATTCATAGGCAATGTCAGAAACAATTGATGAGGTACTTATGTAGGGGTCCCCCCTTGTCTTGAAAGGATATTATTTCGCTGACCACACTTAGCATAAAAATTTTTTAGACGAATATTTGAAAGGCATATAAACTATGTGGTATAATTATTGTTTGGCAGAATTTTAAATGCCATATTTTTAAAGTGGCACATTTATTTAACCCATTATTTCATATAATTTTCTGCTAAGGTAGTTATGCTTAATAATAATCTGCCGTATAAAAATCTGGATAAAAGAGTGAACCATTTTGGAATTATTTATTCTGCGCTTTTCACATGAGATACCTAGACGTGTATAAGTCAATGCAGAAGCGATCGTCGTTTGCCAGAACCAATTTAAATCAATTTTCCCCCCATAACTCGCTTGTCGAAGACTTGTAATGCTATTTGCGGTAAATTGGATGTGTTTGGGGAATTCCTTTCGATTTACAAAATGTTATTTTAAACTTGTTGAGACTGTTTTGTATTTTTTCTTAAATTGCCAGCATTTTTTTATATCTCATTTTAATGTATGACATCGTTATATGAATGCTGTGTAATTTTAAAATATTGTGCATTAAACTATTGTCCTAAATAGATAAAAAAATGGAGTGTATGCTCGTTTGCTACAAGGTTAACGAGCATAGAGCTACGTACATCCTTAACCTAATCTATACTTCTATACTAATATTATAAAGAGGAAAAGTTTGTGTGTTTGTGAGTTTATGACGTTGTAGGGCTGTAATCTCTGGATCTACTGAAGCAATTTTAAATATTCTTTCTGTGTTATGTATATAAGTCAGCTAGTTAAGTATATAAATATAATAAAATATTCCTTACATATTAACACAAAACGTCGTCTAGTCCCAAAGTAAACCAGAGCTTGTACTGTGGGCACTAGATGATTACTAAACATACTTACTTACTATTTTTTTTTGTAAATGCTACATGTATATTATTATTATTATAAGTATTAGTTACTAATAAACAACAATATACAAACTATGCAAATAATAACAAAACCTTTTAGACGACCTCGGTGGCGCGACGGTAGCGCAAGCGAATGCCGTGCAAGAGGTTGTGGATTCGATCCCCACGCAGGACAATAATTTGTGAGATCCACAAATTATTGTCCTGGTCTGGGTGTTCTTTGTGTCCGTTAATTGATGTTTGTAAAAGGTTCCGCGACACAGGGCATGATCCCTAGAGCGGGAGTTGTCTTTTTAAAAATATTGAATTAAATAACATTGAATTACTTAAATAAATCAAAACATGTTAACTTACCATAAGTCTGGCAAAATAAACAAAACAAAATAAATTTATACATAATTACTAATCAACCGTTTGCTACAATTAACAACTAAGATGAGTCTGTAATAGGTGCTCGAATATACACTTATATAAAGCTAATTGATATTGAAACACACTCCAAAAGTGCGTATTGACTAATCATAGATAAGATACTGTTGAACAATAGGTTAGGTGGAAGAAACTTTGCTTTTCTTAAAGTGCTAAACAACAATCAAAAGGGCTTGTACATCTATAAGTAGGTAATAATTAGAGTGTATCATCATAACAGCCCATCAATGTCCCACTGCAGGGACGGGCCTCCTCCCGTGACGGAGGTATACTTAGCCTACTAATACCACGCTGGCCAGACGGATTGGTACAGGGTTAATTTCAAGTTTTCCTTCTTTTTATTTCGTTAAGATGATTGAACCTTAGTCGGTTTTTACGACATCCATGGGATGAGATGGGGTGGTGACATATTGTATTCTTACTCCGTCACCACACGGAGAATAAGAGTGTATGCTTCACGACAATTAATAATATTTTTTTTATTAGCTGTTTATAAACATATAAATGTGTGATAATATTTATAAGCAGTCACAATTGCCAATGCCAAATCATTTAAATAACAGCCTAAAACATGGCTGAATTGATATTGACGGGACTTTTAGTCTTAAGTTCCTAATTTTACAACGCGTAGCTTAGGCAACTTTTATTCCAGAAAAATATTTATGGTACAAAAACATTTCATGGAACCAATGTCAAGTTTGTAAAAGTCCCCGCGCCATTGACCTTAATCAGAGATTTAGAGTGGGAGTTTTCTTTTAATAGAAAAAAATAAGTATTTATTAATAGAATATTTCAATTTCTATAATATGCTTTTTTATGGTATCTCGTTTTATAGGAAATGTAAACCTATAAAATTTATTTTTATCTTTTCTTATAAGTAAGTGAAAACTTTTTTGTTACAATTTAAGGTTAATTAGGTACATTGACGTGCATCAAACATAACTAAAAGGACCGTCTACATAATTAAATTGTGACTAAAAATACCTAGGATAGACTAGGACAGATAAATAATGCGAAGGTATGCTTTTTATGTATTTAATTTAATCATTAAGCAGTTTTTTGATCTGGCAAAACTTTACCGCATAGCTATAAAACACAAAATCATTTAAAAAAAAACACCAAGACCAATGCAAGTAGTCATAAATGTACCTCATAAACATAACAGCCCATTAATGGTCCACTGCAGGGACGGGCCTCCTCCCATGACGGAGGGATACTTGGCCTACTAATACCACGCTGGCCAAAAGGATTGGTATAGAGTTTAATTTCAAGTTTTTATTTTTTTTTATTTCGTAAAGTTATTGTTCACGGATAGTCCCATAATCGGTTTTTACGACACCCATGGAATGAGATGGGGTGGTGACATATTGTATTCTTACACCACACGGGAAATGAATGTACCTCTACACAAAGATTTGCATTAAACGGGAATCGAACACGAGACCTCTGTACAACTTTGGACTATGATCACAACGTCAGATATGAATGCGTATAAAACAAATAAATTTGAATGGATTTTATTTCAGTGTAACGAAGTAAATGTGTAGGAGTATATAATGATATGTTGTTAATTACACAGTTGCTGTTGTATGAAGATAGAACCATATTACAGACATATTTACAGAAGACCAATCTATATACGAAGTGCGCTTGGGTAAAGCTGAACCCTTATATTTTTGTTCAGCCTGTTTCGTTCTCAACAATAAAAAAAAACAAATAAATATGCTACTTCATATTCTACTAATAAAATGCGAGTTTGTGAGCATGGATAGATGGATGTTTGTTACTCTTTCACGCAAAAACTACTTATTGGATTTTGATGAAATTTGGAATATAGGTAGTTTAGGATGTAAAATAACATTTACCTATACAACGCGGGTGAAACTGTGGGCATCAGCAAAACAAGTTACAAAATCATGAGCAGCTCTAGCATGAGGGCACTAAGTGGGATAGGAGAAGAAGTCTTCTACATAGGTCTTTGTTAATTGATTGTAAGCTTGAAAATAAACTAATTAATTAACCTACCCTAAGACCAAAAAGTAGTGACCGATTTTAACGCTCAAGACTTTTTGTTGACATTGATGACAGAAACTTAAATACTTACGATTTTTCTATTTTTTATGCTAAAAATCTTAATTATTGTACCAATTTTGATGGAGGTATATTAACTTGACAATAGGTATACCCTGTCATACAAAAACTTTTACTTAGTCTAGTAATACGTTCTAAGAGTTCTAAGACATAAAAAATACAAATAATGTAAAAATCTTCTCCACTGTTTGAAGTTAGTTAAAAGTAAAATACTTCTAGAGTTCTGGTATCACCTGTTCTGTGACAATTGTCAGCTACACGACACAACGGAACAACGACAGGTTAATGAAATGACAATGTCCAGTTGTTACCGGAAATATCCAGCAAGAAACGGTAAAACTATACGGTGAGGTTGGAGAGATAGATGCTTTGTTTTTCTACTTGGATTTTTGTGAGTAGAGAACGATGTAGAGATATATTTCGTGTGGTGACTGTCTTTTTTATGTCCTGTTACAGAGACGTCCTAGTCTTTTCATAACAGCCCATCAATGTCCCACTGCAGGGACGGGCCTCCTCCCATGACGGAGGGATAATTGGCCTACTAATACCACACTGGCCAAACGGATTGGTATAGGGTTTAATTTCAAGTTTTCCTTCTTTTTATTACGTAAAGATATCTAGTCTTTTATCGGAGTCAAAGCTGACTTATATAATGTGTTGTGCATATTCGTCAAAAAGACGTCCACAGCTAAACATAAGCTCCCTTCAAAGATTTCTACTTCTTTATGTAGGACCTCCCTTTAATAATAAGGTAGTAAGGTAAAGTAAAAAACAACTAGCATCCGCCATTTTATTATGCATTTATTTGAACAAAATGGCGGGTATTATTATGGCATTACAGGCATTACATTGAAATGTCATGCTATTGCTATTCACAGGAAATGCTTTACAAAACAGATAATATAATATGGTGGGCCACTGAAATTCGATATGTTTGTGTGTATTTTCCCTTTGTGTTTATGTTTTGAGTATTATCGAAGGTTGCCGGCAGAAACAATTTCGCGCTTACAAACATAATTATAACTTTTATATTAACTAAACAATATACTGATTGTTTTGGTACAAATTAAATTAATATTTTTTTTATTGTTGAGTACTTATTTTATAAATTGTAATTATTAAGTGATAATTATGACACTTTTAAAATTAATTTTTAATTGAAAAAAAGAACGAAGAGGTTTTAAGAGATTTTTAAAGCAGCTTGTTAATGTTCTCTAGGGCGTCTTCTCAAACTTAGCCAATTAATGTCAGGGCAAGTGCGTAGTACCTACTAGGAACTGATGAGATAGAAGATACACCTATGTATGAATATAGAGGAAGACTCCCTTGGGAATAAAGCTGAGTATGTAACTTGGCTAGATGGATGAGTATAGGATCTTATGTCAAGCTAGTATTCAAGATAATAATTTTCTTCTTTGATATTTTCTACAATGTTTTAGTGATTAATAACGCGAGTATTTGCAAGTACTTCAAAAGCCTTGTCGCACGCGTTAAATTTGATAAATACTATATTTATTTACTAAGTAATCCTTTAAGAACACTCAAGAGTATGATGTAAAGTCTAATAATCCCCAGTATCTTTGAGTATTGTAAGTAGGTACTTACTGCTAGTTTGAAAGAAAGAAATTATTGGGGAAAATTTCTTTTAGTAGACCCATATTTCATTTCATTTCATTTCATATTTCATTTCATTTCATTTCATTTCATTTCAAAAAAACTTTTTTTCACAATATGATTTTTGAAACAATCAACAGTCGGCGAGGTCAAGAAACCCATTAAAAACATATCACTATACCACCGAATACAGATATATAAATTCTTCTTTCTATTTTGGATTCGGTTAAAAACACAAGATTTCAAACAAAATACCTACTTCCTCTAGTTTTAGAGGTGGGTAAAAATAGGAATAAAGGTAACATTTTGCACCTTGAACATGTCGCATACAAGGTGTAATAAAAAGTTTCACGGTCGTATATAAATGTTACTTGTGTATATCCAGAGGGAATAAACTTGCGTATATTTATTTTATTTCTAGGCTTAAGTACGAAAGTTAACATTATGTAGGTTTTTTTTAACTTTATTTGTATTAAAGGGGTCATTTACTTATTTATTGTTCATTGTATTAAAAAAGTATTTAAGTATATTTATCCGTTGTCTAGTACCCATAGTACAAGCTTTGCTTAGTTTGGGAGTGTGTGTGAATGTGTGAGGAATATTTATTGTATTTATTTATTTATTTTATATTGTAATATTGATCAAAATTGTAATGCTTGGTTATCTTGAAAATTCTCCCAGGAATGGCGGATTAAAATACATAGTTTCACTGCCTCATCTTGTGTAATGCGGGTCATAAAAGTCTATCAAGGGAAAGATGTTGAAGTTCTCTGACGTTATCTCTCAGAGCATAAAAGAAGGAAAATAACTGCGGCTTTATTTTTTCACTTTGAAAATATACGCGTGTGTTTTCAACTCGTTAGTGGTAAATGTAGTTTTGATAAATGAAGTACAGGGGCGCTTAATGAGTTGGCAACCACTGTAGAGGACTCCGCTGCTAAAGTATCTCGAGAGGAGGCGATAACTAGCAAAAGCAATAGTTGTCGTCAAAAGAGCTGAACTGTATTGGTGCAAACATTTCCTTCATAAATATGAAGAGCCTTGCGTAAGCAAAGCAAAAGTGGGGAGTTCTCTGATGTTGTTTTCCTAGTTCCCGGGACTCCTCATATACCCCGAAGATGGTAACCGTGGAGGTTTTAGTCAGTAGACCGGTCTATGGGAGTCTGACATAACCACCTCCACGGCACCCCCAGGTGTATGCATAAAGCATTTCTTCCACGAAAAAAAATAAATAAAAAAATGGCCGCTTGATGTGTTAATTTGGCAAAGGACATTGGGCAAATTTCATACAAAAAAAACCCAGGACCAACAGAACTAATATATATCCCTCATTATTACACATGTTAAACTTATATAATTTTCATTATTTGTTTATTGAATATGTATGGGGTATGAGAGATATAAGGCTCATGACAGCTATGAATGAAAACTACGTTATGTGTTTTAATGTTTAATAATACATCATTTTTGTCCCGCTGTAGGGACGGGCCTCCTCCCATGACGGAGGGATACTTGGCCTACTAATTCCACGCTGGCCTGACCGATTGGTATAGGGTAATTTCAAGTTTTCCTTCTTTTTATTTCGTAAAGATAATATTGACGGATAGTCCCTTTGTCGGGTTTTACGACACCCATGGGATGAGATGGGGTCACCACCCCATATTGTATTCTTACTCCATCACCACGTGGATAACCATCTATAAGTCAACAATCACGAAATCGACCGACGACCTCGGTGGCGCGACGGTAGCGCAAGCGGCTGCCGTGCACGAGGTTGTGGGTTCGATCCCCACGCAGGACAATTATTTGTGAGGTCCACAAATTATTGTCCTAAGTCTGGGTGTTCTTTGTGTCCGTTAATTGATGTTTGTAAACAGTCCCTGCGACACAGGGCATGAGCCTAGCCTAGCTTAGTGCGGGAGTTGTCTTTTTTAATAAGAAAAAAAAGAAATCCATTGGACTTGCAGGCTGTTCTATGCCTACATGTCTAGCGTGACCTAAATAATATATTACACTTATCATATCAGAACAGCTCCCTAACGTACGCGTACCGTGGATACACGATTCTGTACGACATATTCTCCTGAGTGGTTTAATTTATCAAAGTGCCATCTCTGTCTAACGCGGTGTCCTACGTGGGCGACGAAAGCGACGCGACGCGAAGCGACGAACGCGAGGTACGCCATCAAATCGACGGCGTACCCTACTTGTGTCCTATGTGACGGTCTGCGACCAGACGTGACGTAACCATGTAGAACACTCGTCGCGTGTAGCATCGCGTCGCATCGTGTCGCTTTCCTCGCCCACGTAGGACACCCCGTAATACATATGGTGTAAGAGTGAAAAAGTAAAATAATACCTGAATTTGCGCATGACGCAGGCTTATGTACCTTTTTTGTAGCGAGTAAAGACGATAGAATGGTTGGGTCGGTCTGTTAATATCAATTAGATAACGTTACATGTATTTCTTTGTTTTTATTAGAGTTATGAAATAGAAAAAAAACTATTTTTTAATTGTGTGTAATTACAGTTGGACAGCACCTAGGGGAGATTTTTTTTTATTAAAATGTTTCTCATAGCAAGACTAATAACCCGGCATATATTTTGTTCCTGTTGGTTCTGGGTTAATTTTGCCCAATCTCTTTTCTATGTCCAGCTGTAGACGTCTATATAAAGGATGTTTAAAAAAAAATCTTCATTTCTTTATTCTTTCAAAACAGCAACCAAGGGTAATGTTTCAGGTGAAGAACCTTAGCTGAAAGATTACGAAATTTAGTATACTTCTATTTATACGTGAAGTGGTTCTGTTAAGGACTCTTGAAACAGATACCTAGTTGTTATTGCAACGAAAGCGTTTTGGCCATGGAAATCACTATGGTCTCTCGATAAGTGGTGCATGTATATGAACCTTGTTTATTTTAAAACTATCGCGTTAATTATTTACGCAAATGTTTCATCATACCAGCCCATTAATGTCCCACTTCAGGGACGGACCTCCTCCCGTAATGGAGGGATACTTGGCCTACTAATACCACATACCTGATTAAGTATGTGATTAAGTATGTGATTATCCGCTAATATTATCTTTACGAATGTTTAGTGAATGCTTAATTATTTACCTAAAACCAAATGACTGTGTATTTGATTTTTCCCCTACATTTGTTTTGTTCACTAAATACATTGCTTCTGTACCTACGTAATTTTAAATTGTAATTATTGTGATTTCTTCAATTAGGCGATGTGGTCGCTAAGCGACAAAGCCTATAAAATTAAATAAAAAAAAAAAAAAATACATTGCTAATCGGTTCTAGAAAAACAAAACGCATAAGTACTTCTTTATCTCAAAGATGGTATGGAATGGATAAGTATTATTATTAAATTATTACACACATACTCTTAAGAATAATTATGAAACTCTTGAAGTTTCAAGCGATAAAATTGCTTTTCGGAGAAGGTCGGCCTCTTTAAAAATTATCGTTCAATCACTGATAAAATAAAATACATGACTAAATATGCAGTAACTGTAATAATGTAATTACTTGTATACCTACAAAAGGTATCCTTTTGCTTGCACTTCACCCGCCAATTTTAATGCTACTCTCCGTCACTAGAGGTGACATATTGGATGCTTAACATCAAGCACCATAGAGTCATTCTGGTAGGCCAATTTTATAGGACAAAACTGTGCTTTAATGATAATATTTTAGTACTATTTGTTTTTTTTTGTGAAGAAAGGAAGACAACAAAACCGTTTACCCGTAGCGGACGTTTTAGAAAATAGAAAAACAACTGAACTCTATATAACTGACTTTCGCCTGTCCGCTGTCGGCTGCTAAGTTACAAAACAAAAACTTCCCAAGCCTTTTGGTGTTAAAATTAAAAAAGTTTTAATAGCTCCAACAACGAGTGTTTGTTTTATGAATATAAACCATATTCGTCTAGACATTTCTAAACATTAATTTGTGTATTTACAACATAATACTCGTATCAATTTAATAATTTTGTGGTAATTATACATTTCTTACTCGTATTTTTGCTTGTTTCAAGTTGCCAGTCTTAATTAGAGATTCACGCGTTCAGGATTTTGTTTAAGAGATCGTGGATTTGCAAGGTGCGTATACTGGATGATTTTTACGTCATCATTAGAAAAAAATCCTCATCTCATCCCATGGGTCCCGTAATAACCGACTAAGGGACTATCCCTCAATATTATCTTTACGAAATAATAAGAAGGAAAACTTGAAATTAAACCCTATACCAATCCGTCTGGCCAGCGAGGTATTAGAACTATCCCTCCGCCTCGAGAGGGGGTCCGTCCTTGCAATGGGACATTAATGGGTTGTTATGATGATTAGAAAATTACTGCATAAATGGCAACGCGGCCGCGTAATAACTCTAACAGTCTCCTGAGCTTGTGTAGCCTTGCTGACGTCCATAGCTTACTCGTCAGCTCTTCTAAAGCAATAAAAACAGTTCATCATAACAGCCAATTTATGCCCCACTGCAGGGACGGACCTCCTCCCGTGACGGATGGATATTTGGTCTACTAATACCACGCTGGCCAGGCGGGTTGGTATAGGGTTTAATATTAAGTTTTCCTTCTTTTTATTTCGTAAAGATAATATTTACGGATAGCCTCTTAGTCGGTTTTACGACACATGGGATGTGATGGGGTAGTGACATATTGTATTCTTACTCCGTCACCACAGGGAAGACAATTAGCTTATCAAATAACTCAAATTCTCAAAATTCTTAATTTAACTAAACTGTATTTATATTCAATTATCTCTAGATCGGTATTCTCTTTAAAACATTGCTTTAATCAAACGTATTTGTATAAAAGATAAAACCTTACCAAATTAGTTTACCTTTCTTTTAATAAACGTTGTAATTAATGCGGGGTAAAGTTAAAATGTTATGTTTGGGTATCCCTGAACATGTTCAAATTAACGAGGTCTTTCCCTTTTTAGGAGTCAGCATATCGCTTTATCTGAATTTGTTGGAATACTTATGTCTTTTTTTTTCTACGGAACATATCTTTTTTATTAGTTTTTTTTATATAATAATATATTGTTACATAGGTACATGCATATTAATTTAGATAATATTACCAGTTCAACCTAACCAACTATTTGACCAAAAGTTGCCAAAGAAAAGGTAAGATGTCACTAGTTTCAGAATTTGAAATCCCTAATTGGTCGGTTTAATTTACTAAAAATTAGAGGAAACATGTTTTCCGTGTGGTGACGGAGTAAGAATCCCATCTCATCCCATGAGTGTCGTAGAATCCGACTAAGGGACTATCTGTGAATATTATCTTTACATAGAAAGAAAAAAACTTAAACTAAACCAATCCGTCTGGCCAGTGTGGTATTAGTAGGCCAAGTATTCCTCTGTCACGGGAGGAGGCCCGTCCCTGCAGTGGGACATTAATGGGCTGTTATAATGACATAGTCATTTATTTTTTCCCCTACATTTGTTTTGTTCACTAAATAATTGCTAATCGGTTCTAGAAGGACAAAACGCATACTTCTTTATGCAAATAATAGCTTTGAATACGAGTAATACTTTAAAAAGGTAATCTAAATCGACCCATTTGTGTCACCTGTGACGGGCGATGCAATTAGACCCAAACGCCAACAAATAAAAATGTCTCCTTTTTAGATTTTTTATTAAATCGAAACGTTCACTTTGTTATAGTGTGACCACAGGAGCTGTGCACCTCCTGAGGTATGCGCGCGGCGAGAGGGGGGTGGACATATAGAGTATAATATGATAAATACTGGTATAGAATAAACAGTCTATGATGTAGCTACTAGCGACATCTGACGCAATATACTTAAGTTATTTGGCTGGTACTGGTCGCTGCACGAGCGGCAGTAGCAGTTTTCTATTATAAGACAGTTTTTTTAAAAACTCCAAGAAAGTATTTACATTGTTGTATAGTTTTAAGCGTAAATAGGAACATTATTTGTGATTTTATAATGTAACTTTGAGAAAAATGACATCTAGCGGAATGTATCAAATACTCTAAGAACATGAAATTCTTAAAGAAAAATATAATGTTCGAATTGTTATAACACTGCCGTCAAAACTCGTGACAGCAGGTAGGTGTCCGTTATGGTAGCATACACAAGAGCTATATCGAGTTGGTTACTATGCCAAAAAACTCTAAATAAATAAAAATAAAAAAAAAAACAAATTGTTAAGATTAATGATGAGGAATTAGAAATCGTTAACACTACAGTATTCCTAGGAATTACTTTATACAGATTACTCCCTTACTCATAAACGCCTCTTAAATTTAAGTTAATTGATTACCTTAAATTCTTACGGTTTTGTTTAGTATAAGTTTGATTTTACAAATAATAATCTCGCTAAACAGTGATTAAATTTAAGAGGCGTTTATGAGTAAGGGGTGACTTCTTATTTATCACCTGAATATTTTTAAAAAAATATGAGTGTATTTGGGTTACATTGTGATCAACTAAGTAAGTGTAATATATTACAGACATGTCTATAAAGTCGTCAAATTTGTGATTTTTATTAGTTCATTAATCTACAATAAACTAATACTGACTTACGAAGAACAATGTAAACAATGAGTAGAGTAAATCAAAGTGGCACGCGGGAAGTGATTTTTAAAGTTATAAGGCGATGTTTAGCGGAGCACGATTCTGGTCAACTTTTATGCGATTTGGATGATGTTTATGGGCGAACTGCTACTTTGATGGGTATGTAATCGTGTTACTGTTTTTCGTAATCTGTCTCAAGTAATAAATTCACTCCATTTGAGATCTAGAGACCAAAAACAGGCATTGTGTACATAGCACATTTTTAGGTTAGATATTCATTGTAAGTAAGAAAAATCGTAGTACGGCCATTTCTGTTGATACATTATCAGTTGCATTAGTATAATTCAGTCAGGATTTATCCCAATTTGAATTTGAATTAATTGCTTTATGTCAATATTACGGTTGATATTGATAACTAAACTATGTCACTTTCGCATCGACTGGTCTGTCTACAAAAAATAATTAATTGCAATATTTTATTAAATTTTATATCATTTAGCTCTTAGTGAATCAATGTTAAATGATATCTTGTTGGTTAATATTTAACACTGAATAAATTTTAGTTAGGTATTGTAGTTATTCTTTCCATTCCATTAGAATTATTAAATTTAAAAATAACAGATTGAAAAATAATGAAAAGCTTGAAACTCCTGGTAAACATAGGCAAGGCCGGCCAAAGAAAGAAAATGTATGTTTCTATATTTCTGCTCTCCCCCACAAAATACAATTATGTTCTACAGTAAAAAAGAGGTATATAACATTTTTCTTCTTTTACATGTATCTCCGATAATATTGAATTTTGTATTGAATTAAAGTGTTACACAGGCGTTATTTCAGGGTTACATTTTTACTGTATTAACAGAATTACTGTACCTATGTTTTGTAGTTCTCGAGATATTCAAATCACTTGTGAGCATATTATCTGTACCAGTACTATGAACATAAATTAACATGGATTTTTGACATATTCCACTGTGAATTCGCATAAAGCATTTACCTACACTAATTCAGTCAGAATTTCACGCATTATTTTTACATAAGGAATTTTTCAAAAGAAAAGTTCCCTTTCTATCAGAACTATCACGTGTACGCTACCATAACGGACACCTATTTTTTCTTCGTCCCCCACCTCGCCGCGCATACCTCAGGGGGTGCACAGCTCCTGTGGTCACACTATAGAAAATTAAGAGTGTTCGAAGTTTTGAATTCGTTCAATGATTTTTCACCTCGAAAAGACCACCTATATCTTATCTTATAATTATAAAACTCAAAGGTGACTGACATAGTGATCTATCAACGCACAGCCCAAACCACTGGAGGGATCTGGCTGAAATTTGGCATGCTGGTAGATATTATGACGTAGGCATCCGTTAAGAAAGGATTTTGATTAATTCTACCCCCAAGGGGATAAAAAAGGGGATGAAAGTATGTATGAAACTTTGTCAATTTTAAACCGATCGAGTTGAAACTTTGCATGCAAATAGTAACTATGACGTAGGCATCCCCTTAGAAAGGACTTTATTAAATTCACCCCCTATAGGGATAAAATAGGGGATGAAAGTTTGTATGAAACTTTGTCAACTTTAAACCGATCGGGTTGAAACTATGCATGCAAATAGTTACTATGACGTAGACATTCCTTTAGAAAGGACTTTATTAAATTCACCCCCTATAGGGATAAAATAGGGAACGAAAGTTTGTGTGAAACTTTCTCAATTTTAAACCCGATCGGATTGAATCTTTGCATGCAAATAGTTACTATGACGTAGGCGTCTCCTTAGAAAGGACTTTATTAAATTCACCCTCTATAGGGATAAAATAGGAAACGAAAGTTTGTATGAAACTTTGTCAATTTTAAACCGATCGGGTTGAAACTTTGGATGCAAATAGTTACTATGGCGTAGGCATTCCTTTAGAAAGGACTTTATTAAATTCACCCTCTATAGGGGTAAAATAGGGAACCAAAGTTTGTGTGAAACTTTCTTAATTTTAAACTGATCGGATTGAAACTTTGCATGCACATAGTTACTATGACGTAGGCATCCCCTAAGAAAGGACTTTATTAAATTCACCCCCTTTAGGGATAAAATAGGGAACGAAAGTTTGTATGAAACTTTGTCAATTTTAAACTGATCGGGTTGAAACTTTGCATGCAAATAGTTACTATGACGTAGGCATCCCCTTAGAAAGGACTTTATTAAATTCACCCCCTATAGGGATAAAATAGGGGATGAAAGTTTGTATGAAACTTTGTCAACTTTAAACCGATCGGGTTGAAACTTTGCATGCAAATAGTTGCTATGACGTAGACATTCCTTTAGAAAGGACTTTATTAAATTCACCCCCTATAGGGATAAAATAGGGAACGAAAGTTTGTGTGAAACTTTCTCAATTTTAAACCCGATCGGATTGAATCTTTGCATGCAAATAGTAACTATGACGTAGGCATCCCCTTAGAAAGGACTTTATTAAATTCACCCCCTATAGGGATAAAATAGGGGATGAAAGTTTGTATGAAACTTTGTCAACTTTAAACCGATCGGGTTGAAACTATGCATGCAAATAGTTACTATGACGTAGACATTCCTTTAGAAAGGACTTTATTAAATTCACCCCCTATAGGGATAAAATAGGGAACGAAAGTTTGTGTGAAACTTTCTCAATTTTAAACCCGATCGGATTGAATCTTTGCATGCAAATAGTTACTATGACGTAGGCGTCTCCTTAGAAAGGACTTTATTAAATTCACCCCCTATAGGGATAAAATAGGAAACGAAAGTTTGTATGAAACTTTGTCAATTTTAAACCGATCGGGTTGAAACTTTGGATGCAAATAGTTACTATGGCGTAGGCATTCCTTTAGAAAGGACTTTATTAAATTCACCCTCTATAGGGGTAAAATAGGGAACCAAAGTTTGTGTGAAACTTTCTTAATTTTAAACTGATCGGATTGAAACTTTGCATGCACATAGTTACTATGACGTAGGCATCCCCTAAGAAAGGACTTAATTAAATTCACCCCCTTTAGGGATAAAATAGGGAACGAAAGTTTGTATGAAACTTTGTCAATTTTAAACTGATCGGGTTGAAACTTTGCATGCAAATAGTTACTATGACGTAGGCATCCCCTTAGAAAGGACTTTATTAAATTCACCCCCTATAGGGATAAAATAGGGGATGAAAGTTTGTATGAAACTTTGTCAACTTTAAACCGATCGGGTTGAAACTTTGCATGCTAATAGTTACTATGACGTAGACATTCCTTTAGAAAGGACTTTATTAAATTCACCCCCTATAGGGATAAAATAGGGAACGAAAGTTTGTGTGAAACTTTCTCAATTTTAAACCCGATCGGATTGAATCTTTGCATGCAAATAGTTACTATGACGTAAGCGTCTCCTTAGAAAGGACTTTATTAAATTCACCCCCTATAGGGATAAAATAGGGGATGAAAGTTTGTATGAAACTTTGTCAATTTTAAACCGATCGGGTTGAAACTTTGGATGCAAATAGTTACTATGGCGTAGGCATTCCTTTAGAAAGAACTTTATTAAATTCACCCTCTATAGGGATAAAATATGGAACGAAAGTTTGCGTGAAACTTTCTTAATTTTAAACTGATCGGATTGAAACTTTGCATGCACATAGTTACTATGACGTAGGCATCCCCTTAGAAAGGACTTTATTAAATTCACCCCCTTTAGGTATAAAATAGGGAACGAAAGTTTGTATGAAACTTTGTCAATTTTAAACCGATCGGGTTGAAACTTTGCATGCAAATATTTACTATGACGTAGGCATCCCCTTAGAAAGAATTTTGATCAATTCTACCCTAAAAGAGTAAAATAGGATGAAAGTTTGTTTAAATGATCTTACATTTTCGAATGATTGAACTAAAATTAAAGATTGGAGCTACTATGATGAAGACGACCGCTAATATAGGATTTTGATCAATTCAGCCCCTGTTGGGACGTCACGTCTCAGCTGCCAAAAATTCTATGAAGTAACGGCTCAGCTGTTAAAATTCTATGACGTAACGACAAAGTTGTCAAAAAAAAAACCCGCTAAAATTCTATGATGTCACGTCTTATCTGTCAAAACTTCTATGTCGTCAGGAATTATTAGTCAAAGACGCCACGTCTTAGCTGTCAAAATTTCTATGACGTCACGACTCAACTGTCAAAAATTCTATGACGACAAGAATCATCTTTCTAAAATTCTGTGACATTACGACTTAGCTACTCCACGCATTCCTTAGAAAAATGGTTTTGGCATACAGGCAGACAGACGGACAACAAAGTGATCTCATAAGGGTTCCGGTTTTTTTTTAACATAATTTATAATAATACTTTTTAACGCGAGAGAAGCCGCGGGGAAAAGCTAGTTATTAATAAAGAAATAAAGGAAAAAAGTAATTAAAATACATTAGCAGCAGTGCTTTTAAAATTAAAATAATGAAACAACCATAATAGATTTATGTAAGTAATTTACTTTGATAGAATTGAAAGGCTTTGATTAAAAATAAAAAAATATAATTAAGTTTCCAGTTTTAGTCACTGAACGCTTTTTATCAAGGCATCGGCCATTTTAAAACCGGCTAACTAAATAGCAGCTTCTTACTCATGTTCTCTGTATACCATCTTCTTTTACTTTCATAATAACCTGTATAAGAAGTGGCTTGTTCCACTACAGGGATATTGCTCTATCTGTATTATTATACATATTGTGTGTACAAATGAGATAGCCAGAAATGGCTACATGGTTACTCTATATGCCGTGGAAATAGGTGCGAGAGGTACAGCAGCTAAATCCTCTACAACCTATTAAAACAACTAGGACTGCCGAGAACTTCAGTAAGCTCTCTACGATCACGAATGTCCAAAACGGCATTGTTAGGTTCCTACCAAATTTGGATAGGTAGAGGACGGAACATAGCAGACAGTAAAAGGTGACCGCTAACGCGTTGTAAGGGGGCCTCCTTAAACCTACATCTAGGTCGTAAGTCCTAGACGCTATTATGCATGTGTTCCGTCCTCTATCACGCAAAGGACCCAGCACCCGCACGGAAAATTCATAGAATGCTAAGCTTAGGTCTTATATGATTGTTTCATGCTTTTTTTGTTACTTGGATATGTAAAATATTATAACTTTACGCCTATGGCTAAAGTTCCTCGGAGGTTAACATAAACATTGAAATTCTGTAATCTGTACTCGATAGCGTTTACTTTGAACAAGGGGACTATATACTGAATTTTCGGGTTTCCATTTACCGGTTCCCTTTAACTTTGTGGACAACGTATCGGTAAATTGTTACCGTATAATCCACAGGTCATTGAGTACGTTAAGTCCCTAGAGTACCATCAAAATGTCTATGTAAGCGAGTACACGGATATCTCACGGTAACAATTTTATCGTATCATTAAAAGTGATCATTCTCCGTATGGTGACGGAGTAAGAATACAGTGTGTCACTACCCCATCTCATTCCATGGGTGTCGTAAAAACTGACTAAGGGCCTATCCGTGAATATTATTTTTACAAAATAATAAGAAGGAAAAATTGAAATTAAACCCTTTACCAATCTGCCTGGCCAGCGTGGTATTAGTAGGCCAAGTATCTCTGGCCCGTCCCTGCAGGACATTAATGGGCTGTTATGATTAAAAGTGAAGGCACGCATTATTTTTTCAATCATTCTGCTTTGTTTTATGTCTTTATTTGTTTTGATAAGTCATTATTAGTGTAAACTAAAAAATAAAAATATGGAGTCGAACCTTACTTTTGGTACAACTACTTATTTTTCCAGAGGGAAAATTTCTTTTTCTCCCACCTATTTTTCACCTTTGACTCGCAATATTTAGCTTGAATTGCAGTTGTCTCTATAACACGATCCTATCATTTTATTAATAAACTAGCTGACCCGTGCCCACTTCGTTGGGTGACGAAAAAAACGCGTCCCTTTGTTAAACATATTTCATTACTGCTCCACTCACTCCTATTGATCATAGCGTGATACTATACAGGGTGGCTCATTCAAATGGGTCAGTATGGGAAAGTCTTAAACTATAAGTCATACGAACCACTTCGAACACCTACTATGATAAATTAAAGTATATGAAAACAATGCATTTTATTAATTTTAGACATACACACATCAAAAAAGTCTAAGCAACATGCATGATATTACAAATTTACCATTTATATTAATTTATTTTACCATTTATTTTAATTATAACGTTGTATTTTATTTTTAAAATAATATTTTTAGGGTTCTATGATGTAAAAATAACAGCTGTTTTCTTTATAAGTTCTTTTAATAACAGAAATTAACAATATTAGAATATACAGGTACATAAGAAACTAAACTTTTTTTTTACAAATTGAAATTTCTTAAGAAAATGAATTTATTGTGAAAGAATAGGACAATTTAATACAAAGTATGGCCTCCTCTGCTATTCAGAACTTGTCGGCAACGATTATTCATTGAATTAATGAGACTGTTTATGTCATCTTGCGGTATTCGCTCCCAATGGAATTGTAGCAAATCCTTCAGCTGTTGGGTTGTTGTCACTCCGTCCAAGTCCTTCAAAACACGTCTCTGGAGCATGTCCCATGCGTGCTCGATGGGGTTGAGGTCTGGCGATTGTGCAGGCCAGGGCAATACCTGGATGTTCTCCGTTGCCAAGTATTCACTGGTTCGCCGAGCTGTATGTGAACGCGCATTGTCATGCATTAACGTAAAATCGGAGCCAAAGGTTTGTGCAAATGGATGGACATAAGGTCTGAGAATATCCTCAACGTAATTTTCAGCGTTCATGTTTCCATTTACAAAAACGAGCTCAGTTCGCCTGTTCTTCATAATACCCGCCCATACCATAACTGTTGAGCCGCTGTATGGATGAACTTCCTGAACGCACCTGAGTTTTTCAGTATTTCCGGGTCGACGGTACACTCGCACCCTTCTTGTATCAGGCCTAAACCCGAATCGCGACTCATCGGAAAACATAATTTTATCCCATTGTTCCTGGGTCCATGTTATGCGTTCTCTACACCATTCATTTCGACGAGCGCGATTCCCGTGACGTATCGGTGGGCACCTGATAGGGCGTCGAGCTCGTAGGCCGTACTCATGCAGTCGATTTCGCACAGTTTGGGGACTTACATCAACACCACTTGAATTTTGTAGCCTCAAACTTATCTCTCGAGCGGTTAACATCGGCTGGCGTCTTGCAGTCAGTTGTATGTACCGGTCTTGCCGAGTGGTTGTACTCCTTTTACGGCCTGGATGCTGTTCAGCGGGTTCCCCTGTATTATTGTAGCGCTGCCAAAGACGACAAATAACACTTCTATGAATACCAAAATGTCGAGATACCTGAGATTGATTACTTCCCGCTTGCAACATCCCTACAGCTCTTTGCATTTCATCTGCCGTCAAATGACGTCGCTCCATGACGTAAAGAATATCTAACAATTCAATTTTGTCGCCAACTGTATTTAAATGGTTGGTAAAATTATAAAATCAAGACTAAAACGTAGCAATTAACATGCACTCAAATTCAAACAAATTCGCAGTCATTTGAATTT
Source organism: Schrankia costaestrigalis (assembly GCA_905475405.1). Taxonomy (NCBI): domain Eukaryota; kingdom Metazoa; phylum Arthropoda; class Insecta; order Lepidoptera; family Erebidae; genus Schrankia; species Schrankia costaestrigalis. The sequence goes on from FR997826.1 coordinate 19,501,892, forward strand.
TATGAAAAAAAACAAAACATAATCGAAATTTTTTTTTTACAACCAGCCAGTATGTCATCAATAACAAAAAAGTTTACTTACCTATACACTTTGAGTGAGTAAATACTTAGAAATTAATTAATATAAATGGTAAATTTGTAATATCATGCATGTTGCTTAGACTTTTTTGATGTGTGTACTTACCTAATGTTTCTTAGAGACATTTACTGCTTAAGACCTATAAAATCGATATTAAAATAGAAAAAGTAAAATTTTATTTTTTCAAAACAACCGGGTTCGATTCCCGACTGGGTGCAGTATCTTTTTTAGAATGTATGAATGCAGTTTTTCTTTTTATCAAAATCGGTGACATGGTTACTAAGAACAAATCTTCGTATGACTTATAGTTTATGACTTTCCCATACTGACCCTTTTGAATGAGCCCCCCTGTATAGCCTATGACACTCCCCGATAAAAGTACTATTTAACACAAAAAGAATTTTTAAAATCGGTTTAGTAGATCCAGAGTATACAACGTCACAAACACACAAACTTTACCTCTTTATAATATTACTGACCGTGCCCACTTCGTTGGGCGGCGAAAAAACCCGTCTGTTTTTTAAACATATTTTATTACTGCTCCACTCCTATTAGTCATACCGTGATACTATATAGCCCATGACACTCCCCGATAAATGGACTATTCAACACAGAAAGAATTTTTAAAAACGCTACATTAGATCTAGAGATTACCCCCTACAACGTCACCAACACACAAACTCACAAACTTTACCTCTTTATAATATTAGTATAGACCTAGCACTTAGCACCATAGATGGACCTAAGCTTACATTGTTTTAAAATACCCTTCTTTATAAATAAGCTCTATTTTCGTACTCCTTTTAAGTTGTATAACATAATATTAATATTACTAAGAAGTAGAGTTGTATAACTCATACGCTTGAAAGCGAATGCATCCCACTTATGTTCATAAGTAGAAACTATATTAAGAAACTTTGTAAAGTACGTATTAATATATTCTACTTCAACTCATTGAAAGCTACAGTTTATTTGACCTATAAAGCTTTACGCTTTAGCTTATCCGTAGGGGGTAATCTCTGGATCTACTAAACCGATATTTAAAATTCTTTCTGTGTTGAATAGTCCATTTATCGGGGAGTGTCATAGGCTATATAATATCACGCTATGACTAATAGAAGTGGAGCAGTAATGAAATATGTTTAAAAAAGGGACGCTTAATAACGTTTTTTTCGCCGCCCAACGAAGTAGGCACGGGTCAGCTAGTATCTAATAAATTTAAAACTAATAAAAATTCGACTCAAAACACACTAAACTTGACACAAAACATGTTTTTTTTTCTGACCACCATAATATTTACAAGTCAAACGTTTTTTTATCTATAAAGGTAACCTATCATTACAGTGACATAATCTTGGACTGCAATGAATAAATAAAATTAGCATTATTCAGACTTAAATTTAGACATCGTTAGTTTGTACCTTTCTCATTACTAAAGCTGCGTAGGCTTATATTTTAAGTACAAAATTACATAAATAATATGAGGTTTTAAGGTCTAAAGGGAAATTAGTGAAATGAGAGCGAATTTTAATCTGCTTAGGGAAAGGGTCATGTCCTTTTTTGACAGGTCATTGGATAATTATCGTCACATCTACGTGGGAATTGGAATGGAAAGCTAAATTTCATTTTTATACTTCTTATAATCGAAATATTATGAATGTTGTAAATTAAATATTTAAATGGCTCCACCATAGTGGTTAGTGGTGTTTGGAAGACCAATACTATTTTTATCATGTCCCTGAAGAGTCTGTATTCTATAGCGTAGCCACGCCGGAGATTGCGGGTTCAATCTCTACAGAAATCAAACATTTGTGTTTAAGATTCTATAACATTCTATACAAAATAGGTTGGAGTCCTGTGGAGTTTCATTCTTAGTTCGATATACGAATAATTGTAATAGCTTGGAATTTAAAATATCTTTTAAAATTGATAATGATGAATTAAATTTTAAAAAATTATAGTGAGCAAACTAAACTCTAAAATAACCAAAGAAAAATATAAATAGCTGACACATCGCTGCTAAGCATTCATCCGAATGCTCAGCTCCATACACTACACACGCTATAGCAATTTAAACTCTATCATAGTAAAAACAGAGTAGAATGTTCAGTAGCAAACAGACAAAGCCCTGACGTCCGGAGACACACGTTTCAATACACCACCTAAGCGAGGCGTTTTGAAAGACATTGTCTAAATATAGGGTTGCTGAATTCAGCGTATTTTATTGATGACTAAGCTAAATTGGAAGGTTTAATTTATTACTTTATGGAGAGTTTGACGTATATAAATATTTAAAAGGATATTGAAAAGGTCATTCAACGAAGAGTTTTTATACTTTATTTTGGTACGTTTTCATTCATCGTTTTGGTGTTGGAAGAGAAACTGGCAGCATATAGTCCATCTGACCTCATGGAAAAAACTGAGGAAACTGCAAAGATGTTTTAAAAAAATATATATGTAAGGCGAAAGCTTTAGAATACAATTCGCCTCTTCTTCCATTACCGTTTGGGTCGTGTAAAAGGCGACCGAGTTCCTTGAGACCATTTTTAATTATTGAGATTGTTGGTAGGTCAACTAATCACCGTTTAGGTAGCCCTTTTGACGACCTCTGTGGTGCAGTCGGTATACATGGCTGCTAAGCAAAGGTCTCATGTTAGATTCCCGCTCAATGCAAATGTTTGAGTGCATGAACATGATTTTTTGCATTGGTCTGAGTTTTTTCTATGTATAATATAATTTATGTATTCATACTTATTTAAAAAAAGAAGATTTAAGTATGTTTATCCGTTGTCTAGTACCCATAGTACAAGCTTTCCTTAGTTTGGGACTAGGTGGCGATGTGTGAATGTGTGATGATTATTTATTTATTTGGCTACCACCGAATATTAAGTATTTCGCTCCTGGCCAGCAAACCTGAACAGCCCATTAATTTCCCATTGCAGGGACGGGCTTCCTTTGGTATAGGGTTTAATATCAAGTTTTCCTTCTTTTTACTTCGTAAAGATAATATTCACGAATAGTCCCTTAGTCGGTTTTTTACGACACCCGTGGGATGAGATGGAGTGGTGGTACACTGTATTCTTACTCCATTACCACACGGATAGTTATAATATATTATTTCTTTAATATTCGACAGCCCTACAGCAGCTGTCATTACTAAGTATTCCGACATCTCTCAATTGAGACCTTTTGCTAACCCCTTTTTGTTGAAACATCAAGATTGTTTCCGTACAACGCGAAATTTTGACGTCCATATTACAAATCTATACTTCTATACTAATATTATAAAGAGGTAAAGTTTGTGTGTTTGTGTGTTTGTGTGTTTGTGACGTTGTAGGGGGTAATCTCTGGATCTACTGAACCGATTTCAAAAATTCTTTCTGTGTTGAATAGTCCATTTATCGGGGAGTGTCATAGGCTATGTAGCATCACGCTATGACTAATAGGAGTGGAGCAGTAATGAAATATGTTTATAAAAGGGACGCTAAAAAACGTTTATTTTGCTTCTGCTGCTTAAACGTCTGGAGATATACTGAAATGATGTATTAGAGAATTGTACCTTTAAAAAAGTTTTACAATTAAGTCAGCAATAGCATATATCTATCTTCTAAGGTTGACTCACTACGACCTTTTTTATAATAATCAAATTTGATTTAAATAAATGCATTGTTTGTAAAGGTATTTTGTGTATATGGTATTGACCCTTACCAAAATAAATACGTTAATCATTATACTTATTTAATTCTCAACAATATTGTCCTTTACAGCGATGAGATCCGATTATTAGTTTGAAAGATATCTCAGTTTTAAAATAATGCGCGAATAAGTATATACATAATATAGCGCGATGTTAGTAGGTATAGATGAATTTTCTTAGTATCAACATTTTGGTTGGAGTAAGATTTTAATTTTAATTTTAAATACCTGTACTATAAATTAATTCTACCTTAAAAAGATCGCTTGGTCGGACTAAATTCGGAGGGCGGAGGACCCTGTTCTGTGGCGTTTGTTGGGAGAGGCATTTGGTTCAGCAGTAGACTGCGATAGGCTAATTGGTTTATTGATTAATACCATGTACCTATTCTTAATCCATCGTTACATGGATAATCATCATCATAACAGCCCATTAATGTCCCACTGCAGGGATGGGCCTCCTCCCGTGACGGAGGGTTACTTGGCCTACTAATACCACGCTGGCCAGACGGATTGGTTTAGGGTTTAATTTCAAGTTTTCCTTCTTTTTATTTCGTAAAGATAGTAGTTACGGTTATTCCCTTAGTCAGTTTTTACGACACCCATGGGATAAGATTGGGTGGTGACATATTGTATTCTTACTCCGTCACCACACGGATAGAATGAATGGATAATACTCTATACTAATATTATAAAAAGGTAACGTTTGTGTGTTTGTAAGTTTGTGACGTTGTAGGGGGTAATCTCTGGAACTACAGAACCAATTTTTAAAATTCTTTTTGTGTTAAATAGGCCATTTATCGGGGAGTGCCATAGGCTATATAGTATCACGCTATGACTAATAAGAGAGGAGCAGTAATGAAATATGTTTAAAAAAAGGAAGCGTTTTTTTTGCTGCTCAACGAAGTGGGCACGGGTCAGCTAGTATTATATAAACGGGATATTAACGCGCATTTAATTTACCTTTATTTTACTTGACGTTTCGGCACAGGTTGCACTGGCCGTGATCGCAAGCTGACTGGTGATGCGACGTCACAGCTTCGTCTTCGTGATAGATAATATATTATTATCATCTACCCTCGCATCTTGAGATGTTAATATAAAGTCCCCCTACACACAACACTGACCGTATCGCTGTTCTGTACGTTAACCGACCGTTCAAAAAAGGGAGGTATTGTTTTTGATATCACTGGATTCCACGTTGCTGACAACTTGAAACCGTCATCCCGGTTAAAGTTTTTAGGGAACTTTTTGATTTCAATGGCCTCGCGCACAAGTCTTGAGTAATGGTGGCGATCGGTGGAGATTACCCGTGGCTTATGAAACTCGATCCAGTGATTAGCGCCAGCGTTCACCAAGTGTTCGGCGATAGCTGACTTGTTGGTCTGTCGGTTCTTCACAGCAGCTATGTGCTCTTTGAGCCTTTCAGCAATGGTCCGCTTTGTTTGCCCAATATAAGAACTGCCACAGCTACAGTCAATCTTGTACACGCCAGGACATTGCAGAGGTAGGACATCCTTTGGTGAGCGTACTATACTATTAACCTTGGCCTCCGGAGTGAAAATGGTGTGTATTGAGTAGTTTCTCAACACCGACCCAATCTTATCTGTCACGCCTTTCAGATAAGGTAGGTACGCAGGTTGCCTGTTCACTCCAGGATGTCTCTCTCTTTTTATTGGTCTCTCTCGCGTATTAACCTTAAATCCATTGTTCGTAAGTACCTCCTGAACATGGTCTAGCTCTCGCCCCAGGTGCTCAGGGTCACAGAGATCATATGCTCTGTTCTTTAATGATGTTATCACAGATTGAAGGTGTCGCGGGTGGTGATGAGACGTTGCGTGTAAATATCTGTCCGTGTGTGTAGGTTTACGGTAAATACTATGTGATATGGACCCATCTGGTCTTACGGCTAGCCTGACGTCCAAGAAAGACAATGACCTGTCCGCCTCCATTTCATACGTGAAACGCATCTTTGGATGGAGAGCATTAAGATGTGCAATATATTGATCTACCTCTTGCTTGCTTCCTTTGACTATGCTGAAGATGTCATCAACATAACGTTTCCAAAGTCTGATAGTTTTAGGGCCAAGGCTCAGGGCCTTCTCTTCGAAGTGTTCCATCCAGAGATTAGCCAGTACCGGGGCTCCTGGACTCCCCGAGCGATCAATCTGGAGGTAGTATTGACCTTGGAAAAGGAAGTAGTTGCCATCCAAGCAGTGTTTTAAAAGATCAACATAGTTATGGGGCATATCATTGTCACTCAATTTGTCTCTAACGACCTCAACGCATTCCTTGATTGGTATATTAGTGAACAGAGATTCGACATCAAAACTCACCATCAGTTCGTCAGGTTCCAATCGCAAATTCCTTGTCAACTGGACAAAGTGGCGCGAGTCCTTCACAAAAGACGGTGTTTTTCCCACAAGTGGCTGTAATACTGACGTAACGTACTTTGCAAGGTCGTAAGTAGGAGAAGAGATTTGACTCACGATAGGCCGCAATGGTACGTTAGACTTATGTATTTTAGGTAGCCCATATAACTTAGGTGGTTGGTGTGATTTTGGTTTATTTAACCGCTCGTACTCGTCTTCTGTGAAAAGGTCCATATGATCTTGGACTAGTGAGCGTATTTTCCGTGACACTCTGGCCGTGGGGTTATATGATACCGGTTTGTACACCTTATCATCACTTAGTAGTACCCCCATTTTACCGTAATAATCAGTTGTGTTCATCACTACAGTGGCGTTTCCCTTATCGGCCTTAAGCACTAAAATGTCAGAATTTTCCCTGATCTCTTTCAGTGCTTGACGCTCTTCTGTAGTGACGTTACTCGCCGGGGTCCTAGATTTCCGCAATATTACTGACACGTCCTGCCTCAAAGTATCGGCATCAGTGGGTGGCAACTTATTACGTATAATCGACTCCTCGACACTACCGATTATTTTTTCGTACGGGATTCGCTTAGGTGTTAGGGCGAAATTCATGCCTTTGGCCAGAATACTAGTCGTGGGTTCATCTAGTTTGGTATCCGATAAGTTGATAACAGTCTCTTTGTGTGGGTATGTCACAGACGGGACAGTTTTGTTTTTTACATAACGGCGGTTAAGAAGGTTCGAGAACTTGCGGGTATGAGTATCACTACACAACTCGAAAGTCCGACTTGCCTGCAAAAACGTTATCCGATCACACAATTCAAAATCCTCACGAGATAAAATACCACAACATATATTATGCACTTCATATAGCTCACTGTTAATGTCATTAAGTTGGTAACCTATTGAAACCTCGAATTTCTGTTACCCGAATCTTAGAACCCAGAAAACAGTTGGTAGAACTTTTAAAAGACAGATGTAATGAATGACAACTTTTTAAAATTCCGTTTTTAATTTCCCAGATGAATCGATTTCCAGACGCACTAAAACCAAATTTTCAAATAGTATTTTTTTGTTTCCCATATTCTTATAATCCAGATTTAGCTATACCAGATTCTCAGAATACTTTTTTTGGTTCCCATCGTACCACTTTCCAGATAAACTATTACCAAATTTTCATAATCTTTTTATTTGGTTCCTATATAATCATATTCCAGATAAATTTTTGCCAGATTTTCATAAACTTTTTATTTGGTTTCCATACAATCGTGTTTCAGCTAAATTATTGCAATACATAATATTATTTTATGTGACCTAGGTTAGATTAGAACTGCGAACCGACTCACTATTGTTTAAGTTACCCATTACATATAGGTTTAATTGTCAAATTCGACTCATTTGGTTAGGTTAGGTTAGAACTGTGACCCTTCGCACGAGCCGAGCGAGCGAAGCGAGCGTGCCGCGGCAGCGGGCGGCGAGTGGCAGAACAGACTAGCTATTGTTTTACTTGCCCATTACTCATAGATTTTTATTGTCAAATTCGACTTAGTAGGTTAGTTTAGGTTGCAATTAAATAGGTTAAGTTAATAATATTAGTAAGAGATAAAAGGATTTAGTTTAACTGGATATCGTTTATTTGAATTCAAAAATCTTGATTTAAAAAATCTGGTTATTGTTTGTCTGGATTTCAATAAAGGTATTTCAATAAATTGTGTTTTAAAAATTTGGCTTTAGTGCATATGGATTACGGTCCTCTGGATTTCGTGCATTTAGATTTTTATATCTGGAACTCATTCATCTGGATTTTAAAACGTCGTACAAATAAATAAATGGGCAAATGAAATTCGGAGTTGCGATTATATGGCAAATAATACTTCGAAATTTTAAAAAATGGGATAATGACGAAATGTCCAAACGTTTTCTGGATTTTGATATTCGGAATATTAAAATTCGGGATTAAAATAGGTAACCCATTAAGTTCACTGTGTTTGTTCCGTATTAATTGTCTCAGAAGCCGTTCACTCGCGTTAGTTAGAATCCTACGTGAAAATGCGATATCACTACGCGGCTTTATACGTACACACGTAGGTAGTAAGTTATTATCGCGACACTTAACTAAAAATATCAACGATGTTTCTACTTTCGCTCGATTTTTCCGTAGGTATTCAAGATGACGCACTAAGTTTGCACTTTCCGACCCGTAGCGGTTAGCAATTGTAACTTTTAAACTATCGCGTTTCATTATTATAAATATTATATAAACGGGATATTAACGCGCATTTAATTTACCTTTATTTTACTTGACGTTTCGGCACAGGTTGCACTGGCCGTGGTCGCAAGCTGACTGGTGATGCGACGTCACAGCTTCGTCTTCGTGATAGATAATATATTATTATCATCTACCCTCGCATCTTGAGATGTTAATATAAAGTCCCCCTACACACAACACTGACCGTATCGCTGTTCTGTACGTTAACCGACCGTTCAAAAAAGGGAGGTATTGTTTTTGATATCACTGGATTCCCCGTTGCTGACAACTTGAAACCGTCATCCCGGTTAAAGTTTTTAGGGAACTTTTTGATTTCAATGGCCTCGCGCACAAGTCTTGAGTAATGGTGGCGATCGGTGGAGATTACCTGTGGCTTATGAAACTCGATCCAGTGATTAGCGCCAACGTTCACCAAGTGTTCGGCGATAGCTGACTTGTTGGTCTGTCGGTTCTTCACAGCAGCTATGTGCTCTTTGAGCCTTTCAGCAATGGTCCGCTTTGTTTGCCCAATATAAGAACTGCCACAGCTACAGTCAATCTTGTACACGCCAGGACATTGCAGAGGTAGGACATCCTTTGGTGAGCGTACTATACTATTAACCTTGGCCTCCGGAGTGAAAATGGTGTGTATTGAGTAGTTTCTCAACACCGAGCCAATCTTATCTGTCACGCCTTTCAGATAAGGTAGGTACGCAGGTTGCCTGTTCACTCCAGGATGCCTTATAATAATATATTATCTATCACGAAGACGAAGCTGTGACGTCGCATCACCAGTCAGCTTGCGACCACGGCCAGTGCAACCTGTGCCGAAACGTCAAGTAAAATAAAGGTAAATTAAATGCGCGTTAATATCCCGTTTATATAATATTTATAATAATGAAACGCGATAGTTTAAAAGTTACAAGTCCATATTACATTCAGAGTGGATTTTTGGGGCAATTTACTTTACCATCGGATAAAGAAGGGAATTTGGGAATAGCGTGTCGATGGAAAACAAATTGAAGGCATTTTTTGTGCGAGTGAGTGGCGCAATGAACTTTAATGTGTTTATCAGCTTAAGCATGTGGCTGTACATGTACTTTTGTGGAAAATTTTGACAGAATGATACAAAAAATATGTATTATTGAAAACAAGATAATTTTTTTAAATTTGCCATGAATTTATTAAGTAATTATTGAAAAATAAAATAAGTAGAAAAGAGTAACGAATAAAGAAGGAACATTGACAGTACAACACCATAACAAATAAAAAAGAAATCTTGATAGTAAAACCTTTCCATTAGGACAGCGTTGACTATGTAGGGGAAGTTTCCAGACATTTAAGGGCTAACAAAAAGATGTTCAATTCTTGTATGAACGTAGGATACATAGGAACAAATGTAGGATACATTTCCATCCATTAAAGAACACGACACAAGTCATCACTTAGCTCAGAAGACGGGTCAATGAACCCCTGCTCTTATTTCTTACACTACATATTTATATCATAGCGTATGATCGCAGTAGGTCTGAGTGCGAAGGCTTGTAAGAGCTGAGAATTATGTACAGGGGCCAACATGCCTCCCTGCGGGACGCCTGCGCTGTTAAGGCGGGGTTTTACCTAAAAGAAGTAATTCTTGAAATTCGGATTTTAATTCTAGTGCTATTATTTTGTTTGACTTATTTAAACTTATCAGTGCTTACAATGAAATAAAAAAAATATTTATAATAAAATGAAATGAATGAAAATGAATGAATGAAATAAAAAAATATATATAATTTTTTTTTTATTTTTTTTTATGAATCGAATTAAAAACTTACAACACCCACAACACAAAATTAAAGTGCCTTTCATTATGAATTTCAACTTGTCATACTATTCTGTCATAGCGTATGGTATGCTACTAGTTGATTATATTCATTTGATACTCATAATGCATAACAAATGGCCAACTAACTTAACTTTAAAACAAAGTTAAAATCGTGAATCTTAGAAAATTTATCATTACAGCAAATTACCTTTGATATTGGAGAACTAAACAGATGTATATTTATCATCACAAGTCTCAATTGTCCCAATGCAAGGATCAATCTCCTCATTTGTGCAAAACTGGGACTATAAATATTAAAATATCACATAGGCTCGAAGGGACGTGTGATGTGCCAAGAATTGTCTTCTTATCTAGAGAAAATGTTTGTGTAAACATTCCCTTAGTTGTCTATTACAATATTCTTGGGTGACAGGTTGGGGCCATCCTAAACCACCACCTCAACCACCATGTTATAGGAAAATACATACTTGTATAAGATTTATAGAGTTCATTGTCCTCTATTGTCGTATGACGTAAATATATACCCAAGAATGAATTAACGTCGCTTCCATAGTTCATACTGCTTCACTGCACTAAGTAAGTGAACACCCACGCGTTGTCTTTACTATTCATAACTATATTCAAACTACTACAATAATGAATAATGATATGCTTTATTTATTCCTATATCTATACAATATAATATGTATAAATAAAATTAGCTAACTATAGATATATTAGTTTACTTATACATTTTAATGTATGGCTAAAATCACATTTAATTATTTTTCTTGTATGTACTAATCGCCGAAACGAAAGGAACCACTTCAATGGGACTTTTACTAATCGATTGCTAATTTTACGGAGCGTAACATAAACTACTTTAATTTTTTAATAAGATTTAGGGTTCTTCAATGTTAGATTTTTCTTGACGACTCTTTTACGAACAAGGCGATATCAAAGGGTACCTGTTAGTAGGTTAGGTTTAGCTTATTTTCATGCTACAGCATTCTGCAAAGAAAAATCGTTCAATATTTTTATAAAATTGGATATCAGTGAAAATACAGTAAAAATATAAAACGAAATAATTTTCTGATATTTAATTTAGATACTTTGAAATTTAAATCAACAGAAATATATTTATTCGGTTGAAATATTAAATTCCTATCACTGATTGTGTTTGGATAAGAGCTGTATGTAAAATAAAATATTTTGATATAAAAAAATATTCGAGCATTCAGGTACTTGTATAGATCTATACTAAAGAGGTAAAGTTTGTGTGTTTGTGACGTTGTAGGGGGTAATATCTGGATCTGAACCGATATTTAAAAAAAACTGTTTTGAATATGTAGTCCATTTATCGGGGAGTATCATAGGCTATATATTATCACGCTATGACTAATAGGAGTGGAGCAGTAATGAAATATGTTTAAAAAGTGACGCGTAACTTTTGCGGCGGTAACGAAGTCGGCACGGGTCAGCTAGTTTTATAATATTTTTGTAACAGTTTTTTTGTTAATTGTCGACATTTGTTTATTTATCCTTTCTTTTTCAAAAACATTTCCTTTCTTTACTGCATGGTTTTTATAGTGAACTAATAAAACACAAAATGTCTCTGTTTTTCTTTACTTTTACGTTTGTTTGAGAACATATACGAGTTTGTCCCACTTACACAACAATTTTACAAGAAGGTTGAAAGTATTTTATATAGTTTAGGTAGCCTGGATAAAATAGTTTGTTGTTTTATTGTTAAAAGTGGTCTTATTTGGCTGTTTACTGCTGTTACACGTGTTGCTGTACAACTGTGTGTATGAAACAATTGAAAAATCAGGAAAATATCTGTTCATTTAACTTAAATAGAATCGTACTTACCTCCGTGTGGTGACGGAGTAAGAATACAATATTATGTTATCGCCCCATCTCATTGCATTGGTGTCGTAAAAACCAACTAAGGGACTATCCGCGAATATTATCTTTACGAAATAAAAAGAAGGAAAAGTTGAAATTAAACCGTTTACCAATCCGTCTGGCCAACGTGGTATTCGTAGGCCAAGTATCCCTCCGTCACGGGAGGAGGTCCTTTCCTGCAGTGGGACATTAGTAGGCTGTTATGATGATGATAATGATGAAATAGAAATCGAACCACATACTCTGTAACAGTCTTGTACTATAAACCCTACGCCAAAAAGATCGACATTATAATTAATGTGTATGACATTAAGGAAACTACTTATACTACGAGTAACATATATATTATATGTTATATATATATATTTACTGTAGGTATGTATTTGGGTACCTAGAGAGTTACTAAATATGCTGACTTGAGGCACACCTATTAAATCAGCGTACCCGTATTACCTACGTCATTAACATGAAGTTAGTGGAACTTAGTCGGTGCTAAACGTTATGAAATGGTAAATTTCAGAGCTAGCATTAATCGCAGTTTTAAGAAGACTTTACTACAGCACATTAGTTCACTATGCGCCGCTATCCACCATGCTCCGTCTACCAAAAACTGTCCATTTTCCTACTTTTATTTCTTTCTTTATTTATGCACTAGCTGAACGTGGAGCGTTGGGCGGAGAAAAAAACGCGTCCCTTTTTATTTTATTTTATTTTAATTTTACTTTACACAATTTTGTTTTATTTTACTTTACAATTATTTTAATTTATTTTACTTTTTTTTTTAAACATATTTTATTACTGCTCCGCTCCTATTAGTCATAGCGTGATAATATATAGCCTAATGACACTCCCGATAAATGGACTATTCAACACAGAAAGAATTTTTAAAATCGGTTCATTAGATCTAGAGATTACCCCCTACAGCGTCACAAACTCACAAACTCACAAGCTCACAAACTTTACCTCTTTATTATATTACTAGCTGACCCGTGCCCACTTCGTTGGGTGGCGAAAAAAACGCGTCTCTTTTTTAAACATTTTATTACTGCTCCACTCCTATTAGTCATAGCGTGATACTAAATAGTTTATGACAATTCCCCATAAATAGACTATTCAACAATAATTTTTAAAATCGGTTCATTAGATCCAGAGATTACCCCCTACAACAACGTCACAAACTCACAAACACACAAACTTTACCCCTTTATAATGTTAGTATAGATAACCTAAGTCACACTCTAAAACAAACCACATTATGCTCTTTATAAGAGTATCTAAAAAAACGCGTTAACATTAAGTTACACATCCTTTCCGTGTCGAGTGTAATAGAGCATTGTGTCAAGGAAATTGTGCGATTCTTTCATACCAACGCTGAGAAAGGACATTTTTATAAGAAAATATGCCCCTATTATTTTTGGACGTGCCTGCATATCACATTGTATAAATATTGACCTATGAAATAAGTAATCTTTGTATTCTTTGAGAAAACACGTATTGAGAAATTTTTGTTTGGTAAAGATTGACAAAAATGGTTATGAATTTTATAAGTTTTAAGCTTTTCGTTGCATGACGTTAATACATGAACAGGATAGATTTTTAACTAAATTTTGTTTAAGGTTTCATCACAGATTACACTGGCCGTAATAGAATTACTTAATACCATAAAGTCACACATTGCCACAGTTTTAAAAAAACATTATTTTAAATCTTAGATTTTAATTTTGGAACCCAGTTTGAAAGTTAGATCTGTTTTCAAATGCAACTAGAAAAACAAGAGAGAGGTAGATAGCGTTTAATATGTTTGAAACTTTAATCGACTTCCCGTACTCATGTACTCGTTGCGTACTTCTCGTGACTAAAGTACTTACATAGAGAACAGAATAACATAGCAGTGTTTGTTTAGCACAAGTTACATTAAAAAAAAAAGAAGTAATAGTAAATTTATGTATAGTGTAATTTTCCTTTTGGTTAAGTGACAAAATAAAACAAATGATTTGTTTTAAGGGTGATTCTTCGAGCCCAACATTTTCGATGTCTGGAGGTTTTTCTTTGTAACTAACAGACCAACCAAACGGCAATTCTTTTTTAAACATAGTATAGACAGTTACCTATCTTGCACACGTTATTGTTTTTTAATAATAGTTTTTTATATATTTTAAAAAAAATATTAAAAAGCGTTCTTCTGATTAATATGGTGTGTCCGTACCCCAGTTTCTTGAACGTTAGTAACAGTTAACATTTTTTCTTATTAACGAATCGATGTGCGTTATAAATATTACGATAGAATATTAGTTGTTTCTTTACACAAAAAAAATGGTACTAATATTTGCGATAGTTTTTTAATAAAAAAATAAATTGTGAGTGTCCGGCACAAAAGTCTGATTCATATTCGCGCGCTTTACTCGAACGTACCTAGCTAAGTACGAAACATCAGGAGATCCCTTCTAGTGCTGGTGGTAGCCAGGGACTCTGCTGACGTGGTCACGACGTTACATGCGGCTGGTTCGTGTTGTTGCGGAGTTATAAATGTAAATATCTGATTCATATTACTTTGGTTCACCTGTGTTTCTGATTACTATGTTGGCTGTTATAATTAACTTAAATGGTTTTCAAACTTGAATCTGTTGGAAATATAATTCAATTGGGGACTAAAAGCTTAGGTATAAATAGCAATCCTTAATTGTATACGTGTAGTGATTAACCGATGTTTAAAGGCAAAATTTTGATTTATATGTACCTGATTCATACGGTAAAAATACTATATTAATCAGAATTTCACACATATTGTTAATATGGCGGCACGGATAATGATTGATATTGTCAAGTTGTCAATGCTTCTAATAACTAGATTTAGGTGTGGTGATAATCATTGTGATTATCAACTGTGATTTTAATAAATAAATGACTGATTTTTATAACTAGAATTTCATTTTTGTTCCGAGTTCTGATTTATATGACCTCAAAAAATTTTAAGTTAATTATGTCGAAAACCAATTCATAAAAAAGTGTGCCTTTTTCAGACATTGTACATTAGGTTATCATCTTTGACAAAAACATGTTTAATAAGCCAAAATGTAAAAAAAAAAAATTTGCCCATATGAATCAGACAAAGAATCGAATTTCGAAGAAACACCCTTAAAAATGTACAAAATAAAATGTAGTTAAAAAAGTTTAAATGCAAATGTGTTTTTCTACTTTACTGCCATTGATATTGAAACTCTTATCATGGAATTGCTCGTTCGAAAAACTACTTCGATTTAAAATTAATCATTGAACATAATTTATGTTGCCTCGGTTGCAAAACGCTCATGAGTACTGCTGTCGTGTACCTTTTTGTGGGTTCTAATCCAATGCAAGATAATTATTTTTGTGACCAACATATTATTTTCTTGAGCTTGACTCATGGTCTTTGCCCCTTAATGTCGTCATACATGTAAAAGACCTCGCCGATATAGATACATTGGAAAAAAATTATGATGTAGTATTTATTTGTTGCTACGTGTGGTGGGGATTATCCCTGAATATTATCTTTACGAAATAAAAAGAAGGAAAACTTGAAACAAAACCCTGTACCAATCCGTTTGGCCATCGTGGTATTAATAGGCCAAGTATCCCTCCGTCACGGGAGGAGGCCCGTCCTTGCAGTGGGACATTAATGGGCTGTTATGATGATGTATTTATTATAATATAGGTACTCATTCATGATGTCTGATTCTGACATTATAACTTTCATACACAACAAACAAGTTATTCCTCAGTTCTCATAATAAAATAACCTTTGAACGCTGTTCTACAAACTTAGTCGAATTATAACTTCAAAACTTTCCATTTGAAGTGGGAGTACTGAATCAGAGTATTTAGTTATGAATCAACATTTCTGCGAGTTAACAGTTTTAAGTCACACTTTGTAAGACGTAAATTTGATTCACTATTTACATATTTATGGAGACGAGTATAGAATACGAAGTTCTATTAGTCTAGTTTTGAACATGACTGAACACACTTGACTTATCCGTGTGGTGACGGAGTAAGAATACAATATGTCACCACCCCATCTCATCCCATGGGTGTCGTAAAAACCGACTAAGGGAATAACCGTAACTACTATCTTTACGAAATAAAAAGAAGGAAAACTTGAAATTAAACCCTATACCAATCCGTTTGGCCAGCGTGGTATTAGTAGGCCAAGTAACCCTCCGTCACGGGAGGAGGCCCGTCCCTGCAGTGGGACATTAATGGGCTGTTATGATGAACAGACTTGAAATGATACAAAACACGCAATTTTTTAACCTGTTGTTTAGACGATTTAAGTAAGTAAAATAATAATATTTCTCATACATTCACATAACGAGAGAGAGATAAAGCGAGCAAAGAAAGGGAGGAACGCTGATGTCCAGCAGTGGACCGTTTATGGCTGAGAGAAAGATTCACAGAATGCCATCTAGCTCCAAACTAAGCACAGCTTGTACTATAAATACAAAACAACAAAAAAAAAATTCCCGACTTAAAAATGGTTTGAATACGTTGTGTTTGTATTACTACATATTTTTTTAAACACACCCAAGACCGAATCAAACATCTAGCTTAACACACAAATATTCCATTTGTATGGGCATACAACCTGTGACTTTTGATCAGCAATCATTCATAATGTCCCTAATCCACAGTGAATAAGGGATCTTTGACCTCATAAATCAAAGCCGTTTCTAAACAGTCCCATGCATATCGCATTTACCAAATTGAAGGTTTTGGTTCAACTGATATCATCGATCACTTTGAACTGATTTATTGGAGAAAAACACCACCATGCGAACACAAAACAGGGTCACATATAGAAGTCAAATTTGAGTATACTTTGAACTGACTGAAGATGTTTTTGTGTAGATTAAGTAGTTACTTTTGGGCACAGATGACCTACGTGACAACCTCTGTGGCGTAGTGACTATACAACATGACTGCTACGCAGAGGTCTCGGGTTCAATTCCCACTCAATGCAAATCTTTGAGTGCATGAACATGATTGTTTGCATTGGTCTGGGTGTTTTCTATGTATATTAAGTATGTATTTACAAAAAAAAAGTATTTAAGTATGTTTATCCGTTGTCTAGTACCCATAGTACAAGTTCTGCTTAGTTTGGAACTAGAGGGCGTTGTGTGAATGTGTGAAAAAAATCCATGTACAAAGTTTACACTACTCTACGCAGACTGTGTTGGAACAGAGGGTTTTGAATTTGATTACTTCTTGGCTTATGTTAGGCAACGGTTGTAGCAACTTTCTACAGTCCCTGTATAAAAACTGTACAAATATTTTAATAATTTAACTCCTAAAACTGTAAAATATTTCGAAAAAAAAAATCTGAACGAGAGCGTGTAGACAGTCCAGGAACGACGGCAACGGATCATAACAGCCCATTAATGTCCCACTGCAGGGACGGGCCTCCTGCCATGACGGAGGGATACTTGGCCTACTAATACCAGACAATACCACGCTGGCCAGGCGGAATGGTATAAGGTTTAATTTCAAGTTTTCCTTCTTTTTATTTCGTAAAGATAATATTCACGGATAGCCCCTTAGTCGGTTTTTACGACACCCATGTGATGAGATGGGGGTGACATATTGTATTCTTACTCCGTAACCACACGTAGACGACGGCAACGGATGGTAGGTAGTTATAAATTGACTCCACTCCGTCGCCTTCAGATTGTAACTACCGGTGTGCGCCGTGTGTAGGTACAACGACTGATTTCGAATACGATATGCAAATGTAAACCTCTTGAGGCTCGGTTTACCGCTAGTTGCTGCCTAGGTGTCTATTAGTTGACCTACCATCTATCAAAAGATGTATAATAGTATGCAGACTGGCCACTACTCATGTATGGAAGGAAAAGCGAGTTGTATTCTTAAGCCATCGTTCTTTATGCAAAAGTTCAAAATTATGAATATTCAAAATTTTTATTTTTTATTTTTGTTGTTATAAATAGGTGCCTTTCCATGTGGTGTCGGAGTAAGAATACAATATGTCACCACCCCATCTCATGGGTGTCGTAAAAACCGACTAACGGACTATCATCTTAACAAAATCAAAAAAGAAGGAAAACTTGAAATCGAACCCTGTACCAATCCGTCTCGCCAGCGTGGTATTAGTAGGCCAAATATCTCTCCGTCACGGGAGGAGGCCCGTCTCTGCAGTGGGATATTAATGGGCTGTTATAAAATAGGTGCCCTAGTATGAATTGGTAACATACTTGGGTACCTAAGTATTATGTTCAAAATAGCTTTCTACTCGTACAAAAGAGTATACTTAATATTGTTTTCGTAATAAGAAGGCTTTGATGTTCATCGCTTTGTTTATGTCACGTACTGTAAGATGGGGGATGAAAATTAAATGACAATAGCTAAACATGCAATAGAGTGTAGAAATTTTACAGTCACTTTCTAACGGTTATTTGGTTGCAGCCATCAACATTGTAGTGTGAGCTGGTCACATACATCATCCGATAACAAGGAATAGATTACGGTTGTACTATAACTATCATAAGATACTAAGATAAGACATTAAGATAGTAATATAGCTATAAGACACGTAGATATTAAGTATATAAATCGTGGTAAGATGTAATTAAAGGAGCATTCAACATGTCATCATAGTATCATTTACTACCCCACTTCTACACCATCTGACGAGTTCCGGTGCCCACTCCACATGGCGACCCTGCCAGGATGAGATTCGGAACAGGTTATGGATACGCGGAAAACTAAAATAGAGGTACAAATATTAAATTTATTTTAAAATGGGTGGTTCTACTTCGAAGGAGGAAGTAATCATAGCTCAGACAGCTTCTGGTGGATCCAACAACGCAACAGCAACACAACAACAACTGTCAGCCATAAGTACAGTCGTTTGGTTCATGGCAGCGTGTTTTTTGGTTATTATTGTGAGCGCAGTGGGTTATCTCTACCGAAGGTGCCACATGAACTGGATACAAGGAGAAATAAATAAGAGGGATGTCCAGCGAGTGATGCAGGCATAACAAGAAGGAAGGAAACGTGAGTGAAAATCAGTGTTATTTTATGTTTGTGTACGGAATGTGTTTAAAGACTATAAGTTTATCATAATCGGTTATTATTAAATTATGGAAGTAGAATTAACTACAATTTTTGTACAATTAAAAAATTTAAGAGAAAATATTGTTAAACTAGGACCCAGTAGAAGGGTAGGAAGTAATTTTGAAGGAAAAATTAACGAAATACAAACTTTATACGATAAATTTAAAACAATTATTTCGGGAAGTTGCAAATTTTCAACAGAAATTGTAGAATTAATTAATAAAATAGAGAAACTTTATTTAGAGACTATAAAATTCGAAAATAAGATTACACCGTCAGAAATGGGTACTGAGAGTTTTTCTCTGAGGACGGCCGTGGGGCTATTGCCTAAAGTAACGGGAGAAGAACATGTCACTCAAGACCTTATAGACTCTATTGAGTTATACAGTTCAATGATTAAAGAGGAAGAAAAAAAATTATTAATAAAATTTGTATTAAAAACACGGTTAAACCAAGGGGCTAAAATACGGTTATCAGGAGAGTACGATTCGGTTGAACAGTTAGTAAATGACATGAAAAAACATCTATTGACAATAAAATCAGACGTAGCTATTCAAAATAAATTCTCTAGGGCTACTCAAAGTAATAAATCGATAACAGAATTCGGGATAGAAATAGAAAAGTATATGATAGACTTAACCATTGCGCAGGCAGGAAACGATAAGGAAGCATACAAAGTGTTACGGCCATTAAACGAAAAATACGCAGTAAAAAGATTCGCTGACGGGCTTCGAAATCAACGTATAAGCACTATCATTTCAGCACAGAATATAACAACATTAAAAGATGCAATTAGGATAGCAGAAGACGAAAGTTGTAATTCCTTAGAACAGGTATTAACTTTTCAACGACAGTTCAGGACAAATGGATTCTACAGGAATAATAGAGGTAGTGGAAATAATAATAATTTCCAACAAAATTATCGCGCAAAACAAAACACAGCTGATAGGTACGTGTTTAATAATACAAAGAGATGGCATGGTAATGGAATTCGCGGACGTAGCGGTTATCGTGAACAACCGAGTCAGCAAGGTCGGCGAGCTGTAGCATGTTTAGAAGTAGAACATACGTCAGGCGATAATGAACTTGACACATTGGAACAACAAATAGAGCCGAGTCAGTTTTTTCGTGAATAAAGATAAACATATATTAACGTATAATAGTATAAACTGGGTTTATTTTTTTCTTAATGGCCTACACTCGGAATGGCTAATTGATACGGGTGCGTCAATATCAGCCATAAAAAATGAAATTTTAGAATGTTACCCGGGATGTTACAATATTATTAAGGATAAGGTAGTAGTTAACGGTGTAGGTGGTAAAATACAAGCGATAGGTTACGTGTACTTAAATTTAAATTTCGAACAGTGTTCGTTTATGCATAAGTTTTATGTATTTAATGAATTACCATGTAAATCGGTCGGCATAATAGGTCAAGATTTTTTACAAAAATATAAAGGCGTTATAGATTTCTCAGAAAATAAACTAACTCTTAAGGAATACCGAGGGCAAGTTATTTCGATGCCACTTAGATATTATGATTATGTATTAAGTATTCCGCCGCGTTGCGAGGTAATTAAATATTTTCCAGTTAGCATAACCGAAGATTGTGTGGTATCAAAACAAGAGTTACAGGAAGGGGTTTTTTTGGCCAGCGTAATAGCTAAACCGAAAAATGGAATGATACCTATTAGGATATTGAATACAAAAGACGAGGAAATTGAATGTATTTTAAAAAATATAGATATTCAACCCTTAAGCAATTATAGCTATTGTTATTTTCCGGAGTCAAGTAAGAGTGTTGAACGTATTAAGGAAATATTTTCAATTTTAAAATTAGACTATTTAAACAATGAGGAACGATTAATGATTGAACAGATCTGTGCGAAATATCCAGATATATTTCATTTACCGGGAGATAAGTTGACTGTAACTAATATATATGAGCAATCTATAAAATTAAAAGACAATGTATCACCGGGATATAAAAAACAGTACAGGATACCAATTGCTCAAAAGAAAGAGGTCGATAGGCAAGTACAAGAAATGTTAAAAAATGGAATTATTGAAGAGACGGTTAGTGAGTGGTCTAGTCCTGTGTTAATTGTCCCTAAAAAAGCAGACCGGGACGGGGATAAAAAATGGCGGCTTGTAATAGATTATAGGCAATTAAACGAAAAAATTCAAGACGATAAGTTTCCTTTACCAAATATTAATGAAATTTTAGATTCATTATCAGGAGCTATGTATTTTAGTCACTGTGATTTGTCGCAATCATATTATCAATGTCAATTAGACGAAAAAAGTAAACAGTATACAGCATTTACGACAGACAAAGGACAATATCAAATGAACAGATTACCAATGGGTTTAAAAATTAGTCCGAGTTCATTTAGTAGAATGATGACTGTGGCGATGTCCGGATTAAATCATAATAAATGTTTAATATACCAGGACGATTTGGTTATCTTTGGGAAAAATTTAGAAATACATAACCGAAATTTAATGTCAATTTTTACACGATTAAGAAAAACTAATCTTAAACTAAATCCATCTAAATGCGAGTTTTTAAGGAAGCAAATACTTTATTTAGGACACGTTATATCAAATGACGGTATCTCTCCAGATCCGGGAAAAATTGAAGTAGTAAGAAATTACCCACGTCCCGCTAATAGTGATGAAATAAAACGGTTTATAGCTTTTGCGAATTATTACAGAAAATTCATCCCTAAGTTCGCTAAAATAGTTGCACCAATGAATAAAATGTGTAAGAAAAATGCTGTATTTAATTGGTCAGAAGAATGCGAGGAAGCATTTTTAATGAATGAATGAATGAATGAATTTATTTATTTCTCAGTATATGGTACAGCGAGTTCTTAAATAAATACAATTGTTTCACATACACTACCATTTCTGGTGTAGAAATATTAACAAGTTATATTATTATTATGGTTGCTTTGGTATCTAATTTAATTTAATATCAATATACAATTATTATTGAATACATTAATGACATGCACAAAAATTATATAACAAGTACTTTAATTAGACTATTATTCGAATTATAAAGATCATTAATTAGGTAAATAATGTCAGACAGTAAAAAAAAAAATACATCAAGAAAATATAAAAGGAAAAAAAAAAAAAAAAAAAAAAAAATGTGTTAATGTCAGCATACCATTACATAAAATTCTTTTAATAATTGAAGTAGCAATCATGTGAAATGTAAAATTATTAAATAGTTATGTTATCTTACAATTTAAAAAATCTTTTACTGAATAATAGCACTTATCCAGTAGCCATGAGAACAAAACATTCTTGAATCTATACAGAGGCAATAATCTTATTTCTAGAGGTAATTTGTTATATATAGTTATAGCCATACAGTATACATTTCTACTGTAGAGGTGTAATCTTTGCCTTGGCACAAGTAATTTTCCCTCATGTATTTTGTTAAGTCTTGCGGATTTATGTTCATCTAAAGTAAAATAATGGGGATATTTTTTTACTAGAATACAAATTTCAAAAATGTACAAACAATACTTAAGGAGGCATTAATATCACCACCAATTTTAGATTTTCCCGATTTTTCCGAAAAAAACACGTTTGTACTGCAAACAGACAGTTCAGGTTTTGCGATAGGAAGTGTCTTGAGTAATGGAAACGGCAAACCCATCGCGTACGCGAGTAGAATTTTAGGGAAAAGCGAGTTAAATTATCCTAAGTAAAATAATTATGTCTAAGTCACGAAATAAATTGATGTACGTGCCAGAACACTTAAGTGTTTATATTAACTATGAATCTTTATCAGCTTCTTCCCTAGACGAGTTGCTGAAAGACATAGTAAAGTTTTGTTTTGAACAAAACTTGGAACATATTATTATGTTAAAAAATAATGATAACGAGTATTTGATAAAAGGAATGGCACGGTATTTAAAGGAAAACAATAGTTCATTACAAAAGAACTTTAAAGTATGTATAGTGAAAGATGTACGTAGGATAGAGGACAGGGAAGAAAAGAAGGTAGTCATGAACGATTTTCATATATTACCAACTAGTGGTCATGCAGGGATACGAAGGATGATTAATAATATAAAGAAATCTTTTTACTGGCCAGGTATCGAAAAAGATGTAGTAGAATACGTCCAAAAATGTGATAAGTGTCAGAAACAAAAATTTCAGAAAAATATTAGGAAACCAATGACAATTACGACGACTGCGTCAACAGCTTTTGAGAAAATTTACTTGGATATAGTAGGACCATTCGATAAGGATACGAATGGAAATATATATATTTTAACATTACAGTGTGAGTTAACAAAATTTGTGGAAGCTTATCCTTTAAAAAACAAATCTACCAATGAGGTAGCAAAAGCGTTAGGGGAAAATTTCATTTTGAGATATGGGATACCGCAAAACATTGCTACAGATAGGGGAAGTGAGTTTATTTCCAAAGTCATGGTAGAATTATTAAAAATTTTAGGCATAAATAAAATATTAGCAACGTCGTATCATCATGAAAGTATTGGTTCGCTAGAAAATGCTCATAAAACTTTGGGTGCGTATTTAAGAATTCAGACAAATAACAACTCGTCATCATGGAGTTCTTGGATCCCTTATTGGTGTTTTTCATACAACACAACAGTAAATACTGTAACTAAATATACTCCATATGAGTTAGTGTTCGGAAAATTATGCAACTTACCAAGTAATTTAAATAATGGGAGTGTTGAACCTATATATAATTTCGATGATTATCCTTTAGAGTTTAAGTTTCGTTTACAGAAAGCTCAAGCGGATGCTAGAGAAAACTTGATAACTTGTAAATTGGCCAGGAAAATTGTTTATGATAAAAATAGTAACCCTGTAACATATAAGGAAGGTGATTTAATATTGTTGAAAAATGAGAATGCAAGTAAGTTAGATAATGTGTACAATGGACCATTTTATGTAATAAAAGATGAGTCACCAAATGTAAAAATAAAGTATAAAAATAAAATAGAAACTGTACATAAAAATAGAACCAAATTGTATTATGATAGTTAAAATTAATTATAATAGTTATAATCAAAACAATAAAATTAACTTAGATTTAATTTTATTTTTTTTCTCTGGAAGGGTGATGTAGTGTGAGCTGGTCACATACATCATCCGATAACAAGGAATAGATTACGGTTGTACTATAACTATCATAAGATACTAAGATAAGACATTAAGATAGTAATATAGCTATAAGACACGTAGATATTAAGTATATAAATCGTGGTAAGATGTAATTAAAGGAGCATTCAACATGTCATCATAGTATCATTTACTACCCCACTTCTACACCATCTGACGAGTTCCGGTGCCCACTCCACAACATAACAGAATATTATGAAGACTTTTGCAGTGACAGGCCTACAAAGCAATAGAGGGAAATGTGAGTTCCTAAATATAATAAACCAGCTGACCCGTGCCCACTTCGTAGGGCGAAGAAAAAAACGCGTCCCTTTTTTAAACATATTTCATTACTGTTCCACTCCTATTAGTCATAGCGTGATACTACACAAAAAGAATTTTTAAAATCGGTTCTGTAGATCCAGAGATTACCCCCTACAACGTCACAATTTCACAAACATACAAACACACAAACTTTACCTCTTTATAATATTATAGTATAGATAAATAACCAACAACAGTCTGGCTACACAGTTCGGTGCTTAGAGGTTTTATGTAAAAAATTTCTTTTGTTTTTTTTTAAATTAGTCCAAAATGAAGAGCATCTCGCGTTTCGTTTAAGGTAACTCGATCAAAATCGGTCATTTGTAGTTGTTGTAATATTTGTTTCTCCAAACTCAGTAATTAATGGACTGATGTAAGTAAACTTCAACTTAACCTTACAGGGATATACATATACGAAACTACACTACATAACAAGCGCTTTTCAAAGTACCTTTGATCTTTGTATTTGTATACGTAAACAAGTTTTACGTGTGGAATGAAACTAAACTTCATGCCAGCTTTATTCACCTCGAAACCATGTTATATTATAACAAAAACATTTGTCCCTCTATTTTATGACATTTAAATAAAATTCACATAGAAAAACATTGCCAAAGCTAACTTTTTAATCTTTTTATTAAAAAGAAACACATTTATTGTTATGCAGATACTAAAAAACGCAAACATCCACTTGAACAGAAATCCGCGCCAACTTTCCCTTTGATCGAAGTTTTATATTTTTTCTTTAAAAAAGTTCAACAAGATTTTGTGACATTTGAAGCTGAAAGAACTCTGTTCCTATAGAAATAATTCGTTTATGTATTGTATTCAAAACTCTATATTAATAGTGTTAGAGTTTATTTTTCTTTGTTGTAGTGATTAATTTTTATATGAAAAGATGACTAACGATTATTAGGGTCACTTAATGGTAAATTTTAAAATTTTGTCTCAAACTAAGCATTGCTACCTTCACTCGGTAGACAATAACTGACACGAGGTGCAGTAGTCATTTTATTATCTATACTAATATTAAAAAGAAGTAAAGTTTGTCTGTTTGTGACGTCGTTGTAGGGGGTAATCTCTGGATCCAATGAACCGATTTTAAAAATTCTTTCTGTTTTAAATAGTTCATTTATCGGGTAGTGTCAAAGGCTATATAGTATCACGCTATGACTAATAGGAGTGAAGCAGTAATAAAATATGTTTAAAAAATGGACGCGTTTTTTTCGCCGCCCAACAAAGTGGGCACGGGTCATAGTCCGATCAATAAAGTAGTTATAGAGTGCGTGAACGGGAACCTAAGTGATTTCTACAGAAACTTATTCAGGGTACTTAGAGAGATAACATACTAAAAGTCCCCACCTCTAGGAGGTGAGGCGGAGGGGAGAGGGAGGGTCAAAGGTCACAAATTTGCGTTTTTTGCGTATATCTCTGAAACTACGAGAGCTATCGAAAAATGGTTCAGACAAAGTTTGTAGATCGTAAAATTGTCTAAAAAAAAAATATCTCAACACTTTTCTCCTAAAAAGCATCGCTTTCGAGATATCGTGACTTTAGAGCGCAGGAAAGTCGTATTCTCGACTATATGCACGCACTAGCTTTTTCCCGCGATTTCACTCGCGCTTATAAATATTATGAAAAATAAGGCTTATTTCGATATATAGTAGCATATGCATGCTTGGTGAGACCAAGCCTAATCGGTTTGAAATTGACAAAGTTACAGACAAACTTCCATCCCCTATCTTATCCCTTTAGGGGTAGAATTTATCAAAATCCTTTCTTAGCGGAGGCCTACGTTATATCATCTACCTGCATGCCAAAATTCAGCCAGATCTGTCCAGTGGTTTGGGCTGTGCGTTAATAGATAACTATGTTAGTCAGCTTTGAGTTTTATATAAATAGATGATTTCCGCACCGCCTCTGAGGTAGATAAGGCCAATCTTGCACCAACATTGAATCAAATAAAACAGTACATTGAATCAAGCTCTAAAAAAAGCACGGTGGTTTTTTTTAACGTGGTTTCTCAAGTATGAATACTCCTACCACATAGTGATCTATAGTAGTATCAGCTAGTTAGCTTATAATTTTCTTATTCCATACTCAATTTACATATTTTATAGTACTTCTAGTGTTTTCTTTAATTTTTAAAACCATGTTGTATTAAAAAGAACTGTAATATTTTTCCGGATAGATTCCCGAAACCAACACAGAGAACGTTTAGAAAAACATCGATAATTTCAAAGCCAATTCACCCGCTTGGAACATTAGTCTCCTACAATATTTTGTAACTTACCTAACTGGTCACTTCATTACACTGCTAAAGTCTAGACACGTAAATTTTGTTCGAGTATTTCCAATTCTTACTTTATGAACTGTGGAACAGAGATTACCGTGGAGTCGTCTGAGAAAATAACAATTCTAAAATCTGCTTTGGGTATATAAAAGTGTCTTGTCTAGATAAGACTTTATATTGTTTATAGATTATTGTCTTATACCTTCTAACCCATCGTCTAATGTCGACAAACTCTGTCTACTTGACTTGCTTGATTTGATGGCGTGGTAATGCGCGTTTGTACTACGCTGTTCAAAAGGTTCGATACCTATATCATTAAGATTTTTTTGAAGTTTTGTTTTCTTACGACTTTAGAACACAATTTTTTTACATATTTAGAACAACTCATAGAAAAAAAGAGCAGAATTTATCAAACATAATATCATAAAATAGAAGAAATACACACATCAAAAAAGTCTAAGCAACATGCATGATATTACAAATTTACCATTTATATTAATTAATTTCTAAGTATTTACTCACTCAAAGTGTATAGGTAAGTAAACTTTTTTGTTATTGATGACATACTGGGTGGTTGTAAAAAAAAAATTTCGATTATGTTTTGTTTTTTTTCATAAAATTCAAATGACTGCGAATTTGTTTGAATTTGAGTGCATGTTAATTGCTACGTTTTAGTCTTGATTTTATAATTTTACCAACCATTTAAATACAGTTGGCGACAAAATTGAATTGTTAGATATTCTTTACGTCATGGAGCGACGTCATTTGACGGCAGATGAAATGCAAAGAGCTGTAGGGATGTTGCAAGCGGGAAGTAATCAATCTCAGGTATCTCGACATTTTGGTATTCATAGAAGTGTTATTTGTCGTCTTTGGCAGCGCTACAATAATACAGGGGAACCCGCTGAACAGCATCCAGGCCGTAAAAGGAGTACAACCACTCGGCAAGACCGGTACATACAACTGACTGCAAGACGCCAGCCGATGTTAACCGCTCGAGAGATAAGTTTGAGGCTACAAAATTCAAGTGGTGTTGATGTAAGTCCCCAAACTGTGCGAAATCGACTGCATGAGTACGGCCTACGAGCTCGACGCCCTATCAGGTGCCCACCGATACGTCACGGGAATCGCGCTCGTCGAAATGAATGGTGTAGAGAACGCATAACATGGACCCAGGAACAATGGGATAAAATTATGTTTTCCGATGAGTCGCGATTCGGGTTTAGGCCTGATACAAGAAGGGTGCGAGTGTACCGTCGACCCGGAAATACTGAAAGACTCAGGTGCGTTCAGGAAGTTCATCCATACAGCGGCTCAACAGTTATGGTATGGGCGGGTATTATGAAGAACAGGCGAACTGAGCTCGTTTTTGTAAATGGAAACATGAACGCTGAAAATTACGTTGAGGATATTCTCAGACCTTATGTCCATCCATTTGCACAAACCTTTGGCTCCGATTTTACGTTAATGCATGACAATGCGCGTTCACATACAGCTCGGCGAACCAGTGAATACTTGGCAACGGAGAACATCCAGGTATTGCCCTGGCCTGCACAATCGCCAGACCTCAACCCCATCGAGCACGCATGGGACATGCTCCAGAGACGTGTTTTGAAGGACTTGGACGGAGTGACAACAACCCAACAGCTGAAGGATTTGCTACAATTCCATTGGGAGCGAATACCGCAAGATGACATAAACAGTCTCATTAATTCAATGAATAATCGTTGCCGACAAGTTCTGAATAGCAGAGGAGGCCATACTTTGTATTAAATTGTCCTATTCTTTCACAATAAATTCATTTTCTTAAGAAATTTCAATTTGTAAAAAAAAAGTTTAGTTTCTTATGTACCTGTATATTCTAATATTGTTAATTTCTGTTATTAAAAGAACTTATAAAGAAAACAGCTGTTATTTTTACATCATAGAACCCTAAAAATATTATTTTAAAAATAAAATACAACGTTATAATTAAAATAAATGGTAAAATAAATTAATATAAATGGTAAATTTGTAATATCATGCATGTTGCTTAGACTTTTTTGATGTGTGTACTTCTAATATACTGTTGCTAGTGTTAGTGAGCCAGCCAAGTTACCGTAAAATGAAATAAACATATAGATTAATAATCCCCTTTTTTCTATTTTGAACATTAATGACAACTTTAACATTAAGAATATTGTAATATTATTCTGTGCAATAAAATTTGGAAAGAAAACTGACTGCAGTAAAAGACGCTCTCAACTGAAATATTTATGAGTCAAATGGCGACGCGCTGTTCGTCCTATCGAGTAACGTGAAAAGAACGTTTCCCAAATCGTCTAGAACCTTGAAAAACAATGGATTTAAATCGCATGTGTGAATCTTTGAGATAACTGCATGGAAATATATTGCAGTACGTTTTTGATCTTCTAGTTTTTTAAGAGTACAAGACTAGATGTCCGTGATATTACGAAGTGATAGAATGACAATCTGAAATGTCAAATAAAAAAATGTTGACAGGCTGTACATCTTCTTCAGGTAAGAAGTTGGCTAGGTCTGTATCACTGCTGTGCTTGCTAGATTTGACTCCAAGCAGTAGTGTGCAATTGTAGTTATTTTTAGGCAAAGGGTAGGCTATTAAAATAACAAGGATATCATGTAAGTACACACAGTAACAACTTTTATTTGAGAATGACGTAATAGCTAAATCACTTTGAGTTTTATTTTGTAATGCAAAAAGTTCTACAATACTTTGGTTTCTACTATACCTAGATAACTACACATCGCTAACTTGAGCTCATAACCAATCATTCAATAACTTTTATCTAAGAAATTATCTTCTGACAGACTTTCCTATTAATCTATAGAGAAGCTGTCAAAATATCTAACTCAGTGAAACGGGAAAAGTTTTGCGAAAATAAATCTGTTCCATAATCTGTGATAAAGACTACTATTTAGTTTTACCAATAGGTACTGAACTAAAGAATAAAGATGATAGGTTGATATCGTGATTTTTTATATAACTAGTTTAAACATTTTTTTCAAAAGACTGCTCTTGAACGAGCATTAGAAACTTTAGATTAGGATGAGTTCGCAAAAATTATTTTTCTTCGTAGAGATAATATTTTCGACCTTTCCCTATGACTTTTTTCACGATAACCACAAAATGCCACAGTAACACTATCTTTTCGTCACCACACACAGTTACCCGTAAAAAGTACAAATTATCATAACAGCCCATTAATGTTCCACTGCTGGGACGGGCCTCCCCCCATGACAGAGGGATACTTGTCCTACTAATACCACGCAGGCCATGGCGCTGGTATTGGGTTTCATTTCAAATTTTCCTTCTTTTTCTTTCGTAACGCTAATATTCATATCAAATACTCCCTTAGTCGGTTTTTACGACACCCATGGGATGAGATGGGGTGGTGACATATTGTATTCTTACTCCGTCACCACACGGAGAAAAAACTACACATAAATAAAACTATTTAACGTTAAACAAGATAACACATCGCTATAATTACGTTACATTAGTTGAAGAACACGTTAGAATTAACTTTGAGAGCATACTCTCTACTCGGCCAGGTAATCACTTGTTAAGACTCTCTGAACTATAATTACAACTTAGAAGGACGGATGGTAAAGTTACAACATAGGAAATAAAGTAGGGGCGTTTATTTTGTTTGTTTCCTAGCGTTGCTTTGTGTAGGCGTTATAATGTGGTTTTAGTTTTTATTGTGTTACTAGATGTTAGGTGGGGGTTTGTGACGGAGTTTTTTGAGCATGTAACATTTTCTTCGATTATTTTTCTAGTCTAACTCTCATTTCAACGTAATGATTAATTAACGAATTACTTATTTTTTACATAAAAAAAAAGTGTTTCGTGAAAAAAACAACGTACGCAGTAAGTAATATATTGTTAAATTTACGATTTAAATTTTATGTTAATTCTTCGGAACTTCAATTTCCTAAACTAATGTAGACATACAGAAAAAAAAATATCGACGAATTTCGATGACATGTCTGTAGAACTGACATGAAACTATTTTTTTTATATTTAAAGTATGGCACACTTACAGCAATACAATACAATAAAACTTATATAAACACAATATTAGGTTGTTTGTCTATTAAAAGTGTACACAGCATTCTTTTTTATAATAGGCAACATTTAACATGGGTGCATTTCAAAAACAAATGATAATTTTAAATTTAGAAAAAAAAATACGACAAAACACTAAATCTAGATACAACGTATGTGACATAATACAATACTAAAATATAAAGCTAACATTAAATAAAATAGAATAAAATAAAATAAGTAGAATAAACCAGTTAAAACCAACAAACTTTTAAGCTTTATATTTCACTTCAAAAGATTAAAAACAAAATGGAACAATACAAATTCTGGTGTTTGTTATGACTAAAGGTATTTCTACCCAAAAATGTTGAACCTATTTGAAAAATAAAATCCCTACATTCCCAAATAACTTAAATTATTCCACATTCCATAGCTTTCATAATATTGTGTAAAAACAAATGAATTCCATCAGCATTCGCTTTAATAATAGCACTCATAAAAGCAATATTGCCATCTGAAAAAATACATTTTAATCCCATTGTACCGGATGAAAAAAATATTAAATTAAGTTAGGGCAATTGCGTAACACTCGGAATCGACTGGCATGTATGATACGAAGACAAGATTCTTGTACATGTCTTCATCCATGCCATTCGATTCCGAGTGTTACGCAATTGCCCCTTAATAACTTAACTAGCTTTTGCCCGCGGCTTCGCTCGCGTTAAATTCGGGGTAGGACTGTTCCCCTTATGTTACTCTCTATCCCTTAAACTATCTCTACTTAAAAAAATCACGGCAATTCGTCGCTCCGTTTTGAAGAGAAAGAAAGACAAACAGACTGACACACTTTCCCATTTATATTATTATAAGTATAGAAGCAGAGCAGGTTTGTAAGAATACGGCGCTCAGTACTTAGTGTATCTTTATTGGCATTTCTCCCCTATATTAACATTTTAATAAAAGCATAGCATTTGTTTTAGACATTCATCATCATCATCATTTTAGTCTATTGACGTCCACTGCTGGGCATAGGCCTCCTCCAAACATTTACAACCTGCGAAGTATTCTGAAAAAAAAGCATTTAAATCTTAATTATACTACTACTACTAGAAAATTTCCAAAAGCACAAATGCCAATGGACAATATTTAATACTCGAGACAGGACCTGCGCTTTCGGAGATTACGCTTCCGAAGATCGAGTCCGTTAGCCAAAGAGTAAAACATTGTAGCTTAGGATACGAGGTGAGTTTTCTCAGTCCTGAAAGAAGACCACGTAAAACTGCAGAATGTTCTGATCGAAAAGTTCTTTAAAGGAAAAACGGCCACTATTTACGCTTTGACCTAACGGTTTATTCCTCACACTTTCACATAACGCCATTTAGTCCTAAACTAAGCAGAACTTGTACTATGGGTACTAGACAACGGATAAACATAAAAGTACTTAAATACTGTTTTTTTTTGTAAATACATAGAAAACACCCAGACCAATGCAAAGAATCATGTTCATGCACACAAAGATTTGCATTGAGCGGGAATCGAACCCGAGACCTTTGCGTAGCAGTCATGTTAAATAACCACTACGCCACAGAGGTCGTCAACAACGGTACAACAACGGTATCAAAAAGAACATTATAGTCGTCAAAGAAAAACTAGTAGGTGATTATTTTGGTGTGTATGTTTCGACGTACTAATGACTAATGGCTTTGGGCGAGGCTCGTTAATTTGTAGCTTGTTACCTTACCGCATAATTATGTGGTATTCTGTGGCTTTTTACAAACGTACAGATATAGTAGAAATAAGCTTCTAATTTATAAAGCGACGTCAGAGCTTTGATACGGATGTAATAAGCTGCTTAAGCAATTTTGTTTACAGAAATTTATAGTTTTTGAAACAGAAGTTTAAATAATTGCACCAATTTTAATGAAGTTTCTATTGTGTTAACTTAAATTAATCTTTTTAAAAAATACAAAAAAAATATGTCAGGAAAGACTAAGTTCCAAGGTAACAATCATTAATTGTGTCCGTATACTCAGCAGGAGCCTACGTCTGATTCGATTAAAAACCAGAATTCCACGTAGGTAATAGTTTGTACCTTCCGACTAGTGTAAAGACCTATTACCTACGTGGAATTTTGGTTTTCAATCGAATCAGACGTAGGGTCCTGCTGAGCATGGACACTCATTAATTGACTCCCTGGGCCCTGGGTCAATTAAAGACACTTATGAAAGCTTGTAGTTACTTATGTACTCATCCCTCTAGCCACTTTGTTATTAGTAGTCCAAGATTCGCTATGTCACTAAAGGCTGAGCCCTGTATTGAAACACAATAACTATGCTCTCTTTATTAACACACTATACCCAGTTACAAAGTTTTCCAAGATCGTTAATGTACCCGTGAATATTTTTGTCATCATAACAGCCCTTTAATGTCCCTCTGCAGGGACGAGCCTCCTCCCGTGACGGAGTGATACTTGGCCTACTAATACCACGCTGGCCAAACGGATTGGTATAGGGTTTAATTTCCATTTTTCCTTCTTTTTATTTCGTCTCGGATTTTTCATGGATAGTCCCTTAGTCGGTTTTTACGACACCCAGGGGATGAGATGGGGTGGTGACATATTGTATTCTTACTCTGTCACCACACGGAAATCATTATAGACAGCTTATATTTATTAGTAAGCTAAGTTTCTTTCTGTCACTAGAGGCTGAGCCCTGTATTGAGACACTATACCCAGTTACAAAATTTTCCTAGATCTTTAATGTACTCGTGAATATTTTTATAGTTACAAATATTTCAACGTTTCACGGTATGCGGTTAAGTGCCGCCATGTTTGTTTGTGACAACATTGTCGCATAACTATGAGCAAAAAACATTGCGGCTCTCAATTTGGACAATTTGTTTTTATTTGAATGTTGACTTTATGCGGTTTGTTTTGCAAAAAAAAAGCAATTCAAAATGAAATTATTGGCGTTTGGCTCTTTTTGGATGTGTCGACAACAAGACTGTAGCTTAATTGTTTTATTATTTCTTAAACGAAATAATGACTAAACGTACGAGCTACGATGGACTATCCTTTAGGTAAAGTCGCCCAGAAATATGGGTCAGTAAACTACAATGCCTTTTTAATATTAGCCATGATATAACAATATAATATTTTTTAGACATGGACTGTATTTCAGCTTACTTTCACGTTCGATATAATCATATTATCGTGTACTAAAAAAATTTACGAGGTACACTTGCCTACGACCGTAGCAAAGTCGTAGCATAAACTGTCTACGAATAAAACAATATAGATATTTAGTCTTAAGCCTGATTTTAATCAACTTAATTCACAACTTACTACTTAACTCGCTACTTACTTATCGATGTATAAATCGGGCTTTAAGCTACTTTTTGTTATGATTGATAAGAAATTTTAATACAGAACTCATCAGCTTTTTAAATGCAAAAGAGGGAGGTAACCTTAATCCACAAAACATCATTCTCTTGCTCTTATCCGAATTATTTTCTTTTCAACGCAGCATGTCTTTTTCTTCCACATGCTGCTAAAAGTTAGGCTATATTTTACGGCCGGTCGCCTGCCTGACATCAACCCTCCTTGTGAATGCTGTTTTTGGTGGTTTACTCCCCACCAGGAGGTTGACCCGAGGTGCTAGGTGGTATGTACCGGGTCTTGGTATCCCTTAGTCGAATAACTTTTAATAGAATAAAAATAAACACAAATGAAAGAGCTTCCTCTTCGAACAACAAAACAGTACCACAGTACAGCCAGTAATCTATCTCGGCCGAATATTTATTATAAATGCCAACGGCTGCGCGGTACGTAAACATGCGATAGGGCTGCCCACCTCCAGCTTTTTAATTACATTTACCTACTTTCCCACTCGTTACTGCGGCACAGTCGCGACTGTTCACTGCGCAAAGCCACCTCTATCGTGAGCGTGTAGGTATAACTCGCGTTTCGTCCGTTTCTGTGAAGTCGAAATACTGTATAATATTTGTAGTATGACAGTACCGATTGTTATCTAAAACTCCGCGTCGAATAGATAAGCTCATGTCAATCATTAGATCTGTGTATAAAAGTTATCTTTTGTGATAGCGACGCCGACGCCATTCTGTTTGTGTTCACGGTTTAAAGACTTTATTTATTTGTGGTTTAACTTGTAGCGAAAGTTTATGACAGTATCAGGGTTGGTTTTATTTATCTTGATTAAGTAGTATTGACGAGGAGAGGTTAAGCTGTCATTTATATATTTTACAAATAGATTTATCGAAGATTGTGTGATTTAGAAGAGATGCGGTTTTGTTCTGCAAGTTCGTCGTCAGTAAATAAATACGAGTATGATGAAATATGCAAGTGATTAGTGAATAGCCAGTGGCATCCTGGTCCGACTGTCCCTGTCTCCATTATACGCGTTCCTGTGAAGTTCTCCTGGACGACAATGAAAAGTGAAGCATCGACTTTTTAATATTGTTTTTTTTTATAATGTTTAAACTTACTTTTACTGAATGTAATGTATCTCACTTGACACTGGCAAATTTGTAACTATGTTCATGACGCTATAAATATATAAATAATAATAATAGTATTGATGACTAAATTTATCTTATTCCATATTCATAAATTTATATTATATTGATGGCGTGATAGTTGTGGTATTCGGTGGACATGATCGGGGCCTCGATCACACGCGGTAGAGTTATTTTCAATTGTCTTCAGCCTGGATGTTCTTTGAATTGACGTCTGCAGAACATGTGCCAACCAATGAGCATACGAGATAGAATCAATTGTACTGTCATAACTTGTATACAGGTATACATTCTTCATGAGGCCTACGTCCAGCAGTTGACGTCGATTAGCTGATTATGATGATGATACATACTTCACCAGTAAGTAGTACAGGCATAACTTGCCTATTTCTGGCACCAGTCCTTCACAAATGGAATATGAAGTTCATCATAACAGCCTATTAATGTCCCACTGGAGGGACGGGCCTCCTCCAGTGACGATAGGATACTTGGCCTTCTAATACCATGCTGGCTAAACGGATTGGTATAGGGTTTAATTTCAAGTTTCCCTTCGTTTTATTTCGTAAAGATAATATTCACGGATTTAGTCGGTTTTTACGACACCCATGGGATGAGATAGGGTGGTGACATGTTGTATTCTTACTCCGTCACCACACGGAACATCTGAAGTTAACAATAATATTTTGTAAAGATTATATCATAAGACATCATTTGTTATGAGAGAAATAAATACTGTATTAAGTTTCATCAATCAGTCTAAATTCTGGTTGTTATTTATCAATATTTAAACAATTACAGTAACATAATCTAGTGAATTTCGGGTATCAGTAATTAGCATAATTACTGTTATACTGTAATTATAACTTCGTGCCATTTGACGAACGCATGTGTTGTGGTGACAATTAGAATACTTGATTAGTCAAAACTTT
Organism: Schrankia costaestrigalis; assembly: GCA_905475405.1. Classification (NCBI taxonomy): domain Eukaryota; kingdom Metazoa; phylum Arthropoda; class Insecta; order Lepidoptera; family Erebidae; genus Schrankia; species Schrankia costaestrigalis. Next base: position 19,538,416 of record FR997826.1, read on the forward strand.
AACACATCATTTATAGTAATGAGGTAACTAATTATATAGTAGTAGAGGGTGGTGATATTGTAAGTATTCTTACTCCGTCACCACACGGTTGAACAGAAAATCTAATAAACCAGAAATGAAACTTAAAAGACACAACATTTTACTTCCCATACTAGGTAGGTATACGAGTGAGTGCAAAAGCCATATTATAAGTAAATAATATTATATTATCTAGTATATACGTGATATGTATCGCAGTACTTCAAGGTCATAACCTCGTACGTGTTAAGGTCACAACAAAATTACTGTATCGAATCTGCTGGTTAGCGCGAGTCAGTCCAGGAACGAAGCAATAGATTGTTTGCAGTCACACACTTGGTTACTATAACGATCTGTCTGACCTGAGTGGCTGATTGATCAAAGATCAAAAATTGTCTCTAAAGACAATTTTTGATCTTTTCAACTCGACTATCAACTAATATTGGTACCAGTACCGACCTTCTGGGTACAAAATCGTACACTCGAAAAACGCCACAACGACTTGTACATATCACTTTCGAAGATCAGCCAAGATGTTGGTCTTTTATAAGGATACGATCTGGAAGGCGTGTGATGTTGTCTTTTTCAAAAGAAAAAAAAACCTATTCAAAATATTTTTTAAAATTCAAATACAACTATCTAACAACCAGTTCAGTTCATTATTTGATAGTTATAGTTTTCATCATAGGTAATATGAAACAGTAACCCCGAATACAATATGGCGTCTATAAAGTACAAGAAGACACAAAGGGCTTCTAAAAGTAATTAAAGCTGGTAGCCACGTGCGGAGGCTTTAAAACGAACGACTCATAACGCGAGAGTAATGCACATGTGGCCTTACCTTTATATTTAATAACTTTGGATTTGAACTATGGTTACTTTGTTGTTTTATGTGAGGTTCATCTTAAGTATTGTTATTTAAACGAATCTCAAAAGAAAGGGAGTTCATTTTTAAATCCCTAATAATATTATAAACCAGACCTTGTAAGTGACAGCCGTTGGGGCATAAAGGTTCTGGAATGGCGACCGCGTACCGGAAAGCGCAGGGTGGGGAGACACCTCACAGGGTGGACCGACGACCTAGTTAGGACGACAGGAAGCCGATGGATGAGAGAGGTACAGGACCGCACAAGGTGGCAATACTTGAAGGTGGCCTATGTTCAGCAGTGGACGTCGCCGCGTCGGTTGGCTGATATACGATGAGCTTGTAAGTGTGAATGTTTATTACTCTTTCACGTTAAAACTACTCAATGGATTTTATTGAAACTTTACAGTAAAGTAGCTAATACATCAGAATATCCAGTTGTCCGAAAGTTTAATCTGCCGAAAGCCCACTTGACAGAATGTCTATAAAGCCGAATGTTAAGAAGGCCAAAAATTTCATTGGCCGAATGTCCAGTCAGCCGAAAGTTTAATTCGCCGAATGTTCAGTTCGCCGTATGTTCAATTGGCCGAATGTTTAGTTGGCCGAAAGTTTAATTGGCCGAATATTCAGTTGGCCGAAAGTTTAATTAGCCGAATGTTCAGTTGGCCGAATGTTTAGTTGGCCGAATTTCCAGTTGACCGAATGTCCAGTTAGCCGAAAGTATAACTGGCCGAAATTTTATTTGGCCGAATGTCCAGTTGCTCAAATGTCTAGTTGACCGAACGTCCAGTTAACCGAATTTTCATTTGGCCAAATGTTCAGTTGGCCAATTAATGTCCAGTTGACCGAATGTCCGCTTGACCGATTTGTAATTTTTTTTTTGCGTTATCTTTTAGAATAATTTATAGACCATCACAATTCGGAAAAATGAAGCTTGTGTACTCACACATTCACACAACGCCATCTAGTGCTAAGCAAAGCTTGTACTACTAGACAACGGATAAACATACTTAAATCCTTTTTTTTGTAAATACATACATAGAAAACACCCAGACCAATGCAAACTATCATGTTCATGCACACAAAGATTTACTTAGTGATAATTTATTGGGCGGGAATCGAAACCGAGACCTCTGCGTAGTAGTCATATTATATAACCACTACGCTACAGAGGTTGTCAAAAACTAAAATATCAGCTACTCTAAACATTAATCCAGACGAAGTCACGGGCATAAGCTATATATTATTGAGTAGAATAATCTAGTAGTTCTAACCTTTACCGTTCTTGAACGCTTTGATTGGATTTTAGCTCGCTGTTGTGCACTTGACAGTATAGTTTTAGAACAATACCTTGGTGTTCTAACGAAATTAAACCGATTGTAGGTAAAGTATTGTTAAAGATATAATCAAATTGATTCTTAAATATATTTAACAAGTTATGTGAAGGGAAGCCTATGGATGAGGGAGGCGCAGGACCGCACAAGGTGGCAATATTTGGAGAAGTAGTAAAGTTATGTGAAGGCATATAGATAGATCCTGTCCGTGTGGTGACGGAGTAAGAATACAATATGTCACCACCCCATCTCATCCTATGGGTGTCGTAAAAACCTTATACCATCCATGACGGCAAATGATTTTTTGTAAAGGTGCTTATTGATTCTAAAACAAAGCAATAAAACTCTTTCATTAACCCACCAAAGACATACATTTTCCACACGGACATGTAAACATATTTTCATTTTATTATGCCTGCATAGAGAATGAGGAAAAATGTGGGATATCAATTTAATAAATAATACTAACCCACGGTTTCTGAATGACTGATCATGTTAAAATCAACTAATCAAGCGTCAAAAACTATCATTTTCAGGAACTACAATGACAGTTTTGACACTTGATTAGTTGATTTTAACATGATCAGTCATTCAGAAACCGGGGGTAAGTATAGGAGGCCTTGTAGTCGATTTAGCCAACATTTTAAAAAAGAGAACATAATATATTTTTATATATTTTTCCGTGTATCTACAACTTCTCACCTAATAATTAGACGTTTTTGGAACATAAATTTTAATGAATGCCCCTCCAGAGGGAAGTTTTAATAAAAGGGGTCACGGGAACTTTATTTCATTGTGTTCCTTATCTCTCCCCTTTAAATTGATACAATATTTCATTTAGTAGAAATAAACAGACAGTTTTGTGTGAAGATGATGGCATCATCAAAAATAAAATTTAACCACTTTTTTGCTGTTATGGGAACTTACCTTCTTATAATGCGAGTGCATTTTTTATAAACAAATTTTTGTAAATACATACATACATATTATACATAGAAAACACTCAGACCAATGCAAACAATCATGTTCATTCACAAAAAGATTTGCATTGAGCGGGAATCGAACCCGAGACCTCTGCGTAGCAGCCATGTAATATACCAACTGCGCCACAGAGGTCGTTGAAAATTATGTATCAAGAACAAAATAATAAGCCACCTGCTCTTTACTTACTTCACTTTGTCTTGATAAAAGAGAGTAATACCTAATTATGAAAGTTGTTCTCGTCCCGCATACATTGCCGTACAACATGATTCATCTTAATATTCTCGTTATACATAAAGCTCCGTTGTTTTTGTTTTTTTAAATGTCATGATATGGAGACGAACCACTCGTAGATTTACAAGCCTTACGAGATTATACCTACGTACGGACAGCAATATTTTATAAGCTATACAATAATCTGTACCTAAATAAAACTGATGGAAAATTCTTTCGGACGCCATATAAATCCATCTGACCATCATCATATAAGCCAACTGACGTCCATTACTGGACATAGTGGTGACGGAGTAAAAATACAAAATGCCACCACCCCATCTCATCCCATGGGTGTCGTAAAAACCGACTAAGGAATTAGTTCCTTAACCGTAAAATTATATTTACAAAGTAAAAAGTCCAATCCGTCTGCCCAGCGTGGTATTAGTAGGCCAAGTATCCCTCCGTCATGGGAGGAGGTCCGTCCTTGCAGTGGGACATTAATGGGCTGTTATGATGAAGACTCCTTATGTCACTAAAACATCATGTCTCTGCAGTAGGACATCAAGCTGTGAAGAGATACTTAATTAAAAGAACACTCTCGATGTCCTTGAAATACTTATTTAAGCTCCATCCAACTTCTACCGATAATATCAAAAAGTAATTACGAGTCAATAAAATGAAGATTGTAATTTATTAAATGGAGGTTCTAGTCTTTGTGTTTGATGTTAACTTCGACAATATTAATGTTGCCTTGAGGCGAATGTTACTTAACAAATTAATTGTTAACGACATTGTTGTTTTCTTTGTTATATACAGAAGCGATTTTGTTTGTTCCTTCATTGATTTGCTTTGTTATTATAAAAGAAAGAAAGAAGAATCAATATTAGGTTATTTATTTAATTTTAAGTATTATGAAAAATGTTTTGTCCCGTCTAGAAGTTTCTTTCGATTTAATCTTCATTAATTATACCTTCGAATTCAATAATAAATTGTAATGCCTTAATTTCTGTCTTATACGTATAGTAAGTACGTTGAGAATTGCCTATAATTATATATTTGTTAGGAATTCACGAAATATGAATTAAGTCCAGTTTCTAAGAAAATAAGATTAAATTAAGGATTTCCAATTTCTCGGACAATGGGCATTATTTCTAGCGTCTAAAAAACTGGAAATAAATTATTTTTGGAGATTAGGAATAAATTATTTTTGACGAACTATGATTTTACGGTGTGCTTAAAACAGTTGAGTTGAAATATTTTTAATGTTTACTTATTATGTGTAACATATAAAAAGTTAATAAAATACCTAATCTTAAGTGTCCTTTAAAATGAGATCGACACGTGAAAAAACAGTTTATTTATAAACTCCCCGTAGTTCTAAAACTAATTTTATTAGCAAACAATATCCTTAGCACCGCCACATTGTTATAAACTAACTCTCCATTGACCAACTTTCAAGATCTTTATACAAAACGGTTTTGCGAGCTTTAGTTTGTATTTGACAACAGGGATTAGTCGGAAACTTTTCGCACAGCTGTTTATTCTCAGAACAAGAGGCAATGAAAGCGGCTTACCACTAACTTCTTGAATCTTTAGTCGCAATTATTATGAGACTAACTATAATCTTTGTATTAAGAAATGTGGTATTTTAATCATGATTCAAAATGAATTAGTTATTATTAATTTTATTGATAACTATAACAAATTTATTCTTAGAGTGAAATTAAAGGTGACTTCTTCATAAAAAAAAGAAGGAAAACTTAACGCGTGCGTTCGCCCAGCATAAAAGTATCGCCCTTCAAGAATTGAATGATACATATAAAGAGCGCTGTCCCGTATAAATGTGCCCGAATTTAAAAATTCGAGCGTCCAACGGCTTTAGAGTTATTTAAGAAAAACGAATTCTGCTGAACGAACGTTCGCCCAGCAAAATAGTTTTTACTTAATGGGTCTAGCTGGATATAAAATATGCAGTAATATAGCTTATATTCGAGCCTAAAGGAGCCGTGAAAATAAAATTCGAGCGTCCTAAGGTTTCAGAGATTATACAGTTTTGCTGAGCGAACGTTCAGGCGATTGCTACGGCTGGACGTGAAGTCATGAATTTTTTTGTATATGGTTAGAGTATAATTTGAGCCTGAGTGAATTTTTGATTTCGGGCACATTTATACGGGACAGCGCTCTAATTATCTGTATCATTCAATTCTTGAAGGGCGATACTTTTTTGCTGGGCGAACGCACGCAAACTTAACATGTGACATACAAACCACTCGTGTTGCCAGTGTAGTGTCAGTAGGCCAACCTTTTCTCTGTAAAAAAATAAGTAGGTACGCGTACCTACTTATGCATCAGCGGCATAAAGGGGTTCTCTATTTTGTCTCATAATTTTTTTTATCTATAATCTAGCGTGTCATAACATTGTTTGTCCGAATCATCATTTGTGCTCGAATGGTAAGTAGCCCTAAATTCATGTCTGATAATATCACTTGTCCGAAAACCTAAATCCCTAAATATAACATGACCTATTTCTTTTTGCTATAAACATCACATATTAAAAAATCATAAATAATAACCTTTAGTTTTACAATAAAAACACAGTTAACCTAACCAACTATTTCTTACTTTTGTCTTAAGATTTTATTTTAGGATAATATGTCGTTATACTACAACGTCATTTATACATGACGTTATGCTATAACGTCATGTATAATTTTTCTTGCTATGACGGTTATGGCAAGAAAAATTAGGATATCTAACAATTATAGATTCCCATTTTATGACACACAACTATTATAAGTAAAGATAATTAGGTAAGTAATATACCATTCCGTACACGAGAACATTATGGAAAGTGATGATTATAGTAAACTTGTTAGGGATTGTGATTTTAGGACGATCAATATTCGGAGAAGAAAAGGCTGCCGCTTAAAGGAATTAGGATTGACATAACGATCCTTTATTTTGCTAAACATATTTGTCTAATAAAAAACATATTCATTATTTACTGACAAATATTTTCTCTCGAAATACTCAATTATTTCTTTGACGATACCTTTGGTTTATGTTTAAAATTGTTCACAAATATTTCTCATGATACCTTTTCAAAAGATTGAGATGTTGATATGATATTAATAAAGGTAATGTATGAAGAATTTCGGGAAGAGGTGCTTTTAGAATCAAACGAAAATCGTTTCATAATATCTATATTTACATTATTTATACAAACACTGAAAAATATGAGTTAAATTTAATCTACAGGTAGTAAATTTAAGTACGTGCAATACATATTATGGCGTGTTTAAAATAGGTATTGGTTATTTACCATTTAACAAAATTAATAAAAAAGTACATTTTGATAGCAAATTCAATACCATAGTAACAGACTAATGTAACAATTTTGTTTGTCCATGTGATCTTTTAGATTAAAATGCTTTTAAAAAATAAATTTATACATAGGAGATCTACGTTTTCTCATACATTTTAACAATTTTGAAATATATGTTCTGTTTCTTCAGGAATTCTTGAAATACCAGATTCAACAGAAAGACATTTCTTTAATGTAGACTTTGATAAAACTAATAGTGAGTAGTATTACTTATGTTGCTATAAATCACATTGCTTCCATACAGCTTATTCACTAAAATATAAATAGTAATGAAAACCATTAGAATTCGTCTGTAAAACGTGTTCGCTTTTCCGCAGAAACAAATTAAACAGCAATTAAAACTAATTATAAAAAGGAGGCTCATTAAAACTTATTCACCCAGTACTTCACTAAAGACATCGCTTAGAAATCTTTTTACCTTTTAAAACATACATGTTTTAATTTTATTTGAACTGTCAAAGAAGTTGAATAAACAAAATATGATTTAAGTAAATGTAAATATTATGCTACTTAAATGTACTAAACAGTTTTAATCTCCCCTCAGATCTATGAATAAACACATTGAAAATAAAATGATTGACATTTTCCAAATTATCTTATGCTTTGATAGAGTTAATGCTATTTCAAACACCGGCGACTAATACTTTGATAACGTTGTACAAATTTAAATTTGATTAGAGAATATTTAGTCTTTTAACTGTGAAATGTTTATTCATTTATATGATGTTTGTTCACAAAATAAATGAATAGTGTTCGTGTTTATTCATAAATAGTGAAGATAATAAATTAGACAAGTAAATAATATGAGTTGGTTTGCTGGAAAACATTGAACAAATAGAATCAGCAATGTTGAGATATTTCGTAGATAGAAATGAAGTGTCAGTGGTCATTCAAAGCTACGATTTTTAAATACCTATCTTCTTTTATATTGTTAAACTATTTACGAAATATATTATATGATAAATGAACCATATCGGACGTCAGTACTAAAACATTTTCTTAATTCTTGATTACTCTTTAATTATTAACTACGAATGTAAGAAACCTTACTTATTTCTAAGATGAATCATGCATAAAAACTTAATTCATTTGAATTATGTAAATTTATGAAACATCCTATAATATAATAAACTTAGAAATTATTTTATCCTTATTCTAATGACACCAACTACAATTTAGTAAGCGTAATATCCATTCAGGCTTTGTCTTTAAATCGACAAGTCTTAGAGCTATCAAGCTATCAAAGTTCCTATAGTAAAATACATTTTGAAATCTCTTTTAAGTTAGTCACTAGATACTATTCGTTTTCAGACAATATTCGATTGACGACGTTCTTACTAGTTCCCTTTCAATCGGGAAATAATTCATCAACACTCAATACAGTATCCAAAAGTAATTGCATTGATTGCATAGTCCGTCAAAAATATTAAGTACTCTTTTAAGTAGTACCAAACTCGACACCATGAAATGCTAAGAATCAGGTCTTAAATTTCCACGAACTATAAAATATATCGAGTCTATTCGCTTTATTATGTACCGAAAAAGCTCTCAGCGATCGGTAATAACCACTTGATTTACTTAAACAACAATTACGGAACAAATATTATTTAAACTAAGACTGACGTCTTCGATCTATACAGCACACAGCTCTTTTTAAATTTTCAGCAAAACCACTTTTTTGTATTTGGACCTCTCCTTTACATTTAAGATGTGTATCAGATGTGTTCACATGTATGTCAGTCTTTTCCTGCTGTCCTGTATTCTCTAGTTCCTCGTCGGATCACGTGTCCGAACCTGGATATTTGACGATCAGATCTAGCTCCTCCTCACTGGGTTTCACTTGCCGGACTTCTGTTGGCACTTCAGTTGCTACAATTTTTTTGGTTCGATCCATCTTGTTTTCGATATTAACTAGCACGTCTGCTACACATCGATGATCGTCAGGGGATTTAAGTTCTGTTTCTTCGCTTAAGGCAATTTGATTATGTTCTTCATCTCCATTGTTGTTTTGTTTATCTCTTTCCATTTCAGCCTTACTGTCTTCTTCGTCGCTATTTTCTTTGCCTTCTAGGATCATTTTATGAGTAGCTTCTTCTATCACGCTGTCCGTTGGAGCTTCATTAATGCAGGAATGTGTCAGAGTAAAAGGTAATTTTAGTGATAGGTCACCACCCATTGCGCTAAATGTAAGCTTGACTTTGACGTAATATGAGACGTAAATGGCAAATACGTTTCTGTCCTCTGGAGTGTTGTTGCATAAAACAGTTGAAGCAAGGCTGGCACCTGTCTTTGAGTATGAATCTTCGAGTGCTATCCAGTTTTTGGTAATACCTGAGGACAAATCAAAATATTTTAATTAGGCATCAGAGACCTAATTAAAACTTTTTTTCTAGAAATAACACAATTACAAGCCTTACCTCTATGTGGTGTTAAAGTGTATGTATTGGTGTGAGTGTGTCCAGGGATCACGATGTCGCTGCCTTTCACGAGAGCGACGACATTCTTGAACTTGCCGTTTGAAAACATGCAGACATCCACATGTTGGACAACCAGAACCTAAGAAAAAATATAAGGTTAATACTCAAAGAAATATAATTGTCTAGTGTAGGGCACTTAAAAAAACTGACTAGCCTGGGAGTCCTATTTTAAATTTTAGAATGAAAAAATTAGTCGTTCGATTGCGATTGACTCCTTTACAAAAGGAAAGGCTATATCTTTTTTGATACGCAAATGTACTTCAGTAACTGCCGTCTAATGGAAGAACTCTGTTCGAAAAACTACATATAATTTGGGGTAAGGAATAAAAATAAGTACAGACCTACAGGGCATGACATATTAATCAAAATTTTGGGCCTTCATAAGTAAAATAAAAGCAAAAATAGGTGAGTACGAGTAGTATCATTTCCTTTGCAAGATAAATTTTAATCACTACCACAGGAGATAAAATTTCAAATTTATTCTGTTTCAAACGTGACTGTTTCCCGCCTCCATTGTTGCCAGTCAAATTAAAATCTACGAAGTATTTGATGTAGGTATAACACATATACTGAAGCTACACGACCTTACATGACAAACGAGATTAATTTGTTGGGAAAGTTATTATGAAGCTTATTTCGTGCTTTATTAACACGGTAATTTTCGTATAGCAGAGTGACAAAGCGGTTTTGTTAACTTGTACTTACATAATTAAAAAGAGGAAAAGACTTCTATATACTTACTACTATTACTAAACTAGTTTTACTAATACTACGCTCCTGGGCGATTTAGTAAGGGATTTTGTGTCAAGTTTTACCTCTATAAATTTCGTAGAAAAAAAATCTTGTTGATTATTATACATGATGCAAAGTGTCTTAAAAAAAATACAAAATATATTCAATTCTATGAAAAAGGTTAATTAAGGCGCAGGACCACATAAGGTGGCAATATTTGGACGCCAATTGGCTGATATGATAATGACGATAAGGACTATGAGTGCCGTATAAAAAAAACCTTAGTTAGAGCTGAAAGTTATTCCAATGTGTTGTAGTTCCAAAACTGTGATAGAGTTTTCCACGAGTTTACCTTTAGGGAAAGTAAAATGCCTAGTGCATATAGTTTTAATGTAAATACAAATATACTTCGAATCAACGAGCAATTGTAAGTGTGGTTGTGAGTAATTGTGTGTGTGTATCTATTTGACTGAATTGTGAACCTATGTGACAATCAGGATGTAATTTAAAACAATTATCTTGATTTAAGCCTTTAATTTCCTAAAACAAATGAATCAAACAATTTCCCGTGACATTTGATCAGAGACCTAATCAACAGCACTTAGTAATGGATACTATCGTATTGCTGTAAACAATCGTATTAAGAATAAAGCTAATGGAAACAAGAATTAAGTTATCTGACATCCGTGAACTGTTAAGTGTGGATTAAGTCTTCCGTAGGTATTTTATGTTGCTGTTTCATGAATAAATATATCATAACAGCCCATTAATGTCCCACTGCAGGGACGGGCCTCCTTCCGTGACGGAGGGATACTTGGCCTACTAATTCCACGCTGGCCAGACGGATTGGTATAGGTATTTAATTTCAAGTTTTCCTTCTTTATATGTAAAGGTAATATTCACAGATAGTCCCTTAGTCGGTTTTTACGACACCCATGGGATGAGATGGGGTGGTGACATATTGTATTCTTACTCCGTCACCACAGGGAGAAGAATAAATATATAAGGTATAAAATTTATAGTTTTAACTTCTGCTAAGAACAGTGTTTTTTGGATGCAGTATTTGAGCAAGGTATTAGGAAAACATTAAACAAATTTTCTATACTTACTACGTTTTTTTTAAATGATTAAATAACTGTAAAAATCTTCGGCAAACCATAGAGCGGGAAATACATTTTTTAAAACAACTTATTAAATTTTCCTAAAGTACAATCAAACGTCCTTTAGCTTCTAGACAACATTGTAAAATATTAAAAATAGCTTCTGATTTAGGTAGAGTATTAATAAACTTCTAACTTTAAGTTTAATTAGGCCTATAACAAAATTTGGTATGTAGTAAGAAACCAAAGAAGTTCAGATACCTAACTGAAAATCATGTTCCTAAACTTTGGTAAAGATCACATTATAATACAAAACAAGTACTAAAACTTGATCATGTATTAAAAATATCTTCAAGTTTGAAACAACATGTTAAGTATAAAGTTTCATGTTATTTTATAATTTAAAACCTCTACGGAAAAGCTACTTTAAGTACCTCATACTATAATTTACAGCTACCGTTTTGTTTAAAACCTATAAAGGTTTAGAGGAATTTGCCCTGAATTTCTTGAGATGTGTCCAATGTGACTCGCTTAATGAATGTGGATGAGGCCCAAGCTGTTTGTCAGGATCGTGACAAGTGGCGTTCTGTCGTCTCTGCCTATCCCGGACGGGATAAGGCGTGAGTTTATGTATGTATGTATGTGTCCAAACATAGATCAACATAATTTGTATGCGCACCGCCCGCTTTTATTCTTGGTAAACATTTGAGTATATTGATTTTAAGTAAACCGGTATGATGATGTTGCTAATCTATATCACCATATTTTTTATGACGTTAATTATATTATAAAAAAAATATTCTAGCGAACTGGCTAAAATTAGATATTAGTGACTGCTTAGACAAATGACTGTTGTTTATTGCTTCATAATAAAAAAATCCAAAAACAAAGTAATTTTTAGCTTCGTTGTCAATATACATGAAATCCATCAGCCAGCGACCCTGTTTGTAATGTAATGTCGGAAATCGAATCTCAGATTATTGCATTACAAGCAATTGTTCTGAGTAGGCGCTCTCTGTTATCATATAATTCGATGAGTGCGCAGACGATTTGTTGCTTATTTCTTCGAAGTAAGTAGTTATTAGTTTGTTATTGGTGTGGTAATTGACTTAAAATACAAGGTGTCCTTTCCTATCTTATCGCGTAGGTGTGGTAAAACTTGACATAGCAAGATATACAAATAAAATGTCAATTTACAGAAGAGAAATTGCAAACAAAACACCCATCACGATAAAATCACGTGTCATTCTGTTCGAGTTTAAAACTGCGACAAATAGAGATTGGAAAATCATCGGTATCATTGCTATACTAGTGACGAAGAAATCCTTGCCCCATTTTGGCCTTTGTGGTATTTAAACCAAGTTATCTTCCTTAACTAGATGAGGTCTGTCCCAGCCTTCGTTATATCAGCCAATGGACGTCCACTGATGGCAATTCTAATGTCCCAGTATCTAATGTCCCACTGCAGGGACGGGCCTCCTCTCGTGAGGGAGGGATACTTGGCCTACTAATACTACGCTGGTTTAATTTCAAGTTTTCCTTCTTTTTATTTCGTAAAGATATTCACGGATAGTCCCTTAGTCGGATTTTACGACACCCATGGGATGAGATGGGGTGGTGAAATATTGTATTCTTACTCCGTCACCACACAGAGAAACCTCCACTTACCTCTATTATGTATAAACGAATTGATAATTTTAGAATACTGACCTTAATCCGTCGTACAGTCTTCGACGAGTGGTTGGCGACGACCACGCCGACTCTGATAGATTCACCGTGCGAGTATGTTGGTTTGTCTAGCCAGGCTTCTAGCTCCACTCTGTTTAAATAACATATAAAATATTAAAACAAACTAATTTATAAGAGAAATTTTACTCATTCAGAAAGATAAAACTCAAAGTGCAAGGCAACAATGCAAGGGCACAGTTAGTCAAAAATAAATTTAGGAAACAAAAAAGCATTTATGAACGTCCATTGTCCAAATATCTGCCAAACTTTATTTCTCTAAAATGAAAAAGAATATGTTGTGACCCATTTGGTTGGAATCAAATAATTACTTTTATACAATTTCTAACAGAATAAAGACTGATGCAAGCGAATTGTAAATCCTACTAATATTATTAATGCGAAAGTTTGTGAGGATGTATGGATGGATGGATGTTTGTTACTTTTTTATGCAAAAACTACTGAATGGATTTTGATGAAATTTAGAATATAGGTAGGTAGTTTAGGGTGTAGAATAACATTTAAGCGAATGAAGCCGCGGGCATTAGCTAGTCATTTCATATATTAGATAATCAAGGCTGTTTAATTTAACTCATTTATCCTTCCGTGCGTCGTGGAAACGCTTAGAGAACGTCTATATCCGGCAGTAGACATATTATGAACTAGCTTTTGCCCGCGCTTTGCTCGCGTTAAATTCGGGATAGCACCGTTCCCCTTTCCTGCACACGGAAGAAAAAAAGAAGTAGCCTATGTTACTCTCCATCCTTTTAACTATCTCCACTTAAAAAATAACGTCAAATCGTCGCTCCGTTTTGCCGTGAAAGAAAGACAAATATGAAGATTTTATGATAATTAAATTAATATAATAATAATTTGCCATTGCGATAGTTCAAGTTTCCTTACATTGCTGGCTACTTAGAGATTGGTAGAGAAGAACAAAAAAATCAAAAATAATTTGCAAGTCACAATAACAGTACTTTTTCTTGCATTTCAAAAATAAATTTTATTAAACTTTGTGCCATCTTTCCACCGTTTGATTTCCTGCAGCTGCAGTAGTAATAACAGCGTTTAAAACTTTGTCGTTGTTGTTCTGTAAATAGAAATGTATTTACTATTCTATTTGAACAGCAATACGAACTTTGTTGCAAAAAGTCAATAAATGTCGCCTTGTTATACCAACATTACACCTACTCTTTAGCATTTCCGTCAGCCCTTTAAAAGTGTGTCTGCCTTTTGATTCTTGGGATTAAAGAACTAAATTTTGTTACCATAAAAGTATCTAGAACTAAAAATCCAGATGTATTTAAGGCCCATGGCTGATTCCCGCACAATACGCATCTTTGCCTTTTGCTTTGATCTGGCTGTTTTCTATGCAGATTTAAAATTAAATGTTATTCAAGAAATATAATATTAAACTTAACAGTTTAAAAGTTTTATACATATTAAGCTCTTTTAAAGCGTAATTCTAGTAAATTATGTTTCCTAACGAAGGTAATATTTTGAGTCAGCCGTTGAATAAGTAACGCGGAGGGGCTAAATTAACGTCCCGTCTACGAAACGGCTCAATTATCATAATTTCACGACTGAGAGTAATGATTGTACAATTAAAACACGAGTTTAATTTGACTGTTACATTATTACTATAATATACCTAAAATGTAATCTATATATTACTTTTTTTCATGTCTGAATAACTCAGGGCTCCTGGATTACGAAGTATAAACTTAGCCATTATCATCAACCTTACCAATCAGATTGGCTTAAAATTTGCTATGAATTTTTCTGTTCTAAATAATAATAAAGAATCCTCACATAACCACACAACGTCATCTAGTCCCAAACTAAGCTTGTACTATGGGTAGGTACTCGACAACGGATAAACATACTCATGTTTTTTTTGTAAATACGTACATATTATACATAGAAACAATCAGACCAATGCAAACAATCATGTTCGTGCACACTAAGATTTGCATTGAGCGGGAATCGAACCCGAGACCTCAGCGTAGCAGTCATGTTATATAACCACTACGCCACAAAGGTCGTCGTTCTATCTATTATGTTTGTTAAATATTCTTTACCTTTTCAAAACTCACGGGATGAATATAGCCTTTTTGATACATAACTCTTTCGTGTATAGATGACACCAGTATATTATTATACCATCTTTCACCACACGGAAACTGTTTTATGACGAAGCTGTTGATTTAGAAAGCTACTTCACTTGTTGAAAACTAGAGCATTTAACTTAATTCCGGGAGACACACTATTAAAGATGAACTTAGAAATACATTCTTTAAACTTTAAACAAAAGAACGCTAAGCTTCAACTCCGCTATATTAAAGAACTAAAAACTATTAAATTTAACATCGCTTTCATAACTTAAGTTAAAATATCTTGCTTAAATGTGAACCACCAACTGTTTTAATAAGCTTACGTATTAGCAATATGTGTAGCAAACTTAGTTCTAACTAAGTAAATAATGAAAATGAAATGCGCTAAGTTGAGGAAACTTGCTAAATTAAAATTGCTATTTATATCTTAAGGTTGATGGTTTTATTTTAATAATTTGTTTATTGAAATTGTAAAAAAATAGATAGAAATTAATATTTATTGACACAAGATTTAGTACACTTAACGAAATACTAACCAAAAAGACTCTATCTTAGTATTAACAACATAAGGACATAATGGACATAGGGAGCTGTTGAATAAGAGGGGCGAAGAACCCGCGAAGAACAAGTGGCAATGTTTAGAGGTAGCCAGTTTTCCAGCAATGGACGTCAATTGGCTGATATAATGATAGTTTACGTTCAGTCCCGTAACCCTTTCACACGGACAAACCTTTCTCTACATAGATATTGCTATTATTAATTTCCATATTTTGTGTCTTTTCAAATGACGGAGTGAATAAAACAATATATATATTTTTAAAAGAGTATATGGTCTGAACTTTTTCTCAAAAAAGTTCAGAAATATTAACCAAAAAATATATATACATATTACCAGCTTGACATTATTATTACTAGACCAAGTATCATTACATTATTAAAGTGCTAGTAGGCTAAGTTTTCCACCTTACTACAGGAAGTTTTTCACCGGATTAGGGCTATAAACTGTTATAACTAGCTTATAACATTGTATGTTATAAAGGTGTTATATTTGGCATATTATAACCAAGTGATTATACCTTCGTCAGTGCCATTAGCAGACAAGTATAAATAATGAATTGCGTCTGCTAAAGACGAGGGGTTAGTGCCAACATGAAACTTAAATAGCACTTTTAGGTGTAATTACAACTTTACTATAACTACCCCTTGGGGTTATTATGTGTTAGTAATTATGTTAAATTCTCCGTGTAGTGACGGAGAACGAATACAATATGTCACCACCCCATCTCATTCCATGGGTGTCGTAAAAACCGACTAAGGGACTATCCGTGAATATTATCTTTACGAAATAAAATGAAGGAAAACTTGAAATTAAACCCTATACCAATACGTCTGGCCAGCATGGTATTAGGAGGCCAAGTATCCCTCCGTCACGGAAGGAGGCCCGTCCCTGCAGTGGGACATTAATGGACTGTTATGATGATGACGAATTATGTTAAATTAAAATGGGACGACAAATATGGAGCTTACTAGCTGATGCCCTCGGCTTTACCCGTGTGGTATAGGTAGTCTAAATGTTATTCTACGACCTAAAATGCCTATATTCCAAATTTCATCATAATCCGTTTAGTAGTTTTTACGTAAAAGAGTAACAAAACATCCATCCACTCATCCATTCATCCATCCTCACAAACTTTCGCATTTATAATATTAGTAGGATAATAATTTACCTTTGTTAGATATTATTATAATATCCTATTTCTTGCAACGCTAGTCCTAAACTAAGGTGAGATAAAACTTTAGGTATTGGCATTAATGCTCATTCTAATGTAGATAATAATTTGATAATCTTATAAACTTTTTTTTTTAAATATAATAATCTTATAAACGTTTATTGTTTTCTCAAAACAGATAAAGAAATGGTTAATCGAATAAGGAATTATTTTTTTAATTTTTATGAATGGTTTGAGAGATCTGTTTATTGTTTAAACTCGAAATGTTTGATAATGATGTTGGCAGAATCATGAAAATATTTTTTCTGAGAGTTCCAATTAAAGCTAATTAGTCGTCCATAGAAAACTTTTACATAACGCCATCTTATCATAAGCTGACCTTGTACTATGACAACGAAAAAATATCTGGGAAATAATTTTTTAATACTACCACTTCTAAAACAAGAAATTTATAAAACAAAATCTCACCTTCCATCGGAGAGTAAGAAAGGCTTTTCCGCTGTAGCCCGCGGCGGTTGTACCTCGGAATTTTCTGTAACAATTTACACATCAAAATACATAAACATTACACAGCTATTAAACTCTAGCAAAACGCCAACGTCAAGAAAATCCACACAAAGGCAAGAAATCTTATTATAAATTTAGGTTGTTAGTACTTTACACGCTAAAGTTTTATTTAAATGCTAAATTTAGTCTGACAAAAGTTTATTTAAATGTTGAGACCAGTTAAGAACAGAATATCCTGTCGTTTAATAACTTTACTGTTGGATAAGTCTTGGCTTTTGTTGAGTAAGTTCACTTGGAAGAGCGAAAACATAAAGTGAGTTGGTGGAAATGCAATGAATATGTAATCTTTGTTTTTTTATTTCAAAAACTCGACAATAAGCATCGAATCTGCTAAAAAGTGCGAAAAGAGTTCAGGTATAAATTCAACGATTGGTCGTAAAAATTGACTATACTCTATCGCCAACAGCTTGCCGGTTTGGTCCAATGGTTTTTCACACTTCTTTGAAGGACCCAAGGATGTAGCTTACATACTGTAGGATGGAGGGACTTAGAAACTATCTCACCGCGACAGTAAGTGTTATCCCCAATACGGAGATGTGCAACTTATTGTTAGAAAGCAAATTTCTTGCCAAGAACTGGCGTATTGCATTTATTTAAGCTCGTGTAACTTTGTTGAAAATGTAGATTACTAGCTTTTGCCGCGGCTTCGCTTTTTTTGTGGCAAAAAGTAGCCTATGTTACTCTCCATCCCTTCAACAAACAATAAGAAAAAAACACTAAAAAAAAACACGTTAATTCGTCGCTCCGTTTTGACGTGAAAGATAGACAAACAGACAGACACACTTTCCTATTTATAATATTAGTATGGATGTGCTTACTTACCTAGTTCTTCTCTTTTTGGTCTGCAGTTTTCATCTGATTCTATTTTCATTTTACTTTTCAACCTGCAAAAGAGATTACTTATTTATTAAAGTCATAATGAGAAACGATTCACAACTCTAATACCATACCACAATATAAGTTTTCTTTAACTAAGTATAGCTCTAATGGCTATCGAATGCAACTATAGACGACCATTGATTTTTTTATAAATAGATTTTGCACTGACTTATTTCAGAGTTTTTGTTTTCGATGAATTAAAGTTTCAATGTGTGTTTTCTTTTGTCATAATAATATTTTCGTCCTTCAGTTAATTTGAACACATTAATCAGTACTTAACTTAATAATTAGCTTGTAAGTTCTTGTAAAGCTCGTATCAAACTTACAACATAGTCTTGCCTATATTTATAACTGACTTCAAAAAAGGTAAAATGTTGCCAATTTTTTTATATTTTTTGCTTATTGTAATAATGAGTATTTCGACCGCCTACGAAACCGATGCTACATAACCAGTTACTTGTAGAGAATGTTTGTACACTTTTTCTTTTCTCTTTTGGAAAGTGCTACTTTCAGGTCCTATAGAAATTATATTTTAATTGGGGTCTTTCCACCGACGGCGACGGCGCATCATTTTGTAGCGAAAACATGTTTAAATAAATCGAAAATACGACTTTGTACGATCCAATCTATATATATAAAACTCAAAGGTGACTGACATAGTGATCTATCAACGCACAGCCCAAACCGCTGGAGAGATCTGGCTGAAATTTGGCATGCAGGTAGATGTTATGATGTAGGCATCCGCTAAGAAAGGATTTGGATGAATTCTACCCCCAAGGGGATAAAATAGGGGATGAAAGTTAGTATGAAACTTTGTCAGTTTCAAACCGATCGGGCTGAGACTTTGCATGCATATAGCTACTAAGACGTTGGCAACCCCTTAGAAAGGACTTTTATAAATTCTACCCCAAGGAGATAAAATAGGGGATAAAAGTTAGTATGAAACTTTGTCAGTTTCAAACCGATCAGGCTGAGACTTTGCATGCATCTAGCTACTATAACGTTGGCACCCCCTTAGAAAGGACTTTTATAAATTCTACCCCCGAGGGGATAAAATAGGTGATAAAACTTTGTATGAAACTTTGTCAGATTCAAACTGATCGGGCCGAGACTTTGCATGCATATAGCTACTAGGACGTTGGCAACCCCTTAGAAAGGATTTTTATAAATTCTACCCCCAAGGGGATAAAATAAGCGATGAAATTTTGTATGAAACTGTGTCAGTTTACAACCGATCGGGCTGAGACTTTGCTTGCATTTAGCTACTATGACGTAGGCATCCCCTTAGAAATGACTTTATTAAATTCATCCCCAATAGGGATAAAATAGGGAACGAAAGTTAGTTTGAAATTTTGTCTAATTCAAACCGATCAGACTGAGGCTTTGCATGCATAGAGTTACTATGACGTAGGCATCTGCTAAGAAAGGATTTTGATATATTCTACCCCCAAGGAGATAAAATAGTGGATGAAAGTTTGTATTAAAATTTGTCAATTTTAAACCGATCGGGTTGAAACTTTGCATGCAAATAGTTACTATGACGTAGGCATCCCCTTAGGAAGGATTTTATAAAATTCAACCCCTATAGGGATAAAATAGGGAACGAAAGTTAATTTGAAATTTGGACAAATTCAAAATGATCGGGCTGAGGCTTTGCATACATACAGTAACTATGACGTAGGCATCCTCTTAGAAAGGATATTTACAAATTCTACCACCAAGGGGATCAAATAGGGGATTAAAGTTTTTATGAAACTTTGTCGATTTTAATCCAATCGGACTGAGACTTTTCATGTATATAGTAACTATGACGTAGGCATTCATTCAGAAATGATTTCGATAAATTCTACCCCTATGGTATTAAATAGGGGATGAAAGATTGTATGAAACTTTGTCAATTTCAAACAGATCGGGCGGAGGCTCTGCATACATATACCTACTATGTCGTAGGCATCTCCTTAGAAAGGACTTTAATAATTCTATTCCCAAGGGCATGAATAGGGGATGAAAAATTGTATGAAACTTTGTCAGTTTTAAACCGATCGGGCTGAGACTTTGCATGCAGATAGCTACTATGAAGTAGGGATCTCCTTAAAAAGTATTTTGATAAATTCTACCCCTAAAAGGGTAAAATAGGATGAAAGTTTGTATAAATCTTCTTACATTTTCGAATGATTGAACTGAAATTAAACATTGGAGCTACTATGATGAACCCGTCCGCTAATATAGGATTTTGATTAATTCAGCCCCTATTAGGACGTCACGTCTCAGCTGCCAAAAATTCTATAAAGTCACGACTCAGCTGTTAAAATTCTATGACGTTATGACGAAGTTGTCAAAAAAAATTCCCGCCAAAATTCTATGACGTCATGTCTTATCTGTCAAAACTTATATGTCGTCAGGAATTATATGTCAAAGACGTCACGTCTCAGCTGTTAAAAATTCTACGACGTCACGACTTATCTGTCAAAACTTCTATGTCGTCAGGAATTATCTGTCAAAGACGTCACGTCTCAGCTGTTAAAAATTCTATGACGTCACGACTTATCTGTCAAAACTTCTATGTCGTCAGGAATTATCTGTCAAAGACGTCATGTCTCAGCTGTTAAAACTTCTATGACGTCACGACTTAGCCATCTAAATTATACGACGTCACGGCCTAGCTGTAAAAACAAAAATTTCCCGCCATAATTTTATGACGTCATGACGTAGCTGTCAAAAAAAAATCCCTTCTAAACTTTATGATGTCACGAAGTAGCTGTCAAAAAAAAATTTCCCATCTTAACTTTATGACGTCACGACGTAGCTGTTAAAAATAAAATTTTCTCGACATAATTTTATGACGTCACAACGTAGTTGTTTAAAAATTTTCCCGCCATAATTTTAAGACGTCACGACGTAGCTTTAAAAAAAAATTTAACGCTATAATTTAATGACGTCACGACGTAGCTGTAAAAAAAAAATTTTCTAGCCATAATTTTATGACTTTAACGACGTAGCTGTAAAAAAATAATTCCCACCTAAACTTTATGACGTCATGACCTAGCTGTAAAAACAAAATTTCCCGCCATAATTTTATGACGTCACAACGTAACTGTAAAAAAAAAATTATGGCGGGAAATTATTGTTTTTACAGCTAAAAACAAAAATTTCCCGCCATAATTTTATGACGTCATGACGTAGCTGTCAAAAAAAAATCCCTTCTAAACTTTATGATGTTACGACGTAGCTGTAAAAATAAAATTTTCTCGACATAATTTTATGACGGTTCAACGTAGCTGTTTCAAAATTTTCCCGCCATAATTTTAAGACGTCACGACGTAGCTTTAAAAAAAAATTTAACGCTATAATTTAATGACGTCACGACGTAGCTGTAAAAAAAAAAAATTCTAGCCATAATTTTATGACTTTAACGACGTAGCTGTAAAAAAATAATTCCCACCTAAACTTTATGACGTCATGACCTAGCTGTAAAAACAAAATTTCCCGCCATAATTTTATGACGTCACAACGTAACTGTAAAAAAAAAATTCCGCCAAAAATTTATGAGGTCACGAAGTAGCTGTCAAAAAAAAATTTCCCATCTTAACTTTATGACGTCACGACGTAGCTGTTAAAAAGAATATTTTTTCGACATAATTTTATGACGTCATAACGTAGCTGTTTAAAAAATTTTCCACCATAATTTTATGACGTCACGACGTAGTTGTAAAAAATAATTTTCCCGCCACAATTTTATGACGTCACGACGAAGCTTTCAAAAAAACTTCCCGCCAAAATTCTGTGACGTCACGTATTTTCTGTCAGAATTTCTAAGACGTCATGACTTAGCTTAGTCGACATAGTCAAATTGGCAAAGCTCCTTAAATAAAGATTTAACAAAAAAAAATCTATGACGTCATGTCTCATCAGTTAAAAATTCTATGACTCAACTGTCAAAATTATATCGCGTGACGATGTAGCTGTAAAAAGAAGAATTCCCGCTAAATTCTATGACGTCATGACTCAACTGTCAAAAATTCTATGACGTCACGAATCATCTTTCCAAAATTCTGTGACATTACGACTTAGCTACTCCACGCATTCCTTAGAAAATTGTTTTTGACATACATGCAAACAGACGGACAACAAAGTGATCTCTATATATAAATACTAAGATAATAATACTTTTTAACGCGAGCGAAGCCGCGGGGAAAAGCTAGTGTACTATAAATATAAACATTTAAAATTTAAAAAAATATACAAGAGCCTTGAAAGCGGTGGTAAAGTTTGGAAAACTTTTAATATGTAAACTTAGACTAAGTAGTTTGAAACTGACGTCAATAAGCTGTTATTTTGTAACATTATGTTGAAAAATAAAGAAACTGAAACTGATTTATCTAAAATGATAATATATCTTAGACATTTGCAGAAATCCTTTGGCTTTGTATTCACCCGAGTAAACAAGTATAAATCCGATGCTCTTATGATACAAAGCTGTCCGTTTTTCATCCTTAATGCCAATAATGCGTTGAACTGTGGGGTGAATAGTAATATATACGATATACTTAATGTTGTTTAGAAATAAAAGGAGTTCAAAAACCTTTATCCAGTAGAAATGAATTACACTATACATTTGTTTATTTAAAAAAAAATACAGTAGTTCTATGTACTATATTAAGGTTAATAACATTAAGGCATTCGTTTGTAGGTTTAAGTATTTCTCACAGGTATTTCTTACACATTCACACAACGCCATCTAGTCCCAAACTAAGCAAAGCTTGTATTGTGGGTACTAGACAACGGATAAACATAATAATTTTTTTTTTTTGTAAATACATACATTCATAGAAAACACTCAGACCAATGCAAATTGCATTGAATGGGAATCGAACCCGAGACCTCTGCGTAGCAGTCATGTTATATAAACACTACGCCACAGAGGTTTATGTAAAGGCTGTAAAAGTCATTGTGCCCATTTAATCCACCTCTAAAGATTAGTGTGTAAATGTTACTGTGTTAAAGTGGAAGAGCACCTACAGTAACTAGTGAAATTAATGTGTGTATGAGTCGTAACAACTTCTGTCTAGGGTACGTAGCGGTTAGGTAAGCAGTATGGTTTGCAGAGCAACATGTAGGTATAACAATTCGGTATGTAAAGTAAAAGGTAACCTATGTCGAATGCAAAACCATTTAGATATTTTAGATCAATTAGTAATAAAATCATATTTTTAGCGCAAAAAACCGCAAAATTGTGTTTATTTTTACAATTATACATAAATTACTTTGTCTTTTATTTTTTTTGTCTAAATGATGATTTTTGTCTAAAAAAAACAGAAGTTTGTTTCTGCTTTCATTACTCAATAATTAAAACAACTAATTTGAGTGTTTTTGCTTTCGTACCTATAGTTAATTTGTAGTAAACAGTTAAAGTAAGTAATTCGACCGCATCTATGACGTCATAGATGCGGTCGAATTACTTACTTTAACTGTTTAATAAACCTATAGCCGCTCGCTTGCTTCTGGTAGCTATAGTTACCAAAACAAAACGCCGAACTTTATTAATCTAGAAAACATTTACTATGATATTTTAAAAAAATATTTTAGTATGATTCAAGTGAAATGTGTTAAATTCAATAATTCCAACGTGTACTTGAAGCCGGTAAAATTGGCTGAACTTTAAACTTTGGACTCCAATAAAATATTATACATATACTTTTTGTAACATTAAAAAAAAATAGATTTGTTTGTTATATTATTGTCTATCTAAAACAATAAACAATATTTACGGGGGGCACTTGAAGCGATGGCAAATTAAGTTTTAATGAGAGAAGCCGCGCCGCCGCGCCGTGTTCATGCGTTAAATTTCGAGAGCAAAGTTCGACGACTTTTTGAAAATCGTAAGCAAGCGAGCGGTTAAAATAAAAATATAAAAAAAATACCAAAAAAAAACTTTACATACCGAATTGGTATATGGACATCAGATAGCCGATATTGTGGACCGTACCAGTGATCAAAGCTAATTATAATCACAGAGATAGGTATCGATAGATAGGTATACTATATTTTTCTTTAGAAGGATATGTATACCCGAAAACGAAATGGCTTTATCAGTTTTGACAAAAAAATCTATCATAATTCAAATTCATTATGATCGTTATTTAATGTTTATGCGTGAACTTGACGTCATTGGTTGACCGTAATCAAAACTATGCTTAGATTAAAAGTGCAATCTATTTTAAACTTTTACTTCAACGCAATAAATAATAATATCTACTACACAATACAAATGTCACTATATTAAACTGTAGAGTTTGTATGTGAAAAACCATGAAAAACCATTAAATAATTTAAAACTAAAGTCAACTTGTTACTTGTGACATTACAAGCTTGTCATTTCAGAAAAACTGAAAATGTAGAATTTAAATATTGGCTGGTAAGCCACCCAATTGTTGGCACCTTAAGAGTGGACTTCGTGTCAGACTAAAATATTATAAAATGATAAAATACTTTAATCTTTGCTTATACTTAATCATTATTAAGTGATTGAATAGTATTAAATAAATATTATTGGCACTAATGCCAATAAAAGGATTCTGATAAATTTATTGTTGCTATGTTGACACATGAAATAAATAAAATATAATAAAAATATTAAATAAATAATATTTGAACTTGAATAAACTATAGTGCTTTCTTTCTTTTTACTCACTTTTAACTGTTAAGTGCCAATAATTGTAGAACTTCTAACGATTAGGTGGTTTACCCTAATTTGATTTATATTATAAAATTACGAAAACTTTAAATTGAAATATGCGCCAATGACGTCATACAAGAAATGATAGGGATGGACATAGAAGGAAAAAAGAGAGAAATTCATTAGAATAAAACGTTTTACCGAAAATATGCTCTAGTAACAGTCAATAATGTTGACTTTACTATTTGTTTTTATAAATATCTAACGACTTTTTGCTAATACAAGAGAACTGATATGTCAAAGTAGCGTCATGATTTAGCTGATGTTTTGTTGTGCGTTATGGAACCCAATAGTTTTATGACATGCAACTAAAATTAACTGTAGAGGTGATAAGGCCATTTAGTTTTCGACTCGACAAATCGATCAACATAAAGATTTTTGTATCAGGTATATACAAAAATCTTTATGTTGATCGATTTTTGGCTGAAATAAAAGTTGTATGGCGACGCTTAGATAATATTATAATTTTTAAAATTAGAACATCACGTATTATTTGAATGATTTAATTGTAATTGATTTTGTCTCTTTTTTTAGTTTCGTAATTTCTGTTTTTACGTGGTCGTTAGCGTTAGCGTTACTATGTCGCCAACACAGTGAAACGGGGTAGCTGAAAGTCAGCGCTGCCCAGAGTAACCACTCTGTGCAGCACAAGCTGAGCCTTCTCCAGTTGCTTTTAAAATAATTTATTTTGTTTATTGTCGTATTTTCTTTTTTTGTATGTCTCTGAAAAGCAATAAATGATTTTTTATTTTATAATTTATTTTATTTTACTTGGTTAACTTGGTTTGGGAATAGCGTTATGTAGTGTGTGGGGAGCGGCGTGTCAGACTGCGCCAGACAGTCTGCTAACAGAGAGAGATGGCGGGAGATCGTGAAAAAAGCTGGGTCCGCCACTAACACCAACGCGGACACCTCATTGTGACGACCGCTCTGCCAAGAGCGAAACGGCTGAGAAGAAGAAGTGTAGCAAAATGTAATGGGAACGATGCCAAAATAAGAATACTCATCATCATCATAACAGCCCATTAATGTCCCACTGCAGGAACGGGTCTCCTAAAATGACGGAGGTATACTTGGCCTACTAATACCACGCTGGCCAAACGGATTAGTTTAGGGTTTAATTTCAAGTTTTCCTTTTTATTACGTAAAGATAATATTCACGGATAGTCCCTTAGCCGGTTTTTACGACACCCATGGGATGAGTTGGGGTGGTGACACACTGTTCTTACTCCGTCACCACACGAAGATAAGAATACTGATCCCTCCTATCTCTCATCACAGAGAAGTACATAGATTCTGCCCGTAAGCCAGAATACAAACACAACAGACACAATGTCATAAGAACCATTGTTTGAAACTTCCAACACTTTCATAATAGATTTAAACTTAACTACACTTATCGTGTATACATTTTACGAGCGCACCTTTTACGTTACACTTTTATGTTCAAGCGTAATGGCGGAGTCTAGCCGAACTCTTCTAAGGGTCTTTTGACAAGTTATTCATGTGGAATCTTTTTGAAGCTGTGAGGAGATATTACCTTTAAGATTTCTCTTTCAAACGTTCTTAAAAGGATTTGTTCGGTCTGTAATACGAGTCTTGGAACATCGTTGTGCGATCGTGTGATAAGGAAAAAATGAAATTAGAAAAGTGAGTATTAGAGTCTAAAGAGATAGTGACATCTAACTTGGGCTTAGCATGAGGTCAAGAGTTCAAATACCACGCAGAAAATTGTTTGTGATAACTGCTAATTATTGTCCAAAGCCTGGATTGCTCTTCGTGTCAGCCACTTTTTTCTTACTTTGCAAAGTAAGGAAGTACACGGGAAAATCAACACCAGCTATACGCATTTTCGTAACACGCACAAAAGATAAGCTGCTCAGCATAATATTACTAGCCAAGTGCATACTTAAACTGAATAAAAAAACACAATCAATAGTATTGTGTGCAAATTGACCACAGAATGAGATGGGACAGACAGATAAATTTGGTCACTACTCGAGTAAGGCGATTGATTTATGTTTTTAAATCCCTACGCGATGTTCTACCGCATGAAAAAATGACTCTAGTCTACCTGTCTCTATGTCAGTCTATCATTCAATACTGCATCACGGTTTGGGGTGGAGCAGCTAAAACCCATCGTATAAAGCTGGAGAGGGCACAAAGAGCGGTCCTAAAGGTCATGACTAGGAAACCTTTTAGATACCCGACTGTCGATCTATATGCAAACTGCAAGGTCCACACAGTTCGACAGTTATTTATCTTAAAAGCTGTCATCAGAAAACATCGAGAGGTACCACTCCCAGCCCAAAATAAACGCAGCTTATCTTCTGTATGCCCTCGAGTGAGTTGTAGAACCGTTTTCGCAAGAAGACAAACTCGTAGCTTAAGTGCCAAACTATACAACAATATAAATAAAAAACTAAAAATTGTTGCAAAAAGTAGACGTGAAGCTAAAAGGATAGTCGCCGCCTGGCTTCAAAAGCTTGATTATCAAACAACCGAAGACCTTCTTACTAAGTAACATAAACATACATACCCACACATGCACGCACACACACACACACACACAACACACACACACGCAAACACACATACACACACACACACGCAAACACATGCATACATACACATACACACATAAATTATAAATAAAAAACATAGATGTACTCTTTATAATATATATTAGGTATAATAAATAGTAGTAAACAGTGATTACGTACAAACAGTACTGAAAAACTTTTGTCCGACTGAACACTGTCTCCCAAGACACGAGCCTATTTGGCCCACTTTGGGAATCAGTATCAGTACCTACTTATTGTATTAAACTTCAAAGTCAGTGCCTATTACTATACTACAGCATGTACTCGTACCTACATTTTTGTGACAATAAACTATTTTTTTTTTTTTAGTAAGTAATCTAAACTTAAGTTAAGTTTAGTCCTTATTCAAACTAAGTTAGTACCGTTTAACGTAGCCTCAGTAAGTCTAAGATGGGTATAAAAAGTTAGGGACTATAAACAAAGAGTGTTTGCACTGATAAGTTTCCGAGCTTCATAAAATGGTATTAAATACTTCTTTGTAAGCTTTTGAACTCAGTGTGAAGCTGGTTTATTTTTTATAGAGCTTATTTATGTTTAAACAAATCAGCATTCCGTCTCCTTCTGGGATTCAAAACCAATATCAACAATCCGTGTGGTGACGGATTGTGAATACTGTGTGTCACCACCCCATCTCATCTCTTACTCGTAGGTGTCGTAGAAACCGATTACGGGACTATCAATATTATCAGTCAGTATTATTTTTACGAAATAAAAAGAAGAAAAACTTGAAATTAAGCCCTATACCAATCCGTCTGGCCAGCGTGGTATTAGTAGGCCAAGTAAGCCTCCGTCACGGGACGGCCCGACCCTACAGTGGGACATTAACGGGCTGTTATGATGATCAACAGTCTTACAGGCTGTACTGCTAGGATGGGCCACATCCAGTGATGATGGAAAACTAGGTTTACTAACACCACGCTCTCCAGCGCCCAGGTCCAGGTTTGATGTTAAAAAAAATCTTCTTTTGTTTTTGTAGAAATAATATTAGCAATATTTTTATTAGTCGTTTTTACCAAAACCATGTAATGTCGGGTTATGCTCCGTAGTACCCACAGGTAGTACCCCTACTGCTTCACGGAGTGTATTAATTGCATAATAATAATCCTCACATATTTCTTCAACGCCATCTAGTCCCAAACTAAGCAGAAATTGTAATACAATAAAAAAGGCATACCAAAAATACCCATACAAATATAAAGAACTAGCTTTTGCCCGCGGCTCCGCTCGTGTTAAATTCGGGGTAGCACTGTTCCCCTTTACTGGACACAGAAGAAAAAAAAGTAGCCTATGTTACTCTCCATTCATTCAACTATCTCCACTTAAAAAATCACGTCAATTCGTCGTTCCGTTTTGCCGTTAAAAAACGACAAACAGACACACTTTCCCATTTACCTATAATATTAGTAAGGATAATGTTCATGTTCATGCACACAAAGATTTACATTAAGCTGGAATCGAACCAGAATGAAAAATAATATTAAAAGGTTTATGTGGCATACATATACCTAATGCGAGACCTAACAATATATTAATTTAATTAACGAATTACATACTATAGTGTATTCACGGAGACGAGTTAGTAGAGCGCTATCTCACTCACACATTTTTTTAATTGCGATTGGTCAGTGATAAACGCTAAGGCGGTGTACACAGTACGAGTACTTTTTAGTCTACTCATACTTCCCGTGCTGTGCAGACGTGCTGATACTTGTGACTGTATGCTCGACTTGTGAACCGGCTGGTGTATTGGATTTTATAATTTATTAATAAACTAACGACTGGCTTGAAAACACCTTCAGGTGTGCATTTTTTTTAAATAAATGGTCCATGGTAATTTTTAAGCATCGTAGGTGTGCTAATGACCCGTTTATTGTTCTTTTGTCATAAATGAGCATTACCATAGTAAAATACTATTTCCCAATTTTGGTATATTAAATTGGTGCGCTACATCCATTGTTATTATTATCATTAAGTTATTGTTATATTCTCATTGTTGAAACACGTGTTTTATAACATTTTTATATTCTCGTTGAGAGTGAGGATGAGGATGGAGGATGGAAGGTGGTCTAAATATGTTTGAGTCGAAGAAACAAGGCGATTATCACAAGGAGATGAATGCCGAAGAATTTGAAAATTGGTTTAGAGAAGTTTTAAATAAGCTAGATGATAATTCTGTGATAGTCATGGATAACGCTTCTTATCACTCTAGAAAAATAGAGGGAATCCCAACGGCCCAATTTAAAAAAACAGGATACTTGTAATTGGTTACGAGAAAAAAATGTTAGCTATAACGCTGAAATGTTAGAACGTGAATTATTAAACATCGTTAAAAATCATAGACCGACCAT
This sequence comes from Schrankia costaestrigalis, assembly GCA_905475405.1. NCBI lineage: Eukaryota > Metazoa > Arthropoda > Insecta > Lepidoptera > Erebidae > Schrankia > Schrankia costaestrigalis. Next base: position 19,568,226 of record FR997826.1, read on the forward strand.
ACGACGCTTGCATTATAGACGAAATGTCAAAATCACAAACCAAAACTGTATTGAGACTGCCGCCGTATCATTGCGAATTAAATCCTCGAATTTATTTCTTTCCTTCATATCCATCAGATACCCATAAAAAAATCTATCAAATTAATGTCTCTCAATTTATACGACAGACGAAGCCGCAGTAATAAACTAAGCGAACTTTTAAGAAGCGCAGTGTGAACGCACATTTACATTTCTAAGGATTTGTTAACGCCCACCGACCCTAGAAAAGTATTTTTTGTCCTTGTCATTTGTATGATAATGTGCGATAAAGAAGGCGCTATACTAACTCGTCTCCGTGAATACACTATAACATCTTATTTACTTAATTAAGTCAAAACCATTGTTAGTTTAGGCTGTTGTTTAATTATCAAAGCTCTAATAGTAATTAAAATGATAAAGGTAGGTCTAGAATGAAGTTAAGTATTTAATTTATGAATTAATCAGTTTTCTGAAGTTGAATTTTGATTTGATGATATTTTAATTGAAGAAAACGTTTTGGGAGCTGAAAGCCTATCTTGTTGAATGACGTAATTTAATTTAAAAGATGGAGTTTTGAGTCTTTTTATTGTTTTCATAAAGCTGACGTGTGGACTCCGTGAGGTGACGGAGTAAGAATAGAATATGTCACCACCCCACCTCATCCCATGGGTGTCGTAAAAACCGACTAAGGGAGTGAATATTATCTTTACGAAATAAAAAGAAGGAAAACTTGAAATTAAACCCTATACCAATCCGTCTGGCCAGCGTGGTATTAGTTATAGGCCAAGTACCCCTCCGTCCCGGGAGGAGGCCCGTCCCTGAAGTAGGACATTAATGGGCTGTTATGGTAAAGCTGACGATCAGCCTGTCATGGATCGTAGCAAAGGAGAAGACCAAAGCCATTGCTTAGCCTGGAACATAGTAAGCTGTTTTGTTCCTTAACCCATTAAATTTACTAGCTTCTTTTTATGTATTTTTAAGTCTTGTTTATAATCATTACCATCTCTTGTCAAGACAAATATACGATAGTAGTACGTCATTCATCAATAAATTAAATATTGCATGCTAACTACACACATCAAAAAAGTCTAAGCAACATGCATGATATTACAAATTTACCATTTATATTAATTAATTTCTAAGTATTTACTCACTCAAAGTGTATAGGTAAGTAAACTTTTTTGTTATTGATGACATACTGGCTGGTTGTAAAAAAAAAATTTCGATTATGTTTTGTTTTTTTTCATAAAATTCAAATGACTGCGAATTTGTTTGAATTTGAGTGCATGTTAATTGCTACGTTTTAGTCTTGATTTTATAATTTTACCAACCATTTAAATACAGTTGGCGACAAAATTGAATTGTTAGATATTCTTTACGTCATGGAGCGACGTCATTTGACGGCAGATGAAATGCAAAGAGCTGTAGGGATGTTGCAAGCGGGAAGTAATCAATCTCAGGTATCTCGACATTTTGGTATTCATAGAAGTGTTATTTGTCGTCTTTGGCAGCGCTACAATAATACAGGGGAACCCGCTGAACAGCATCCAGGCCGTAAAAGGAGTACAACCACTCGGCAAGACCGGTACATACAACTGACTGCAAGACGCCAGCCGATGTTAACCGCTCGAGAGATAAGTTTGAGGCTACAAAATTCAAGTGGTGTTGATAAGTAAGTTGTAAGTCCCCAAACTGTGCGAAATCGACTGCATGAGTACGGCCTACGAGCTCGACGCCATATCAGGTGCCCACCGATACGTCACGGGAATCGCGCTCGTCGAAATGAATGGTGTAGAGAACGCATAACATGGACCCAGGAACAATGGGATAAAATTATGTTTTCCGATGAGTCGCGATTCGGGTTTAGGCCTGATACAAGAAGGGTGCGAGTGTACCGTCGACCCGGAAATACTGAAAGACTCAGGTGCGTTCAGGAAGTTCATCCATACAGCGGCTCAACAGTTATGGTATGGGCGGGTATTATGAAGAACAGGCGAACTGAGCTCGTTTTTGTAAATGGAAACATGAACGCTGAAAATTACGTTGAGGATATTCTCAGACCTTATGTCCATCCATTTGCACAAACCTTTGGCTCCGATTTTACGTTAATGCATGACAATGCGCGTTCACATACAGCTCGGCGAACCAGTGAATACTTGGCAACGGAGAACATCCAGGTATTGCCCTGGCCTGCACAATCGCCAGACCTCAACCCCATCGAGCACGCATGGGACATGCTCCAGAGACGTGTTTTGAAGGACTTGGACGGAGTGACAACAACCCAACAGCTGAAGGATTTGCTACAATTCCATTGGGAGCGAATACCGCAAGATGACATAAACAGTCTCATTAATTCAATGAATAATCGTTGCCGACAAGTTCTGAATAGCAGAGGAGGCCATACTTTGTATTAAATTGTCCTATTCTTTCACAATAAATTCATTTTCTTAAGAAATTTCAATTTGTAAAAAAAAAGTTTAGTTTCTTATGTACCTGTATATTCTAATATTGTTAATTTCTGTTATTAAAAGAACTTATAAAGAAAACAGCTGTTATTTTTACATCATAGAACCCTAAAAATATTATTTTAAAAATAAAATACAACGTTATAATTAAAATAAATGGTAAAATAAATTAATATAAATGGTAAATTTGTAATATCATGCATGTTGCTTAGACTTTTTTGATGTGTGTATTTGGTAGAATATAGCTGAACAAAATATTTGTTTCTTAACAGATGTATGTAAACACCAAACTGACCTATATTCGCAATAAATGATTTTCTATTTCTATTTCATCTTCCTTCCATAATTTTTTTCTTCAAGCTTCAGGGTATAAAACGACCAATAGAACATCCAATTGATCATACCCATTAAACAAAATTTAATCATATTACCGCATCTCAATATAATGCACATTGATAAACTCAATTCCATGCAAATTCCCTCAACAAATAAGTACTTAAAACAAATAAGTACGAATACTGTATAGAGTCCCAAACTAAACTACCAACACACTGTACCAAAGATAATTGAATTTCGATACACGCTAATATGTATGGTAGCAACAAGGCTTTTATGTTGACAGAGCGACGGGAAATAACATTTCCTGATGAAAGTAGGCCTACACCGTGAATGTATACAAGTAGGGGAGTTATACTTGTTTTATTTTAACTTTGTAAAGTGGTATAGTTTTGAAATTGCATGTCTTTGGTTCTCCGTGTGGTGACAGAGTAAGAATACAGTGTGTCACCACCCCATCTCATCCCATGGGTGTCGTAAAAACCGACTAAAGAACTATATTATGTGAATATTATCTTTACGTTATACTCACATACAGTCCCTTCCTGCTTATTAAATAATAATAATAATAGTAATAAAAAGAAGGAAAACTTGAAATTGAACCCTATACCAATCCATTTAGCCAGCGTGGTATTAGTAGGCTAAGTATCTCTCCGTCACGGGAGGAGACCCGTCCCTGCAGTGGGACATGTATAATGGGCTATTATGATGATGTTTTTGGTGGGTTAATGGAAGAGTTTTATTGCTTTGTTTTAATAAGCACCTTTAGAAAAAAAATATTTGCCGTCACGGATGGTATAAGATTTTTTGTTGTAGTAGTTTCTTTAAATATAAATCATTTCAGCTAATTAATGTCACACTGTAGCGTCTTCTACAGTTAAGGGTGGAATCAAGCTGGCAAGACTAATCTATTTGGCCAGCGTGGTAGACGTTTTGGCATTAGGTTAGAAAGGTTTACCTTCTTGAAATTTCATTCAAATAATGTCTGAAAACTTTCCCTTACTGGGTGTACATTATTTTTCATAAAATGCTCTTAGCCATATTTATGCAATTCGTGTGGTGATGGAGTAAGAATACAGTATGTCACCACCCCATCTCATCCCATGGGTGTCGTAGAAACCGACTAAGGAACTCTCTGTGAACATTAACTTTACATAGAAAGAAGGACTTGAAATTAAACCCTATACCAATCTGTCTGGCTGTGTGATATTAGTAGGCCAAGTATCCCTCCGTCAAGGGAGGAGGCCCGTCCCTGTAGTGGGACATTAATGGTCTGTTATAATGATATTTATGCACGCAAATATAATGTGAAAAATGTACAGACATGTTTTTAAGTATTTAATTATTTATTCTTTTCTTCTTTTTCTTTAAAAAGACAACTCCCGCACTAGGGATCATGGCCTGTGTCGCGGGGACTTTTACAAACATCAATTAACGGACACATAGAACACCCAGACTCAGGACAATAATTTGTGGATCTCACAAATTATTGTCCTGCGTGGGGATCGAACCCACAACCTCATGCGCGGCAGCCGCTGGCTCTACCGGCGCGCCACCGAGGTCGTCATTATCATTATTCAAAATACAATATAAAATATCTAAATAATATACGTACACGGTACACCTCTAATCCCTAAGTCGATACGATACGGTAATACGTACTAAGTACCCATATCCACATACAAAGTTGTTCTTTCAGACTTGAACTTTATAAAGCGAAACTCTCGGTTCTTTTGAGTACGCTTTTAGTGGCTATCTTTGACTTATTGGAGAAATAAACGATGTGTATTGGATTTAATGCTGTTCTGAATGGTCCTTTATAGGATTGGCTGTGGTACACATCTATACTAATATTATAAAGAGGTAAAGTTTGTGTGTTTGTGACGTTGTAGGGGGTAATCTCTGGATCTACTTAACCGATTTTAAAAATTCTGTCTGTGTTGAATAGTCCATTCATCGGGGAGTGTCATAGGCTATATAGTATTACGCTATGACTAATAGGAGTGGAGCAGTAATCAAATATGTTTGAAAAACGGACACGTTTTTTTAGCCGCCCAACGAAGTGGGCACGGGTCAGCTAGTATTTTATACAGATACGTGTTGTCTATTTGTATTAAACTATAATAATATATTTATTTGTATAAGTATAAACACAAAATATAATACAGTACAAGAATAAATTTCAGAGAGTAAGTCTCAGTCAAATGAGAAATGAGTTCTCTTCCAGGAAACCTTTGAGTGATAAAAAAGAAGTTTGTGCAATATAATAAAGTGTACAATAACTGTACGCAATGAAAAGATAAAAAAATAAATAATTATAAATGAATGAACTATTATATATTAAAATTTTAATATATTTATAATAATAGTTCATTCATAAAATTAATGATTTAAAACAGAGGCTAACAAACTAATTATAAAGACATTAAAAACAAACATTTCAATTAATCATAGAATTGTATTATATTCAGTTACAAAAACAATATCGTTACAGACAATACTAATTGATTCTTAAAATAAACATCAAAATATTTTTAAAATGTGCATAAAAAATTCAATTTTCAAATTGATTTGTATTTCATTATGGCAACACCGAGGCAAATATTAAAAAGATTCGTTATCTGTATCGTTATTCAATCCTGTGATTAATGACTTTTCAGTAATATTTAAAGCTTCAAAAAGCGCTTTATGTTCAATAAAATATTATTAAAATCTGTAATAAAACCTTTAACGTAATGAAATTACAATATTAATATAAAACGAACGTTAACAATATTGTTTATTCAAAAATGTATCTTATAGCTCCGCATTAAGGTATATGTATGTTGCAGTGTGTACATAGTTGTTATTGATTTTCTTTACAGCCAATTTTTTTATAGGATTACAGTAAAAGCTCGTTGCCAGTTATAGTTCGAAATTCAATCGTGCGACGGGGAGGTACTTACACTGATCGGTTTTCAGTTTTGAAATTGGAACTGGTCTCTATGTTAAACACTCTTTGCCTAACCAGTAAGCAAGATGGACTAAAGGATGGTTGTTGAATACGTTGTTGTATGTCTATAACACAGAAGAATTCTTCTAGCGGAGTAATTTGGTTCTTTGAGCCGTTAGGACTCTCCTTGTACTTCCGGTGTAAAATTTATTACATTCAAGCCCGATTTACACATTGACAAATACAGTAGCGAGTTAAGTAGTATGTTGTTGATTAAGTTGATTTAAATAGATCTCTTTTTTTGGCGTGTTAAGTAGGCGAGACGCGAGAGAGGGGGCCTACTTCGTACTTAACTCGCCAAAAAATAGGATGGAGATCTATTCAAATCAACTTAATCAACAATGTACTACTTAAATTGCTACTGTACTTGTCGATGTGTAAATCGGGCTTTAGGGTCAGTACGTTACATACTATGGGGCCGTAAAAGTTACGTAAGGGAAAGTTCACCGATATTATCTCTACAAAAATATCCATGGATAGCGAAGTGAATGAACCACCGTGATTCCCCTGGAGGATACTTTAAGTTGGGGCATTATTAAATTTTTATGATGAAGATGACGACTTAAAAAACATTCAATATGAAATAAAACCAAACCATACATAAAATTGTACATTACATTTTTATCAATACGTATAAAAAGTATTAGAGAAACCGACATAGACAAATTTTCCGCTATCCACTTAACCGTTTATCGGCGCCTTTACAACTGGTTGTTCAACACCCACCAGGTAATATCCACTCAAGTATGATGCATTACTTATGCTTAACTAAACATTTATCACGTCGACTTGACGTTACTGTTTTGTGAGAAAATTTAAGGTAAGCAAAGATCTAATCGATGATATCGTTTAGGTAACGCATTTGGAACTTACAGGTAATAATAATAATATATATTTATTTTCTCGCCACCGTACTGTTGATATTACATTTATAGGTACATAATTATATGAGCACTAATATCGTGGGAGACTGGTGCCTAAGATAGACTCGAGGTCTGTGTTTCAGGACACCAGGTCTCCTCCCCTTATAATGTACATTTCAATTATTATGTAAACATACGCAAACAGATTTCTTTTAAACAGTATTATTCTTAAATACTACTTCTAAATAAATGGTAATGTATGATGTCATGTATAAGTGTAGATAAAGCAAAGCAGGGTTGTTAGAGTTATAGTATGAGACGTTTTGTATTGTCTGTCTATCTCCTTCAGAACAAGGCGTGAGTTTAACAAACTTTTTGCTTTACGCAAAATCTAATCATTAAGGTTCCTTGTTTTCACACTCTGTGTCTTTTGAAGGGGCAACTCATGCACTAGGAAACGAGTCCTGTTCAGCGGGAAATTTTTATTTCTTTATTCAAGGAGCTTTGTCACCATTAGACTAGGTTTTTTAAATTAAAAGACTCAAAGTATTTACATCTAGGATCCAGAAAATTATTTGTTGATTGTAAAAATCAAAACAGCAGCCTCACGCTACCGCGACTTGATGGCACAGGGTACGAACACAGCAGGAGTAGTCTTTCTTAAATAATTAAAAAAATATTAATTAAAAAAGCTTTACCTGAGTACATTATGATGAGCCAGTGCGCTGAGGGTGTGATGTGGAGAAGGCGGTGGAAGAACCGGCGGTGGTAATGTTCTGCCAGGACCTTGCAGCACACGGATACCCATCCGTACTGTGTTGCGACGGGATACTTTCTCATCCGGTCTTTCAGCTGGTAAAGAAAATATAATGTTAACGGCTTTTTTTTTGTTGTAATTCATTACCTATTCCTCACATTATCACATAACCCCATCTAGTTCCTTTCTTCAACTTGTACTATGGGTACTAGACAACGGATAAACATACATAAATACTTATTTTTTTGTAAATACATAGGTACATATTATACATAGAAAACACATAGACCAATGCAAACAATCATGTTCATGCACACAAAGATTTCCATTGAGCGGGAATCGAACCCGAGACTCGAGCGTAGCTGTCATGTTAAGTAACCACTACGCCACAGGAGTCGTCAATAAATTGGTTAACAGCTAGATGACCTCTGGCTGCGCCCAGCAGTGGGCGCAGCAACTATTAGCTGATATAGATGATTATGCACTCACCTTTAGGATTCTTAATATGAATAGTATGTAACTTGGCCTACCAATACTATGCTGGATGGTTAAGTTTTCCTTCTCATGTTAAAATAGATAAATAAATATTCACGGACATCTCTACACAGTGCCCATCTGTTCCCAAAGTAAGCTAGGCTTAGCCTGCTTGTGTTATGAGTAACAGAACAACGGATATTAGTAGCTTACTTATATTTGTTTTTTGTAAATACATATTATAATAATATATAGAAAAACACTCAGTCAAATGCAAATAATCCTGTTCATGCACACAAAGATTTGCATTGAGCGGTAATCGAACCTGAGACCTCTGCGTAGCAGTCATTTTCTAAAACCACTATTACGCCATCGAGGTCGTCAAATATTAAATAACACTTTTAAATGCATAAATAACCACACAAACACTGGTAATACATTGACCAGTACAGTGAACACCCACGCGATGTATGTCGTATAATAACCAACTGCCCTGAGGCTATTCATTATGTAGCACAACAATAGGAACTCTGATATCTCTCAATGGCGCTCCAATCTTGATCAGGGAACATGACATGACATGCATACAGAAACATGGCTATATGACACCGACCTGAGGGAGATTCTCGTAATTATGTTTGTATGAAAATCGTATTTCAATGTCAATATCATTCAATTTAAAATAATATGAAATGAAATGAAAATGAAAATCTGTTTATTACCATCAATCACAAAAAATATAACATAAAAAAATAACAATGCAATAAAAGTAAAAAATTGTGACAAAAGGTGGTAATTCAGCAAGTGCTCCTTAGCATCACAGATGTCAAGAGGCGCTGATTTTCAGTTACACCTGGTTCCCTGAGATGTTAGGCGGAAACATTGTATAATATTGTTTTATAATAATATTGTTATCGAATCAGACACCATCAAAGCGACACCAACAATTTACACTACGCTAACTCATAAATGTGAACTTTACAGTAGACGCGTTTATAGGGAAAAACGTGATAACTTTTTAATTAATAAGGATATTGATTTGAAATTTTGTAGGATTAATATTTGATTTATTTGTAGTTATTTCATATTTATATTTTTCCTTAATTGTGTATATTTTTTAATTTAGTGCAAGTTAGCCGTATGTACCCCTAATTTCACAATATTATTTTACTACTACACACGTCTAACTAGTAGTCAGCGTAGTGTATTACGAGCGGTCACAGTACTAAACAAGTGTGATTTTTATTGCGTTACATTGCTTACTCTAAAATATATTATACATTCATTTAAACTTAAGCCTACATTTAAAAATGTCAAATATGCTGTCTATAAAGTATTTAACATAGTTTTATACGAAAAATAATATAATATACATTCGTTAACTAGTGCATGGCCAATCGAAGAACGAAATCCGATCGGGCTACATTACGCTAAGTACAATTTGCGTAGTGTTACACGAACTTTAAGCAAAGCGGCTAAAACTTACAAAATAATAATGTAAATTCTATAATCTATATGTTATATACTTTACCATACAATATAATATTTAATAGCACATTAAAACTTAGTTTTAATCTCATCCTTTTTATGAACTTTAATGAATATTTTACTTTTTTGGTAAATTTCACTAAATATTTAGCTCGTTTTCGTGTCATTTTTGTAAAAATATACTAACACTATTAATATTTAGACTAACTTGTAACAATAGCTCTATTAATTAGCATTATACTAGCGTAAACTAAACCGAGCGATTGTTAAAATTACCTGTACTTAGCGTTGTATAAAATTTGTAACTTCTTTATTTTTGTATATTACTTCATGATTTTTTTATTACAAATAAAATATCATATTTTAAGCACTTTAGCGTAAAAAACGAATTTTCCTAAAATTCGAGTTAGCGTAGTATAAATTGTTGGTTAAAAGGCTTAAGTTGTCGCTAGGAACAAAACATTTACGTTTACTTTACGAGAATTAGTATTCTGCACTTTTGATTGAGGATTTTGACAAGTTAAATTGTTACCATTATCCGTGTAAAAAAGCTATACAGTTGACTTGGTATTAACAAAGCATGTTTGTCTCCGTAACTGGAAGAATACCGTCCTTACCGAGGGGCATCTTTTTCCGTGTGGTGACGGAGTAAGAACACAATATGTCACCAGCCCATCTCATCCCCATGGGTGTGGTAAAAACTGACTAAAGGACTATCCGTGAATATAATATATTTACGAAGTAAAAAGAAGGAAAACTTGAAATTGAACCCTATACCAATCCGTCTGGCCAGTGTGGTTTTAGTAGGCCAAGTTTCCCTCCGTCACGGGAGGAGGCCCGTTCCTGCAGTGTGACATTAATAGGCTGTTTTGATGAAGCCAAAACTCAATCAATTGGTTGATAGAATAGAGCCGTTGAACTAAGGTTTTAAGATTGTTAATACTTACCAATATATGCTCTAACATCATAAGAAGTACCAATAGGAGCTCCATGGTATTGCTTAGCGGGTACCAGTTGTACACTAGGCGGTGCCAGCGGGGTCAGCTCCAAGTGAAAAGGATAGGCGTTTGATCCCAGACGTTTTATGAGGGCATCCTGGTAACAAAATATTACAGATTAGTTTAGATAGGTATAAAGAGCACTCGTAACAGTCGCGCATGTATGACTCGCTTAATTAATGTGGACGAGGCTTAATCTGTTTGCCAGGATCGTGACAAGTGGCGTTCTGTCGTCTCTGCCTACCGCGGACAGGATAAGGAGTGAGTTTATGTATGTAGTTTAGATATTGATGATGTTAAATTTATGGGTGAATGCTATGCAGTTTTCAACCTTGGTGAAAGACTTCAAAATTGTGCATCGTAGGTTGATTTTCAGTTGTAAAACTGTGCATGTAAGTGTGGTATTAGAAACATATTGAGTATATTGATAGAATACATAATTATATAATTTGCAAGTTTAAAATAAATACATAAATCCTATACCAATCCGTCTGGCCAGCGTGGTATTAGTAGGCCAACTATCCCACCGTCATGGGAGGATGCCCGTCCCTGCAGGGGGACATTAATGGGCTGTTATGATGATGATGATAAGCTTTAGCTACCTCATTCTACGCAAGGCAATCGAAAAGTTTCGATAACGTGGTCTCGGGTGGCCAACGTTCAAATTTTTATTTAAAGGCAGGTTTAAATAGTTTTCCAATTTTAAATATCTTTCTATAAAACCTCTATTTACCTCCTTTTTTTTTTAGAAAGACAACTCCCGCACTAGGGAAAAGCCAACCTTAATAAGAACATTTTTAACAAAGCCAACAGTCCTATTGAAAATAAACTACATAAAACAAAACCACAAACCAAATAATTACCTCGAAACCGACAGTAGCAGTTAATTAAAATAAATACTGACTCAATGATAAATAAAATATGGACGATATTCAATAATAAAGCTTTATTTATTTTCATTGCACAATAAATGGTTTATACCTACGTTCAATTGTACAGTCAACTACATAATACACACAATAAACATTTTAACGCTAAAACTTCCATAGGTAGGTATTATGACGAGTAGAAAAAATAGTCTTATCATTGGTATACAATAGTTGCAGCACTTTATTACAGTTACAAAATTGTTGTAAGATTATAGAGACGTCCAAAAAATGCTGCTTTAGAGTTTGTTACGCTGCTTCTTCTCTACTAGCGCCTTGGAAGCGGTGGTAAAGTTTGGAAAACTTTTAATATATAAACTTAGACTAAGTAGTATTAAACTGACGTCAATAAGCTGTTATTTTGTAACATTATGTTGAAAAATAAAGAAACTGAAACTGATTGGTAACGTCGAATAACACTGAACACCAATTTGCACAGAACCGCACAGGGAGGAAATATACCTAAAGAGGCCTCTGTTCAGCAGTGGACGGCTATTGGATGTCTGTTGGACGGCCAGATATGACATGACAGCTGATGACACCAAAACAACCTTGTAATATTGTATTGGATATGCTAATCAACTTTTCTAGTTGACTGTACTATGTAGTAGTGCTTCAAACCTGAAGTTCTTTTATTATTGATCGGTATTTGAAGTGTTAATAAGTAGATAATTTTATATCTATTATCATGATATGACGTACTTATATTAAAAGCGTGATCATCACGGTACATTTATAAAAGTGCTCATTCGGTAATGAAGACTTATTACTGAATAAGTTCTTTTGTTGTGTAACCATCTTACCAACGCTTTTGTTTTAAACCATTAGCGGCTCGTATTCTGAGATATCTCCGTGTGTCACCAACGTGACAATGACAATATGTCACCACTCCATCTCATCCCATGGGTGTCGTAAAAACCGAAAGATAATATTAACGGATAGTCCCTTAGACTATCCGTCAATATTATCTTTACGAAATAAAAAGAAGGATAACTTGAAATTAAATCCTATACCAATCCGTCTGGCCAGCGTGGTATTATTAGTAGGCCAAGTATCCCTCCGTCTGGCAGGAGGGCTGTCCCTACAGTGGGGGCATTAATGGGCTATTATGATGATTCTGAGATAGAGGAATAGTTAACCGAATTCCATTCAGAAAACTGGACAAATATGCGAGAGAAACTACTATGAGGCTGGACTCTTTTATATCCTTATCTCTCCTACTTCCTCCTCTCTCCTGCTAAACTATGCTGTGTCCGATAGGGTCCACAATTGATCTTTTCTAACTAAATTTGCTATCTTATTTTGTACATTGTGTAACGCAATAAAGAGTTTTAAAAATGTTTTGACATTGTCCTGTTTAGATATTACATACTACATATTTGTTATTCTTAGGGAACAACTTGGAGTAAACACTTTCAATCAAAACTGTTTTTTATCAGGGAAGAAATTACTTAGATAACGAATTTTCAAATTATCCAATTTAATTTACAATTTCTATCTTGTTTTACAACCAGTTAAAAACTCAAAAGATACCAAACAAACTTAAAACTTGTCAAAATTCATAATAATACCAGTTAAATTTTGACATCAAAACCAATTAAAATCAATTCTGTTCAAAGTAAAATTAATATTACCTAATATTCAAATTAATTTTGTCCAAAGTATTCAAATTAAACTTGCTTAAAACTTATTTAAACGAGATGATACGGTCTTGTTCGCTTTAAACAGTTTCCGACTTTCGCTTCTAAAGTGAAGGAACCTTCCCTAGACGATAATTTACTAGAGAAATATTACCTGTATAAATTGCATACCTGCCTTGTTAGGCCCATTAATCTCCCATTGCAGGTAGGAGCGTAGGCTAGTGATGTGGATTAAATCTCCACTATTATTAGGGATTAGAGTAGCAGAGTACTTGGAATAATATGATGACCCGCATGCTAGTTTTCATGTCACACACCAAAAGATATACCCCCTTACTCATAAAAGTCTCTTAAATTTTAGTCACCTTAAATTCCCACGGTTTTGTTTGGTATAAGGTTGGTTTTGCTAAATTTAAGAGGCGTTTATGAGTAAGGGGGTTAATGTTTATTTTTAATATCTGTAATGTATTTAATACCTAAATATGCAAAATAAATAAATATTCTATTCTATATGTTTTTCCTTCTCAGATATTATTATTTCTGCAAACACGTGAATTCCTTAGTAATAGAGGCATCATCATAACAGCCCTTTAAATACCACGCTGGCCAGACGGATTGGTTTAACCCTATACCTATTATAGAATTTCAAGTTTTCGTTCTTTTTATTTCATGAAGATAATATTCACGGATATTCCTTTAGTCGGTTTTTACGACACCCATGGGATGAGATGACATAATTGTATTCTTACTCCGTCACACACAATAGAGGCATACTCGATCGTTTTAATCATGAAGCACTACACAAAATAAATTGTTTTTTTTTTTTTCGATTTTTCATTTCGTTGTATTGTAAAGATGCTTATCAAAAATCCCTAAATCGTCTCTTGCGACATCCCACGGGAGAGGGTGGTGAAATTTTGTATATTAATAGTTAGTTACGACACAATAAAAGAAAACATGGTTAAAATGAAATACTTTTTCATTATTCATTTGTAAATATTTTCTCTTTACAAGCAGCAACTTCTATAGAAATGTTTAAACTTAAAACTGTCTATACAATACAATACAATTCATTTATTTGTCAAAAACACAGGTAATACATTATAATGTGAACTTAAGCAAAGTAATTTGCGCTATGTTGTCTGTAATAGAAATTGTTCGTTATGCATCACAAAATACATTGTTACCTCGCTTCCAACTATAGAAATTGTATTTTGTTTGTGACGCCTTTTGTAGTAATATTTGTACTTTATAAAGATAAGGTTCTTTTGAAAAAGTCTCAGGAAGTACACCTGGCTAAATAATGGCGGAGGGGGTATCAAACGGAACAATTAGACGATAAAAAGTAAATTACAAAGTATTCAACGTTGCAATTTACTTTTCTTTGTCTCAATTTACTTTTCGGTCATGTCGGCTGACGTAAATACTTGCATGACTGATTTAACAAGTGTTTGGACGAGATAACGACGAAGAACATAGATTAGCATATCATCATCATCATAACAGCCCATTTATGTCCTACTGCAGGGACGGGCCCTGGAGGAGGCCTGACGGAGGGATACTTGGCCTACTAATACCACGCTGGCCAGACGGATTGGTATAGGGTTTCGTTTTAAGTTTTTTCTTCTTTTAATTACGTAATGATAATATTCACGGATAGTCCCTTTTAAATCCCCGATTAAATCAAGTTTTCCGTCTTTTTTGTAAAGATATTATTGACGGATAGTCCCTTAGTCGGTTTTTACGACACTCATGGGATGAGATAGGGTGGTGACACACTGTGTTCTTACTACGTCACCACTCGGAGAATTAGCATATACATGTAAAGTAATATTTAAGCTCTTACTGTACATTGAAGTTCAATAAGTGAATAATATTACCGCAAACAAATCAGACAGCTAAACTTAAAAACATACATAATTGATAAATATTTTATATGAATAGTATATAAAAATATAACAATATAAATTACACATTTATTTTTAGATACTGTTCAGCAATATGAAAGTAAAAAAAAGACAAAGTTACTAATTTTTCATATTTATAGAACTGGACCCTGTACAATTTTGAAAATATTGGTTAAGTACTAGCTTTTGCCCGCGGCTACGCTCGCGTTAAATTCTGGGTAGTTCTGTTCCCCTTTCGTGCACACAGAAAAAAAGAAAAAAAAGTAGCCTTTGTTACTCTCCATCCCTTGAACTATCTCCACTTAAAAAATCACGTCAATTTATCGTTCCGTTTTGCCGTGAAACAAAGACAAACAGACACATTTTCCCATTTATAATATTAAAGTATGGATAGGTACGACTTTGTACAACAAGTTTCAAAGTACTCCCTTTGTCATTATTGAGACCTAAATTGCTACACAAACTAACACACAGACATCAGACAACGCACTGTATAGAAACAGTCCAAAATCCCTCTATTGATCTTCCATCAAAGATTTTCGAGATATTAAATTCTAGTATCCATCTTGCATTGTGTACAGGCATTGCTGTACTGAATGGAAACTTGCTGAATAACACCTGTTACTCTCCCAAGCCATTGAAAAGCGTTTAGCAAGACATTCGCAGAGGCAGGACTGCCATTATCAAATAGATTTATGACCTTACACTTTGTAAAAGACGGAGTTTGTGGAGCGGTGTATACGAGCAACGAGGAGTGAATAAAAATGGTGCTTAAAATGACAGTGCTCTTTTTTTGTTATATTCTTATTTTATTTTTGTTTAAGTTGTTAAGTAATACAAAGACAACAAAGAATACTTTGCCTATAAACCCCACAATGCCAATGGCCATGTAAATTAGATTAAGGTGTGGAGGTCGCGGTGACGTAACAGCACCACGCCTCCAACGAAAAGGGAGGATCCTCCGACCAGGCGAAGGTGATCGCGCCTGGCGGGCCAACTGCCCAACAGTTGTTCGTTGGACGTTGTATATATGCGGAATCGCTGTGCGAATGTTGATATCGCGATTCAGGATGTAGTGTAGGTGTTCGCTTGAGTTGTCGGTAGATGACGCTACACCACTCCCCCCGGAAGACCGGAGGTCGAACTTGCTGATGTGACTTCTTGTGGAGCTGATGCCAGAGTCCCAGTGAGTCGGAACTGAAATGCCGGTCCAGTGAGTCGGACTGCGGTGTCCACCTTCCCCATTTTCCCCAGTGAGTCGGGGTGTTTCCAGTGAGTCGGATGATGGGTGATGAGGTCGCAGGCTTCCCCAGGCTTGTCATGACGGCGAGCATATGGAGTAGTCCTGTTCAGACCGAAGGTGCTGGTTTCATCACGTCGGGGTCACCACTGTGGAGGTCGCGGTGACGTAACAGCACCACGCCTCCAACGAAAAGGGAGGATCCTCCGACCAGGCGAAGGTGATCGCGCCTGGCGGGCCAACTGCCCAACAGTTGTTCGTTGGACGTTGTATATATGCGGAATCGCTGTGCGAATGTTGATATCGCGATTCAGGATGTAGTGTAGGTGTTCGCTTGAGTTGTCGGTAGATGACGCTACACCGTTCGTTTTGAGGATATTTTTCCTATTATTAATTATGAAATGATAATAAGCATGTTGAGTCGCCTGTAGTACGTGATAATGACGTTTGGTACTGTTAGGCCGTCAAAACGGAGATAAAGTCCATACCGAGGTCACCAAAAGAAAATTTCAAAAACAAGACATTGAGTGTGAGAAGCTATATAGACACTAACTTTCTGGTTAAAGGACACACAATGCACAAAGCCTTAAACCAATCCGTCTGATGGCGTCGAAAACTAAAAGCTAGTAGAACAGAAAAGTTCTGGAATGGCGACCGTGGACCTAAACATAGGGAGTGCAAACCTCTCACGTGATACTAGGATTCAAATAAAATTAACACACCTTATTTCATAAAAAAAAACAAATAGTTTTCGCTCGAAATCTAGTTTCAGAACGTCGTAGTAGCGAAGTAGAACATACGTAATTACTAAACTAATTTTAGCTTCAGCGCTTGAACACAAACTGTGATCAATTAACAAGTAGGAGTTAGTAAAGTTAGGAGAGGTCGAGGAACTACCACAGCCCTAGCTGATGTTGTTGGAAACCTTTTGGAGGGACGGGATCGGGGAGAGGGGTCAATTTTGATAATGTTAGATTACTCACGAGCTTTTGACTGTGTAAACGGTGACCTCCTACTTTCCAAGCTCGTTTACTATGGCTTCGAAGCAGATACGGTGAAATGGTTCCAAAGCTATTTTGCTAACAGATCACAGCAAGTCGTCATTAATAAAAAAGATGGATCAGTTAAATATTCAGCAATGCAAAACATCCCAAGAGGATGTCCTCAGGGTTCCCTGTTGTCTTCATTGCTTTTCATAATATACACAGCTGATATGATGAAATGCTTCCATCACTGCAAGGCCCATTGCTATGCAGACGACACACAAATCTATCATTGCTTTGATCCTAGAACCACCTCCTCAGCCGTTCAAAATATAAATGATGACCTTCAAAGAGTGGCGGAATGGTCCCAGAGAAATGGTTTAATATTAAACCCAAATAAATCGAAATTCATGATAGTGGGCAGTAAAAGTCAGATAAAGGAAGTGAGTTCTTTTAACCCTGTGATTAGAATTGTGGGAAGGGATGTGGAAAGAGTGGAGAGTGCCTGTAATCTTGGTGTTGTCATGGATCCTGAACTCCATTTTGAAAACCATATCAATAGCTTAACCCATTTATTACCACTGTGCCAATTTGGGAACACTTATTAAATGAGGGTACATTTAAAAACTTTTGACAAAAATCGTCATATTGTAATATTAAGTAGATGTTAACAGTGTGTTACAAACGTTATAGTTGCAAATTACAAGAAGTCTTCGAAATATTACTATTTTTAAAGCTGTTAAATTTAATCATTCGGAGAACCGTTCAGGTAAGTTAATTTTTGGTGTTATTGTGTATTGTAGACCGAGAAAATTGAAAGTGTTATTATTATTTTCATGAAATAAGTACATAACCAACAATTCCATGCTATTTTATCGCAGCTTTTCACTCTTTATATAAAAATATAGGGATGCAAACATTAGTGTACCAATTCGGGAACACTGGCTGCAAGTAGGTATAATAAAAAATACTTTTCTTTCAGATTGAATATGGATCGTAGACATTATTATAGTGAATCTAATAACTATAAGGGTTTACAAGAAGCAGTAAACAGTATATTAGATGATAGTGATGATGACTTGGAATATGATTTGGCCATCATACCACCAGATCCCAGTGTTCTCACTGATGAAGAAGAAGGTGATGATGACGTGCCACCAACTACTCTACCGAATGACGTTCCAGGACATATAGAAGTATTTATTCATAATGTAGGTGTGCTTTCTGACAATGAAGATAGCAGCGATGACGAGCCATTATCTGCCAAAAGAGCTCGACTTTCCGTTCAGCCCGCCCAAGGAGATCAGTCTTTTGTACCTGATCGTCGTCAGTCAGTCAATATTCCACTATGGCGAAAATGTTCTCCTAGCTACTCTGCCAACTATGATGAAACTGATGAGGTATCGGTGTGTAAGAATCGTATGAAGGAAGAATTAAAAGATTTTACACCAACACAAATATTTGAGAAGCTATTCAACGATGAAATTTATGAAATGATTGCAGAGTTTAGTAACTTGTATGCTGCTCAAAATAATCGACATAATTTTGTTGTAACTATAGAGGAGCTGAAAACCTTCTTCGGAATACTTATCCTGTCAGGATACCATAAACTACCACGTGAACATATGTGTTGGTCGTTAGACGAAGACATTGGGATAACAGCTGTTTCAAAAGCAATGTCTAGAAACAGATTCAGAGAGATAAAACGCAATATTCATTTTGTAGATAACAATGAAGCAACAAGTACAAGTGACAAAATGTTCAAAGTCAGAAAACTTGGTGATATGTTGATGAAGACATTCAATCAGTCGGGTATTTTCCATGAAAATTTATCTATCGATGAGTCAATGATCAAATATTATGGTCGTCACACAGCAAAACAATTTATTCGTGGGAAACCCGTACGGTTTGGGTACAAGAATTGGGTTGCAGCGAGCTCTAGTGGATACTGCTATAGTTTTGACGTATATTGCGGAAAAAGTACAACATCTAGCAAAGAGCCGTTGGGTTCTAGAGTTGTTAAAAATCTACTCAATAAATTAGTGACAAACCCTGCAAACCACAAAGTCTTTTTCGACAATTTTTTCACTAGTTGCGACTTGCTTTGCGACTTACGTCAATTAGGCTATCGTGCTACAGGGACAGTACGCGAAAATCGTACCAAAAAATGTCCTTTACCAACCCAAAAGGAGATGATGAAGAAAGCACGAGCTGAATTTGATTACAGGTTTGATAAGAATAATGAAATTCTTTTGGTTCGCTGGAAAGATAACAGTATTTGTACAATGGCGACCAACCACGACTCATACGAGCCTGTAGGATCGGCAAAAAGATGGTGCTCAGAAAAAAAAGAAAAGGCTGATGTCAACATTCCTCATTTGTTCCAAAATTATAACAAAGGCATGGGCGGAGTTGATGAACTCGATCAATCCATTTCTTTATATAGAATTGGCATACACGGTAAGAAATGGTGGTGGGTATTGTTTACATACATGGTTGACATGGCGATTTCTAATGCGTGGCGTTTGCAAGTGCTTTGTAAAGAAGAACCAATGGACCAATTACTGTTTCGCCGAAGTATCGCCAGATTCTACTTAAAATCATCGCCTCAAAGAAGTGTGGCTCGCCCTTTGTCATCAAATGTTGAAGGGCTTAGGTTAGACGGCAAGGAACATGTTCCAGAAAAGCTGCCAAACCGTGTAAGATGTACTGTATGCCATCTTAGAGGCCGTTGGGGTTGCAGGAAATGTAAAAAAACACTTTGTATTGAGAAACCATGTTTTAGTAATTACCATACTTAACAGGCCACTGTACCAATTTGGGAACACCCCTATAAAAGCCTTAAAAAACAATATTTTTGATTTTTTTTATTTTTGATTTATTTGTGTTTATGCTAATTCTTAAATATTACATTGATTTAAAAAAAATGTTCATTTGTTTTCATTTGGCCGCAAATGGGTTAATAAGGACCTGTTTCTATAGGCTGAAGACTTTATATCGTATAAGGGAGTTTTTAACAGTCCCAATTAGGAAGCTGCTGGTGGATAGTCTGGTATTATCACGTTTTAATCACGGTGATAGTGTGTACGGCCCATGTCTGTTGTCAAGAACTGATCAAAGGATTCAACGTGTACAAAATGCTTGTGCACGTTATTGTTTCAATATACCACGGCGCGAACATGTGACCCCATACTTGAATGATAACAACGTACTTAAAATGGCAGCCAGAAGGAGCGCACACTTAGCAGTCTTTCTGTTTGGGATGATAAAAACAGGTAAACCAACTCATCTGTATGATAAATTAATCTGGAGACACAACCCACGATCGGTGACAGAACCACTATCTATACCACAACACAGAACCGTGGCGTTCAGAGGTTGTTTCAAATACGCCGCAACTCGGTGTTGGAACAACATCCCTCCTCCAATAAGAAACCTAAAAGCAAAGACAAGTTTTAGAGCACAAATAAACAAAATCTTACTCAACAAACAAAAAGCTATTGGGAATCTAATTCTACCAAAGATGAATAGGATGTGGCCCTTAGAATGAAACTGTAATATGACACAAGACACATACCTTTTTATGATGTCGTTTTCGTTTCAAAACATTGCTCGTCGATAGTTTACTGATACTTCCATGTTAGCATCTTTGATTGTCACGATTGGGATCACTTTACTTTTAGGAACACTTTTGATTAGCATTTATTTTATTTTATTTATTCTTTTTGATTAGCATTTATTTTTTTTTTTTCATTTTACATACGCATCACACTACACCACAATACTATACAACACACACAACAATACAGGATGTATACCGTATTCATCCTTACTTGATTTATTTAGTAAACAAACACCACATTTTGCAAATTCACTAGTTTTTACATCAATTGCACACTTTGATATGGATGAAAATTTCTGGAAAGTAGCATTATATGTTTATGCAATAGAAAACACGTAAATTACTTTGATTTCACCACTATCTTTTTTATATTTTAAATAAATGTATTTTTTTCCAACGGCAAATTTCACAGATAAAAATTAATTTCATTATTTGACATTTGTACATTCTAGAAATTTCATAGATTCGTAGGGATGTGTAACAAAAGTGAATGAACGATTGGCATACGAATAAAAGGAGGTTGTTTAAATAAATCCTACTAATATTATAAATGCGAAATTTTTGCTACTTGTTGTTTGTTGTTACTCTTTCAGGCAAAAACTACTGAATGAATTATCCACTGCGAATTAAATCTCATTGAACTAATATGGGCACAATTAAAATCGCATGTGGGAAAAAATAATACAACATTTAAAATGGCTGAAATAAAAGAATTACTTATAGAAGGATTAAGTAAAATTGTCCGTACGGTGTCCAGCATGTCAATTCTCGTACCTTATAATCGTTAAAAATTCAGTTAAGTTAATTTTTGGTTGTCAAATTGTCTTGTTTTTGCTATTGCAATTGTAATCTTTTGCGGTCGTGTTAAAGTTTTATTTAGAATGTGACAATTTGACAACTAAAAGTTAACTTAACCGAATTTTGGTACGAGAATTGACATGCTGGTCAAAATTCATTAACCATGGTCATAAAAGATGAAGATAAAATGTTAAGACTAGATGGCATATTAGATACGGTCTCAGACGCACCGACCCAGAATTTTGTAATACATGTTCCGATTCCTGCACAGATGTGGCTTTATCATGATTTTTGTTTATATTCTTTATTTTTGTTTTATTTTTGTAATTGTCTATATTCTTACTGTACCCTTAAACTAAGAATAAATGTATTTACTTTCTCTTTTACAGATGCTTATACCTAAAATAATTTGTAAAACTAATAAATAAAAAATTTGTTTAATACTTTTAGTATTATTTACGACTTCACATTCCTATTGCGTAATTAGAATATTATGTAATTATATACCTACACTGTATAATGTATGTAGCTAAAAAAATTGCCATAAACCGTTCAGTACTAAAAGAACTTTAACTGAAGATTTCATTCATTCACATCAGTTACACATCTCTAGCTATCAGTACTCTTTAGTCTGCGGTTGACACGACGCCATATATGTTTACCATTTAGAGCAAGTCTGTTTAAATAGACAGTATGTATTACATCGTCCTTCTTTTATTTTAATTTAGAAATAAACAAATTAAATCAACTCCAGGAAACTCAATGTTATGAAATCTATTACATCATAGCATAGCGCCATTTTGAAACTGATCGATAGCTTTGTTTATGCTTTGTGCTGTACTGATTCGTTTGAACCTTTGTTTGCTCCCACGCATTGGCCAATTAGCGAGCTTGAACGACTTTGCTCTTGCGTCTCGTAACTGGCGCCAAATTTTAAAGTATGGGTTAAATAAGATTATGTGTGGGTTGAGTTTTGTTTCACTGTGGTTTTCTAATAACTCTGATCTATTGTGTGACTGGTTTTCTGTTTTATTTTAAGTTTTGTGTTTTTCAAATTTATTGTTTGTTTGTTTTATTGTTATTGTCTACTCCCATTTATATTGTTCCGCTCGACGTCCGTGACGTCACTAAAGGGGCCAGTCAGAATAACAGCGCTGTAAGCTACCGCATTAGCTGCAGCATGATGCTGAGACTGGTCCTAGTTTTTGAACCTCACGTGACTTATGCACCTACTGTTAACTTCGTATGTCTAAATGTTGTATAGTTATAAGACATGTAAGGAACAAAAATAAAACTTATTTTATTTATTTTATTTTAAGTATGGAGATCCATCAAAAGATGTCACTATATGGAAAATGGAAATCTGCAAACAACTAATAAACTATTTTACCATAAAACCGAGAAAGGTACACTAGTCAATCTTTTATTTAATTTTCTTTACGGTAAAATGGTAGCTACGAAATGGCTTTAAGTTTTCGCTACCCCTTAGCCTGCCTGACTGGTGGCTGCAGATGCAGTGGTTGATCCCTGAACACGGTATGTAAGGACGTTCCATGCACAGGGCTTTTTGATTGAGAGTATGATGGTCGCTAACCAGGCTATTGTGCTAAAAAATGGCTTCTAGACATTTTGTCGTACTTACGCGTATAGAAGGAGAAGGAAATTGTATTCAATATTCATAGTGACAGGTTTGCCAGTGTAACTTGAAACGTGAAACAAAATATTAAAGCAAATGGTTTGTCGCGTTAATCTCCCATATGTATATAAGATTTGCCGAATCTTTAAATCCGTGACAGTATCGAAATACCCGTTCACTTAAAGCACAACAAGTTAATACAAGTGTTCGGGGAGTAATCATTGTGAAAAGGTACGTAACTCTTAAGAGAACTCCCCGTGATACTTTTATGAGACTAGCTGACCCGTGCCCACTTCGTTGGACGGCGAAAAATACGTGTCCGTTTTTTAAACATATTTAATTACTGCTCCACTCCTATTAGTCATAGCGTGATACTATATAACCTATGACACTCCCTGATAAATAGACTATTCAACACTAAAATAATTTTTAAAATCGGTTTAGTAGATCCAGAGATTACCCACTACAACGTCACAATCACACAAACTTTACCTCTTTATAATATTAGTATAGATTATCTTCTATACTTATCTGTTTAGTGGTCGTTGTAATAAACTTATTTGAATTACATTTGAAGGCAATCCTTTGTTGTGGTTGAAGTGTAAAACACATTTACGATATTCCATTCTCTGACTCTAGTTTGCGAGAGTTAACGGCGCGTATGTTTGCGCGCTGAATTCAGTTAAAAGTATGTTGACTAGGTAATTCAAATATGTGTGTATTTAGTTCTAAACATTTCAGATTTGAGACTGGTAAAGTGTCTTTGACGAATGTTATACCTGCTTTATTTATTAGATTTGAAGTTTTATTGTTGTTTATTTATTTGCAAATTACTTTGAAGGGGAAAAATAACAATTTCTACTTAAAAATAATATAATAATAATAATTTTCATGGAACTTCATCTAGTCCCAAACAAAGCAGAACTTGTACGAGGGACTACTATTTACGGCATATACTTAATACCTACTTATTTCTGTAAATACACCATTGCTTATACAAGACAAGAAAACACCCAGATCAACGGAAACATTTATGTTACTACAAACAAAAGTTAATACTGAGCGGGAACCAAACCCGAAACCTCCAGAGACATACAAAGCATGGACTATAATTATCTGAAACTATACTTGAATGAACGAACAAAAAAATATCTTCCAATCTTCAAATAAAAACGAATCCTTTTACTTGTACGATAAAAGAGCTACATTACCCGTCACTTGATTATCCTTGCCACCCTCAAATTTCATAACGCTTTTAGGTCGAAATATTTGGCTAAATATAATAACGTAATCAGACCTTTCTATTTTTAGATATGGCAACATTAAAGTCGGGGAATTTCGGGTCAATTATCTTGGTCTTTTATACTTAATTTTATACCTTTACGTGTTCTATCTAGATTGGTTTTTGTAGAAAATATTAACCGGTTTAAAATAAATCTGAAATAAATAAATGCGATAGGGGTAAAATATAAGCGAAGCGTACGATAAGACTAAAATTCCGATGGCTAGGACGGGAGAACTTTATTCTCCCTTATTGATAACACCTGATGCAAAACATATAATTAAAAATGCCTAAAACCTATTCACTGAAATAAGGTCAACGCAGCTTGTATCAACGTTGTCGGTCGAGCCAATCAGTCAGTGGTCACTGTATTGGTAACGCACATGCACCGTGCGGTTTTCATTCTTTGCTAGTTATCATGTCATGATGCACGAGTCGTATGTCTATAAAATATACAAAATTCTCAAATTCAATGTACTTTATACATGATTTGTATAGAATCCGTAGTTTCATCATAACAGCCCATTAATGTGCCACTGCAGGGACGAGTCTGGATCTTGAGTACTGGATGGATATTTGGCCTACTAATAGCACGCTGGCCATAAGGATTGGTATACTTAGGGTTTAATTTCAAGTTTTCATTCTTTTTAATTCATTAAGATAATATTCACGGATAGTCCCTTAGTCGGTTTTTACGACACCCATGGGATGAGATAGGGTGGTGACATATTGTATTCTTACTCCGTCAGCACGTCAATTGGCTTACATGATGATGAAGATATTATAATCTTACCTGTAAAGGAGTGTTTGGTTCCTTGTCATGATTGCAGTGTAGCGGCCATATTTGTGCGAGACTCATGATGGCTTCATTGCAGAACTTGAGCCCCATCACTTCTTCGTCTTCGCGTCCATATCTGTTGACAACATATTACATTAATTTCTTCAGTAATAATATCATAACACAACAGACCATTAATATCCCACTACAGGGACGGGCCTCCTTCTCTAACGGTATAACGATACTTGGACTACTAATACCACGCTGGCCAGATGGATTGGTACTGGCTTTTATTTCAAGTTTTCCTTCTTTTTATTTCGTAAAGATAATATTCACGGAAAGTCCCTTAGTCGGTTTTTACGACATCCATAGGATGAGATGGGGCGCTGACATATTGTATTCTTATTCCGTCACCACATGTGTGCATCATAATTAGTTATTAAATAACCTACAAATAAATATCTCTTAAAAAGTCACTGCATATTGGCTTCGATCCGTTGTCTGATTTTCAAAGAACTGGGTCTCCAATAGACTCGATTATTATGGAAAAGAAAAACATGACAATATCTTCACACTTTCACACAACGCCATCTAGTCCCAAGCTAAGGAGAGCTTGTACTATGGGTATTAGACAATGGATACTTAAACATACTTTTACAATACTTAGTAAACACCCAGATTAATTTAAACAATTAAGTTAATACACTCATACACGCAATGAACGGGAATCAAACACGAGACCTATGCATAGAAGCCATTTTCTATATCCATTGGAACAGAGGTCGTAAGGATAGGGTATTTGCCATAGAAATAGAGTACCCAGCCAAAGTCATAACGAACATAAACCACGGTTGTGTGTAGCTGCATTGCGTTACGTATTTATGTCTGTCGCAGTCATAAAGGTATTCCTGGCACACTAAATACAACATGAAATGTCATGTACTCAAATTAGGTAACATCAGTAAATTTTAATTACTAAACTAACGCTTTGAATATTTTACTCCTACTGATATTTTAAATGCGAAAGTTTGTGAGGATGGATGGATGGAATGGCTGTTTGTTACTCTTTCACGCAAAAACTACTTAACGTATTTTGATGAAATTTGGTATATACTCGTAAGTAGTTTAGGATGTAGAATAACATATAGGATACCTATACAACGCGGATTAAGGGTCAATTCATACTACAGCAGAGTCGAAGCGCATCGAAGCGTCAATCCAAAACTGAACATATCAAATTCAACCTTAACTCCACAGTATAACGCATACATTATTTTTGAGATTGCGCGCACCAATCAGCGTTTGTCAAGCGCAGACGCGACTTTTTTAAATCTCAGAAGTAATGTGTGTGTTACACTGTGGAGTTAAGGTTGAATTTGATATGTTCAGTTTTGGCTTGACGCTTCGATGCGCTTCGACTCTGCTGTAGTATGATTTGACCCTAAAAGTCTAATAAATCCGATTAATAGAAATTTGGCATTATGTAATGTGTACGAATAACTTAGCATAAAACAAACAAATCTGTCTAGCCAGCATGGTAGAGTAAAAATATTCTTCTATAAATGGCAGTCTGTAACCTTATTCCCGCATGGGCAATGAATCTCATTGCATGATATGTATAAATTAATTATTGTCTAAGTTATATATCAAAACAAGTAATAAAATGATTTCTACAAGCAAATACGTCTACGAAATAATCGAATCAGTAAGGTAAACATCGAAGTATATTCTTTGCAAAAAAAACCCTATAAGATTGAATTATGAAACATCAAAAAACGTAGGAAGTGAAAATCTAAACATAATAAAATTACCTTTTAGACGATGAAAAGCGTTTGCCGACAACTAAATTAATATAAATGGAGATAAAATCGACCTTAATTAGATAGCCTGTGTAAAGGTAAAACTGTCGGAATTTTATTCCAATAAAAACTGTTTTATCAGAAGACCTTTTCACGATTACGCTAACAAATGAATACTTAAATATTGAGAAAATAGTAAAGAAGACCAAAGAATACTTGGTATTCGATATAGTAGAATGAAATGGCGAAGGACAGGACATGTAATTGACAAAATAAGGGACTATTAAAGAAAAATAAATATTCCTCACACATTCACACAACGCCATCTAGTCCCAAACTAAGCAAAGCTTGCTCACAAAGATTTACATTGAGCGGGGATAGAGCCCGAGACCTCTGCGTAGTAGTCATTTACCACTACGACAACCACTACGCCATAGAGGTCGTCAAATGGTTTTAATTAATGACTGATTAAGTGTACTAAAATCTCATCACTTGGGCCACGGTCCCAAGTTGCCTCTGACTCATTTATGCCCGATTTACACATCGACAAGTACAGTGGCGAGTTAAGTAGTATTTTAAAATTAAGTTGATTTAAATAGATCTCCATCCTATATTTTGGCAAGTTAAGTACGAATTAGCCCCCTCTCTCGCGTCTCGCCAACTTAACTTGCCAAAAAATAGGATGGAGATCTATTTAAATCAACTTAATCAGCAACTTACTACTTAACTCGCTACTGTACTTGTCGATGTGTAAATCGGGCATTAGGGTGAAGAGCAGTGAAAGGAAGGTACTACTAGGTACGTTTTCCGTGCACGTTGCTCTATAGAGGAAGGATATTTCCCAGCTTCACGGTTTTCAGGGTTCTATACGCTGATGAGTACTTGCGGCCAGGCACAAACGGGGCACCTACTACAGCCATTGGTGGCCAGCGACAGCCACTTAACACACTTTTCATATATTTTGTATAGACGCACCGCAGACGTGTAGCCGGTGGCGGCCACTCGCTACAAATACAAAATATATAAAGAAAGTGTGTTAAGTAGCCATTGCTGGCCACCAGTGGCTGTGGTTGGTGGCCCGTTAAGGACGCTTCGGATAATGCTTCGCTTCTTTTGGCCCTTCAAGAACGACTTGTCTTACTAATCCATAGTAATATTATAAACGGCAAAGTGTGTCGGTTTGTCTTTCTTTCACGGCAAAATGGAGCGACGAATAGACGTGATTTTTTAAGTGGAGATAGTTGAAGGGATGGAGAGTAACATAGGCTACTTATTTTTTCTTCTGTGTCCCGGAAAGCGGAACAGTGCTACCCCGAATTTAACGCGAGCGAAGCCGCGGGCAAAAGCTAGTAAAATTATTAGTAAGGTAAACAAAACACTATTACATGGTTCAATAAATAAATTCAAAGGAAATATTGGAAAAAAATCTAGAATTCAAATATACAAAATCAAAACATTTTTATATTTTCATTCTTCCAATTTAAAACAAAACATTTCCAGCAATAGTAATTTGCGTGATTTAATTAAAACGTCACTAACAACGAGGCTATTTCACTGAAACATTTGTGTTAGTTAAAACTGTTATTATATTTAGGCTAATTATTTATACCTTTATTCATAACACGACTTCGGTTATAGCTCGTATACTAATCTATACTAATATTATAAAGAGGTAAAGTTTGTGTGTTTGTGACGTTGTAGGGGGTAATCTCTGGATCTACTGAACTGATGTTAAAAATTCTTTCTGTGTTAAATAGTCCATTTATCGGGGAGTGTTATAGGCTATATAGTATCACGCTATGACTAATAGGAGTGAAGCAGTAATGAAATATGTTTAAAAAAGTGACGCGTTTTTTTGCCGCCTAACGAAGTGGGCACGGGTCGGCTAGTACAGTATACAAGAGACAACTTTGACATTATATTTAGGTCAAAAGTAGTTCACAAATAATAATAAATCACTTTTATATTGTATGATAAAACTGAGGATAAAACCCTCCTCATTTTCAGCTCATTTAAATAAATCACTCTTCATTGACAGCTTTATAAATCCCTCAGGACTCAGACGTTATAACTATACCACGTTTGCCATGAGTTGATTTGAAACCTGCTTACCAATTTTGGTCTGTTTTTAACTAAAGCAAAAAATGTCCGTTTGCAGGACAGAAATTTGTGGATGGCACATACAATTATCAGGCTTCAAAACCCGCAACTTCGAGAAAAACAGACCAAACCATCCACGACATCAATGCGTTGTTAAGTATATCTCCAAATTTTGATAGCCTACAACCACTTTACTTCAATAAACTAACTCGTCACTGAGTCTTGTCAAATGTTTACATTATCGTTTATCGAATTAGGTTCGGTACTCTGATTAGTAGAACAAATGGTGCGGACTGCGAACCATTCACAAGACTAAACACATTACGAGAAACTGTATAATGAATAGTAATATTAACAAACTAAACACTGAGATAGGGTAATCTTGAACCCTCCATATTATAATTCATCATAACAGCCCATTTATGTCCCATGGCAGGGACAGGCCTCCTCCCGCGTCAGAGGAATACTTCGCCTACTAATACCACCCTGGCCAGACGGATTGGTATAGGGTTTAATTTCTTCTTAGTCGGTTTTTACGACACCCATGGGATGACATATTGTATTCTTACTCCGTCACCACACGGAGGAATTCCCTTCATTGTTTGTTTATTAAACAAGCTGAAAAAAAATTCAGCGATGTCCATGATGAATAAAAGTGATCAAAGCCCATATTTCAGTGCTTTCTACTCTTGTTTAATTACGTACCGTAGGAAAAACTTTGGGCACACCCTGTTTTGCTCAACACCGTTGTTGTTGTTTTCTGGCATATTTTCATTCTCAATAACTCAAACGTCTGGTATAAATAGAACAGTAATCGTTTGTCGGTGTTTGTTGATATTATACAATACCCTACTTCTGAAATTCACTTTCGTAACTTTTATAAGATAACAATGAAAACATTGTAAGCGATTTGTGTTATTTAGAATTTCTTATCGAAAAGGTAGAATATTAAACGTTGTAGAGACGATCCGGCTTTACTTGGTTTTTGCTGTAAACATAGGTTTATAGCAAAAACCAAGTATATGGATTATTTTTAAAGTTTTATTAGAAATTGGATATCTGTTTTTGATTAAGAAGATCACAGATTTTGCATATTGAGGTCTGTATAAGTTTTATTGTTTCCAAGAACATGTTCGTTCAAAAGTCGATACGACAGAGCGATTCGACGAGTAAGTTTAACGGTATTTCAGAGGAGGAAAATTTAGAACTATTCTTAATTAACATCCTTATTATAAGGACAGCTTTTCCTATTGTTGAATAAATTTTAAGAGACATTCAAACTTTGAACCCCTATTCAGCTAGCTTTCGGATAAAAATGAAAGTAACAATTAGAAAATGACAGTAGTCTTTAAGCGTCAAACTTTTTTTATAAGCGGGATTCGGAAATTGAAGAGACTTGTCGCATATCATTTAGCTTTTACGTACGTTGACGGTAGACAGACAAAATACTCATCATTTTAAAGGCGGGCCCACCGCGGTGCACGGAGAGTTCTCGCACGTGTATTAAGCTTCGCTTTGGAAGAAAATGTATGTGGTTGTGTCCACTGCAAGCCACGGAGAGGCTACGCATGAATTTACGTCATTAATACATGCGAGGCTTGCTCGAATAGGCGGTTACATAGCTCAACGCTGTCGACGTGGGTCTACGTTTCCACTGGAGTACACGAATATGACCGTCGACTATGTACAGCTCACTTATCGCAGCGCAGTTTTGCCCGTGGATTGCAGTGGCACGTGCGAAGTCTCTCCGTGCGCCGTGCCACGCTATACATAGTCGTGGGTCATATACACGCAGCTAAAATGTGCAGCGTGCCCGTGCACAGCATTCGCCGCGGTGGGCCCGCGCCTTAATGTTACGTAATATGACTAGACTATACCAAAATAAACTTAATAGATCTAACAAATATAATTTTAATGAGGTTCCTAAAAGCAATAAGTATAATCGGATTAAAATTGATATTTTGACTTTCAATAAATATAGGTATTCGTATAAAGTATACTTTATCAATATCTTTGATATCACCTTAATTCAAAAGGAAGATTTCCCTGGAAGCGGAACACAAAAGCTCAATTTCCTTAAAAGGTGCTTCCTTGTGATATCGAAGATTAAAATATCGATACCTCTCCTAACTGCTATCGAATAATTTAGACATAATTTCTAAGTATGAGAATTTTGAATTGCTATTTTTTAGGTTATTTGGGGGAAGATGCGACAAAATTCCCAGTTTTCCCCAATTGGGGAAAAGTATTCGGGGGAAACTGGGAATAGACCGTTAATATACCTACACTTAAGTATAATATTAATATATTTTGTTAACGATAACGCGTCATAAGACGAAGAAAAAAAAGGGTGTTAAACGAATATCTTCATCACCCCTGCAGAAGTGCAGACGGTGAAATTATTTTAGCAAAATGGATTTCATATCAGTCCAATTATAGAGTCGTGGATAAAGTTGAGTTGATTAGTTCAGAAAACAATTAACCATACGAGGAGGTAACTCCGTCGCAAATATCGCCGCTTCCCGCTAGAGTGTGCAGCGAAACCACAGCCACACGGTTTTACGGCAAAGACAAAAGCTCGACTTTGCAAACCACAAAATGGCCAATTTTACTTTGCAACTTGGATCTGCACCTGTACAAAACTGTTTATGTATTCTTCATAAACTAGATGTTGTTTATGAAAAATGTATGTTGAAACAGTTGGTGACGGAGTAAGAATACAATTTGTCACCACCCCATCTCAACCCATAGGTGTCGTAAAAATCGACTAAGGGACTATCCGTTAATATTATCTTTACGTAATAAAAAGAAGGAAAACTCGGTATTAAACCCTATACCAATCTGTTTACCCAGCGTGGTATTAGTAGGCCAAGTATCCCTCCGTCACGGGAGGAGGCCCTGCAGTGGAACATTAATGGGCTGTTAATTTTACAAAATAGGTTTTAAAAATCTAGGTTACACTGATTTTCAAATAGCAGTGACTGCGCTTTGCACGGTATTCACATTTAATATTCAGAAAAGTGTAGAGGAATAATTAGTTGTAATAAGTACTTACTATGAATACAAAGTATTTAAGCAATGAATTACTTTCGTTTTAACTTTACTTACTATTAAAGCAGAAACTCAAACTTTAGTTTGAGTAAGAGAATATTTGAATATCCAAATCCGCAGCACTCGAGACCACAGTTTCATTGCTAGTTAAATTCCCTTTACACAAATTATTTAGCAGTTTGTATTAAATTTTCTCCTCCTTACTGTTTAATGTTGGTGTTTAAACTGCACCCAAGGGAGTGATATTCGAAAGATTGGCTTAACTAGTTTGTAACCAAGAGAATAAATATCACTACATAGTTAATATAAAATCGTCGTTTGTTTGTCCCTATGTATGCTTTCATCTTTAAAACTACGCAACGGATATTCAAGCTGTCTTTTTCTCTATTTCCAGCTATGTATTCCATATGGTGGTGGGGTGAGCTTTCCTTATATATATTTTTAAAAAAAGTATTTAAGTACGTTTATCCGTTGCCTAGTACCTACCCGTAGTACAAGATTTGCTTAGTTTGGGATTAGATGGCGTTGTGTGAATGTGTAAGGAATAATTCAGGCCACCAGAACCAGAGCGGCCCAGACCACAATTTGTGATTTTTTTAGTTAGGCACGGAAATGCCCCCTTAAAACCCCTAAGTTTATAGTCAAAATGATTTTAAGTTAATTTTAAAATAAAACCATAAATGGCGTTATAAAAATGAGTTTTGCCATTTCGAATTTTAAAGTAATAGGAAAAGAGCACAGTGACCCAGATCACTTGGGTCACTATGGTTTTCGGCGCCATTTTGGCTCATGTGACATGAGTTACTCTGGTTTTGATACTTATGTATTTACGGGTAGAGATTATTATTTTTGTACTTTTTATTAACTGAATAGGGTTTTTTAGAAATAAGTGTGTATTAATTTGTTATTATTTTATGTAAGCGTGCGAGAAGTTTGCAGTACTGCAATAAGTTTATAGGGAAGAATATCAATTTATTAGTCAAATTTTTTTGTTTTTTGGCGGCAACTAATTCATACTTATAAATTTATAGTATTTTGTTTAGAATAGATCTAACTGGAGTTACATTGAGTGTAATTAAGAATGAATCCACTGACTACATTGAAGTTGACTTAAATGGCAAGTTTATCTTTCTAGATTTCCGTAGTAAAACAATGTAAGTATAAAGTTTTTCGCGGGTCTTGGATAGTTAATTTGAAAAAACGTTTTTAAATGTAGGGGCGTTACAGACGGGTAAGAAGTTTACTATAATATATGATCTTAAGATTATAAATTATATATTAGGCCATCACAGACTACAAAGATATGACATACTTATCACTACAAAGTAATTATTACATACTTGTAATAATTACTTTGTAGTTTTCCCTCATCAAATTCCTGTAACTAAGCTTTTCTTTTTATCCGACTCCAAATGAGGAGGAGGTTCTCAGTCCGTCTGTATTTTTTTCATGTTTAGAACTTCATAACTCAGGCAATTATAAACCGATAAGAGAGAAAGAAAGAGAAAGAGTTTTCATTCTGATTAGTAATTTAGTTCTTGGTATTACTATGTAATACCACCTACTAAATTACTAAAAACACCATACCATTATAATTAAGTTTCTAGCTTAAGTCGGTTTTTTAACTGGAAATTAATAATAAAAAAAACCGTGTGGTGACGGATTAAGAATACAATATGTTACCACCCCATCTCATCCCATGGATGTCGTAAAAAGCGACTAAGAGACTTTCCGTGAATATTATCTTTACGAAATAAAAAGAATGAAAACTTAAAATTAACGGCAAGTGGATTGATGGAATAGGGTATATTATCCGTCTGGCCAGCGCCAGCAGCTTGCAAACTTTCATGTTCATGCTAACAAAGTATAAGAGGGAATCAAACCAAAGTTTTAAATGTTTTGTTATTATTCACAATTGCTTTATTTAATACGAGACAAATGTAAACATATCCGTGTGGTGACGGAGTAAGAATACAATATGTCACCACCCCATCTCATCCCATGGGTGTCGTAAAAACCGACTAAGGGAATAACCGTAACTACTATCTTTACGAAATAAAAAGAAGGAAAACTTGAAATTAAACCCTATACCAATCCGTCTGGCCAGCGTGGTATTAGTAGGCCAAGTAACCCTCCGTCACGGGAGGAGGCCCGTCCCTGCAGTGGGACATTAATGGGCTGTTATGATGATGATAAAATGTAAACATTTGTTAATTGAAATGTAAAATGGAAACTGGACGTTTGAAAAATCCAGTAATAGAGTTTGTAGTAAGTATCCCTTCTTCTTTATTACCTAGACAGCGGTGGAAAAGTTTAGTAATTTTTAACTGTGTAAACTTAGATTAAGTAGAATAAAATTAAAGTCAATAAGTTAATGAAATGAATTGAGTTAAGACGTCTGCTTAGCAGCCATGACCTATACCTCGTCACAGAAATGGTTTATTTATCTTTTAATCTGTGTTGGTATAGGATCTTGACACGCTAGTCTTATATGATGTTAGGTAGGTATCCTTCGGAATATTAACTACGTCGGTCTAATTATTCGATATTGAGCCAATTTTCCAAAAAAAATCAAGCGTATGAGTCATAGAAAACTTACTCCAATAGTTTGGCTAATAAAAGCTTTAATATTTGCATTCGATTATTGGCACTTTTTATCCATTATTTTGTATATAAACCTAAAAATTACCAAAAGTGCGATGATTATCATTAGAAGCCTTATTTATTTAGTTTATTACAATGTTCTGGCATTCAAAAAATAGTCTAGTATAAGTATTAATGGCATTGGAAACGATTCCAAACTAGTTGTCTAAGTGCAGTGTTTACGTGTTAATCAATGTATGGTTTTGCCCACGTAAATGAAATGTTATTTTTTATTTTAAAAGGCTAAACTAAACTTATTTATTAAATAAATAACGATACCAGATTGTCCTAAGACGCGCTAAGTGTTTATAAATAAGCTAAAATGAATATAGTCTTAAGTTAAAATTAAACTAAGAAAAAAAAATTAAGATAAAACATAAATTTAATAAAAATTACACATTAAATAAGTTAGTTTTAATTTTAATTAATCTCATTTAAGTTTAAAAAGGCTAACTTGCATTTAAATCAAAAGAAAAGGTTATAAGTTTCATACCTAGTGGCCCATCCCACTACACTATTTTTAAATTTATTGTCAATGCTAAATGCCATAGTGGCCCATGTCCAAATAAAATGGCAAATAAGTAAAATACCGATTGTTTTAATAGTTAATCTAAATTTTAACAATAACTACATCATATTTTCCCAAATAATAAACATACTGTCCATATATTTTTTTTAAGTTACATTAACTTAAAATTTCGCATAAACTCTTTTGGCAGATATCCACATAGGTAATTGTATTTTGGGTCTGGGCCACTCTGGTTCTGGTGGCCTCTTAATTGTGTTTTCTCTACTTCACTCTATCTTCGACATCATCTTCACTTATGTCGCATTTCCTCCTGTCTTTTAGCTCTATATCCTTCCACCTAGTCTTGGGTCGGTCTCTAGGTCTTCGACCGGAAAATATGTATAGCTTAATCAAACTGTTTTTTTTAAAATAAATAGAGTGTTAAAGGTTTCATCATAATAGCCTATTAATGTCCCATTGCAGGGACGGGCCTCCTCCCGTGAAGGAGGGATACTTGGCCTACTACTACTACGCTGGGCAGACGGATTGGTATAGGGTTTCATTTCAAGTTTTCCTTCTTTTTATTTCGTTAAGATAATATTCACAAATAGTTTTTACGACACCCATGGTATGAAATGGGGTGGTGACATATTGTATTCTTACTCCGTCACCACACGGAAGCGAAAGGTTTACATATATAATATTGTAGAGTACTTATAGGCATTGCACCTGTCTATAGTCGGGCCGGTTCGCTAGTACAGAATACAATACAGCTAGTTGCACACGCTCCACAGAGTCAGCTATTGTGCAAATAGAGGAATCGGTTCGTCGGTAGCTTGTATTGTATTGTGAGTTTACAATCGATACGTATTGGTGTTAACGTTGTTACATTGATGTTACGGGAGATATATTTTAAAATGCACTGTGATATTTTTGTTACAGTCGTGTTACGGGAGATAATTATATTTGTAAATACAATAGTGATATTTCATTTTATTTTAGCGCCGATTACACTACCCTACATGTAGGACACATGTTGTCTAGTGTAATCACATGTAAGCTGTTAGGACACTACATATCGGAGATTGGCGAGTCCCGACCTACAAGATGTAGTGCCCTACAAGATGTAGTGTCCTACATGTAGGCTAGTGTAATCGGCGCTTTTATTGGTAAGATAACAAACATTACCTCACTTTAATTCGCAATCGATGAAACACCAGAATAGGGACATGGTTAGTGTTGTGTGTGTAAATAAGAGGGTAGGAGATGAACCTTCTACCTCGGAGACGGAGCCGTTATGTCGCTACTTCAGTCATCTCGTTACCATGGCTGGTGCAACCCGGTCGAAACGTCGAGAGCCTCAAAGGTAAATTATTACATATTTACCATAAAATTAATTTTCGTTTTAATACCCGTGTATCTACTATCTAATCTATATCTCTACATAGTATAAAATTAAGTCACTTTTGCTATCCATATGTCCCTTTAAAAGGCCAAATAAAGAGCACTCGTAACCGACGCGCATGTATGACTCGCTTAATGAATGTGGACGAGGCCGAATCTGTTTGCCAGGATCGTGACAAGTGGCGTTCTGTCGTCTCTGCCTACCCCGGACGGGATAAGGCGTGAGTTTATGTATATGTCCCTTTGTATGCTTAAATCTTTAAAACTACGCAACGGATTTTGATGTGGTTTTTTTAATAGATAGAGTGATTAAAGAGGACGATTTATATGCATAACACATGCATAATATAGTAGAGAAACCTATATAAAATTAGAGATTTCTAATGAAGATGTACTTAAACGTTGTTTAAGGACAATCTGTAGTAAGTAGGTGCCTGTGCGGAGCCGGGCGAGTCGCAAGTAATAATATAAAATGAATTAAGAAAGTTTTAAAGTTAATAAGATAACAAAGGAATAAAAATAGTTTTTTTATTAGAACAAAAACTCATTAAGTTTCTATAAGGACTGGTTTTCTCCGGTGACAAAGACAACAATTTAATAGTTAGCTAGTTTTGTTTAACGAGTTAATCTAAAGACTAGGTTTAATATGAAAAATATAATAAATAGCTCTTTATGTAGGAATGTTGTTGACAACTATTTATGTCTGACGACCTATTTGGCGTAGTGGTTAACAACATGACTGATACGCAGAGGTTCGATTCCCGCTCAATGCAAATATTTGTGTGCATGAACATGATTATTTGCATTGGTCTGAGTGTTTCTATGTATAATATTATGTATGTATTTAGAAAAAAATAAAAATATAAGTACTAATATCCGTTGTTCTGTTACCCATAACACAAGCAGGTTAAGTCTAGCTTACTTTGGGAACAGATGGCGCTGTGTAGAGATGTCCGTGAATATTTATATAAGAATATGGTACGACGATGGGAGCAGATCTTCAATTAAATATTTAACAAAAACTAGTAAAACTAACTCAAGCAAAAATTTAAAAAAAACTATAACTACAGCTATCACAAGTACCTAGTACTTTTAGGCTTCAGAATTAGTTGTCTAGTTATCGAAGAACACTATAAGATAATAAATATGTATAACTATTATTTACTTGACCTAAACGACAATGTGTATGTTCGTTGGTTGGTATATTAAATAATCCAATATGAGGTAGATGTAAGACTATAGCTATTCATCATAACAGCCCATTAATGTCCCACTGCAGGAAAGGGCCTCCTCCTGTGACGGAGGGATACTTGGCCTACTTATACCACGCTAGCCAAACGGATTGGTATAGGGTTTAATTTCAAGTATTCCTTCTTTTTATTTCGTTAAGATAATATTCAGGAATAATCGGTTTTTACGACACCCATGGGATGAGATGATGTTGAGGGTGACATATTGTATTCTTACTCCGTCACCACACGGAGAGCTATTACGTAGTTACCTAAAAATGAAATGAAAGTTACAATATTTCAAAAACATATCTGCATAGGTAAAATTTTAATCATAATGGATTGATTTCGCTATTCGTATTTTATCCGAAGCACGTGTACTGTAAAAATAAAAACACGAAAAGTTGGTTTATTTCTATGTTCCTTTTTGAAAAGCGTTATTGCTTTTTTACTATATTAGTTTTAGATATTATTTGGTATTTTTTCATTTGTGAACAAAAATTGTACCTATTGCATTTTTAACTATATTGATTTTAGATATTGGTATATTTGCCTTTGGTTTGTAACAGGGAATGTCACTATCGCTTTAGTTCCTGGGAGCCAACCACAAGCTCTTATTGCAATATTATTGTAATCTTACTTATTCTTTTCGTACCACGAAGTGCTTAAAACAAGCTTTTTTTTTTTTTTTTTTTTCATTTTTATTTAGGTAAACAAACAATGACACAATACATATTTGTATAAAATATTAGGTGCGAATAACATAATTGTGCCACCAGCGGCATTTACCACATATTTAGACTTTTTCGGCCTTATTACAAAATACGGTCTAACTATAAACCACGATTTATTACGTCACAAAACCATTGTTTTTGAAATTTGTTATTGCAAAATCAGTCGTAACGCTAAAGTGTTAAAACTGATTTTGTATTAATAAATTTATGATTTTGTATTCGTCAATACAAAATCAGTTTTAACGCTTTAGCGTTAAGACTGATTTTGCAATAACAAATTTCAAAAACAGTGGTTTTGTGACGTAATAAATCGTGGTTTATAGTTAGACCGTATTTTGTAATAAGGCAGATTGACTTTACATTGCTTATAATAATATTGAAACAATATTGTTTCAATATTATTAAAAGCTTATCAAATTTCAATAAAAACATGCCTCTAACCCCTAAAGAGTCTACCAGGATTCTAACAATGCTAGAAAAAAAGACGTAGTCAGCTTTATACAGCAAGAACTGTTGATTTGTTTCGTCCGTGACGTCACAAAAGGGGTCAGTCAGAATAACAGCGCTGTAAGCATTATATTACATTATGCACATTAGCTGAGACTGGTCCTAGTTTTTGAACCTTACGTGACTTATGCACCTACTTCTGTTAAACTTCCCTATTATGTGTAAATGTATGTTTTGTATGTTTTTGTTTTGTTTGTATAAGGCATGTAAGGAATAAAAATAAAACTTATTTTTTTTTTATTTGTAGCTCCCAACCGTTCGAAAAGTACTCCGCAAATTTGAGGAAACTGAATTCATTGCGCGCAGACCAAGAACCGGCCGATTACATTATGGGTGTCGTTATATTTGTGTAGCCAAATATAACGACATATTTGGCTACACCAGAAATAGCTGTATGGTTACTTTGTATGTCGTGGAAGAATAGTAGTGAGCTCTCTACTGAAAAGGTTTTGAACTTTTTTGTTTCAATAGACTGTTTCATTGGATTCGTAACTCTTGATTACAAAACAACGTATTGTTACGTCCAAAGCGATATTATTAGGGACAGTAGTATAGAGTACAGTAAATGTGATAATAAACGCGTCGTA
This sequence comes from Schrankia costaestrigalis, assembly GCA_905475405.1. Taxonomy (NCBI): domain Eukaryota; kingdom Metazoa; phylum Arthropoda; class Insecta; order Lepidoptera; family Erebidae; genus Schrankia; species Schrankia costaestrigalis. The sequence goes on from FR997826.1 coordinate 19,607,991, forward strand.
GAGTGGTCTTCATAAACAACTTATATATTCTGCATGTCAATTCTAGTTCCTTAAAATCGTTAAAAAATCGGATAAGTTAACTTTTACTTGTCAAATTGTCTTACCTATTGTGTGAAAATTTGACAACTAAAAGTTAACTTAACCGCATTTTTAACGATTATAAGGTACGAGGACTGACATCCTGGTCGAATGAAGCAGAGGCACCGATTACACCGAAAAAAATATACAAAAATTTATGAACCAAGTTTTGACGTAACCATAATATAAAATGGACGCTAACAAGACAAGTAATAAAAATAACAATATAAAGTATTGGGTTCTATTTTATTACCTCAAAGATAATCTTGGAATCGTCAAGTTTTTTATTCTCGTGCTATGAAATTAGAGACCTGTAAAAATTTGATGTAAATTTTACTTACAGACTGTAGATATGAAAATAAAACTGGGATCATTATTTTAGGACATTAATGTTTAGATGGAAAGGCGAGTCTTATTCAGTGACATTAGGGAATTTGACCTATTTACTATTACCACATCTCCGTGTGGTGACGGAGTAAGAATACAATATGTCACCACCCCATTGCATCCCATGGGTGTCGTAAAAACCGACTAAGGGACTATCCGTGAATGTCATCTTTACGGAATGAAAAGAAGGAAAACTTGAAATTAAACCCTATACCAATCCGTCTGGCCAGCGTGGTATTAGTAGGCCAAGTATCTCACCGTCACGGGAGGAGGCCCGTCCCTGCAGTGGGATATTAATGGGCAGTAGTTACTTAAAAGTTACATTGAGTACTTTGGAGATCGTTACCATATAAAAGGTAATTTTCTCAATTTAATATCATAATAATTTTCTCTACTCAATAATACATAAGCTAATGAACATTTAGTTATTAATGTACAATAATAAACATTAACATTAAACAAAATGGAATGATTATTGTATAAATTTATCTATTATTTTTGTTTAGCAATTATCTTTTAGGAGCTTACCGTTAGTATTTTTCCCGGTTTTCAGACTTCTAAATAAGTAGTAGAAAAGCGTAAGTATTATTGAGATATTAAACAGACCGATGGAATAGGCTATCTTAGAATTTACATAAGTATATTAGAGTTCGTAATTGTTATTATTCCAATTAGGTAATTGCTTTTGTGTATTTGTTAAAGTATAAATATTAAACGTTCTTAAGACCTAATTAAGGCCAATGGATGAGAGAGAGAGACATAGATCGCTTGCATCGGTAGCAATTAGGGGAGACCTATGTTTAGCAGTAGACGTCTTTTGGATGATATGATGTTGATACTTTAACCAAGACAATCATAAGCATCGTAATTATTTACATTGTTGACATTTTCCTCAAAATCAAATGTGTCCTAATCAGCTATCAGCTAAAATTTGACTTAGTTGCCTTTTAAGATACCTAGCGCAGGAGTTGGGATGGCGTGTTTCCTTATTTCGTCATCACACGGAGGTAATTTACAAGATGGAAATTATTTGTGGGGATTGGTGCAATTTATGCAGAAACTTAAATCATGTTTTAATCATGTTTTTTGGCACAAGACCGCGCAGAGTGGAAACTTTTGGAGGAAGCCTATGTCTAGCAGTGGACGTCATAGGCTGATAAATCATGTTTTACATCGTATTGGGCCTAACAGAATACCAGCGCTGTAGTGTCGTAGTGTCTATGACGCATGACGCTACAGCAATTAGCTGAGTTAGGTCCTATTTTGTGTACATTTGTTTTATATTTAAATTTATTTTATTGTATGTTTTTCGTTTGTGTAACAAAATAAAAAAAATTCTTTCTTTCTATTCTTTTCTTTGTAATATTTAAAATCTCACCTGAAAGTTAGCGTAACTTGTCCATAAAGCTTCTTATTCTCTAAATACTCAGGCTCGACGTGCAGTACTCCTTGGATTCTGTCGATGGTTCCGTTTTCCACTATTAAGTCACGCGACGCGAGGTAGAGTGTCAGCTTGTTGTTCGGTGAGGACTTCTTGAAAACTCTGTAAAGGAAATATAAATTAAATAAACTTAAATTTGTTACTGACTGAGAATTCATGGCATAACCATTCTAATCCATTTTTAATAGATCCGTAAAAATGTTTAATTGTTACTACGAGTACAGTCACGAGCAATAATATGTACCTACACATTTTACCCTTTTTGTAAAACAGTTATCTAAAGTTCTGCTAATCCAAAATTGAATATTCGTAGATTTTTCGAAACTGTACGGAATCTCTTTTAAATTACGAAATAATTTTGGTATTCTAATGTCTAGATAAACGTGCAGATAGTTTAGAAACTTTTACTATTTTTACATATTGCTCATGACTGTACACTATACTTTTATTTTGAGATAGGTATACAACTTTTCATAGAAAACACCCAGACAAATGCATCGAATTCTGATCAAGCCCACAAAGATTTGCATTGAGCGGGATCAAACCATAGTTTGGGACTAGATGGCGTTGTTTGAATGTGTAAAAATATTAATTTTTATATTATTAACAAACATATTATATTCACATAATTTAATAATACCCCCAAACCATATTTCTTTTTAATAATCCTCCTTAGAAACAGTCTATATTCTCGTTATTAGCTTATTTTTTCCAGAAGCAAAAAGAAAATGGCTTCTCGTGAAAATAGACCGTTCTTACAACAACAACAGCGAGCGGTGCATTTCACCGTAGCTTCCTTTTTGTTATATTGGATCTCGCCGAGGTAAACACTGGCCGGCTAAGTAAACAACTTGAAATACAAAGAAATGAAAAATAAAATGGATAAAAATGACCAAAGTGAATTAGTTTCATAAATAGCGTGTAATAAATCTAATCGGAGGAAAATCTTGAGTTTTGTATTTTGTAGAAGCTTGTAATAATGGTGGAGTGTTAAGGCTTGTGACGTAGTGGTAGTACATTGCTAAGCAGAGGTTTCGGGTTCGATTGCCACTTAATACATATTTTTGTGCACATTACTTGTACTACAGGTGTTTTGTAAATTAGGTACATTTAGCAAAAATCGAACCTTAGTTTGGGACTGGTTGCCATTGTGTGAATTTGTGAGGAATATTGTATTAAATATGTGTATCATTCACACAATTATACATAACCCAAAACAATATTTTTTTACTAAATCCTCTTAAAAAAACCAGTCTATAATCTCGTTATTAGCTTATTTTTTTCACTAAAAGAAAATGCCTTTCCGTGAAAATTGACCTCTCTTACAACAATAACAGCGAGCGGTGCATTTCACCGTAGCTTCCTTTTTGTTATATTGGATCTCGCCGAGGTAAACACTGGCCGGCTAAGTAAACAACTTGAAACACAAAGAAATGAAAAATAAAATGGATAAAAATGAGCAAAGTGAATTAGTTTCATAAATAGCTCTAATCTGAGGAAAATGTTGCTTTTTGTATTCTGTTAAAATAAGCTTGTGATGTTAAGGCTTCTGTTATGTAATAGGTAGTAGTACATGACCAGGTTCGATTCCTGCTCAACATAATTATTATGTCCAATTCAAACCTGTTCCCATGGGGTAGGCAAAGCCTTACAAAAATGTTTTGCTTGAAAAGAAGAAAGACAATGCACAAAATTAGTACTCGATGCGGGACTCGAAACCACGTCTCTGGATTATACGTGTCCAGCGCCATGACCACTAGGCCAACCGAGTAACCGTCTCGACTACCAAATTTAACCATTGCTTTATACGGCGCCGGGCCTCAACTTAGAACTCAAGTGTACAACGCCATCTAGGCACGACATATGTTTTGTTTGACCTACATTCATAGGTACAATCTTAGGTTAAGATTCTCATAATAAATCCCAGTAAGTAGTCTAGAATAATGTAGTTATGAAATGGTGAACACGAGTTTATCCTGTGAGTTAATCTCAAAATTTTGTTGTCACATCTAGGGGACGAGAAAGGTTAAAAGTATGGGGCGATTAAGAGGAGCTTAACGACTTCTGTGGCGTAGTGGTTATATAACATGACTGCTACGCAGAGGTCTCGGGTTCAATTCCCGCTCAATGCAAACATTTGTGTGCATGAACATGATTATTTGCATTGGTCTGAGTATGTATAATGTATAATAATGAATGTATTTACAAAAAAAGTATATAAGTACTAATATCCGTTGTTCTGTTACCCATAACACAAGCAGGTTAAGCCTAGCTCTTTGGGAACAGATGGCGCTGTGTAGAGATGTCCGTGAATATTTATTTATTATATTATGGTAAAAAAACATAATCCCTAGAGTCGATAAATTGAATCACACTACAAAATCACAAAATTAGTTAAAATAGCAAGATGTACTGTTGGAGTGTTGATAGGGTCAATTACCGAGTCAATTGTGCAGTTCTTAAGTGATACCTACATTAATACCTAAAATTAATAACCCGACTGAATCAGAAGAGGAATACTTTCTCGAGTGTAATAATCCGTTCCTTTGTAAACTTCTGTAGCCTAAGCAGTTTGACTTGTTTTGATGAAATAGGTTGTAGCTTCTGGCCAAACTCAAATTAATCGACAGAGATATTTATTGATTTAGATATTTAGTAATGGAGAAAAGTTTACTTAAATATACCACGCAAGATAAATGGATTGTCATACATTTATTTATTTATCATTTATTTTCAGATAAGAAAAATCCATAATTTGTTAGTAGTAAGTAATTATAACTATGTTAGTAATTACATATAAGTAATTTTTTATCTATAAAGCTTAGGTTTATGTATGTTAGGAATGTCATTAAAATTGAAATTAATAGTTCAATATTATCATTATTTTACATTAAAAATTATTATAGGTCAATTGTGTCCAGTTTATTTTTTTTTGTCAAATAAAATATATTTTTTCCTGCACTCGACTTACTCGTATTATTTTATACGACGGGATGGTGAGGTGACTCTCTGTAATTCTAAACAGTCATGATACAGACTAGACTGGGGCAATTTAAGTTCTATTTATGTATTTCTGCATAAACTTACCGTTGAGAGTTGAGAGCGTTGTCAGTAGTCATTTTTGTTTCTTTTGTGACCTGAGGAAGAGAAAAACAATGTTATTCAAAGCTAGACATTATACACTACAGATATTTATAAGACATTTCAATGAAATCATTGGTAAAAGCTTATTTATGTTCATATATTTTATACATTATTAACTGATGCCTGCGGCTTTAACCGCGTTGTATGGGCAACTTAAATGTTATTCTGCACCCTAAACTACCTGTATTCTAAATTTCATCAAAATCCATTCAGTAGTTTTTGTGTGAAAGAGTAACAAACATCCATCCACTCATTCATCCATTATCACAAACTTTCGCATATAAAATATTAGTAGGGTAGGACTATTACTACTTTTATAATGCCGAAAATCGTCATCTAATTTTTTTTACAATGTAACTTACTTACTAAAGATGCCATATCTCGCGGAGGTTTTGCAAACATTAAATGCAACGATATCCAAGCTCAAGTCAATCATTTGTGGATCACACAAATAAACAAGCATGTCAATATTTAACTCTTCATAAAACACAACACGATACTCTATCCATTCATAGAAGACTAAAGAAACAAAAAATAAATTAGTCTATACTGTTTGGGTCGTGTAATTAGTTTTCAAAACTAGCCGAGTTGGCCTTACCGTCACTGGGTTCCGTACCAACATATCTATACTAATATTATAATGAGATAAAGTTTTTGTGTTTGTGTGTTTGTGAATTTCTGACGTTGTAATCTCTGGATCTAATAAACCGATTTTAAAAATTCCTTCTGTGTTGAATAGTCCATTTATCGGGGAGTGTCATAAGCCATATAGTATCACGCTATGACTAATAGGAGTAGAGCAATAATGAAATAAGTATGATTAAAAAAGGGACGCGTTTTTTTCGCCGCCCAACGAAGTGGGCACGGGTCACAGCTAGTAAAATATACAGCTACTCTCGCAATCTTATTTGGCTTACCTGAAATTAGCTTTAACAGAAGTTTGTTCACGTACAGGGACAAAGAAAACACTTTTTGTATTTTTGTATTTTTATTTTATTAAAAGTAAGTTACACATTGGATACAATATTTTATCTGCCAAACTGTATAACAGTTTGTCGGCAGTCGATCCCTATGCTGCCGTTTGCGAAGCTATTTGCAACAACTTCAAGCCGACCAACTTAGATTGCGCGTACTGTACAACAAAAAAATAAAAGAAATGGAACAATGCTTTTATTCACATGCAGGTATTTTTAAAGGTTTTTCTATACTTCTCTAAGGAATCCTAAAATACTTCTTAACAATATTCCTCTATTACTTCCGAATAATTTTGAAGCGCATCAATTGTCATTGTCTAAGCTTAGAGGGCAATGTAATTTCAATTCTGCTATGCACAAAATAAAGTTTATATTTGGACAATCAAATTTAGGTAGCAAATCATAAGTACGCAGTAGACGTGGACAATTAGTGATTGAATATAGACGAGTGACATAATATTGGTTTGTTTGTCATACTGTATGTATTGTTAATTGAAGTGGAAGATTGATCACGTTATTGTACAGATTTAACGATAAAACTAGGTTTTTAAGCTCAGTTGAGGCATTGTTAAAGACATGAAATTAACGGATTCAAAATACCTTTAGGTTATGGACGCAAACACAACCGCTTTGAAACCGAGGCAGTTACTATCCATACTAATATGTATTATGAATGGGAAAGTGTGTCTGTTTGTCTTTCTTTCACGGCAAAGCGGAGCGACGAATTGACGTGATTTTTGAAGTGGAGATAGTTGAAGGGATGGAGAGTAACATAGAAAACTTTTTTTTTCTGTGTTCAGGAAAGGTAAACAGTACCACAGAATTTTAACGCGAACGAAGCCGAGGGCAAAGCTAGTGTGTACTAAAACCACTTTAGTGTTATCAGTATGACTGTTAGACTCATATTGACGTTGAATGTAACTTTAAGGAATTGATGAAAAACTCTAACATATTTGAGCAGGCACGAGGCGCAATAATGTAACACGCTCTTCTTGCCAAGTCCTTGGAGCTCGTTAGACGTGACCATATTTTTTTTTTTTAGTTTAGTGTTTGGTCAACTGCTAATGTCAGCATAGTTCTACCACCTAAATCTCCAGTGAAAAGCTTCTCAAACGATTAGCACTTGCAATATCGTGTTCGTATAACTGCCAGTGGTTCTTCGTGTGGAGTAAGAATACAATATGTCACCACCCCATCTCATCCCACGGGTGTCGTAAAAACCGACTAAGGGACTATCCGTGAATACCTTTACGAAATAAAAAAAAGGAAAACTTAGAATAAAACCATGTACCAGCGTCTGGCCAGCGTGTTATTAGTAGGCCAAGTATCCCTCAGTCCCGAGAGGAGGCCCGTCCCTGCAGTGGGACATTAATGGGCTGTTATGAATAACCGCCAGAGCACGTACATAAAATGCACGTAGCTTGTAGCGTGTTATTAGTAGGCCAAGTAATAAAGTCCCGGGAGGAGGCCCGTCCCTGCAGTGGGACATTAATGGGCTGTTATGAATAACCGCCAGAGCACGTACATAAAATGCACGTAGCTTGTAGCGTGTTATTAGTAGGTCAAGTAATAAAGTCCCGGGAGGAGGCCCGTCCCTGCAGTGGGACATTAATGGGCTGTTATGAATAACCGCCAGAGCACGTACATAAAATGCACGTAGCTTGTAGCGTGTTATTAGTAGGCCAAGTAATAAAGTCCCGGGAGGAGGTCCGTCCCTGCAGTGGGACATTAATGGGCTGTTATGAATAACCACCAAAGCACGTACATAAAAAGCACGTAGCTTGTAGCGTGTTATTAGTAGGCCAAGTAATAAAGTCCCGGGAGGAGGCCCGTCCCTGCAGTGGGACATTAATGGGCTGTTATGAATAACCGCCAGAGCACGTACATAAAATGCACGTAGCTTGTAGCGTGTTATTAGTAGGCCAAGTAATAAAGTCCCGGGAGGAGGCCCGTCCCTGCAGTGGGACATTAATGGGCTGTTATGAATAACCGCCAAAGCACGTACATAAAATGCACGTAGCTTGTAGCGTGTTATTAGTAGGCCAAGTAATAAAGTCCCGGGAGGAGGCCCGTCCCTGCAGTGGGACATTAATGGGCTGTTATGAATAACCGCCAGAGCACGTACATAAAATGCACGTAGCTTGTAGCGTGTTATTAGTAGGCCAAGTAATAAAGTCCCGGGAGGAGGCCCGTCCCTGCAGTGGGACATTAATGGACTGTTATGAATAGCCGCCAGAGCACGTACATAATAATATTTTACATAATATTTAATAAATGCAATTTTATTACAACGTAAATATCATATCAAATATGTAGTACACGTATTCATAGTTTGTCAGATTTCAATCGTAAAATTGAATATGAAATTAAAACTCGGCAGCTTTGATGATGAAAATATTACGTTTCATGTAACGCGGAAATTGTAAAGGCATTCATAATTAATACTACTATAAACTGCTGCTTTTATAATTAAAATTTAAAATGTATTTTATGGCTGCTAAATAATGCCCCATTACAGGGACAGGTCTTTTCTAGGGAGGGAAGAAAGCTTAGTGTATAAACACATTGCCCAGATGAATTGGTATAGTGTTTGATATCAAGTCGAGTTCTCCTTTTGATCGCGACGACAATAACGAAAAACTTTGTTTTCCACGCCACGCCAAAAATATAATTTATTGTGTACCGAAGTATACAAATAAACTTTAAAAGTAATGATTTAACTTTTTTTATTCGCGTTTAGGGTCAGTTTTTAGATTACGGTGCCAATTTAAGACACCCTTCGGATAGTATTGGGTGGTTACAAAATGTGTTTTTACTCCGTTACCAAACAAAAAGTGAAATATAACATCATTGCTATCGTCCATAAGCATCAATTAAAACTTAGCATAATTTACAAGCTTAAAAAACCGGCAGATTAATAAAAATAAATGAAAAGCATTCTTAGTCAGTAAAAAGTTTTGTCTGTGTGGTGACGGAGTAAGAATACAATATGTCACCACCCCATCTCATCCCATGGGTGTCGTAAAAACCGACTAAGGGACTATCCGTGCATAATATCTTTACAAAATTAAAATAAGGAACACTTGAAATCAAACCCTATACCAATCCGTCTGGCCAGCGTGGTATTAGTAGGCCAAGTATCACTCCGTCATGGGAGGAGCCCCGTCCCTGCAGTGGGACATTCATTAATGTCCCACTGTGAAGCTCGTAAACTGTTATGATGATAATCTGCCAGATTAATAAAAATAAATGAAAAGCATTCTTAGTCAGTAAAAAGTTTTTAACTGACAAAACTGTGCGCACTTTGACAACAGGTAAAAGCTTTTGCGTGCGTCATTCGTCCAACTCCAAACCCTACGAAATGCAGCGAGCAATGATCCCCTACAAATGTTATTTGAAAAACAACGAGTTTATTCCAACTACATGAAAACTCACTTAATATAATGAAACATGAAACTAAATTTATTAAAAACGTTTCTCTTCATTAGCGATACATTAATGTTCATTATTGAGCAACTTGTTCATTAAATAACTATTAAGCCTTATAGCTTTACTAGCTGCTGTTATATTGCCTTCTAATTTATTATACTTTTTATTAATAAACATTTATAAAAAAAAAATATACTAGACAGTAGACTAAACAGTCTACTGATAACAGCCCATTAATGTCCCAGCGACGGGGCTCCTCCCATGACGGAGGGATACTTGGCATATTAATACCACGCTGGCCAGACGGACTGGTTTAATTTCAAGTTTTCCTTCTTTTTATTTCGTAAAGAAAATATTCACGTATAGTTTCTTAGTCAGTTTTTAGGCATTAGGACCACCTTTATATGCAATGTAGATCAAGTAAGTGTTATACAAGTAAATTAGTAAGTAAGTGTTATTTATATAAATAAATACGTATTAACTAAGTATAGTACCTAACTATACAAGCTGAAGACATAAAAAAACTGTAATATAAAAGCTATATCATAAGTATCTTAGAAAGTTAGCAAAGAATCATATCAACAACAGCAATAAAATGGAACCGAGTTCGTAATAATACTTAGCAAAACTATTTATTTGTTAGATCAACTTTGTCATCGTTCATTGAAGCCGAATGGCGGCTGCTATAATAAATTATTTATTAGTTCTTCATTTGACCTCTACCTTGAACTTCAACTGAGATTTTCTGAGAAACCAATAACGTATGGCTTTGATTTTGTTGAGGTAATATTATTGTTTGCTACAAACAGTTTCAGATAGAATAATAGAACTATTTGTAATTAAATCAAGAGTAGAGATTCAAGAATTAGAACCTACAGGTATAGGTAAATAGCGTAGACGAGTTCATAACAGCTCGTTAATATCCCATTGCAGGGACGGGCCTCCTCCCATGACGGAGGGATACTTGGCCTACTAATACCACGCTGGCCAGACGGATTGGTATAGGGTTTATTTTCAAGTTATTCTTCTTTTTATTTCGTAAAGATAATATTCACGGATCCCTTAGTCGGTTTCTACGACACCCATGGGATGCGATGTGGTGGTGACATATTGTATTCTTACTCTGTCACCACACGGAGAATGACTTGGACGAGTTATTACTGTATACACATGACAAAGTTCATGTAAAAGTGGCAATTATGTCCATCTTTTGCCGCGTAGTCCGCCGCTTGCGCCAAAAGAAACGTTACACTTCTTAATAACTATGACGCAGCATTACATGAGAACCAGCATACATTAAGCCTTTACTGGATTTGTCAAACTTATTGACTTAAGCCTGATTTTCACATCGACAAGTACAGTAGCGAGTTAACTTGCATCATTGGCGAGTTCAGTCACTTTTTGTGTTTGAACGGCAAAAGCGAGTTAAGTAGTAAGTTGTTGATTAAGTTGATTTGAATAGATCTCAATCCTATTTTTTGGCGAGTTAAATGCGAAGTAACTCGCTACTGTACTTGTCGATGTGTAAATCGGGCTTTAACCTGCTTTTGGTGTCGGCTTGCCCTAAAGAGGCCTAATAAATAGTTTCGTAAAGCACGGCTAGTTTCTGCCTTAGCACGCATGGTACAAAGGCCAACGGAAATTGAAACCACGTTAGTGACTCGTCACGTTGCCTGCACCATTTCTCGCAGCTTGCCATTTGAAACGTTACTGTAAACGTTTTAATAGTCGCATAATCCTTATTCGGTATATTATTTCTCCGTGTGGTGAAGGAGTAAGAATACAATATGTCACCACCCCATCTCATCCCATGGGTGTCGTAAAAACCGACTAAGGGACTATCCGTGAATATTATCTTTGCGAAATAAAAAGAAGGAAAACTTGAAATTAAACCCTATACCAATCCTTCTGGCCAGCGTGGTATTAGTAGGCCAAGTATTCCTCCGTCACGGGAGGAGGCCCGTCCCTGCAGTGGGACATTAATGGGCTGTTATGATAACCCTTATTGCTACAATATATTCCACTGACTGAATGATTTTAGTAAAACAAAACAGTATTCAATCGAAATTGTATATAGGAACACTAAACTTCATATATTGTATTTCCTAGAACATACCTAGTACCTACGTAAACTCCTCTCAACAAATAAACCGCAGGTTCCGCTTCGAATTGAATACAGGTAAAGCATCCATACTGTTTGGTTTCCACTCAAAATGTAATAAAGCAATAAAAGATATTCAAGCAAAATGGTTCTGAAGTATTTTCATGAATCAGAATATAGTTTTGTGTTATTCAATTTGATGAAATGTCAATCGCAGTAGAAGGGGGTGACGTCGAGCCATTTTTGCATGAACACGTGGAAATCACGCACGGGATTATTTATTTATTTATTTATTTATTTAAGGCTTACCAACTAAAATACATACTAAGCAACTATTACAGAATATGAGAACAACAATACATGTATGATTTTAAATTACAGGTTAGCACAACATTTGTATTATCACTATTTTAATTCAGATCAACAAGGACAGCGACAACCATTAATCCATAAAAATTTTAAAAGTAAAAAGTAATGTTAAAAGTAAAGTTATATAGGTACAACAAAATATGCTAATAGGCCAAAAAAAAAAAAAAAAACATAAATCATAAATTAGGCACAATCCAAAATCTCAAAAGTTTAATACAAATTAAACATACATTTATTTATTACTCAACTTAATGTGACCGCACTTTTTAATTTTCTTTTAAATGACTCTATATGTGAAGAGAACACATCGATATCAAGCTTGTAAAATATTTGATTACACTTCTTTAAAATATATGACATAGGTGTATTACTGCCATATTTATTACGACTAGACTTAATAAAGAAAGGCTTAAAGTTAACCAGTCTAGCTGAAGGTCTTGGCACATTAAAACTAATCTGGGATAACAGTGATGGACTATCAACGACTCCATTTATTATTTTATGCAAAAACAATAGACCCAAGTAATCTCTACGCTTGTACAATGATTCCATTTTAAAATACTGAAGTCTATCCTCGTAGTCTTGAATAGAGCGTCTAACACCAGACATAATGGCAAGCCTCCGTACAAATCTCTTTTGAATGTTCTCAATGCGCTGAATATTATTTTGATACATAGGGTACCACACAATGGAACAGTATTCTATATTGCTGCGTACAAGTGAGTAATATAGCGATTTCAACGCACTAATATTTTTGAATTGTCTAGTATTTCGGTTCAGGAAAGCCAACATTCTAGTACACTTAGCAACTACATTATCAATATGTTTCGAAAAATTCATTTGTGAATCAATTAGCACACCCAGATCGCTCACTTCTTTGACATTTTTTATTGTTTTGCCATTCATGGTGTACTTTCTATTAGAGCTATTTCGTTTCCTTGAGAATGTTATATGATGACATTTGGTGACATTTAGCTCCATAGCGTTGAGTTCACACCAATTACAGAGATGGTCAATGTCTCTTTGCAGAAGCTCACGATCGGAGGTAGTTTTTACCGACTTATATATTTTCAGGTCATCCGCGTACATTTGAAACTGTGACCTCTGAAAACAATATTTTATGTCATCTATAAATGCAGTAAAAAGTATTGGACCGAGATGGGAACCCTGCGGAACACCAGATGTTGATACATATTTATCCGAAGTGTACCCATTGACCACAACACTAGTTTTACGATCGGTCAAGTATGTTCGAAACCATCCCAACAGGGAGCCATGGATGTTATATATAAGAGAAAGCTTTTGAAGCAATATGTGATGATCAACCTTATCGAAAGCCTTACTAAAATCGCTATAAATAACGTCAATCTCATTACCATTGCTAATATTAGTCAAAGTGTTTTCTACAAAATCTATCAAATTTGAGGAAGTTGATCTGTTTCTCATGAAACCGTGTTGGTAAGCGGAGATAACACTCTTTATATGCCAGCTCAATATTGGGCACACTAAAGATTCAAATATCTTAGCTACTATTGACAATTTAGCGATAGGTCTATAATTTCTGACATCAGTCCTATCACCTGTTTTTGGTATTGGTACAACAATAGTATCCTTCCATTTCTCTGGAAACACTCCCTCTCTCAATGACCTATTGTAAAGTATATGAAGTGGTTTGGAAATCTGTACTGAGCATTCTCTATAAAACTTTGACGGTATACCATCATTCCCAGGTCCCTTTGACAGATCTAGCTGTTGTAGCTTCTTCATTATTTTGAATTGCGATATGTAAATGCAATGCAGATCGTTGCTACACTCCTCAATGTCATCGGTAACAGAATAGGTCTTTTGTGTTACTGGATTATAGACAGATGAGAAGTTTTCCGCAAACAGATTAGCGATCCCGGGTCCGTCATTGGCAATCTTGTTATTTAAAGTTACTTGCTTGGGCATTATAGAGCGGTCATTGCGTTTGTTTTTTATAAAACTCCAAAAATACTTAGGGTTTACTACGAGATTACGTTGTATGTCCTCTATGTATTTGTGGTAAAGAGTTTTTATCAATTTTTTCGATCTATCCTTAAGTATGTTATACTCGTATTCATCACGCTTAGTATGATACTTATTCATATTACGCCTACATTTTTCCTTCTCTTTCAATACCTTTATCAAACCTTTTGTATACCAGCAAGGATAGGTATTACAAGACGTTGTTTTCTTAGGCACCAATTCGTTAATAATACTACTTATTAGAGTTTGATAACGTTCAACAGCCACATCCACACACGACACTGTTTCTAACTCTAGGTCCCAGTTAATGTTGGAAATTCTTTTTCTAATTTCATTGTAATCCGCTTTGTAGTATTGTAGCTTTACTTGCTTGTTTTGTTTGAGCATACGCGGCTGTCGCAATAAAATGCTAATTTCCAAAGGAGGATGATAGCCATCAATTTTAGAAATTATGTCCCCAGCTCGCACCACAGTCAAGTCGTAGAGCGTGTTAGAGATTACTAAGTCTAGAATTTTACCGTGGTCGTTCTCTATAGAGTTATACTGTTTCAAATTATTATTGTATAAAAAGTCTGAGAAAACCCTACCCAAATTATTTGACACTTGATCGATTTCTGTACCCAAGTTTGAAGCGCTACTTTTCCACGAAAGAAAACTCAAATTAAAATCACCCACAACAACAACGGATTCAGTTCCACTCACCACGCTACTTACTTTATCGGTGTAGTGCACAAGAACATCAGCCCTAACCGGGGGAGCGAGATAGGTGGCACAAAGGTGTAATCTTTTGCCTTTCCTTATATGTACAGTACTTAGATCTACAGTGACCCATAGGTCCTCGCAGTTGGATTCGAACGAGTAGTTTCTGTAAGCATTTAGTTGCTTTGATACTGCAATGAGCACACCTCCCCCCTCCTTACCTGCTGAAAAGGTACCTGACTGTCTATCCCTTCTAAAAACTTGATAACGACTGTCCAATATCTCCGCATCCATTATGCTGTCATTAAGCCATGTCTCTGTAATTATTATTATATGATAGGTCACACTAAGTACATTAGTATAAAGATCTACTAATTTTCCTCTTATGCTTCTACAATTTTGATAGTAAATTCTTAAACAATCGAACATTGTAATTAATATTACCATAACACTTAAAGCAAAAACATAAAAAACACCAAATACAAATAAAAAGTAGGTTACATAATATACACTAAAGGTTTTTTAATGTGTCGCTATTAGTGACTATTTGCGCTTGTGAACAATCATCCTTCCTAATTAAAATCTTACCATTTCTTACCCACACATACTTATAGGACTTCTCCTTAGCAGCAATTCTGGTAGCAGCATGAAGTAACTTATTGGCTGGGGTGAGATGTTCAGCAACAAAAATTGGAGCTTCCTTGTCACCATATCCAAGTAACTTCGTGTTCAACTTGTTTTTTGGGTTAGCTCGGTTGTAAATAAGAACAGCTCCCAACAAGTTGTCTCGCGTCAATTTACTTTGGAGTCTACATATCACGGCTCTAGGCTGTTTGCTTGTTGGATTGAGCTTCTGCACACGTGTACAAGTAATTATTTCTTTTTCAGACACGGGATATGATACTACCTTTCCAAGCTGCACTATTGTGTTTAAGAGGTTTTCATTTTTATATTCAGGAAGACAGTTAATTTCCAGGTTATTTTGTCTGGCTTCTTGCTCTACCTGGACCAACCGTGACTCCATATCCCTTATTTTCTTAACAAGTGTCACGTTTTCACTACGTAGCTGTTTCGCTTCCTCCGAGCAGACTTTAAGGCAGGCTGTTATGTCATCATGTTGAGAACTTAAAAACTTCAAGGAATCTTCAAAAGTTTTTAATTCCTGTCTAATAGGCTTAAATTCTAGATTGATAGCCGTCCGTATCTCTGAGCGTATAATATTAGCTATTTCAGAACGCAACACGTACCTTGAGAGGTCCACATTCTGAGATGTTATGCGCCTGGTGGAATTGTTATCGCAATCCAATTCAGCATCATCAACTCTTTGTGATCGTACAGGAGTATTACTGTTGTCATCTCCACGTTGGGCCTTTAGAGTCTCCACAGTACAATCGGGGCACTTCCAGTTACGCTGTTTCTTAGAACTTTCGGCAGGTATATTAACACACAGGTAGTGATAATTATTGCCACAAGATGTATTGGAGCAAACTATTCTTTCGTAAGGTTTCAAGGGTGCCTTACAACCGTGACAAATGTGGTTACTCATTTTACAAATAATAACAAAATATTAACAATTCTTTGTTTTTTTTTTTTTTTTTTTTTTTTAAATTTAACTAATTAATTAACCCTCTATGACTATCTTCAAATTTTACGATTTATCTTTATGAATGTTGATACTCAATAAATAATAAAATGTCCAAAAATAATTTCTTGAGTATGGGGATCGAACTCAGGATCAACAATTCGCAGTCAGTTGTGTTACAACTACGCCAAGCCTCTACTAGTTGAGTTGACGAAACACAGATTAGTGTTCGTAAGCTTTTTCAAAACAGCTAAGTGGAGTACCCACCTTACCGACAATAATAATTCTTTATTGCACTAATGAGACCAAAGTTCACTTTTATATGTAATTTTAAAAATGGTAGCGTTCGTTATGATTTTATTTTCGTTACTGTCTGCAAATTAACACGATATTCATTAGTTCACGTTTGTCACTATATATCACAAGCACTTAGGTTCAGTTTTGTAAGCTCCTTTTAACAATTAAAACACTTTTTGCACGGATTTTCGAATTAAAACTCTGGGGTGTCCGGTAGCACGACCTTCTCAAATGACGTTCAATGACGTATATGTCATTATAGGAAAAATGGAAAAACAAATGTTGTACATTTGGGAATTTAGCTCGCGCGTTTCTCTCTGTCTATTTGTAATGTTTTTTGTATCTATCGTAGTTTAAAAGTGTTTTTTTTATTAGAATGAAATAATACATTCTTTTGCAAATAAAAAATTAGCACCGTCTAAGGCGTTGATGAAGAGTATAATAAAATTCTTACGTAATATACCTCGTCTACAGGGGTAATTTACAGAAATTTCATATATTTTGGATAACGCCACCTAGTCCAAACTAACCAAATTGTTAAACCAATTTTAACTGAATGGCTTTAAGAACAAACTTTAGAGCTCTTTTTAACAAAAAAATGATTTATTTAAATAGGTCGGGAAATTACTGAGTTGTGTGGTTACAAAAATTAAAACTGGCGTCGGAAAGGTTGGCAATATTTTGTATTCCTTTTTTGCCGTGGACAGAAAAACAGTAGGACACTATTATACAATTACAATTATATTTTATTTTACTTTTTTTATGTAAGAACCTTAATTTTTCATGACCCTTGTCGCCGTAGATCGTCTTTTAGATGCCTTAGTAAATTGAGTTCAATAAACTTATTTAAGTATATTTACTTTTCTTTGTTAGGTTCTTTATAATCAGCCTGACACTTAACTCAAAAAAATGTCAACTAATAAGTCAAAAAGATTTTGAACTTGCATGGACAGTTGCTTTATTGAATTCAGAAATAAAAGATTGAATAATTGTTTTTTTTTTGCGACAATAAAATATGATTAAAATACTTTTATGGGACAATCCGATATGAGAGGGTGCGATGAAAATGAAATAAATATAGGTATCTATATTTTTATAAAAAAAGTACATAAGTAATATATTCTAATACTTACCTACCTACATTACGTCCTTTGCTCAGTTTGGTATTACATGGCGTTATGTCAATGTGTATGAAATATTATTGTTATCATTTTGTAATAAATAAAAGTAGCAAATTTACTTGTCTAAAACAAATGTGTATTCCCTAATAGCAAAGGGTATGATTCCAACAAATTAAGTAAAACTTTTGCAACAAAATTCAAGTTCATCGTACTGTAAATTCTCTTACTCGTGTTTCGCGGTGAATGAAATTGTAAAGAGCTGGAAAATGAAAATATTTTATTCACTTATTATTCATCATCAACATGCTTCTAAATAAGACATTGTAGTTCGTTAATGAAGTCTACGTACAAAAATACATTAACTTTACTTTAGTATAAAAAAAATAAAAAAATACAACCGAATTGAGAACATCCTCCTTTTTTTTAAAGTCGGTTAAAAACAACTCCCGCACTACTCATGTCCTGATCATGTCCTAAATCGCGGGGATTTTACAAACATCTGTTAAACAGACACAATGTATGTACATCCAAAGGACAATAATTATGTAACACACCAATAATTGAGCAGCGTGGGATTTGAATTCGCGACCTCGTGCACTAAAGCGACCACCAGCCACTAAAGCGACCACGGCGCCACCGAAGCAGTCAATTTAACAAAAAAACTCTCTTTTTTTTTGTTTGTATCATTAACACAAACAAACATCACGGACTCTAATAGGAGAAGAGGTCGGTACCTCTCATGAGCGCAGCCTATTGCTGAACTGGTTATGTCAGACTCGTACTGACTAAACCCGCCTTTGGTGTCTTATTTCCATAAAGGGGCTTTTTGACAGTATCGAAAAGTCTTCTTAGGACTAGCGTCCAAAAAATAGTTATGAAATTGATAAGCCTATTAAAAACTCCCGCCCTATTCCGATTGAAATAGGCTGAGACTATAACGCAGCAGTTCACCAGCCTCAGAGGAATGCTATACCACTATTACCAATGAAATCATTTTTTCACGTTGCAAATTACTTTCTATGACGACCTCTGTGGCGTAGTGGTTAATATAACATGATTGCTTCGCAGAGGTCTCGGGTTCGATTCCCGCTCAATACAAATCTTTGTGTGCATGAACGTGATTGTTTGCATTGGTCTGGGTGATAATATGTAGGTATGTATTTACAAAAAAAAAGTATTAAAGTATGTTTATCCGTTGTCTAGTCTAGTCTACCCATAGTACAAGGTCTGCTTAGTTTAAGACTAGATAGCGTTGTGTGAATGTGTAAGGATTATTGTTATTATTTAGTCGTCTTCATAGAGGAATGCTATACTTACCACTATTACCAATAAAATAAGTTTTACATGTTACAAATTATTTTACTAAACTGTAAAATGCTATGCGACTGTGAATCACACTTTTATTAACCTTTCAAGCTCGTGTTGTTTTTGCAAAAATGTTTTACCTATCGCTTTATGCGGTAATAACTAAACATTTTTGTAACATAAAATTACTGTTTATATTAATAGATAAAAATAAAAACTATAAAATAATCTTCCGGTATTTATTTTTGCGATCGCAATAAACTATTTTTAAATCCCATTAAAATTATAAATGCGATGGATGTTTGTTTCTTTTTTACGTAAAAACTACTGAATGGATTTTAATGAAACTTTACAATATACCTAGCTTCTCTACAACAGAATAACACACAGGCTACAATTTAAACAGAAATTATAATTATATAAACTAATATTATAAAAAGGTAAAGTTTGTGTGTTTGTGACGTTGTAGGGGGTTAATCTCTGGATCTACTAAAGCGATTTTAAAAATTCTTTGTGTTGAATAGTTCATTTATCGGGAAGTGTCATAGCCTATATAGTATCACGCTATGACTAATAGGAGTTGAGCAGTAATGAAATATGTTTCAAAAAGGGACGCTTAATAACACTTAACACTTTTGCTACAACTTACACAGAACTGCTATTTACAAAATGTTTTTTTAAGCTATTTGCAATACTAATTCCGCGCAGTCGAAGTTTCGGACACCAGCTGTTTCTATTATAATGTTTCTAGTTTCCACATCAAACCACTTCCGCCATTTTCATTTCGCTACGTTTAGCTGTGTGGTAAAAGTAGCTTTGGTAAGGCGAGATCGATAGCTGGATGGCAATCAATGAAAGTACCGCTTTGCACTAACAGTATTTCCATGTTTCGTATGAAGCTGTCATATTTAATTACCGCCCTATAACATTGTTGCCAAACATTGACAAAATAATAGAAAAATACATCGCGGGGGAAATTCATGACTTCTATAGTAAGCGTTCAATCATAAATAATTGTCAATTTGGATTTCAGCCTAATAAAAGTACCACCACTCTGTTATCTAAGTTTACAGATAAGATAAATAGCTTGCTCAACGATAGAAACCATGTTATGGCTCTTTTCATAGATTTCTCCCGCGCTTTTGACACGCTTAATCACACCGAGCTGTTAGCGAAACTTAATGATAGTGGTATCAGGGGTCCTGTGTTGGGATGGTGTCAAAATTATTTAAATAATCGCAAATACAGTGTTAAAATTGGTAATTGCTTAAGTCGAACTATTTCCTCCACTCAAGGCACAGCCCAAGGTTCCGTATTAGGTCCGTTGCACTTCCTAGCATATGTGAATGATATGAGTAATGTCCTAAAACACTGTACGGTATACCAGTTCGCTGACGACACTTGCCTTGTGGCGGCCGGCAAAGATCCAAATGAGACGATTAAACGTCTTCAAGATGACTTTGATCAAATTAATAGGTGGTGTCATGACGCACGACTTATTTTAAACAGTAATAAAACCAAAATAATGCATATTAGATCACCTCATATACAAGTTCATTGCGATCAGCAGCTTAAAGCTCACACCCATTCCTGCCTGCATGGTGAAGGTACTCAATGCCTTTGTCCATGTATCGAGTTTGTTGACACGCATAAATATCTTGGCTTAACGATTGACAAACATTTTAATTGGGGACCACACATTGATAAAATACGCGACAAAATGCGGGCCCTCTTGTCAATGTTTCGCCTTGTTAGAAATAGAACTACTTTTAAAACAAGGATTATGCTATATAACGCTTTTGTGGACTCAATTGTTTCCTATGGCTTGTCTAGTTACGGTCGTACCTATAAGACGTACCTAGATCATATCTTTCAACTGCAGATTAGGCTACTGAAAGTAATAGTTCCCCACAAAATTAAATTAGAATGCTATGATAATTATTTTAAATTATTTAAACAATGTAATACAATACCAATTCAGGATAAAGTAAAATTTAATCTTATAAAAGAACAATTCTTTAATTTTTATCCACAGCGTGAAAGAGAGCATGCTGTATGTACACGCAAGGTCACACACAATAAAATATCGTGTACGGTATCTGCAAAGAATTGTTACGGCCAACGAACGAGCTCGTACCTGCTGCCGCGGCTGATTAATTCTATACCTACCGACATTCGTAACTTAATCACTGATACTAGTATTAAAACTAAATTAAAATATTACTTCCTAGTACAGTACGATAATTAATTGTGGCATTTATATGGCTATCGTACTTATAGGCAGTCCTATGAGTACGATTGATGGTTTTTAAGTACATAACTGTGTAAGTACACGTAATTGTTAGTAGTAGCTCAACATAATGTTATTATTTAAGTTAACACTATTGTATGTACCTAGTTCTTAAGAGATGTGGAATCCACACCGCACACAAACCTTCGTGGTTTACGCGGTGTTCTGATTGTATTAATGCTTAAAATTTGTGTTAAATAAATGAGTTAAAAAAAAAAAAAAAAAAAATATATACACTGTGATTTTAGGATTGTTAAGTAAAGGTATAACTTTTTTTGTATATGACTAAAAATTTACATAATTTAAGTGTTTACCAAAAATCTATACGCGTTAATACCCGATAGTATTATTATAATAATAAAATGAAACGCGAAAGTTTTAAAGTTAATAAAAATTAAAAGTAAATAATATTAAGTATTTTTTTTAAATGTTAATTTGGCGGTAGTGCCAGAGCATAGCTTTACAGAGACAGTCTTCCCCCTCATACGAAGATAACTTAAGCTTAAAGTATGGGGACTATCCCTTCAGTGGAACATTCATAGGGTGCTGTAGGTTAATTTTTAGACTAGTCGTGTGCTCAGCAGTCTTTGGCATTATAATAATTAAAAAAATATTACACAAAGTTAATTACATTAATATATAAAAATAAAACCTACAAAATAATCTTCCGGTATTTATTTTTGCGATCGTATTAAAAACTATTTTTAAATATAATGTTTCCACATCGAAATTCTACCGTCATTTTGATTTCGCTTCGTTTACCTGTGTGGTTAAAGTAGCTTTGGTAAGGCGAGATCGATAGCTGGATGGCAATCAATGAAAGTACCGCTTTGCACTAAGAGTATTTCCATGTTTCGCAGTTTCGTATGAAGCTGTCCCATACACACTGTGATTTTAGGATTGGTATTTGCGTAAAGCCATGAATTGGTAGAAATTCGTACAAAATTAAACGTAAATAATATTATACCTGTAGGTATTAAATATAAATATACATATCTCATATACATTTACACAACGCTGTATAGTCCCAAACTAAGCTGAGCTTGTAGTATCGCTACTAGAAAATGGATAAACATACCTACTTAAATACATATTTTTAGTAAATGCATAGAAAACACCCAGTCCAAAGCAAAAAATCATGTTCATGGACACAAAGATTTGTATTGAGCAGGAATCGAACCTTTGCGTAGCAGCCATGTAATATAACGAGTACGCCACATAGGTCGTGTGTTAAAGAACTAATAACTTTTTTTTATTACGTTAAGGTGGGAGACGAACAAGGCTTATCTGTCGGTAGGCGGTAATTGCCGTTTATGAACGTCTGCAATGCAAGAATAGCTACTTAAAGACCCATCCCACTCCATTTACGAAGTGAATTTTACCTTAATAAAATGAAAAGGGTCACTGACCCCTTAATGGTAAATTCATGGGCTATTGTAGTAGGTAAGGAAGGATTTTACATAAGTCAGTCGTGTCTTCGACAATCTAGTAGTTAGCATGTTTCATCATAATCATCATAACAGCCCATTAATGTCCCACTGCAGGGACGGGCCTCCTCCCGTGACGGAGGGATACTTGGCCTACTAATACCACGCTGGCCAGACGGATTGGTATAGGGTTTAATTTCAAGTTTTCCTTCTTTTTTGTAAAGATATTATTGACGGATAGTCCCTTAGTCGGTTTTTACGACACCCATGGGATGAGATGGGGTGGTGACATGTTGTATTCTTACTCCGTCACCACACGGACTTTGAGCATGTTTAGTTAAAGTTAATTTTATTTTTAATTATTATCTGAATTCTTCCGGGTGTGATGGGGTAAGTAATATTTACCTGTTTAACAATGTATTTTATAATAGATTTATGGTCAATTAGAGATCTTAGCAACTCACAAACTCAATTCTCAAGAGAAAGCAGGTAAATAATATTTTATTTATCCCTTTGGGAAGTCTCCAGATTTATCATAACAGCATTTTAATGTCCCACTGAAAGGACGGGCCTCCTGTCGTGACGGAGGGATACTTGGCCTACTAATACCACGCTGGCCAGACGGATTGGTATAGGGTTTAATTTCAAGTTTTCTTTCTGTTTACTTTCGTAAAGATAATATTCACGGATAGTCCCTTAGTCGGTTTTTACGACACTCGTGGGATGAGATGGGGTGCTGACATAATTGTATTCTTACTCCGTCACCACACGGAGAATCCAGATTTATATTAGGTATTTATCATACAACTTCTTCATTGTGATTTACCTTTGAAAAGTGTGAGCTTTTATATAAATAAGCTCTAGTAACAATTAGTTGAAGTTTACCTAAACGACCATAGTCTTTTTATTTGTCACGAAAAGATCCAAGTTTTTGTCAAAATATACGAGTAGGTTATACATATTATTCTTACTCGTAATTTTATAGAAGAGTTATAAGTTTTTTTATTTTTTTTTATTTAAGGAGCTTTGTCACTATTTGACTATGTCGCTCCGTCATAGTCTCCCTATGTATTACAACTTCATGTGCTTATTATAAAACTTATATAAACAATCCTCTTATAATATTATATATGTAAATTTTTATTTTAAATTATCTGCTAGTGAGAGCCCTAGTCCAGTCCCCAGTCTATACTAATTGAACTGATTTTAAAAATTCTTTCTGTGTTGAATAGTTCATTTATCGGGGAGTGTCATAGGCTATATAGTATCACGCTATGACTAATAGGAGTAGCTGCCTACTCCTGTGTAATGAAATATTTTTAAAAAACGGACGCGTTTTTTTCGCAGCCCAACGAAGTGGGCACGGGTCAGCTAGTAAATAATAAAGATGTTGGTTTGTTTCGACATTAGTAAAAACTACTAAAACGAGTTCTCACCAAAACGACCTAACAACAGTAAATAAGTATAGTATGTCCTTTTGAAAATACGAGCCTTGTAACTTTTGTACCATTAAAACTCCTACATTGAGATTTATTATTGTTTCACCTTCAACTTTCACCTTTCAAAGGTGTGGGCTTTTCCGTAACTAGTTTTTAATAGTTAGCGGTGGCACTGTTATTTACGTCTTTCGTTTCTGAAACAATTTCCTCGGGAGGTAAAAGGTATCTTAATATTAGGTCTTTACCTATGAAATTGCCGTTTTGCATGAAGATTTTATCAGAAGTTAGATTTTTTATACTCACTTTTTTTTTAGATTTTTCAATAATCACTAAACATAATAGAATGAAATTTGGTATAAGTAATTGCACACATTTAAGCTAACTTTCGTGTTTAAAACAAATAAAAAAAGTATCACGGAAGAAGTTACAATTAAAGAAATAGGAAAATCCGCTGTTTTAAATTGGTCCCATGTTCACTGGCTTATTAATAAAATAGGTACGAATAATAATTATGTTTATTTATTATCTTTTGTTAGATGTTGGTAGTATCCTATATTTTCTAAATAACAAAAAATATTTAAACAATATATCGACGGGTCCTACGTATACTGGTGTAACCCGCAAATTGACGAAAATGACTTTTTTGCTTGAATGGCCTTAAAATAATCTATTCTTCTCAAATCAGTAAGAAAAAAATTAAAATTACTTTTAGTTTCGGCGATAAACACTCGTAAACTGATGTAAGTAACACAATTTAGTGCAAGGAGACAGTCAAAACTGATATAAGTTACTTGCATTAGTTTACGTAGTTACGATCCACGTGACGCGTGAGTGTAAGTGACCGTTGCACCAGTATACGCGCGGAGACGATACAGCGCGTACGTACGATACGGGTGTAACTGCAACGAATTTTACTTTATGTATTGAATTTCTAAAAATTATTCATATTTTTACGACGTTTTGAGTGTTTAAGATCAGTGAAAATAAAAATAATAATAAGTATGAAGCGTTCTCGGAGTCAATTAATCCAGATACTCCTGAAACTATTAAGGGTCTCAGATCTTTAAAAAAAATTGATATGTTGGTATTTGTGTCACTAACGTTTTAGAAAAACTACAATAAAAGTAATCCTGGTCCTCTGGGAAATCTGGAAAATGATCGGTGTTATAACACCTGGTAGAAGAATGGGTAGCATATTACTAGTAGAGAACTATGGGGAATATTTTTAACAAAATTTTACTACTTATTGATTTTTAAATCTTTGCTGGTTTTTTATATATTTTAATAAATTATGGGTAAATGAATAAATAAGCAACTAAAATTTACGTTAGTTGTGCAATGAAAGAACTCTTAGGGAGCAAATAAACTTAACTGTTCTAACATAAAAAAGTTAGTTTTTGCATTATTTACAAGTTAGGGCTTAAATTGCTTGCAGCTATAGCTACCACAATAAGGCAACGTTACTTTATAGATAATATAATTCTACAGAGCCATATAGCTAAGACATTTTTATTCAATACATAAAAAAAAATCTCACTTTCATAAATTTGTCATCACTTGTAACCACTTGTGTATTAGCACAGCCGTGAATAATACGTGACATTATGCAATTCAATCGATCTTGTGAAAGAGTGAGAAGTTATCACGGGAGAATTAGTATCTGACAACTTTTCCCAGTACATCCACTTGAACTTGGACAACAATGTTTACACTAAACAAAAAGATGGCCATTCTGCATGCCTTCTTGTAATAAAATAAAACGTTAGAACGTTTATTAAACTAGGTTTTTATTTTTGTTAATATAAGTCTTATTTTTTAAAATTATTTTTACCACTTAGTAAGTAGATTGTTGTTGTGGTACATAATTAATTGTGCAATGTATATTTAATTTTGATGAGTCTGTAAGACAACTATTTTATTAGTCTTAGTAGTCCTACAGTTCTTACCTTAAAAGAATCGAACATTTTGTTATAGAAAAATAGTTTTTTTTTAACATGGCAAAGAAAACACTGATTACATTAACTAATTATTATTACTAAAAAGACGAAGCCAATTATATATTTTATTAAAGTTTATAGCTTGTTAAACACTGATTTAGTAATGTAATATCTCCTTAACCTATTAAAGATGATATTTACTATCTGAGCGAGAATCATGTCAAATTTTTAACGTATTAAAATTAAATGGAAAAGACTTCAAAATTTGAAGTAATTATAAAAATAGTAAATACGTTCATTTTTACACAATAAACGTGTTTTACTATTTTGTACGTTTGTTTGTTTCATTTTTTCTTTAAAAAAATCAGGTTCATGACCACAAAACTACATAAATTACTGGTACAACTAGTTTCTTAGTAGCTTGTAAAGTAGTGCAAGTGCTAAAAGTAGATAAATAAAATTATTTTCCTATATTTCGAGGTTTCATGATTTACAAATTGCACTCATATGTATGACTAATATTGTGTATTTCTTTTATTTTCATTATTTAAAAACTAAGTCAGAACTTTGTAAACTAGTACAAGTGGTTACTTGTAACAGTTTACTTGTTTGGATACTTTGATCAAAACAAGCTAAACCAATGTAAGTACAGCTATTTTCTAAAATACAAAGAAATATAAAAATATATTTAATCCGGTTTTTTCCTTTCATTTCCAGGTATAACTTATCAAAATTTCAGTAATTTCTGTAGAACTTTGACAAAATTATAAGCTTTTGAACCTTTGAATTGCTCTCCTGTAAACTTGTGTTTTTGCACTTATACTAGTCTACGTAGGACCCGTCGATATTATTATATTAAAAGAATATAGAGTCTAAAGACTGCGTAGAAATAAAACGACAAGCATAACTTGACATAAAATCGTATAACTTATCCGTTTGGCCAGTGTGGTAAGTATGCCTACCTCTTCCAACGTGAAGAGTGTTAAACAAGTCTCCTGAACTAGGCATGAAACCCCATGTTCCAGGGCCTACTAAATCTGTCCAGGCGGCAACTACGAATGGCTCCAGCTGCCATCACAGGGCATGGTTCCTTTAACAAACACCTTTCAGCTTTAGGGATCACAGACAGCCCTCTCTGCACAGCCTGCATGGGAGAGGAAGAAACGGCAGTACATGGGCTTTTACACTGCCCTGCGACCGCCTCATACAGGGCTAAGTACTTAGGAAACCCAGGTACGCTCCGAGAAACCACCAGCAACTTGAAAGGCCTGTTGGCGTTTTTCAACGAGCTGGGGTAAATCGATTAAATTACCTACCCTAACGCAAAAAAGACACCCTGACGTGGAGTTGCGGAATCAGCCTGCTATACCATACCATATTTACACCATACCATGTTCCAGGCACTTTTGCAGACATTCAATTAACGGATTCGCCGTACGTCCAAGCTCACAAAATATCAACACACATAATATCGCGCTAATAATATTGGGTGGTATTAAATCATTCTCCCGCGCGGCAACAAACACAACACATTACAAATGCAATGCAACAAGAAAATCCTCTTGTAGATTCCATATTCCAATTCCAGAATATTTAAGTCTAAATATTATTATATGTATACCATTAAAGTAACATGAAAAGCGAATACTTGTACACTATAATGTGAAACCTACATTTATCACTTTGTCATATCTAGAGACTATCCCTCGAGGATAGATGATACATTCCCTTTCTCGGCTTTCCTCTTGAGGCTAGCGTCTGAAGCTGAAAATATCTTGTAAGTTGTAAGGATAGTATGATAGTATTTTTATTAAAATATTTATCTTTTAAACAGACTTTGTAAAAAGGAGGATTTTCTGATTTTAGTTGTATTTTTGTTTATGTCCGGAATAGCCTACAGCCGGTTGTATTAACCTCGATGGCCTTTTGTTGTGATTTACTACCAGTATATTAACTTGTTTCTCATACCAAATGGTATACGTAGACTGCCTTTAGTGCTACGAGCTATTTCTAAGATAATATATTGCCAGGCGGGGTAATAACAAGACGTCCAATATTCAGGCTAAAAGTAAGACTAACACGTAACACCATAATACAACATTCGTTATAAACTATAACTTACTCGTAGTTTAAAATAAGCAACATGTAAACGTTTTGATAATAGTGACTGACATTCAAATATTTATGCAAAGTACAGTGTTTAGGTAGAAGGGTACATTACCTATTGAATGTTATAGGCATATTTGAAATAAGAACTTGTATTCTTTGTAAAAAGCGTAGTGTAAAGGCATTTGGAATATTATATTTGACAGTAGGTACATAATTATTCTTCATCTGTTATGGATCAGCGTGAAGCTTTTATTATGGAAAGCATCGGTTTCATCTTTTCACCATGTCGTAAAAATAATGTTGAACAACTAATGATATTTTTACATTAAATTTTATATTTTCAGCGAAAACCATAGCAAAATACTTTACGATGACATATTATTATTCCCAGTCAAATTATTACTACATAATTACTATAAATAGCTAGAACGTCCTCCAAAGCAGTAATAAGGACAAATAATTACCTATAAACTTTGATTTTAATTAGTATACCTAATTCATGTTTGCTCATGAATACACGTTATTTGAATATAAATAAGTATGGTATACCGATCTGCCACAATACGGCTAGCTCGCTTTTCATATTTATGTTTACCTATGATCAATGATCGCGCTAGGGTTGTTTGTTTTATGTCAAAAAACATAGTAAGTAGTAATAGATTTTATGTTATAGTTATTAACTAAATATTTGTGAAGTGATCACCTAAAAAGCGATAGGAAGTATAGGAACCCAGCAGATTTTTTTGTGGGTGTCTTTTCTGTCATGGTAGTGTTCCGGAGCCTTAGTAAACTAAGCCTTTAAGTTAGACGTGCAATGTGATCACTATAAAAACACTGACGTTCATAAGTGTCATTGACGTGACTTATATGAAATAAAATATTCTTTCATTTTCATTTTAACCAGAATATATCGATATAAAAACCTATTGTAAGCCCACTTCATAACGCGGAAAACAAAACTTCTTTTTTTTTTCAAATAAACATGGTACAGCAGCTAAAGTCGGTATTGCTAGACCAATTGAAATATAACTTTTTTGGGTAGTACTACTAAATTGCTTTCATAGAAATTTCGTCAGAATTAGTCAAGTAATTTAGTCTACAGTCTACTCTTGTACTTCTAGAAGACAAAAGTATTAAAGCAACTTGTTGAATGACTAAGGAATGGTTGTTTCAATAGGCGAATAAAAATTCAGTAAAATCCCCAAAGCGACTAAGTACTTCACTTTTATAATATTTCTCTAAAAGAATTTAACTTAATAGATAAATTGTAATAAAATTTTTCCAGAATATAAACTCGTTTGTAAAAGTTTGGACGGATAAGTACCTTAATAATGTATGACTTTGACACGCCTAACTTTGTTATAAAAGCTACTTAATTATTACTATGAAATAAAGGTCAATTTTATATAAGGTTATCATACGATGGACTTGAATTTAAATGTCACCTAAATAGAGTTGGCGTTATAAAATAATCATAATAAGAATATTGTCTGAAATGATCATTATACTCGTATTTATCGACACATTTCACTTGTCAAAGTAATCTGATTGATGAACTGCATTATCATCGGCATCAAATCAGCCAATAGTTGTCCACTTTCTCGTCCACGTCATCATCACCATGACAGCCCATTAATGTCCCACTGCAAGGACGGGCCTCCTCCCGTGACGGAAGGATACTTGGCATACTAATACCATGATGGCTAGACGGATTTAGTATAGGGTTTTATCGATAGATATTAAGTTCTTTTTATTTCGTAAAGATAATATTGACGGATAGTCCCTCAGTCGGCTTCTACGACACCCATAGGATGAGATAGGGTGGTGACATATTGCATTCTTACTCCGTCACCACACGGAGGTTCTCCAAATATTTCCACCTCGTGCAGTATTCTCACTCACTACATCGGATTCATGCCGGTTTAACTAGCTAGTGTGTGCGATCTGATTCATTCCGGTACGCGGTCGCCATTGCAGAACTTTTTTGCAACAACCGTTCTTAGCTGCATGCCTGATTAGTGCCCTCCGCCACTAATCAGGCATTTTGATCTCCATAACCTTCACATAAATATACGGTGAGCCCATAAATTATGGACCTTTCTTTGCATCGCGCTCGGTGTGTTGTTAGCCTCTGTACCTACCTACGTGTGCTTGTTTGTACCTTTGAGTATTGAATTTGGCACTCTAGATGACGCCCTATGATTCGATACTTAGTTCTTGTATCTTTCGATTTGTCTTTCTAGCCTCCTGGATAATTACTGTAAATCTGTTGGCTTTTCACCTATTACAGATTGAATTACCTGTATTCTATCAAAAGAAAATATCGTATAATGTTCACCTAAAAAACTTTGTAAATAACATACGAAATTTATGAAATCATAACTTTTCTACTACGAGCTCCGGTGCAAAATAGTTCGTCCAGCCTGAAATTTTCTATGTGAGATTTTTTCTAACTTCATTATTTTTGTCTATTAGATCTATATAAAATATCAAGCTGTTCTACTATCACTTGTCGCATTACTTATGGCCTGTTTAAATATGAACCAATAAACTATTTTAGTTGTTTAAATTTACAAATATACTGTTTTAAATTCGAATAAATTATAAGCAAAATTGTTCGTCTAATTGTTAATTGATGCAAAAGACTTCGTCTATCGTTGAGTTAAATAAGATTATTCCTTCCTTGTACTATTGTGTTCCATAATTTTAATTTCTAAAAGTAATTCCGTGTTATTTGTCAAGTGAGACCGTATAAATCCTGATATTTTTAAGTATTTTCATTAGTTTTCAAGTAACAATGGGTCTTGACAAACCGGTGTGTGATGAGCTTCGGAAACGAATAGTTTGTGGGCTCGATGCTGGCAAATCAAGTTACCAAATATCTAAAGACTTAATACTTCACAGATCTACAGTCCAATTTAACATTCAGCAATATAAAAAGAATAAAACGTTTTCATGTTTGAAGAAAACAGGCTGACTACGCATCACGACTCCAGCAGAAAATAGAGTACTGAAGAAAATAATCAAAAATAATCATCGTGCTCGAGCTTGAGAACTTACGGTGCAATGGAAGCACATGATTCACAAAGAAGTCTCAGTTGACACTTGCAAAAGAGTCTTAAAAAGATGGGTTACGGTTTTTACACCGCTAAGGAGACACCACTGTTGACTGTTGTACAAAAGAAAAAGCTGTTAAAGTTTGCTCGTGATTATTTAAATTGGACTTCCGATCATTGGCGTAGTATCATTTGGTATGACGAGTCCAAACTCGAAGTCATTGTCGGTGATGAAAGGAAAAAAGTGATTCGCAACAAAGATAAGGCATTTCATACTGATTGTCTCAAACGAAAAGTGAAGTTTCCGGCGTCTCCTATGATATAGGACTGCATGTCTGCGCAGGGTGTTAGTAGTATGCAGTTTGTGGATGGTTCTATCAATGCTGCGAGGTATCAAAACATTTTGGAAGAGAGCTTACAGCCCTCTATTCCGTCACTCGAGCATAAAGATTCATTCATTTTCGAACAGGATGGTGCTTCCTGCCATACTGCAAGGACAACAAAGAGTTGGGTACTGGCAAAAAGCATCCCTACAATCGAATGGCCATCTAACAGCCCGGACTTATCGCCGATTGAAACCCTATGGTGGAAAATGAAAAAAAAATCTTAAATAAAAATTCATCAAGATCGAAGAGCGGCTTGAAGTTTCTTGACTGCTTGGGACTCCATTACGCCTGAGGAGTGTGCAGCGATCGTTGAAACCATCCTTCTTCGCATCAAAGCCGTTATTTAAAGGCAAAGGCGACTTATCTAAGTGGTAGACGAAGTATTTTGCGTGAATGACAAGGGTAGACGAATACTTTTGCAAAGATTTTTAGAATATTATCTATTGTTTTTATGTTATGTAAAGTCATGGAATAATTTCAGTGATGTTAAAACAAACTTTAATGTGATCCTCAAATTGTGGTTTACTTTTTATTAAATATTCTTAATTATTTTACAAATATTTACGTTATACACTTTACTACTTGCTGTTCTTTCCATACTAGACGAAGTATTTTGCATTGGGGCTCGTACTACTAACACATGTCATACTCGTAATAACAGAATCAGATGTTTATCTAGTACTATTTACTGGTATTTTTTCAAGGTCAAGTTTAGTTCGCCGCACCAGATGTAGACTTTTTTATTGCATCTTTTATTTACATTATTTAATAAACTCGGACGGATTTGACTAAAAAAATATTTAGGACATAGAGTGCGCATTAGAGAGGATTTAACTGTACCTATTCCTATTTATAACTTTGTTTTATTAATTACTATATTTTTTATACTTAATGGGAGGCAAAAGAGCCAGCAGGTCACCTGATGGTAAGTGATCACCGCCGCCCATGGACACCCGCAACACCAGAGGAATCACAGATGCGTTGCCGACCTTTAAAAAGAGAGTACGCAACGTATTTACTGTGCTATTTTTTTTTAAGATAGTAAAGTGAAAATTTGCAGAGTACATACTCCGCCATCCAGTCCCAAACTAAGCAGACCTTGTACTATGGGTCCTACACTAAATACATAATTATTTTTTAATAATAAACGTAACTTTAATGTTCTAACTAATAAAATTTATACTAAAATACTACCTTTGGGATACATAAGAGTTGTAAAAGATTTAGTAATCAAAATGTGACAGAGTCTATGGTGACAGTCTTTGCTCTTAATCTTTATTTGCGCTGGCAATTTACGTAAACTCATATGAAGAGAGAGACTAAGTTAAAAGTATTGTCAACCGGATATTATGCTTTCACCGGCTCCTTTGAGAAGTCTGAAATAAGCTCTTCAACGTAAAATTGCTTAAATAAAGCGGAGAAATGTTATATACTTTTTTCATCTTTATTAGCCAGAAAAGGGCTTGATCACATTGTAGACATATCGCCCCATGTTATATACACACCTCAACAAAGTCTAGGGATATTTTATATAAAGTTGTGAAACTCAAAAAATTTGGTTTGTAATTTTGTTTTTTTTTAATTCTTTTAATGAAAACTTACTTTGTTAACCTTTTTTGACCATTCTAAATATGAATTTGAAAAATAAAATTAAAAATAAAAGATTTACGCGGCTTGAACGTAGTCAAGTTCGAAAATTTCATTTACCAACAGTAAGTTTTGACTGCTTTTTTGTGTAAAATTTAAGTTTTATAACAATTTTAACATTTATTTCGAATGAATGATATTGTGTGCACCAAGCAGCGGCGCCATTTCATCAGAGAGAAAATGTTATGGGCAGTAGGCATGCTCCCGGCTGCGGGTACTAAGCGGAGTATTGCTGAAGAGATTGAAACAATACAAAATATGAAATGAAGGTTTTGGTCACGTTATCGTGCTACTGGTGAGATGGCTGAAAGATACCACAGCTACAAGTCTATCACCACTCAACGATATGATCGATTTTTTGCAAGTTCCCGCGAAAAGACTGCCAAATTTTACTACCATGCAGCTGGTGTAGAGGCTCCAGCTCTTGGTGGAGCCTCTTGCAGGTGACTAAACTGTCAGAAGAAGTCGGCATGAAGCCCACCTTTATGCTCGCATACTGCTTTATACTCCAGCACTACGCCGAGCGAATCGCGCACGACGCACGACTAGAGTGGTCTCGTGAACATTTGCTCTGTAAAGATAACCTGTTATCTGTAGTGGTGTTTACGCATGAGTCCCGGTTCGGTTTCCACTCGGATTCACGTAGAGAACGTGCTTGGCGAGTTCCTGGTTGTGATAGCCGTCTACAACATCCTCAGGAAATCTATTCATACCACGATGGAACAATTATGGTTTGGACGGGAATTCGTGTCGGTCGAAGAACAGAGCGCGTTTTAATTAGAAACACCATAACGGCTGAAAAATAACTTAACGAGGTGCTAATACTAATAATCTACCCCCGTAGACTACAATTGGGCCAAATGTTCAAGTTAATGGACGATAACACCCGTTCGCATAAAGCGAGAGTGATGACGAGCTGGTTGCAGGAGCACGACGTATCGATTTTATGCTGAACCACTCAATCGCCTAACCTCAAAACCATAAAATACGCGCAGGACATGTTCAAAAGAAGGGTTTTGATGATTTTTCCTGCATAAAATTGTGATGGAAGGGCTACTTGTTTTGCATTCTAGTCGGACCTGGAACAATATACCAAACCAAGACCTGGATATCATAATAAAAGCATGAAATACCATTGCAGGATCGTTATTTACAGTTTTTTAAATGTACTGACTACTGATTACTCACATAACAGTTAAAAACAGATTCATTTTTGCTTATTTTCACTTTTGCTTAAGAAACACATTCAGTGTCAGTTTTACTAATTTTCCTAGTTTTTTATTTATTTTAATAAAAAAACATTTATGCAAAAATAATACTTTTATTTAATTCTGGATTGTAGCCTGATAAATTGCCTTTATAAAAATATAAACATGTTGTATGCTAACTTCAATAATTTTGAAGTTAATTGAGTAAATAGCAAATATCCCTAGACTTTGTTGAGGTGTGTATTTGTTACAAGTGCTGGTGGTGTAGTAGTAAATCATTTCAAAGCATCTGAATAAAAAAGCCACAGATTCAAATTCTGCCCAAATCAATGTTATTTTTTTTGTTTTTTAAAACGGTTGTAAACTTGTTTGAGCTTTTTTTTCTATATTATATTAAGCGACTTAAACGTATCATCATAACAGCCCATTAATGTCCCACTGCAAGGACGAGCCTCCTCCCGTGACGGAGGGATACTTGAGCCTACTAATACTATGCTGTTCAGACAGATTGGTATAGGGTTTAATTTCCATGGGATGAGATGGGGTAATGACATATTGTATTCTTACTCCGTCACCACACGGATTGTACTCTTCTCTACGTATCACTATAATTTAAAAACTGATATTAAAGATGAAATAAATTACATTTGACTTGCGTGAAATTTTGAACCTGCGATTGTAGTACACAACCCCGCTATTCTATTTTTTTTTTTTTAATTTTTTTATTCCATTCCTGCCCAGGTATGTATGCTAAGTGTTACCTAGGTAACTGTAGTAGAATCATGGTGTTAGGCAATAAAATAACAGCTCTCGTGTGTAGGAAATTAATGATTTAGGTCGCCGATAACAGAGTTAGGCTTTGTTTAAGCCTTGGGTAAAAAATACTGAGGTAACAGTTGAAATAAATAGCTTTAAATTACATACATACATAAACTCACGCTTTATCCCGGCCGGGGTAGGCAGAGACGACAGAACGCCACTTGTCACAATCCTGGCAAACAGCTTTAAATTGTTAGGATAAAATAGATTAAAATCGTCACTCGTCTAGTATGTTTCGAGTTCTATAGCAATGAATGAATTAAAATAAATCAAAAATTATTTATATTATGTAAAGAAATTCAATGTTACTTCATTAAATCAATTACGAGTACTATCAAATGAACAAAAAACGGCAACTTTTGCCGTAAACGCAAATATAACGCAATTATAAAAATAATGTCTATAGGGCTTATTAAAATAGGTAGAACAAAATAAAGCCTGACTTAGTCTTTTATAGCCGCGTTATCAAAGCAGAATTAGTAGGTATACATTTTTTCTTTTCACATTCCTACTTTTTAAAGTGCATTTATTTGTAAAATGAATGATTTAAAAGAGCGCACAATCGGAATATTGAAATCGATACCTATAGATTGTTTGATATCACAGCCGGCATACTTGCAACGGAATGTTTATTCAAATTATCTGTAAAATGAACGAACGATATTATTCAGAGAGAGCGTAGTTAGTAATGTACAAAAATGTTGAAACAACTTTAACAAAGATAGTGTGTATAAAACAGTTTTGTGTAATACTAAGTATATACAGGGTGTGTGCATGAGAATAGCGCAATATACTTTAACTCAACAATTTAACTGTCTTAAGTTAATGACTTACCTACTAAGCGTCGTGGCTCATATAACGTAACGTAAACGGATCGGCACCGTATCAACTCGAGCCGTTCAGTATTCTTTGTATGAAACTTCTTACTGCAACGCACACTAATCGGATACGTAACTTAATCGGATTTTTGACGTTTGACACTGAGGAAAAAGGCGAGGCGATGCCGATCCGTTTACGTTACGTTATACGTGCTATGACCCTTACTCGTAACTATAGCTAAAAAACTATGTCAAAAATCAGCTTTAGTTAGCTTTTTTAGATACAGTTAAAATATCTATTTTAGTAACAGATGAACCAATCGTAAAAAAGTCATACTTAAAATCTGTAACTCTTTTAACTCTCAAATCTCTAATAATTTCCCTGAAAAGCCTATAGGGCATTTCAGGGAAATTATTAAGATCGTCATACATGGGCCGGCTGATAAGTTATCTACCTAACATAGAAAGAAATGACATAGAGAGCTAATATTTTCTCAGTATGTAATATAGTTCTTCTAAACGGCTGGCCAGCGTGGTATTAGTAGGCCAAGTATCCCTCCGTCATGGGAGAAGGCCCGTCCCTGCAGTGGGGCATTAATGGGCTGTTATGATGATGAAAACGTAACAAAATTCTCATGTACACTCTGTATATACACATATTTTTTCTTTTAATCGTATCGTATCGTAAATTAGTACATTTTAGTGTTGTAACAATATAAAGTATGTTTTATTGCGTGGCAAGTTTGAGAGTATTACTCATTGCTGTCCGGAATAGATGAAAACCTTGACCGGGCCACACGTAAGAGATGAGTGTTATTTATATGGTAGGAAACAGTCTGAGAACTGATAAAATAGTGATGATTTCTCCTTAGATTCCGTGCCATTTTCAACCGACTTCAAAAAACGAAGGAGGTTCTCAATTCGGTTGTATTTTTTTTTTTAACTAACGTATTATCGATGTTGATTAATTAATTTGATGTATAAATTGTGTATATCTCCGTTGGTGACGGAGTAAGAATACAGTGTGTTACCACCCCATATCATCCCATGGGTGTCGTAAAAACCGACTAAGGGACTATCCGTGAATATTACCTTTACCTTTACCGTAATTCAAAGAAGGAAAACTTGAAATTAAACCCTATACCTACCAATCCGTTTGGCCAGCGTGGTATTAGTAGGTCAAGTAACCCTCCGTCACGGGAGGAGGCCCGTCCCTGCAGTAGGACATTAATGGGCTGTTATGATGTGTGTAATGGGCTGTGTTGATATGTGCACAGGACCGCGCCAGGTGGAGTTATTTAAAAGAGGCCTGTGTGCCGCAGTGGACGTCATTAAGCTGATATGATGATGATGATTAATATGGGTATACTTTTTTAAAACAAGATTTAAATATCCCATAAGTAATCAATGTTTTCTTATTCTAACGGGTAAACCTCTTTCGTGATCCCAATAGAAAATCAGCTTTCGGGTTATGAGAAGCTACTCCAATACTCGCTATGCCGACGGATTATCCTAACAATGTAACAAAAAGAATAGCCATAATCAGCACTGTTTAAGTATAAAATATTAAACAAATTAAAAAGTTAGTTGTCTCTGCTTACCCCAGAACAAATCGTGAATTTATGTAAACATGTATTATGTTCAAAATTACGGTAAGCTTTTAGAAGAAAATTATCGTTGTTATTAACGAACGTATTTTTAGAGTAACCTAACTTTCACCCTCTGATCTCAAACAGAAAAAAAAACTTAAAATTAAAAACGAGCAAACGCTTTCCTTAGAAATTACGGCCTACAAAATCTTTTTAATCAAGCCTTACACGTTGTTACTTTTTCATATTCAAAGCGGATTTATTATGATTAAACAATAATCTGATAATTGAGTTTATGTTCGTGGGTGATGTTAACGGAATATTCTTGTTAATGTAGAAACGTCTTACGTCGTGGTAGGTCACTCTGTTCGTCGAGGTTTCTCTGATTTACAAAGTACCTATAACTTCCATAAAAAATAAATAAAAAAAGGTCGCTTTGACAAACGGCCTGCTTAATTCCTTAGTATGAACGCTTTGTCAGGTTAACTCACCTACGACCAGTAAAATGAAAATGTTATTGAGTTTAACAGGAAGGGTACTGCAGTTGAGAAAGCATTTCAGACACTATGCTTCATATTTTAAAACACTATGTTCTTCTAAAGATATTTCAAAACTTTTTTTTTAAGTGACTAGCACCAAATGGCACAGGATGTAATACAGATTTTGGAAAATATTTACTTCCAAAACGGTAAATTTATCTCTACTTTCAGACACCAAAAGCTCAATTTCCGTTTCGGCCTTCCGGTCACATTTGTGAGAGGAAATAATTGATTTTTTTTTTTTTAACGCCACGAATGACGTCGCCTGGGCTGAACTTGCCCAGACTACCTCCGGTCTATACTTGGGAGGAGGTGGAAAACTCATCATGAGTACACCGAGGGAAGCCCTATGTCCCTAGCGGGTTATGCCGAGACTCTTACCGGCTAAAAACCACCAGACCTACTACTCGGTTGCCCTATGGGCTGCTACGAAACCACGCGCCCAATCTGTTGATAGATGGTTGAAGCTTACGCACCGCCGCTGCAATAGTAACACTATTACAGTACAAGGCGGTGTCGTCTGCGAATAACGACATCTGTACCCCGCTTCTGAGCGAAGGTACTGGTATATCATTTGTGTATGATATGTATAAGAGGGGGGACAGGGGGGAGCCCTGAGGTACGCCGGCCGTGATAGACCGAGATGTCGATAGGGTACCTTCGTGCCTGAAACGAAAGGTCCTACCGCTAAGGAAGGAGGTAATTAAACGAACCATCCGATCGGGCAGGCCTAACAAGTATAACTTGTATACCAGCCCGTCGTGCCAAACCTTGTCAAAGGCCTTGGCGACATCAAAAAAGACTGCCACTGTCTTCCTCCTTTTGGGGTAGAATCCGTCTAATGCGTATTCCACTATACGGTGTACCTGTTGAGTACATGAGTGGGCGGGTCGGAAGCCGAATTGATGGGGGATAGCTATACCGCTGTCGAACAGATGATCTCTCAAACGAGATTGCATCGTTCGCTCGAATAGCTTGCCCATTGCCTTGAGTAGGCTAATTGGTCTGTGGCTACTAGGGACGTTGAGGGGTTTACCAGGCTTTGGTATGCCTATTACGATAGCCTCTTTCCACGCAGTGGGAAAGTGACATAAATCGTAACAAGCGTTGAAGATGACTGTGAGAACGGTTAGCACTTGGATGGGAAAGTGCTTGAGCGTCTTGTTAGAAATGCCATCGGCACCCGCGGCCTTTCTAACCTGTAGCTTCTTGACGTGCGAAACAAGTTCGTCCGTCGTAACCGTTATGGGAGGGGCCGTGAGAGGGAGAGAGTTCCTGTTACGGAGTTCTTTCTCTACTGACCGGAGATGCGCTGGGTCGCATGGTTGTTTAGAGGGGGGAGCACTGATCAGAGATGCTGTCAGCGAAACATTCGGCTTTTTCCTCGTCTTCGAAGGCTATAGTGCCATCTGGACGAGATAAAGGGGGGATTGTTTGCACTACGTCACTACGAAGGGCTTTCGCCACTTTGTAAAACGCTAGGTGCGACGGAGATATTTCTTGCATGAGATTGCCCCATTTAGCGTTCCTCAGGTCTGAGAGTTTGGATCTAACCAGCCTCTGCAGATAGTTCGCGTCGGCTCGGTTAGAGGGAGTGGGGTAACGCGCAGCCCTTCTAAGCGCTGCGTTCTTAGCCTTTATCGTGTTTCAGATATCCGCCGGCAGCTGTGCCCGCCTAGGCAGGTTGACCACCTTCGTATTGTCCTCCACAGACTTGGTGACTAAGCGAGTGAATGAATTTACTGCTTCGTCGATCTTCTCCCCGCTATTCAGCGAGTCAGGAGAGAAAGCAAAAGGAGAGTCGGGCTCGTCAATCGCAGAGGCGAGAGACCTAGTGACCTTATCCCAGTTAACAAAAGACTTGGTGGGAGGGGCTGACGGTTCGAGCGGGCCTAATACTATGTGTACAGGTCGGTGGTCTGAGCCCAGGCCGTGTAGGGTTTCTACAGACCTTAAAGGTAGATAAACACCTTTTGTCATAGCAAAATCTAAGACGTCAGGTGCGTAAGCGTTAACGCTAGGATAGTGCGTGCAGTCATATGGGCTGATAACCTCCAGCTCAAATGCTTCCGCAATCTCTAATAAGGCTCGACCGTTTGTGTTTGTGGTCCTACAATTAAAATCTTTGTGTTTAGAGTTGAAATCTCCAAACAAGATAACGTGATTACCTAGCGAGAGGAGTGCTTCAAAATCACTTCTCAGGGGGAGGTTACCCGACGGTATATAAACGGACGCTATGACTAGGGTTTGGTGACCTATCATAGACAACCTACATATAGTTGCCTCCATGTTGGTGAGTGACGGAGTGTCCATGGGTGAACAGTGTAGCTCCCTTCGGAAATAAATAGCTGTGCCACCGCCATTATGGCCTGTGGCTCTATCATTTCTGAGTAAGGAGAACTTGGGAATTGACAATCCTTTCAGGGAAGTGGGTTTGAGCCACGTTTCCTGGATGAGGAGTAGGTCAACCCCAAGATTCTTGACGAACTCTCTGAGCTCGTTGACCTGCGGTCTGAGGCTTCGGGCGTTGAAAGAAACCAACGACAGTCCCTTAGGCTTGTTGCGCCCCGTGGTGAGAGCGAGTGTAGCTGGCGTGTTATGTGCGTGTGATGTGTGTGTATTGGTGTCCATGTTAGTGTTAGTATGTGTGTGTGTGTACCTAACTACCTATTGGAAACCTAACTTGTAGAGTAGAGCTGCGTGCTCGTCTAGCAAGAGCGCCAGAGCGACTGGGTCAGTGTTCTCGCGGAACTTGCGTGCAAATATTTGCACCTCCGCGATGCTGATGCCGCTCAGTGCACTACGAATTGCACCTAGTGTGTTAGAGGGGGCTCCTGAGCCTAAGCCGGGCTGGGAGGATGGGATGAGAGTGGGGAGGAGCGCCGGTTTGGGCGGCACTGGTGCCACCTTCTTCGGGCCCCATGCTAAGGCGGGCCTAGTACCCGCAGCGGCAGGGGTGCTTTCCTTTGCCGGGAGGCTCGGTAAGTTCCTTTCCGTCGCGGGGGGAGGGACGGGTTTGGACCTAGATGCCCTAGATTTCCTAACCGTGGTTGGTGTTTTGCGCTGGGGGGCGCGGGGGCAGCCCTTGTAGTTAGCTGTGTGCCCGGTTTGGACACATAGCACACAGGCGGGGGGAGAGGGAGAGTCCCTTGTGCGGGAGCACTCCTTTGTGAAGTGCGGGTCTAGGCACTTCACACATCTGGGGGGAGCCGTACAGTTAGCCGAAGCATGGCCGTACATTTGGCATCGGTGGCACTGCCCCGGGGAGCCGCGTCGGTGCGGTACCTCGACCTTGAGGCCGGAGAGTCCGCACACGACCAGAGATTTTTCCAGGCGGAAGATATCCCTCGCCTTGTGTTCGATCCCGCTGGTCATGATGACCATTACGAGCGAGACGGGACGGCCGGAGCGGCTCTGCATTTTATGCACAGCCTCGGCGGGAAAACCTTGACTAACGAGGTCGTTGAGGACGGCCTCGTTAGACAGTTCTTGCGGGATACCGCGAATCACGGCCCTCACTTTACGCTCCTCAGGGAGGGCGTATGTGTGATACGGCACGTGAGAAACAGACAGATGTCCTGCGCAGATTGAGTCGGCTGCGATCGCTGCATGAATGCGGCAATCACAGGGGACGGGGTGGGCTTAGTCCTAGCGGGGGGGGAGGTCGTGGGCTCCTCCTCAGAGCTGGCGGGCCTGGCAGATTTGCGTCCTTTACGACGCGCCTTGCTGCTTTTCTTCACTGTTGTGAAGAGTCCGTCGCTGTCGCTGTCGACGAGCGTGGACGCCGGAGAGGGGGAGGCGGAGCGCTGAGAAGCGGTCCTTTTTGCGGAGGGGACGTTGGACTCGAAGTCCATATCGTCCTCTGAGTTCAAGGTCGTGGGTGTGTGTACGGGCGCGGGTGTTTGAGCGCGCGCGAGTGTGAGTGCGGGTGTCGCGAGTGCAGGTGCCACGGTCGCGGGTGAAGGGGTCACGGGCGAAATAATTGAAAATATTTTGTACTTTTTATACCTATTTGATTTTATTTTGTTATACTGCTGTACTGATGATAGAATTTAATCAATCAATCAATCAATCAACTAGCCTATTGCAGTCCACTGCTAGACATAAGCCTCTCCCAACACGCGCCACAGAACACGGTCCTGCGCCTTCCTTCCTAGAATGTAAGCAATTGATTTAATTGAAATTAATATGAAACATCAGTATCATACATTTATCACAATGTAAAATTGAGAGCTGTTTTGACCAAAAAACCGTTACATCTAAACTTTCTAATGTTTTTTTAAATGTTCAAATGTAGAACAAGAACAGTATTACTTGAAACAGCTGTTTAACTGTCAAAATGATATGAAAAACTGATCGTGTGCATGGAATTATTGTAACTGGCAACATTCTGGTACACCTTGGACGCACCTTGGCATATTGCCAATACGTTCTGAAATACTTGTATGACACTCGCATGGCATTAATTAACGAATTTGTTAAATATTTACTGCACTCATTACAAACATAAGTCTTTAATTAAAAATTTGTATCCAAAACCAGTGATTATAGATAAAACAAATCCTAAATTACTCTTTGTTATAGGAATACTAGTTTTCAGAAAATAAACAAATAGCAAGTTTGTATCGATGGTTTTGTAATATTTTTTTATTACTGGTTTATGGTGGGAGATTAGCAGGGGGCCAGTTCACCTAAAGTGCAATCAGGTAGGATGTGCCCCTTGCTTATCAACCTTATCCAACTGTTACCGCCAATGCTTGATGTCAGTCTCATTCAAACCGTTGCCTACCCAAGACCATATTGTTAAGACTTATAAGCCTGCAATTTTACTGACTACATACACATAAACACAGTAACATTAATTCTATACTACTTCGAGTAGAGTTCAGGAAATAGTTATTCCTTCTCGCAATGCTTCCTATTTTGGTTCAATGTTTCCTTCATCATCAGTATGGACATATTTTTATATATAAATAAATAAAATATTTCTTACACATACACACAGCGCCATCTAGGCCCAAACTAAGCAAAAAAAACTATTAATAGCTATCATTTATTGCTCTCATAACCCTAATTACAAGCTAAAAGGTCAACCCTGAGGGTTTTTAGTTAGTAAACCGGGTTGGTTTGAGGAGTCCAACAACGAGTAGACGAGTAAATAATTTTTTATTTTAAATAAAGATAGATGTTTTATCTGGTGCATTTATCATCCGCGATGGTCAGATGACGTGTTTGACTGGCGTTAACTGTAATTGATTTTTTACGTAAGTTGGCACAGATAAAAGCTTTGCTGTTTGAAACATATTGAGGGAAAACTTTGTTTTAAAGCAGCAGGTTTGAATTTGCATGCCTTCTGTACCTTAAACTTCCGGTTATCTTGGAAACCCGTAGCTCAGTACCAACATTATACTTGTAGAAATAAATTACGACTTTTTAGAATTTAACGGTTTTAAAAAAAAAACATGATTGCTTACATGCCTAAATTTACTTCTACGTTTAATTTAATAACATATTAACCAAAATATTAAGAAAAACCAAGTTTTCCCATTTGCGGTAAACAAAAATCCCAAACGTTTTCAATGAACAATTTCTTATTTTTGCGGTTTGCGTTCGGCAGTCTCGATTAACTCGTAAAACATTCAGTATATCGCAGGAAAACCACGTAAGATTGAGGTTAAATTTATTGTTCGTTTTCAAGAGATACCCTTTAGTTTGCGGTTAAGTTTCAGTTCAAAACTGTGCTTACTGGGATTACAAACAGAATAGTATTTCACTCTAGCGTAACTGAGTAGGTCATATTATTGTGGTTTCATTGAGAGTAATAGTTTCATACTTCTTACAGTAATACTAGTAGTTGCTCGCGGCTTCGCCAGCTTTCATGTCGTCTTCAGGACAGAAAGCTAGGCTATTATGTTAGTAGGATCATAATAATTTACATGAAAATATCTAGATGACCAATTCTCAAACCATAAACTTCAAATATATGAACATAAAATAAATAAATAAATTAAATAAATAAATAATAAATAATAAATTAATTAATTAAATATTGTGGTCAGCACTAAAATTAATACACAAGTACTTTTTTATTTAGAAACATAATCATAAAAGCCAGCTCTTATGATTGTTACAAGAGTAATGGTTTCTAAATATACACACTGTAGTAATTAATTAGTAATGCACGGCACTCCACCAATCGTTAAAGAGTGTCTCTTAAAGTGTTACAGGGAAACTTAATCCACAGTAAGGCTGCCTGTCTATCGGACTGGAGTGTGGCAGTAAAGCGGAGGATTGTCTGCCTACCTATAGCTGCCTGTCTATCGAAGCGAGAAAAGCGGAGAAACATTAATGAACAGGACAGCAAAAAACGCAAAAATTCACACCCTGTGACAGTCTTTTCACTCCTGTGGACACAAATTATTACTTTTTGCAACTTTTTTTTGCTGTTTTATTCTGAATAATTCCTCTTTAAATTCTAATAAATAATTTTAAACCAGCTGATCTAGTTTTCATATCAGTCAATTATATAAATATAGTCAACACCCAGAGCAGTGCAGTAACAAGCATGTTTAACTGTACTTCCCTTCGATATCATGATCAAAAGAATGCTAATATATTTAAGACCTACATAACTCACAATCTTATTATTCCTTAATTGACGTTTCGGTTAAGTCACTTGCCCAATTATTTAAATTGTCCAATTAAAAAGAAATAATTATTTTAATTATGCCACATACCGATAAAGATAGA
Source organism: Schrankia costaestrigalis (assembly GCA_905475405.1). NCBI lineage: Eukaryota > Metazoa > Arthropoda > Insecta > Lepidoptera > Erebidae > Schrankia > Schrankia costaestrigalis. Next base: position 19,652,939 of record FR997826.1, read on the forward strand.
AGGCTATTTACATCTCTTAAAATGTTGCTTCCCAGAAACGAATCGCCATTTTAATTAGTTATTTATTTATATATGTTTAAAAAAAACATTGCAATGAGGTCAAATTCTTGTAATAAATTGTAGTAAAATACTTTTTTCACGTAAAGGAAAGATCTTGATAGCGCGGTGACCCAGAGATTGAAACACAGATTGCTGTAAGTGCGGGATTGAAGAATGCTGGAAGGGTATTGGTATTAACATAAATTTTGTATTTTTATTAATTGTTTTTTGAGTTTAATATTTTTCATTGTGATGATGGACTAAGAATAGAAATTGGCTCTACTATTTGCTATCGTGGGAATCAAAAGAGTCAATTTAATAAGACAAGTTTTTCTTGCTATTATGAGGAAATAATAATATGTTCATATTCATATTATTCATATTCATTCAATCCTTTGCTAAAATAGGTAAGTACATTGGTGATTAAAATATTAAGTCCTCCATGTTTTGCCATTACATGGGCATGCAAAATAGTGCTTACAAACTAAATAAGTAAGAACAATTTTTTCTTTACCAAGTGTCATTAATGAACTGTCAACATCGTAACTAGGGTCAAATAGTTGACGAGTAAGCTGACCCAGAAGAAGCTATTTTTTATTATTAAAATACTATACGAAAACAAAATAAAAGAAGAACATTTTGGCTGAAATTAACTCACATTTTCTCGTAACTGACATAGCTAACTATCACCAAATGCATACTTCATACAAAATATTTCTAAAAAGCTATGTATTTCTTCTAATTTACTTCTATTTCTCTCTCCCTCTGTATGTGTTTTTGTATATATTTGTTTTTTTGTCCGTTTATAATAGTACACCTTATTTCCAACTCAAATTTCTAATTATACTCGTAGTTCTTATCCACGTTTAATCAATCCGAGTTATACCACAGTACTATATCAGACTCAGTTTTGAATGCCAAAATATTCATTGACAAGTAAACTGGTATGAAATGCTGTTTCCTTTCGTTAATTAAAAAAAAAGAATTCGTATAAACAACAGATGAATTATCTTTACTGTTGGTTCATTAGTCAATTCTGTTAATTAATTTAAATGATTAAATGTTATTTAAAATATCTTCGACGTTTAACAAGACTTGCCCTTAAAGATTTATTTTTGGATTGATAAGTGGGCGTAATTATTTTGGAAGTACTCGCAGTGTGGTTAAGCCATTTTTTTGTCATTTTGATAACTCGAGCGTCTGTAGAGTATTTAATATAAGTACTCACAGATTGATGATGAATCTAAAACAAATCGGTTGAGGTGTAACCACTATTTCTTCCCTCCTTTGTATGACAGATGTTGCCAGGCGAGTGCGGTCTACCTAACAGAGCGTGTTAACGATCGCCCATAAATCCAATAGCACTGCCAAGATCCTGTCTAACATAAACAGAACCTGTTCAATCTTATACCCTTCCTCTGCTTACTACTGCTTGTAAATGTACTAAACGGGAGCTGCGGTCTTACACACCTATAGGCAGGTGTTTTTTCAATCCATACTAATATTATAAATGGAAAAGTGTGTCTGTTTGTCTTTTTTACGGATTGACGTTAAGTCTTTTACGGAGCGCCGTTTTGCCGTAAAAGACTTAACGTCAATTCGTCGCTACGAATTGACGTGATTTTTTAAGTGGAGATAGTTAAAGGGATAGAGAGTAACATAGGCTACTTTTTTTTCATCTGTGTTCAGGAAAGGGGAACAGTGCTACCCCGAATTCAACGCCGCGGGCAAAGGCTAGTAAAAAATAAAACGTTCTAAAATCAATAGCTTATCGGTGCTTTTTTATTAATCCAACAATATGCTAATCTGGTAGACAAAAACAAACAACGCGTAACCTTTTACATTTTTGGTATAAAGCTTCAAAATAATTATTCTGCTCCTTTGAGCAGATCAAAAGAAAATTCAAAAACAACATTTCTTCATAACATTATTGTATTTACCGAATAAACTGGAGCAAGTATCGATGATATATCAAACAGAATTAATCTTATAAAAATATCTTCCATTTTGATAGAAAAGCGAACCATTTTATTGTAGAAATAAGCTTATGGTGCCAATGATCTAAGGTCTAGCAATTTGTTTAACCTAAATACATCCAAACTTTTAATATCAAAGTTTGTTTGATGATTGTGGTATGTTGTGGAATCAGAATTCAACCATTAGATTAGGTTGGTGTAAAAATGGATAATGCCTTTTATTATAACAGCTCTGTAACGCAACGCAGTTTGCATTTTCTATTGTTAATATAATATGTATGCGCAAAACCATACGTGTTTATGTTAAGAAAAATTGGAATTATTTCGGGGAGGTCGATTACGTCAATGACTGATATGAAGATAATGAATACGTATGCATTTCCACAAAAGGTATTTACGTATGTTGATCAGTCATGCTCAATTCGGTTTTCTGCTAGATGGTGTAAAATTTCAATATGTATTTCGATTATCATAATATATTATTGGTGAGCATATAAGTAATTAAAGGTGGCAATGCTTGGAGGAGGCCTATGTTCAGCAGTTTGGCTGAAATGATGATGATGATGATGATATAAGTAATTAATAAGCATATTTTTGTATTTTGTCGGTAAAACAGACTTGTACTATTTAATAATATTGATTTTGGCTGCACAAGTAATTTACTAACGTGGCATTGAAAATAGTGACCACCAAGACGTATATTATTTAACATTATAGACCCAACACCACTCTTTTAATATTTTACTATATAGGCAGATTTATTTAACAAAATAACAGTGTTTGCTATTTGAACTATATATTATTATAGGTACCTGTTACAGGGTTTAACCGATATTTCGCCGAATGCATATGGATTTTCATAGCGGTTTATTTGGTTTGTTTCTGCTACAATAATCAATATTTTAATTTACTACCTAGGCTGAATTTTAACTGGAAATATTACCGAAATTATTAATGCCCAGTTAATCATGAATTAATGAGTGATGTTCCACGAATTTTAGTTGTTTCGAAACATTAAATAATTTGCATTATTAATTTTATTCCATAAGAGCTTACATTAAAATATTTGAAATAGGTAACTATTAAAGCAACGAGTTAATTACCTTTATTTAATTTTAAATTTCACTCGTGAGCTGTCAAATACTCTTGCAAAACTTTGGAAAGTAAAATATAAGCTTTTATATATTTGGTATTATAATTATATAATTCAATTTAATTGAATTCATGACAAATGAAATCAAGAAAAGTTTAAATACTAGTGCTAAGTATACTTGTTCGACATAATAATTGAGCAACTTGACGATCTGACGACCTCTGTGGCGCAGTTAGTATATTACATGGCTGCTACGCAGAGGTCTCGGGTTCGATTCCCGCTCAATGCAAATCTTTGTGTGAATGAACATGATTGTTTGCATTAGTTTAAGTGTTTTCTATGTATAATATTTATGTATTTAATGAATGCTGTGTACACTTTTAATAGGCAAACATACCTAATATTGTGTTTATGTAAGTTTTATTGTGTAAAGGAGACGGTTTTATTTGTTCGGCGAATAGGCCCAGTCACAAATTGTGCGAGTTTAGGAATGAAATGCATACAGTTCATTCCTTATAATCTCTAGATAGACAGTCTGCATATATCAAAACTCCCTCAAAAGGGAATACTCTGAAATAGGACAATCAAAACATGACTCTAGTGACAACCTAAAATCTCACAACAGCGATTGTCTAATGAATATACACTAATAAGGCAACCAAACCCTTCACAAAAAAAAAAATATTTAAGTATGTTTATCCGTTGTCTAGTACCCATAGTACAAGCTTTGCTTAGTTTGGGACTAGGTCGTGGCGATGTGTGAGGATTATTTATTTATTACCTTAGACAAAACATTATACTTATTAGACAAGACAAAATATTATAAATAGTCCTAAAATTGACTGCTTCCTCCTCTAATAAAGTTCTAGGTGAAACAAATCGTCAAATCTATTTGTTCTTACAACACATACAATGATACACTTCGCATCACAAGTTCGTACTTAAGCGCCGATTACACTAGACTACATGTAGTCAACTACATAAGGACGTCAGGAAGGATATGTAGTGTCCTAAAGCGCCGATTACACTAGACTACATGTAGTCCTACATAAGGACGTCCTAAATTTTTAGTGTTAGGACGTTCTATTTACACTGCCCTACATGTGATTACACTAGACTAATGTAGTCTCCTACATGATATAGTTGACTACATGCAGTCTAGTGTAATCGGCTCTTTATACAACGTTAGATAAATCAAATAAGGAGTCAGCTGCTACTAATAGAATTGTGGTTCTTCATGTTGACGTTGTACGTATGCCTTGGAGAAACTAAACTTTAGTGGAGCATGGAAATGTGGGGTAGCTTTTGTTTGAATTGAATAAAATATTCCTTTCACTAGTTTGGTTTGCTACCTTGGAATTCAAGGGAATTTTGATACTTAAATATAATTTGTTTTTAGGGAAGCAAAAAAAAATTTCTAGTAAGTACTTACTTATGAACTTATTTTCTACTCAAAAGAGTTTAGTTAAATAGTTTTGGTAGTGGATTATGCTTAAATTGTACAGTAACAGTTTCCGTTTTATCATTAAAAAAGGAGATAAGTATACTTATATATCATGACATTAAGCCATGTACTGTATTGATGCAGGAATGTGCGCTGCGCTAATAAAAATATTGAATATTTTTTGTTGCTGCAAAACCTTTATCTATAACTAGCTGACCCGTGTCCACTTCGTTGGGCGGCGAAAAAAACGCGTCACTTTTTTAAACATATTTCATTACTGCTCCACTCCTATTAGTCATAGCGTGATACTACATAGCCAATGACACTCCCCGATAAATAGACTATTCAACACAGAAAGATTTTTTATAATCGGTTCAGTAGATCCAGAGATTACCCCCTACAACGTCACAAACACACAAAATTTACCTCTTTATAATATTAGTATAGATAGTATAAATGACAAACGCTAAAAGTCACACCACGAAACCGAATACAAAATATGAAACACCTCAAAAAGAGACTGCAATCTTTTTCTGCAACTGAATACTCGCCACTGGCTATAGCTTGTCCCTTCAAAAGATATCTTGAATCATCCAATTAAGGTAACAATGTGGTTGCTCGTTATCCAGAACAGCAGTATAAAAGTTATCAGACACTAGTTCCTGGAGTAGGTACTCGATTCAATTGATCTTCGTTGGCGTTTCTCGCGCAGTTTTATTTTACTTCAAGGAATATTGAGTTCTAATGATTGCATCATTACGGTGTTGTTGGTTAGGCTATTGCTTTCTGAGTGAACAACATCAAAGATTCGAAGCATCGGCTTTCAAAGGTCAGATTCGCTTAAAACAGTGTAAGGTGTTGCACAAGGCGCTTCGGTGTTCAATGTGATATTCGCACTTCTTACAAATGTTTTGCGAAGTGCTATAACGGATCCTAAAAAAAAATGATGTACGCTGCTTACGTAATCACCATAGTTGCAGTGGAGTCAATTGATCACTTATAGATTAAATTGATGAAAGGGGAAGGTTTTTGTGAATTATCATCATCATAACCAGCCCCTTAATGTCCCACTGCAGGGACGGGCTTCCTCCTTCCGGAGGGGTACTTGGCCTACTAATAGCACGCTGGGCAGACGGATTGGTATAGGGTTTAATTTCAAGTTTTCTTTCTTTTTATTTCGTAAAGATAATATTCATGGATAGTTTCTTAGTCGGTTTTTACAACACCGGCGACATATTGTATTGTTACTCCGTCACCACACGGGTATGTGAATAATACATCCATAATATTATAGAGTATAAGGATTGCACCTATGCAAAGCCAGACAATACTTGGAGAAGCCCTATATCCAGCATTGGACGTCGATTGGCTGATAGTATGATGATGATAATGAAAGCCAGGGCGGATCGCTTGTGAACTATAAGCGCAAATATTAAATATTTGCGCTTATAGTTCACAAGCGACAAATTGACTCGAGCAACAAATTTTGTTGCTCGAGTCACAATGTAATCTGGCGCCACGACGACGACTCCATATTATTTAAATTTTCAACTTTAAATAATGAAATTCCTTTCGTCTGTTGGCAGTTCAACTTTTCAGGAAACAGTTTTACATTCTAAATAGTTAAATCTTCATTCATAAAATATATTAATATAAAATCATTTTAGAGTATTTAACACCTTTGCGTGCAGTGTGCACGGGGGTACACGTGCATTGTTTTACTATTGTGTCTGCTGGCGGCACTGTGAAAGGCTTAATTATCAAAATAGAAAATGTACAATAAAATAATAAAAAAAAGTAGTAACTTTTAAATACATTACCAAAACACGCTTAGGACCGAAATCTGAATTGAACTTATTACCTGAAACAGAAAGAAAAGATAAAATATTTATAAATTTATTTTAACTTATGCTAGTTACAAAATAGTTGAAGCTCTCTTTTCAGGCGCCATTTTACAAAAAAACCCTTTATCTTCCTTATTATATAAGTAGGCATTCAATGAATTCTCCGTGCGGCTGCCGGGTTAATCGCGTGATAGAGGACGGAACACTTGCATAACAGCGTCTAGGACTTACGACCCAGATGTAGGTTTAAGAAAGCCCCCTTACAACGCGTTAGCGGTCACCTTCACTGTCTGCTATGTTCCGTCTTCTACCTATCCAAATTTGGTAGGAACCTAACAATAACAATGCCGTTTTGGACATTCGTGAAAGTAGAGAGCTTACTGAAGTTCTTAAAAAAAGTTAGTAGTAAACTATCATGACTTTGCAGGAACGGCTTATTAAGCTAATATTTATAAAGCAGTAGGTATGCTTCTCAAGCAGAATAATTACATAAAATACTAGCTGCCCCGTGCCCACTTCGTTGTGCGGCGAAAAAAACGCGTCTCTTTTTTAAACATATTATCATTACTGCTCCACTCCTACTAGTCATAGCGTGATACTATATAGCCTATGACACTCTCCGATAAATAGACTATTCAACACAGAAAGAATTTTTAAAATCGATTCATTAGATCCAGAGATTACCCCCTACAACATCACAAACACACAAACTTTTCCTCTTTATAATATTAGTATAGATTACTTAAAAAAAGTTGGTGGTAAACTGTTATGACTTTGCAGGAACCGCTTATTAAACTAATATTCATGAGGCACTAGGTATGTATCTCAAGCAAAACAATTACATAAAAAAAAATTTAAAAAAGTAATTCTCTAGTTACAAGACTCGGTGAATATACTAATAATCATTTTCTCTCGTAATTTATTCACACCACTCCACAAGTGAAACAAAGCCATCGATCACACTTTTTAATATGCGTAGATTATAATGTCAAGGGCAGTAGAGTTTTACCCTCATACCCGTCTAACTAAACAAATAGTAGCCTTCATCGATCTGTTGTTTTGATGCGATGTTTAGATAATGTTTGTCACTTAAGTGCTTGGAACTAAGCTCATAGAGATAGCGATTATCATACTGTCAAATAATGGGATAATGCTATTAGGCTGATTATGTATATTTTACTCGGCGGGAAAACTACTCACGCTTTGTTTACTATATAGTAAAGAAAAGTATTAAACATGTTTTTTTCATCAAATACTAGTATAAATACATAATATTTTATTATGGAAAAAGTTTAACTTTTTTAAAGCCGACAAGCCTTAATAAATCTCTTCACGGCTTTTTATGTATCATTTATAATAATATGTATTGATTTTATTACAACGATTGAGTCTAACAAATGGCAGATATTGTTCCCGAAAACATTTTCGATTTGACAATTGACATTATTTTAACAACTCTTTCCCAACTTCAACTTGCAAGCTTATGGTAATCATAAGTGTGCCTTGAAATTTTCTTTCTTTGTTGAGGTTTTTGTTAAACGATTTGCAACTTTATCTTAGGGATATAAAGTAGAGATTTGGACAGACATCTTGTGATATTTAGAAGATGCTCCCTATGTTAATATTTCGTATGTTGTTGGAAGTTATGGAATGTGTTTTCTTCAACTGTTTTGTTTGATATATTGTTATATAAATACACACCTCAACAAAGTCTAGGGATATTTTGTATAAAGTTGTGAAACTCAAAAAATTTGGTTTGTAATTTTGTTTTTTTTTTAAATCTTTTGATGAAAACTTACTTTGTTAACCTTTTTCAACCATTCTAAATTTGAATTTGAAAAATAAAATAAAAAATAAAAGATTAACGCGGCTTAAACGTAGTCAAGTTCGAAAATTTCATTTACCAAAGTAGGGTATTATTGGGCATTCTGTACCACTTTCGTCCAGTCGCTCCGCGAAACAAGTTTCGCTCTCGCTCAGGACTCGTGGTCCAAAATGCCCAATAATATAAATTTAATATAACCAGCGACGTGTGGCTTCGAAACTTCAATAAATAACTAACGCCTAATATATTCACGTGAGCAATAACAATGACGACATTATAGCTAAGACATCAACAACTGGCACTTTAAAAATTACCAACAACCAGTATTTTTAATTTTAGTGTGTTTGTGTCATTATAGACAGAATTAATAAAAATATATTGTGAGGAGGATAATAGGATGGTAAAATTTGTTCCAGTACTTAAAAGAAGTTGAGTAGATTTAAGATCGATTAGTATTTATAAAGATTAACAATCTTTAAACTTGATCATTATTAATTAAGCTGTAATATGTATATAACATGAAATTTGTCAAACAACCACAATCTTTGCAATTAAATATAATTTGCAATGATTCTTGTAAGACTGAATCACGTCATGGAAAATTATTACCTAATACCATACGATGCATTATTTGCGGACCATCAAACTGTGGCAAAACAAACTTGTTAATTGGTCTACTTCTACATGAAAATGGATTAAACTTTCAAAACATCTACATATATTCAAAAACTTTACTTCAACCAAAATATGTGTTTTTAGAAAAGGTTTTACAGCAAGTACCATGTATATCATTACAAAAATTTCAAGGAAATGAAGAAGTGTTAAAAGTTGAGGATGCGAAACCAAACTCTATAATTATTTTTGATGACGTGGCGTGTGAGAATCAAAATAATATGCGTGATTACTTTGCTATGGGTAGACACAAATACATCGATTGTTTTTACCTAAATCAAACATACAGTAAAATCCCAAAACAATTAGTAAGAGATAATGCTAACCTGATAGTACTTTTTAAACAAGATGAAATTAATTTAAGACATGTTTATGATGAACATGTTAATACCGATATGACTTGGTTTGAATTCCGTGAAATGTGTTCCAGGATATGGAGTGAACCCTTCAACTATGTTGTAATTAATAAAGATTGTTCTAAAAATAATGGATGCTATAGAACTAAATTTGATACCTTTGTAATCTTTGATTAAAATTTCGAATATTTAAGGTTGTCATCTTTGTATTATTATTATTCTGTATACGACTTTCAACCGATAACAAGCATGGAAAAATCATTAAAAAGACAAATTGTTGATGCTGCAGAAGCTGTAAAGAGAAAAGTACGGAACATGCGAGATATTGAGATTAGCAATAAACAAGCATTGGAATCAGTTTTCAAGCCTGTAACAGAATCTCTCAACCTGCTTTCCAACGCTAATAATCAAATCGAAGGTCCATTGAATAAACAAACTATGCAGAATGAAAATCCAAAAAGTAAAGATGACAGTGATGAATCTGACAATGACAGTGAAAGTTCTTTTCAATCATTGGTTGATGATGTTAATATTAAAGAGCACGACACTTCATCCTGGTCGTTATCTTCAGAAGCCCTACGAGACATCCCGTTTGGCGTTCGAGTAGATCAAGGGAAATTTATGTTAGGGTCTGCTAATATAACAGTTGGTGATGAATTTATTGTAGTAGCTGGTTGTAAATATCGTAATACACCTGGTTTGAAACAATTGTTATTAAAAAAGAATGTAGATTTAAGCGTAGTTACAGAGAGTGACATGCAAAATTATAAATCGATGTTGCTTGATACAAATGCACATCGTAGAGATTTCGAACCAAATAAACCAATAAAAAGTAATAAGGGAATGAAATATTTACAAGTTATTAAACCGCTTTTCTCAGTACAAAGTACAATTCCTGGTAAGCAATCTAAAGGTAAAGGAATGTCAATGAAAAAAATGTGGAGACAAAATGTGGATTACATTTATTGGGATGATCCAAATGAATTAGTTGATAGATTAAAGTTGTTAATAGCATCTCGAGATGCTGGCAATACAGGCTTAGATAATGAAATTATGTCTATTATTGAGGAATTACGTGAAAATAAAATTATTATTAAATAAAAGTTGTATGTATATAATGTTCATTTTATTTCTAACCTTACAGTACAACACACTCTAAACATGAATGTAGACAAATTCGGTCATTATATTCATAAACGAATGTGTTTATCTGAGTTATTCGAGATTAATAATAACGCTTTGTATAAATCTGAAAACGGTGACTTTGATTTGAAAGCATCACGACTAAGAGGTATTAGACTGCCTGAAGAAGCTGATGACGTGGTAAATAAGGAATACGTAGATAAAATTAAAACAGAAATTATACAAGAAATTAATAAGTCGCTACACGTTCAAAGTATTTTAAATACAAAGTTTACAAATACTTTGCTTCATTTAGAAGACAAATTTTATACAAAAACCACTGTAGACAAGTTAATTAATCATAATGATAAAGCAACAAATTGTTAATGAAATACACAAAGCAGCACGAAAAAACTTTCTGCGACGACCTGTAATATTGAAAGGAATCGATGATTTATGGCAAGCTGATCTGATAGATATACAGACGTTGAGAAAAAGTAATAAAGGATATAATTATATTTTATTAGTGATTGATTGCTTTTCTAAATACGCTTGGGCTGAACCATTGAAATCTAAAAACATGATAGATGTTACACATGCTTTCGATGAAATATTACGTAGTAGCCATCGCAGACCAATCAACTTACAAACTGATTCTGGAAAAGAGTTTTATAATACAACTTTTAAAAATCTTATGAAGAGGTTTAACATTAACCACTATTCTACTTTTTCTACCAAGAAAGCTTCAATAGTCGAGAGATTAATAAAGACTATCAAAAATAAACTATACAAATGTTTTAGTTTAAATGGAAGCTATAATTGGTTAGGATCGATATTGACAAATATATTGAAGACATATAACAATACATATCATCGTACTATTCAATGCAAACCTTCCGATGTGAAAAAATCAAATGAGTTATTAATAAAAAATAATATTAATAAATCACAAAATCATTTATGTATTCGGTCTAAACCTAAATTTAAAGTCGGTGACAATGTACGAATTAGTAAATACAAACATATATTTGAAAAAGGATATACTCCTAATTGGTCTACTGAGCTGTTTATCATAAAAAAGATCAATAAAACGAAACCAACAACATATTACATAGAAGATCAGCGAAAACAACCAATATTAGGCACGTTTTACGAACAAGAACTCCAAAAATCTCATCATCCTGGTGTGTACTTGATTGAAAAGGTTTTAAAAAGAAAAGGAAATAAATTATTCGTAAAATGGTTGGGATTAAGCAATGATGATAACAGTTGGATTAATAAAACCGCAATAACAGATTGAAATAACAATTATATAACCATATTCCTTACATATATTATATTTACTTTACTTTGAGCAATGCAAGGAGGTGGACTGCTTAACACTATTATTGATAATCTACCGTTTGAACTTCACCTGCCTGGTTATAACTATTGCGGACCAGGCACAAAACTAAAAAAAAGATTACTCAGAGGTGATCGAGGTGTTAATAAGCTAGACGAAGCTTGTATGCAACACGATATTGCATATGATAACCATAAAGACTTACCCAATCGACACAAAGCTGATTTACAACTACTAGATATGGCTAAAAAAAGACTTAAATCGAAAGATGCAAGAAAAGGAGAAAAACTTAGTTCCTGGTTAGTGAGCAAAGTTATGAAAGCTAAATTAAAATCTGGTGCTGGCGTTAAGGCGTTTAATAGTTTTATATCAAAAATTAAATCTGTGGTTAAGAAAATGAAACCCAAAAACAGTAAAACATTAATAAACACCGCATACTCAGTTGCAAAGAAACTTTTTCCATGCACTCCAAATATGCGAATACCACGAGTTATACCGTTACCAAAAACTGGAGGAATTCTACCTTTAATTCCAATTTTTGCTGGTTTATCAGCTTTAGGCTCTTTAGCTGGTGGCGTAGCCGGTATAGCAAAAACGGTGAATGAATATAAAGCAGCTCAAAAGAATTTACAAGAAACAGAACGACATAACAGATCTATGGAGACATTAGCCATAGGCAAGGGTTTATACATAAAACAACATAAAAATGGTAAAGGATTATATATAAAATCTCCAAAAAACTGAAGTGGAAGCTACCTAATCGACCTTTAACTAATTTGGATATTGAAAATCATGCACGAGACATTCCTCACTTTCGAGGAGTGTACATGAAGGATCAGTTACCAAGTTCACCAAAACGGATTGAGTGTGGTATAGTGAACTTGGATAATGCAAAAAACGAAGGAACACATTGGGTACCCAAGTAACACAGAAAGCATTTTAACAAGCAACAAGTGAACTTATATAGAGCTTAAGACCCGTACAAACTCTTATATAAGTTCACCGAGCGTCTTGAAGCTGAACAATGGCATTTGAAAATCATTGTAATGCTTTACGCTGTATAACAGTTGGATAATGGCATATCAGAATGCTTTTGTAAAGCCTTTAGCTATTTTTAGTGCTTTTGGTTCTACAAAGACATTTTAAAGTAGTTAATAAGTGCTTGAAGCTGTTTTACAGCACAAACGTGAACCACTATAATGCCGTGTAAATCCGATATCCAGCTTTAAGCTGTTTTTTGTGCCTTTTGCTGTATAAAAGCACTTGTAAGGGGTAAGTAAAAGCTTAATGCTGCTGAACAGCATAAATGTGAATCAATATAATGCTTGCATTTTAAAGGAAGAACTGAGTGCTGTTGTGTAGCTAATAGCTCTTTAAACAATCACACGTGAGTAGTTGTAATGCTGGTGGCATTAATTGGGCTCACCGGGCTGCTTAAGGCTGACCACCATTTTGTAAATATTTTATAACCAAAAAATATTTTCTTTCGGATCTATTTATAAAAGGAATTGTCATTTAAAATATTTATATAACTTAATTTAATACAGTACAAGCAAAACTATTATTGTATTTATTCAAAACTTATTCTGTACTAGGAATACACATTTGTTTTGGTTTTACACACATCATTTTTATAAAACATTTTGTATGAAAACCACAAAATATCGAAGGCGCGTGAAAATTTTTAATGAAACTTATATAAACAAGGACAGTAAACTACACTGCGCAGTAATATTTGAAGGCAAGAAATAACAAACGAGTCAAAAACTTATCCGATGAATTTGTTTTGATGCAAATTATAATATGGCGTCACTCACTGTTTTATTTTGACCGTCTTTACTTATTCTTTTTTGATTGTAATAATTTACACGCAATAATATAAAGTTTCCTAAGTGTGAACACTTAAATTGCTCCAATAATTCTTTTAGCACATTTAAATGCTAGTCTAATGCTTTTGTAATGCCGTTGGCATCTTCACTATCAATAATTTTGCTATTATAATGCTTCTGTAATGCAATAGGCTATCTCATTGACCATTTTAATGCTTTCTTAATGCGATTGGCAATATTATTGACCAAAATGATGCTTCTTTAATCCGATTGACATCTTTCTTGACCATAATAATGCTAATATAATGCGCCACTAATGCTATTAACCAGCTACTGTGAACCTATATACGGCATAAAGCTGTATAATTTGTGCCCAAATAAGCATTACAGTAGCCATATAAACGTTTATAATGCGACTATAAAACTAACTCAAAATGCTAAAAGGATACAAGAATACTCTTATTCGGCCCTTATAATGCTTTGATGTGTTACTTGGGTAGCTTATGTTAAAGTTAATAATTACTGTGAATATTTTGACAGCTTTGGTGATTTAAAACCCCCCAGGGAATTGATGAAGTATTTTAAAAATTATAATGTTTTTTATAATTATACAAGATATCAAAATTTTAATTCTGTAAATTGTGGACATTTATGTTTAGAATATTTGTGGAAATATTGGAATAAAAACATATAAATTTTATGCGTTTGTTTAATTTAAACCATTTGCAAGATGTCACTCACTTTGTCGATAACTGGGAACTCTTCAGATTTATCTGTGTACTATACTAACACACTACAATTATCTGAACAATATGAATGCGCCTTATTGCATTTCTCAACATTTAACTCTATTCCAAACATTGACAAAAGAAATAATAAGTTATATTATGACACCAATGAAGTTATTGAAGTACCGGAAGGCACCTATGAATTACAAGACATCGGTGATTATTTAAAATCAGAAATAAAGGACGCTGTGTTCAAATTAGAGTGTAATAATAACACTCTAAAAACTAGTATATACTGCACAAAAAATATAAATTTTAATAAAGAAAACACTTTCTGCAGTTTGTTAGGGTTTAAGAAACAGATCTTGGAAGGAAATAAATGGCATGTGTCTGAGTTTCCAGTCAACATTTTACCTACGACCGTGATCAGGATAGAATGTGATATTGTAAGCGGCTCGTACATAAACGGAGAATCCAGTCACATTATACACGAATTTGCACTGAACGTACCACCTGGATACAGAATAATAGAAATTCCTAAGAACGTAATATACTTTCCGATTAACCAAAAAAATATAAACAGCATACGAATTAGGTTATTAGATATAAATAACCGTTTAATAAATTTACGAGGTGAAGAAGTTCAACTGTATTTACACCTAAGAAGAAAAAATGATTGATTACAATAAATATGTGCTTCAAGAAAATAAACATATCAGTTCAGTTCAAGCTATCACCCAAACAAGAGCTATCTCGAAGAAAAAGAAAATAAAATTAACTAAAGAAAATAAGATATTTCTTAAAGCAATCGGTTTACTAAAATGAATATATTAGATGTTTTATCCACACCAACTTACGATAATACTGTTGAGGGAATAGAATTCCATTCTTACAAGCCATATGTAACAAGTTTCAATAGAAATGATGAAATTCGTATACCTATCAACCAACAAGATTTGTACATATTACCATCAGCAAGCACCTTGTATTTGGAAGGAACTGTTATCGTTAGTAAAAAAGATTTGAAAGACGTTGCTAGTAGCATCAATTTTACGAATAATGCGCTACTCTATCTGTTTCAAGACATAAGGTACGAGCTTAATGGAGTAGAAATAGATAAAATTAAAAATGCTGGCATAACAACTACAATGAAGTCGTTAATTTCAATGAATGAGAGTGAATCAAAGATGTCTTATGCCTGGGGCTGGAATATAGATGGTATAAAAAATGTGAATGGTGGTAGATTTTCAGCATCTATACCTCTTTGTAATATCCTCGGGTTCGCAGAAGATTTTAAGAAAGTTGTAATAAACAGTAGACACGAACTGATATTGTTAAGAAGCAACACTAACCTAAATGCTGTAAAACTTAATACAGGTGAAATTATAGAAGATGTTCTTATAAATAAAATCATATGGCGCGTGCCTCATGTTAAGGTATCAGATAGAGAAAAAATAAGTTTGTTAAAAATGTTAGAAAAAGATCGACCGCTCCAGATGATATTCAGAAATTGGGACTTGTACGAATATCCCGCATTACCTAAAACCACAAAACATACTTGGTCTATTAAAACTTCGTCACAAATAGAGAAACCACGCTTTGTTATTATTGGACTACAGACTCAAAGAAAAAATAATTCAGGTGCTGACATGTCTCAGTTCGATCATTGTCATATTCGTGATGTTAGAGTGTACCTAAATTCAACATATTTCCCTTATGAAAATCTAAATGTTAACTTTGCTAATAACAGAGTTGCTTTATTATACGAGCAATACACTAGATTTCAACAGTCATATTACGGACGTCGCGCGGAACCCTTATTAAGTGAAAAACAGTTTAAAGACTTAGCACCGTTATTTGTTGTCGACTGTTCTAGACAAGCTGATAATCTAAAAGGAGGCTCTGTCGTAGATGTACGAGTGGAAATTGAAACTGATTCAGATATACCAGATCAAACATCTGCTTACTGTCTCATACTAAACGACTGCATAATTGAGTATAAGCCGTTGAGTAACACCGTTAAGAAAATATCATGAGCCCAGATACTATCATATTAGATGTCCAAGGATTTAAAGACCTTAACAACGATTTTATAGTAAAGGAGTTAGCTTTAGCCACTTCTGAATACACACAAACTTTTTTAATCAAGCCACCTTACTTGTTTAAATATTTAACAAATGACGAAAAAAAGCAAGTTAAATGGTTGGAAAGAAACAGAGGAATTTATTGGAACGAAGGTTTCATAGACTATAGAGAATTTCATCGTGTAATTGTCCAATACCTGGAAAGTAAGGATATTATTGTAAAAGGTCTGGAGAAAATTAATTGGGTTAAGGACTTGTGTGTGAATTGTAATGTCTTAGAACTTGACGAAAAACAATGTCCTAATTTATCTGTGCTACACAAAACATTCAGTGGTGTAAAAAATAATTTTAATTGTAATTATCATTTAAAGCACTGTGCACTAAAAAATGTAATATGTATAAAAAAATATTTAGAAAATAGTAAAAGTTCAAATTGTAATCTATTATTCTAAGGAAATAAAAATACTTTTTACAAATATATAATGCTTTTATTTTATTACAAATATACGTACATTAATATCTAATACACATTAGAGACATAAAATGAATACAATTTATTACATTAAACATAACCTAATCAACTAACTACAATATTAAAAAAAATCAGTAAAAATCATTATCTATTAAAGATTTTGAGATTTTTTTCACCAATGATTCAGTTTCGTCCAGAACAGAATCATTAGCGTCTTTAACAATATATTGCGCGCTTAGTATAACGTTCTCGCAATCACTATCACTATCATAGGTTTCAGGAGTGTTATTACATAGGTCTAGCACTGAAACTTTTATCAATTTAATGCCAGGTCGTTGTGGTCGACTCATTACGTAAGATTTTGAAGATTTCAGTTTCTTCGATCTCTCCTTACGTCGTTGTTTCAACGTCTTATCTTTCGTTACTTGTTTGCAGCATACGGTTTCCTTGCGAAGCATCTCGTTATAGTCTTCATTAGGATCCTGAGCATACTGACTGAACATAATCGTTGAGTCGGAAATCTGAAACAAATTATAATTAAATCATTAACACGTTGTTAAAATAAGTTACTGTTTTATTGAACCCAAAGGTAACCAAAGTTTATTTTATTTTATTAATTAAAAACTTACCATTGACATGATTCTGTAGCACAAGTACACGAGTTAAATAATATTTCGTAATTGAAAAAAATAAAGTATTTTATACAAATTAATTCAATCTATATATTAAAATGCTAATAATGCATATTGTGTCTGCAAGAAGAAATATTTGCACAGTATGTTTGTCAGTTGAAAAAGTCTACTACATGACTACATATAAAAAAATATATATTAAGAATATTGTTATATTCTTAATACAGTTTTTTTTTTAATATTAAAAAAAAAACATTTATATCTAAGCGATGACTGGAGCAATCGCTAGTATATCATTATTGTCTGTATTGCATTTTATAATGTAGGTTGGTTGTATGTAATGTAGGTATATTGGTCTCGTGTTACATCCTGTTCTATATACTTCTATGTTTTTATATTCAACTATAATCCAACTTTATAATAGAAAAAGAACATAATTTGTACAAGGTTTTATTCGTGACTTTGTTCGCTTGAATTAATAATTGGTTAAGTATATAGTTAATTCGATTTCAAATACCAAAATAGTGGAAATGAGCGACAGAAAAATATTTACATAGTTATATAATATTATGCATGTACTTATATAAACTGATGGTCTTATGTATATATCATCATGAATTGATAACAATATAACATTTCATTTTTATATATTTTTCGCTAATATTCATCTAATAAAAACATTTTATTGTTTTTATTTTTTAAAGACAACAACTCTTGCACTAGGTATTACTCGTATGTCGCGGGGACTTTTTACATATATATTTAAATTATTGGGTACAAATCACAGCCAGACTCAGGACAACAATTTGTGGATCATACAAATAATTGTCCTGCATGGGATTCGAACCCACAGCTTCGAGCACGTTAGTCGCTTACGCTACCACCGAGCCATCAAGGAGGGCATTACGAAACGTTGTTCGTAAAACGCTTGCTAAGCGTATGTATTGTCATACGGTTGAAAGTAGGTCATAGCAAACGCATATTTATATAATAATCATAAAAAACTATTTATGGTTGCGACTCTGTTCGCATGGATTATAATGGTTATATTTATAAATTAAATAAAACAAGTAAATGTAGTCAACATTTTATTTTTACATAAACAAAAGCAGTACTTAACCCTACTAAGTAGGTAGATATTTAGATGGAACTTAAATATATTTTTAATATTTTCATTTATTAATATATTAACATATACAATCGATACTTAAATCTAATACCTTAATACTAAAATAAAGTAGTAATTTACTTATACACTTTCACAGCAAAGAAAGCTTAGTCTAAACCTCATCTTTAGTTTTAAGCATATATGAATGACCCCAAGCTTGTGTTGATATTTTATCCAAAGATATCGCTCGTTTATCATCGTTGTTAGATAATACAATTTTGTTGATAGACTGCGTAAATATTTCGTGTTTTATTGATTTAAACATTGGATTTTTTCTATGGATAACTCCACCATTAAATAAAATATTTTCATAATCTGTAATACTTAAATCTCTTACTACACATGACTTTATTCCCTTTGCTTTTTTAGTGATTTTTTTTTGAGTTTTTAAAGAGTACAATTTAGATCTTAAACCAACAAAATCGGAGATATATTCTCCTCCCATTTCATCTTTGAATAAACCAGGAACTTTTTTATTGATAAGCGGTATCTTAAAATAGTTCATAGCTTCATAGTTGCTGGTGTCAAAATATTGTAAAAACTGATACTTTAAATCATAGTAAAAGTCATTAGTATATATTTCGTACACAAAAGAGTCCGTGTCTGTATAACACAACTGTACTCGCTCTTTGTAATAAGGCTTTACAATATTGTAATGAAAATTATACATGTGTGACTTAGAAAGTTCTAATACAGTGAATCCTATATAAATCGGTTTATCTAAAATAATTTGGTCTGGCCTCATTTGTATTGCAACTAAGTTTTCAGATAGAATTGAAGCACTATGGAAATAAGGATTGGATACAAGCCTTTCAGCGGATATGGACTTTTTGGTACGATTATTTTGATCGCTCCATTGATTAACTAAATGTACGCTTACTCTTTTTTCAGTATTTTCTAATGTTTTACCAAAAACACTGTTATTCAGTAACTTAAAAAAATCTTGTTCGAAGGCACTTTGTGCCTTCTGTCGTAATTGTGTGTTCAATTCTATATATTGCTTTAAGTAAGGACTCTGTCTAAAAGTTATAGCTCTATGTATTTTACGTAGTATTAAACCATGTTCTATACATTTTTTTAAATGTACATAATGTATGACATAGTTATACTTATTATATAAATTAGCAATTAGTTTATTAGATTTACCGCCTGGGGGAATGCATTTCTCTGGACAAAAAGGCAAATCGTTATGGTAATCGTGTAAATGTTCAGGATATAAAAGATCAACTTCTAATATAAATCCCCACTCAGCATTATCTGTAATATTTTCTACGTGTAAATTATACAATTCGCGTTCACTAAGAAACCTAAAACCTGAATATGGTAGATACTGGCACATGCTATAACCGTAAAGATTATTACAGTCAAGGTATACTATGAAACTAGAAGATTTAGATGTATTATAGTCAGACATGTATTTATGGTTAGCCTTAGCATACCGACGGGAACACATGCATAAGCCTCCCCTAATACCATCTTGAATCATTCTAACGATTGCTAAGTCCGACAGAAGTTCTAATTCAACACCTGTTTTAAGTAACATTGCGTCAAAGGACAAACTAGGTGCTGTTATGTAAAATGCAGGATCGAGGTTGTAATGTTGTTTACATGTTTTCCTAAAATTTTGGAAAATATCTGTCAACAAAAGTACATCTGTTTTTAAATACAAATCCGTATATTCTCCTAAGTTATGTATATTAAATTTATCCCAAACAGTTTTAGCATGATTGTAGTCTTCGTCGCTAATATTTTCGTTAGTTAATGAATTATAAAAATGACACTTTGATGGTAAAGATTTATCCTTATAACATTGCCAATTTGTCATATAATCGTAAGGATATACACCTTTTCGTGTTAATAAATTTAATTGTGTTTTATCAGGAAAATGAAATTTAAGGTTAATAAAATCTTTAACTTGCATTGTTTTAGCAAGTTTGTCAAGGCTTGTTCCTAAAAAGTTAAACGAATCTAAAAATCTTAATTGTATATACTCGTTATTATCAATAGGGATAAACTTTGAAAAGGATATGTATTTTTCCTTGGTCTTTGGTATTATTTTTATCTGACCAGGAATTTCACCTAATTTTTTAATAAATAAATGAGAATCATATCCTGACAAGTTATGGAAAAATATCGGAATGAATTTGGGTAACTTGTGTTGTAAATTACAGTGTCTATGTGCTGCACCCCGATATCGCCCAGTAATGTGACAGTGATCTCTTACTTTATCTCCCCACAATAAATGTTCACAAATGTGGCACTTAATAGCACTAGTGAAACTAACAGCATCGTTTTCTGTGAATATCATAGTTTCATTTTTAGTCAAATATTTATGATATATTTTCTTAACATCTTCAGTAAGAAAATGTACAAATTTTGTTACACAATCCTTGCCTCGATAACTTCTGTAACCTTTAAAATGTTCAGTGAATGATGATACTATATTATATGCAAACGCAGCAGGCACGTGTACTTGTGAGTATGACGTATTACCGGTGTTCAATTCGTCGCCGGAAATCGGTTTGAGTAAAGTTTCGAAATCAGCATATATGACGAATGGAATATTTTGTTTTCTATTATAATTTTTAAATTTTAAAAATGAACCTTTTTCAGGTAAAACTGTAACAACTCCTCCACATAAATGTGATTCAAATTTACTTGAATTCGGAAAAAATAATAAGCATGTTTCACAGAAGTACAATTTACCATGATGTTTAGTTATTTGATTTCTAACCAAACGTGGCAAATCTTTAATTAGACAGTAATGGGAATGTGTATTATTTTCTAAAAACAAAAGGTGTATACTCTTTGATTTTTTACTATTATTAGATTTATACAAAGGTCCAATAATTGTTCTATCATTTTTCAATCCATAAACGAAAATATTCAGAGAGGGGTTATTTTTTTCAAAAACATTGATGTCCGAAAATGTAATTGGAAATAATAAATTATTAATATTTAAAACATCTCGAAAATGAGGATACGACGATACTCTGTCAGGATGTTGTATTGTGGGATACAAGGCAGCTACAATACACCACAAGAAGCAATAACTATCATTATTTCTAATATTTAACACAGCTTTTTTATTTATTATAAATTTTGGTAAAGCTATAAATTTGGATCCGCCGAGAGGCTGATATTTATTTATATTGATTTCTAAATGAGAATTTTTTAAAAATGTCCATCCACTATCTCTTTCCTGAAACTCTTCAATTTTCTTTAATAAATTTAAAAGTATAGTTTTGTAAATTGATTCGAAATCATAATTTAAATGAATAACATAATTTTTTGTGGTGAACGATTTAATTTCTTGGTGTTCGTTTTTATACATAAGAAAAACAGAGAAAAGTTCAAAATTAATTTTAATTGATGTATGTCTTTGTAACGATTGATCGATTAGGTTCTTAATTTGTTTTTGGTTATTATGGAGAAACATCTCAGGCAATATATTTAACTGTTTTTCGGTGGCAAGAATTCTGTAAGTTATAATACGAGATTTAAAGGAAGAATTAATGATTTCAACGTTATCATACAATGGGGTCGTGCTATTGTTTTTATGATTATTACTTCGTAAGTGACCAGACCATCGTCGATTATCTACAAATATTTTACAAACTGTGCAATGAGGCATTATTAGAGAGTAGTTAAAGTTAAGTACCTACTTCAATATTTTTAACAATATTTTTTATACAATATTAAGTTTAGTTTATAAAATATGATGTTAATAATGTATAATTTATAAGATATATGATGATGATATGAAATGACTCTTATCGTAAATACCTACTTTAAAAAATAATTATCTTACTTAAACTATTATTTTGTAAGTATCTTGAATTTCAGCTTAATATTGATACAGGATTGAGCGATTCAGTTCTATTTTGACCATTTAGCTAGCTAATTAGTTTTCACTCTGAAAAAAAAAAAAAATATATATATATAATAGGTACCTAGGTGACATAATTGAACACCTTTGAACTTTTAGCCTGTGGACAGTATTATGAAATAGTTATATTTAAGTCATAGTCATAATGTATTTCAAAACAAAAAAACTATTTAAGAGGTATAATTACTTAAGAAAAGTTAAAAACGAAAGAAACATACAATATATATTTCTTTTACCTTGTTTCATTGTGTACCTAAGAAGTACAATGATTTCAGCTGGAACACTTCAGTCTCTAACTATCTATGTATCTTTAATTTTAGTTTATGTTGATACAGGAATCAACTGTTCTCTTTCGATCATTTATATAGCAAATTAGTTTTTCATCCTGAAAAAAAAAAAAACTGCATTTAATATAAATAGGTATATATTATTATAACAAGAGGTAGATATTATTACTTATTTAAAGTTCAAAAAGAGCTAAACATAGGTACAATAAATCTGTAACATAAAATAAATATTTTCCTGTTAGATTACCTGCCAATGTGCAAGTGGGTACAATGATTTCAGCTCGTACACTTCTATGTCTAATTCAAAATGTGTATTTAGTTGATTTTGATTCATCGATATCACTTCTCGATTATTTTTTCTAATTTAATATTCTGTAAAAAAAGAAATATATAAAAAGAAAGAAGTATATAATATATGTAAGTATACATACTTCTATCAAACAGCTTCCTTATGTATTTAACTTAATAAACATAATAGTTATTACCTTTTTAAGTCGTGGAGTATTTTGTATTCACATATTAAGTACTTAAATTTCTGCTGTATTTAAATACACGTCTGCTGAATGCAAGTAATTCGTTAAAATTAATTAATATAAGTAATCTTAGAATTTTGTATTATAAAAATATTTATTCGATTTATTAGATAGCTAGGTAGGTATTTAATTCAGCAATTTAATATTAACACAAATAATTATTACCAGTTATTGGAAACGCTTGAAATTTGCTAATATGTAACTAAATACGTGCGCTCAACCTACTTTTTATTAGGGTACAGTAGATCTAAATCGGTATAAATAATTATTATGGATTTACGATAATATTCTATTAACAAAAATATCAATGATTATAAATTTACAAATAGCATTATTATTATTGTTTAGCTCCCTTTATTATAGTTAATTTCGTACCATATATAGATATTGTATATGTCAACGTAAGATTGTAAGAACAGCCAGTTTATTAATTAACTAATCAGTTTATACACTGTCGATTATTTGTAAACGCGTACTGAGATGACTTAATCCATTCCATTTATTTCAGTCAGAAACTGACAGTCTTCAACTGTTAGTTACACTAATCGTCGCCTGAATGCTTATTTGCTCAACCGACCATTTTGACGAATTTCACTTTTTGATGCAATTTTATTAAGGATCTAATTGCGGTTCGATTGGTATATAATACTTGCTGCTTGGACTTAAAATACATGAATTATAAGGAATTTAAGTTTTTGTAAACTAACACAAGAGAATTAAAACTTCATGCTTAATTGCTCAACGTCCGTAGAGAAACACCAAACGTGCATCCGAACATCGATTGCGTGCTTAAGTATTCAATCTCCTCACAGGTAACCAATCACGACATCGCATTTTGATGACGCAATACGCCGCCATCATAAATTTCTTTTGTGACGAAGCTGGTGCTCGCACGCATTTGAGTAAAAAATAACGCGAAATATAGAAAAAAAGTATTAATTTTAATAGAAAACAGTACCCCAAATGTCCGTGACGAAATATAAATCGGAAAATATAGTCACAACTATAGAAAAGAATCGGTAACTTGTATTTTTGTTAACATTTCTTTGTAGATTACCACTGCGTATCGTTAACTTATAGTACAGGATGTTTAAATTTAATTCTTATTATTTCAGATTTAATTAAATCTTTAAATGAAATTGTTACGTATCTATAAATGAACAGATTGTTTCGAACATTTCGTAAGGTTGTAAAATATAACTAATATAATAATAAAAAATTTTGCTTTTGTGCGATGACTGTCAAAATATACCTGCTACTTGCATGTTTTCTAATTGTTAAATAGGTAAATTTCTAAGCATTAAATTATGGGTAGTTTTGTGTTTACGTATACCTATGCTTTGTGTTCGCAATGATGTTAGATGCTAGATACATAGATTAATACTATTTTTTTTTCTAAAGAATTCTTTATGAAAACGTAAAAAATCGTCAAAAAAAGGTTAATTTTCTTGAAAAAATAAATCAATTCTAAATTGTTTAAATAGTCTCAGTATATTAATTATTTTTTATACGTATAGGTATGATATTATCACCGTTTTGTATTTAATTTATGTCGTTTTTATTGTACATATTGAAATGAAGAAGTGGAGCCACGGCAATACCATAGTTTCATTTTATGTTGACATTACGTACGATGAATCAAGAATCCGACCAAACAAGAATCCGACGAAAGAAGAATACGACTAATTAAAAAAAAAATTACTAGGACTAATTCAAATCAGACACTAACCGAAAAAAAAAATATATTAGAAGTATGTACTTACAAATATATGAAAGCTGACGACAAAGCCTCCATGGAATCTCTAATTAAAAAGGTTTTGACAGGATCAGACAACATAAACAATACCAGGCGAAGTAAACGATCTTGTATCGGTACAAAAACAAAAAAATATTGTATTTTGTATTTTATATAAATCAAACAGTGTTTTTTTTTTAATTCTGTGTTTTTTTCAATAATAAATAGCAAGTTAACTAGTTATATTTTTTTTACCACGATACCCAAACACACTGTATTTGGTTATAGGGCACTTAAGTACTAAATATATTCGAATGCAAAATGCTCAACCTCCACCCCGGTAGTGGTCTATCTCCAATTGCATAATTATTGATGTGTTTATTTGCTCAACCTCCATAAAGAATTGTGAAAATAAACATAACTGTTTGACTTTTTAATGATTATTTGTAATATATCATTTCATAAACACATTAACTATTTTTTTAATATAAAACTTTTATAAAATCATATTATTTGCTTAAACTAATCAATAAAACGTCTCTGGTGTAAAATGTTGAAAATGGAGGTTGGACACTTAAGTATTCGTGCGACGTAATCTGTGAAACTATAAACTTATAATATAATATGAAATAAAAGCAATAAATTGTACATCTCAGTGCGAGTTTACAATTTATCGACTAACGGTTCTTACAATCTTACGGTAAAATACAAATTACTTGTGTTTATCACATAAAAATAAGTCATAATATTATAAAAATTAACAATTCCAATTAAAATTTAAATAGGTACTTACCGCATAGCATTTATTTTGATTTAAAATAAATACATAATTATACGGAACCATAGAACTTGATATGACGTAGTCAGGCTACTTGCACTATATTTTTATTTTATAGTCAGCAATTTTGTTCGATTTTATTCAAAATTCCTTAGACATCATTTTTGACCAAGTATAATCCGTACAAGAAAAAAAGTCAATTGATACACCAATAACATGTCTGTTTAATATTTTTTTAAATTAACATTGTTTTACATGTTTCTTGATTTATAAGCTAAACATTATTTCACTACCGTACATTAAACGAAACTAAGTCTGCAAGTGTGGAAGTAATCATCAAGAAGTATACAAAGAACCGCTGCGCTTCAAACTGCCTGACGACACCTGCCTGCTGTACCTATCATCATCAGCACCATAACATTTATAATGTAAGTACATAAGTATACTATCTATTCTATGTACCGTATTCAATTGATTTTCTTCTTAATTACTAGCTAAATGTTTCATTATGTATCTTTAGTAATTACATAAGAAGAAAGAAAGCGTTAAGTTCAACTTTGATTTTATGATTTTAACTTTACTCAACTTGTAATCTTGGCTTGAGCATGATGTTATTGTCTGTCTATACATTTACTCAAGTAAAATTACATTTAAGTACCTAACGTTTTAGAATAACTTTGGGTAGGGTGTAAAAATAATGATAGAGTACCCTACTAATAATTATGTTGTGCTATTTCAGGTCCGGATCAGAGAGCGAGTACAGCTATCAGGAGGTCGCAGACGAAGGCAGAGCTAAATCGAAACATTTTGCAGACAGCAATGGAAAAAGGAAACGTAAAACTCCATCGACTAATTCGATTCGTAAAAGGTACGTAATTAAACTTTTATTAAATATGTACAATCAACGTCAAATCTAATTATTAATACCATTTTATTCTGACCTCTTATTGTATGGAAAGACTATACAATGTGTGATCAGGTTATATTGGATGTTAATATATTTTATTTAACGTTCTGTACACAATCGTTTGCAATAATATAAATTATTATATTTATAAATTAGTAATGCAATATATTCTAATTCTTTGATAAAAAGGTTTTAAGTAAGTTGTGAGTGTGAAACAACTATGTGTATAACGTACTGTACTACACTAGATAAACACAGCTGGTGAATTAAAGTTGCTGGGTTCGATCCCCAACAGTGTATTTACTTAGTATTTTTCCTTTCTAGAGATAGTCTGAATTTAGATCGGTAAATAAAAGTATTCACGAAAATATAGACTCTAATATTATTTTTATAAAAGTAGGTTGCTGTGTATGTTAATATTAATTTTCAGGACTCTATCATACTAACAAACAACCACTCGGTTATACTAACAACAAACAGAATTTTATTTACCTAACTGTTTACTAAAAACTACTTATTGTTTCAGTAAGAAAACCGAACCCGTTGACATTTTCGGTATAAGGAAATGCAAAACTCCTTCAGAATTTAAAGAAGATTCTAAGTTAGCATCATATTTAATAAACAAGGTCGCCAACGGTAACGAGCGGCGATACGCTACTACTGAAGGAGAGTACTACATTGACTTCAAAATTTACAAGACGAACGATGTCCATGGGACAGACTCGCTAGAACTGTGGAAAAAAGCCCTTCTCCGCTTGAAAGCTCAAGTGAATAGTGATTCTCCTCAGTGGCGCAAGCTGCAAGAATTTATACGCTCGATCGACACATTATTTACTGAGGAACCGAAAATGTTTAGTGATAAATAAATTATTTATTTAAGATGTACCCAATCGTTGTTTTACTAATTATAAACACAATGAGTGTACCGTGCTTGTTATAAACCTAATATCAAGTACGGTACACTGAATAAATACAGTATAGATAACAAATAGGTCTGGTAAAGGTTACAAGTGTGGTATAGCTAACAGGTAAGTACTTATGGTTAATTTTTTTATATTAGGCAATCTGGACTAATTTAGAACTTGTTTCACCGAGAGACACGTCAACCCACACAACTAGTCACAGGTGAGTTCTAACATCTATAGTTGTTTTTTTTGTTTTGCTACATTTGTCGGTTCGCAAACAATGTTGGTATCGTTATTAACGTTAGATAATAATATCCATGCTATGACGAACACAAGAAATAGGGAAAACATCGCAGGCGTGCGTAGTGTGACTGTTTTACAATCAATGAGCGTTTACCGTTTTGTGAACTAACTAAAATGTTACCGTTAATCGATCGGATATTATTGGGCGTTCTGGACCACGAGTCCTGAGCGAGAGCGAAACTTGTTTCGCGGAGCGACTGGACGAAAGTGGTACAGAATGCCCAATAATACCCTACTTACCAATAGTAAGTTTTGACTGCTTTTTTGTGTAAAATTTAAGTTTTATAACAATTTAAACGTTTATTTCGAATGAATGATATTGTGAGCATCAAGCAGCGGCGCCATTTCATCAGAGTGAAAATGTTATGGGCAGTAGGCATGCTCCCAGCTGCGGGTACTAAGCGGAGTATTGCTGAAGAGATTAGAACAATACAAAACATGAAATCAGGGATAAGGTCACGTTATCGTGCTACTGGTGAAGTGGCTGAAAGATACCACAGCAAAAAGCCTATCACCACTTAACGACATGATCGATTTTTGCAAGTTCCCGCGAAAAGACAGCCAAATGTTACTACCATGCAGCTGGTGTAGAGGCTCCAGCTCTTGGTGGAGCCTCTTGCGGGTGACCAAACTGTCAGAAAAAGTCGGCAAGAAGCTCACCTGTATGCTCGCATACTGTTTTATACTCCAGCACTACTCCGAGCGAATCGCGCACGACTACTAGACTGGGCTTGTGAACATTTGCTCTGCAAAGATAACCTGTGATCTGTAGTAGTGTTTACACATGAGTCCCGGTTCGGTTTCCACTCGGATTCACGTAGAGAACGTGCTTGGCGAGTTCCTGGTTGTGATAGCCGTCTACAACATCCTCAGGAAATCTATTCATAACACGATAGAACAAATTATGGTTTAGACGGGAATTTGTATCGGTCGAAGAACAGAGCGCGTTTTGATCAGAAACACCATGACCGCTGAAAAATAATTTAACGAGGTGCTAGTACTAATAATCTACCCCCGTAGACTACGATTGTGCCAAATGTTCAAGTTCATGGACAATAACACCCGTTCGCATAAAGCGAGAGTGATGACGAGCTGGTTGCAGGAGCACGACGTATCGATTTTATGCTGAACCACTCAATCCCCTATCCTCAAAACCACAAAATACGCGTAGAACATGTTCAAAAGAAGGGTTTTGGTGATTTTTCCTGCATAAAATTGCGATGGAAGGGCAACGTTTTTTGCATCCTAGTCGGACCTGGAACAACATACCGCACACCAAGACCTGGATAACATAATAAAAGCATGAAAAACCATTGCAGGACCGTTATTTACGGGTTTTTTTAATGTGCTGACTACTGATTACTCACATAACAGTTAAAAACAGATTAATTTTTGCTTATTTTTACTTTTGCTTAAGAAAAACATTCATTGTTAGTTTTACTATTTTTTCCAAGTTTTTTATTTATTTGAATAAAAAATTATTTACGCAAAAATAATACTTTTATTTAATTCTGGATTGTAGCCTGATAAATTGCCTTTATAAAAATATAAACATGTTGTATGCTATCTTCAATAATTTTGAAGTTAATTGAGTAAATACCAAATATCCCTAGACTTTGTTGAGGTGTGTAGGTATGTACTTTATATATGTATTTATACAGCATAATATATTTTATTTATGTACCTATATACAGAATTCCGAGCATCATATATCCTGGTGTCTGTTGAGTGTTGGAGAAGTGAGAATCTATACTATTTACGAATGTAAAGTCGCTATTCTTTAATATGCACTTCGCTTTTCATACTTCCAAGATATGACCAGGTTTCTCAAATTTTGCATTAGTAGATAATAATTCTTGGAAGAACCACTCGTAATTACCTGTTTTATTTATTATCGAGATAATAACGTGGATATAATGTGATAGATACAAAAATCACCTCAATATCAATTTAATCGATTCGACGACCTCTGTGGCGTAGTTGTTATATAACGTGACTGCTACGCAGAGGTCTCGGGTACGATTCCCGCTCAATGCAAATATTTGTGTGCATAAACATGATTATTTGCATTGGTCTGAGTGTTTATATGTAAAATATGTATGTATTTACAAAAATAAAAGTATAAAGGTATTAATATCCGTTGTTCTGTTACCCAAAACACAAGCAGGTTAAGCCTAGCTCACTTTGGGAACAGATGACGCTGTGTAGAGATGTCCGTTAATATTTATTTAATCAACTAGCCTATTGCAGTCAGTCCCCAAACCGAAAATAAACACCTCAATATAACTTTATTGTCATGCAAATTAGTTAAATACTGAAAATATCATAACTGTACTAGCATTGATCCCAGCCAGTCCGAGATAACTTCCGCGTAGTCTATCAATCAAACGACTAGTAAATTCCAGTGAAAAGTATATATTTTAACTAGTTTCTTTGTTATATAATGAGTTACAATGAGTTATCTCATGATACACAGACAACAGACAAGCTTTAGGCATTTTGCCAAAATTTGGCTTCGTGTTGATTTGTTGTTTGTAGGTGAGCACATTTTCTGTCATAAGTATATATCATTATTCATTATCAGATTTCACTGAGGAGTATGCTTAATGATTCTCTAATTAAAAAATCTAATGAAAAATCTAATGTAAAATTAGATTGCTTATGCCGATAATAAAATACGTTATTTAATTTACTGAGATGACTTACAAAACCTAATTTCGTTTTTTCTGAATTTACCTTCTGACTTTGATAAAGACCTTTAGAATCCATTACATTTGAATGGTACCCAAAAAACGAGAAAGGCATAAGTTCACACAGGAAACACACTTATCCAATGTGGCGCTCTGTTGTCTCTGCCTACCCCGGACGGGATAAGGTGTGAGTTTATGTAATGTATGTACTTATCCAATGTATTCTCGAATCATTGGAGACTATATACGCTGACATCGGAAAAGACGAGAGGCATAGTTGTTATTTTGGTCTTTTTATGAACTGGCTACTATTGTAAGAGTAGGCTAGAGCTTTGTTTTTTTTATTTACGAAACAATAAGAATACGCCTCGATTATTGTTTTAATTACAACCATAGGTTAATCTAAAGGTTGTCGTACCTATATGGACTGAAGGTTATCAGTATAACCTTTCTACCAATAGACAAACGAAAGTCCAAGGACAATAAGATCGGTTGATCTAGGTCTCGGTGGTAAAGTTCAATTTTAATCAAGACTAATGCTCTTAAACGCTTTGTCTCTGACATTGAGTGATTACGAGCTTACTGTTTTCGATTTCATTTACTTTGTGCCCCATGTGCGAGAGATACGGTATCGCTAAACCTTGTACTGTAATTTTGTCTATGTAATCTTAAAGTAATCAAACAAGGTTTCATTGTTCAAGAAAATAAAATAGATGGAGTGGAAGTAAATAATAATACATTCGAAAGAAGAAGTGACCTAGAGCAGGTTTTATGGTGTATAAAAAATTTCTAACACAGAAACGTTTGTTTTAGGACTGGTGGCCGTTGAACCAAACGAATCCTTAAGAAGATGTAAATGCAAATTAATCTTTCCGATAATCCGACAACAGGAGATTACCGGTGGCCGGGAATGGATAAATGAGACAGACTGAGGACTTGAAGGAGTAGGGCAAACTTGGACAGGTTGAAATCTAACTGAGCTGTTCTCTAACATTGCTTACGTCCAGCAGCACACCACTAGGATGTTCATTTGCTTCTCTATTTTATTTTATTCTACTACATTACTATTCAACAACTCTTTTCAATAAATACATAATATTCCCCACTCATTCACACAACGCCATCTAGTCCCAAACTAAGCAAAGCTTGTACTTATTTTTTTTGTCAATACATACATATTATACAAAGAAAACACCTAGACCAATGTAAACAATAATGTTCATGTACACAAAGATTTGCATTGAGCGGGAATAGAACCCGAGGCCTCTGCGTAGCAGTCATGTTATATAACCACTACGCCACAGAGGTCGTCGCATAATAGAAGTACTTATTATAAACAAAATACAATTGAAAAGTATACCTCCTCATTTTTTGAAGTCGGTTAAAAAGTAAAGGCCAAGGACTTGCGTGATTTACAATAGTAACATTCAGACACCCCGTTATTATTGTAAGTACATTTTGATAACCCTCTTACGGATATTACTTCTAAATAATATAAATATCGCTTTTATTATTTCATTACATACTCGTAGGTGATTTGATTTAAACACGCTATATTTCAATCGACGGTGATTTTATTTTGGCTATTGAACTTGACTGCCAACAGCGAGGACGGCTTGAATAAAGCTTGGTCTCTCTCCGTCCTGGGCTTTTATGTGGGTTAGTAACATTAGTAAAACATCATTAAATTTAAGGACTCCAAAATATCTTCTGACAGGGGGGCCCAGAAAATAATCCTTAAGTTCATAACTTATTGTAATTCACGCTTTTTCCATTGGAGTCGGCAGGACTACTAAGCACCATGTAAAACGATCTTAACAAAACTCATACATTCATGGCTGCTACGCAGAGGTCTCGGGTTCGATTTCCGCTCAATGCAAATCTTTGTGTGCATGAACATGATTGTTTGCATTGATCTGAGTGTTTTTTATGTATAATATGTACGTATTTACAAAAAAAAAGTATTTAAGTATTTGTTGTCTAGTACCCATAGTACAAGCTTTGCTTAGTTTGGTGCTAGGTGGCGATGTTTGAATGTGTGAAGATTATTTATTTAATATAATAAATATAAAGAAACAATTTCTAGAACTCAGGTGCAACAACAACCAAAGCCAAAGTTAGAGAAACATCTATCAACTAAATCGTTCTATGCAAAAACCCTATTGTCATTAAGATAAGCTCGGCCAGTCCCATGTATTATGCAGTTTTTCATATTCATACAGTGTGAATGCAAATTTTACCCATTAAATACACAAAGTGGTTCGTGCTCCCCTTAAAATATAGACTCGTTCATTGTTAAGCTTGGTTTAAATAAGTAGTGGATAAACTAGTTGTTAGTCCGTGGTTTTTACAAATGATAAATTCGTTGTGTTTTATTGTTTTTTTTTAAATTTATTTGCAAAAATATTTTTTTAACAAAGTATTAAGGCCAGTCATGTTTTTTTTAAATACATAGTACAGTATGCGGACATTGATAATATGATTGGTTTTTAAAGAAAGACAGACAACAATGAGGAAGCGAGAA
Source organism: Schrankia costaestrigalis (assembly GCA_905475405.1). Taxonomy (NCBI): domain Eukaryota; kingdom Metazoa; phylum Arthropoda; class Insecta; order Lepidoptera; family Erebidae; genus Schrankia; species Schrankia costaestrigalis. The sequence goes on from FR997826.1 coordinate 19,686,116, forward strand.
AGTGAGATTATAATTTATTGATGATTTTGAAATTGTATATTATGACGTTAACAATAAGTGCTATATTTTGTTGCACTGCAATGACTTTTTATAGAAGTGCAATGTTTCCGTCACCAGTGTCACTTAGTACGACATGATGAAATATACAATGTCAAATAGAAGTAAGTAGGGATTCAATCTTTTATAATTTCAACCTTATGCCGAACGCCATAAGATACATTTTAATGTGAAAGTTTTCAAAACTTATTCTAAAATTATTCAGCTATTTTCGGTAATCGGATGTACTTTTCTTACTCATTGATTTGCTGTCTTTCTTTAAAAGCCAATCACATTATCAATGTCCCCATACTGTACTTTGATTATAATATTATAGTATTAGATAAGGTTTAAAAAGCGATATGTCACTATTAAAATCTTCTTATCTTCTAAGATTTGACCAGACTGACAAAATTCATCATCATAATTTTTATACGTACTAGAATACTATTAAATAACATACAGTCCATTGTCTTAAATAGTTTACACAAAATTAATTAAGGGTTACATTTCGCATTCGAAAAAAACAGCGGTTTTTGTTTATAATGCTATATTTATTTAATTGAAAAACATTTAAAGTGTTGAGAATGTGTTATACAGATACTTTATTGCCTTTTCTCAAGACTTTGTTATAAACATTTTACATTATTTATCCTACATTGTTTTTCTATTGGCGGCGCTAGTAAGCCCATAAACGTGAAATAGTAACAATTGACATAGTGTATAATATTGCAATGTTACAAAATCGACCATAACATTGTTGTGGAAAAATATAGAGCGGTGCCCTCCTTCTCCTTTCTGGCGAATAAAAATAAGACTTACGATGTAATCATAGTGTGATTCCAGATGTTTCTATTCGTGAAAAGACATTTTGTTTATTTTTGTTCAAATATTTATTTGTTCAAGTCTACCAAAGCTCTCGGAACTGATGTAAGGAACTCAAACTCTGGTATCAATCAGGGAATTTCGTTAATTGATTGATTCCATGAACCACATGGTACGTACTTATGGCCAACATTGTTTTTGGTAAATAGGAAGTCTGTACATATGTTCATAAGTCAATATGACAGTATTAAAGTTGATGAAAAGCACAAATACAAATCATGAATGCTGGCGACTGATGTCATATACTGTGTTAATCTTCAGTCTGAAACTGGGGCTTACAAGCTGCAAACTGTCTTATCGAGTCATCAAGTTGGCAATCTAGACCTGCATTGCATAAATATATAAGATATTTTCTTCTTAACGCCTTGTCAACCAAATCAGAATCTAAGCCCAAACGAAGTACTTAGTCATTTCTGTCAGAAAATCATGCACATTAAAGAATCGGGTATTATCATCATAACAGCGCATTAATGTCCTACTGCAGGGACGGGCTCCCTCTCGTGTCGGAGGGATAGTTGGCCTACTAATACCACGCTGGCCAGACGGATTGGTATAGGGTTTAATTTCAAGTTTTCCTTCTTTTTATTTCGTAAAGATAATATTCACGGATAGTCCTTTAGTCGGTTTTTACGACACCCATCGGATGAGATGGGGTGGTGACACATTGTATTCTTCATCCGTCACCACACGGACGGATAATGTCGGGTATTATAATCAGTGTCAAAAATGGAGCCGATGTTTAATAAGATTATCTAAGCAATCTTTAATTTCATCCTTGAGTTTCATTTCATCGTTCATTTCAGTTACCAAAAAGGTCAGCTAAACGCATAAATAAAGTGCAAACTCCGCTGTTTTTGTTAAGGTCCCACCTACATTGAATTTTAACTGATTTTCATGCAAATCACGCATTAGTATGCAAAACTTGCAGCGGGTCGAGCGTACCAAGTGTGTGGCCGACAAACTCTACAATAATCATGCCTTACTTCGTTTGGGATGCATAGTTATACATCTAAATTGAAGTTACTAGAATAAATTATAGAAGTAATTATTGTCTGTGTCTGTGTATGTGGTGACGTATTATAAGATTTGGGCTAGCTGTTTCTCTACAAGGTGTACTGTATGTACCTACATGAGAACGGCGCGTTCCTTTTAACACAAGGTACAAAACTTTCATCATAACAGCTGATTAATATCCCACTGCAGCGACTGGCCTCCTCCCGTGACGGAGGGATACTCGGTCTACTAATACCACGCTGGCCAGACGGATTGGTATAGGGTTTAATTTCATTTTCCTTTTTTTTATTTCGTTAAAGATAACATTCACGGATAGTCCCTTAGTTGGTTTTTGCGACACCCATAGGATGAGATGGGGTGGTGACATATTGTATTCTTACTCCGTCACCACACGGATAACAAAACTTTAGTAAACAGAAACAAAAATTTAAAAGTACCTATCCGTGTAGGAGATGTGACCATTTTAATTTTCAATTCAAGAGCACTAACTATCCAAATTGAATCATTTGAATAGGCAACGATCGAGTCGGGGGTTTCCTACTTTAATGCCAGAGGGGCTGATTGTAACTGCGATTTCTCTACCTAGAATCTACAAACCTGTCTCCTATGCCCAGACCCCTTTACCCCGTCAGACCTGAGGAGTGCCAAGGGACAAGTTGTGTAGGCTCTGAATTCTGGGCTAGTACCTTGTTACGATAGGAGAAGAAAGAACTAAATGGCGTTGTGTGAATGTGTAAAACAAAAATAAATTATTTTAGACAACAACATACAATAAGAGAAAATAAAGATACATTTATCGAGATTTTACATCTTGTACTTATTTGAATCTAAGACACCCACATACAGCACCGTGCGCCAGAACGTCACTTTATTGGTAGGTACCTACTTTTAATGTGATATCTTGTTACGGAAATGTCAAAGAACACGTTTCTTTTGTACTCAAAAGAAAGAAAAACAATGTTAGTTCCTTGTTATAACAATAGACTAATAGATACTCTATCAAAAGAGAAGCCAAAAATATTTTTTTTTCTTTTATACTCTATGGGACGAGAGAAATAAGGCGCTCGTCTAATGACAAGGTTGTCTATGCCAAACGAACTAGGTACTTTGTAAAGATAACGACCTCTAAGGTGTAGTTGCTAGGCAGAGGTCGCAGGAATGATTCCTGCTTAATGCAAAAATTTGTGAACATAAACATGAATCCTTGGATTGAACTGGGTGTTTTCTGTTAAGTTGTATGAATATAAAACATTTGTGTACTACCAAAAATACAAGCTGTGCTTGGTTAGGTTACAGATATAATAAGTATATACTTATCCGTGTGGTGACGGAGTAAGAATACAAAATGTTACAACCCCATCTCATCCCATGCGTGTCGTAGAAACCGACTAAGCGCCTATATGTGAATATTACCTTTACATAGAAAGAAGGAAAACTTGAAATTAAACCCTATACCAATTCGTCTGGCCAGCGTAGTATTAGTAGGCCAAGTACCCCTCCGTCACGGAAGGAGGCCCGTCCCTGCAGTGGGACATTAATGGGCTGTTATGATGATGTGAACATAATTACATACTTTAATTGTATTTTTACAATTCATTTTAAAACAAGATTCATTAATATTCATTACTGCAAACCCTTATAAAAATGCAAAACAATCAAATGAAATAAAAATCCATTAATTTAAAAATAAAAAGCACCCATTAAGCATCTGTTTAATTATTTATGTTTTTCATATTTTTCATAATAATACTTTGCCCTTTATATTCAAAGAAAAGAAAATCTCTGCAGTAATAAATCACGCCGTCCAAATTACTAGTTCGTTTCGACGCGAAACCGATGCCAAAATATAATGTTAAGTGTTTTGGCGAGGTGCTTACTGTCATTATTCTTGGTAAGTACTTAAAACTTGTAAAGATATTTACTATAATACAAGATTTGTTACTTGTTTAATATTTAATGTGGCAATGGAGTAAGAATATATGGTGTCACCAAATCATCACAGCCCACGTAGTCGTACAGGACTACTAAAGGTAAGTTCTTATGTTTGACGACCTCTGTGGCGTAGTGGTTATATAACATGACTGCTACGCAGAGGTCTCGGGCTCGTTTCCCGCTCAATGCAAATCTTTGTGCGATGAACATGATTGTTTGCATTGGTCTGGGTGTTTTCTATGTATAATGATATGATGATATAAATGATATAAATAAATAATCCTCACACATTCAGACAACGCCATCTAGTCCCAAACTAAACAGTGCTTGTACTATGGGTACTAGACAACGGATAAACATACTCTAATTTTTTTTTTGTACGTACACATTATTATGTAGGTATGTTTTTCCATAAAAAGTACCCATAGTACAAGCTTTGCTTAGTTTGGGACTAGGTGGCGATGTGTGAATGTGTGAGGATTATTTATTTATATCATCATATTATCATTATACATACTTTTTTTGTAAATACATACATAATAATATACAAATAAAGTGTGAAGAATATTTATTTATTTAAGTAGCCTCTAAGAACATTTAAACTTTTAAAGCCGTAGGTACCTTCTTCACCTATTCAAGCCAAAGCCATACACTTATCGCAATAAACGAGAAAAGAATAAAAGAAATGAAAAGTTCCGCATGCTTTTTTTGCCCGGTGTTTACGTAAAAAGTACCTCACAACTGCTGCACAGGCGAAGGGCCGCGCATGGTGGAGTGATTAAGAGGAGGCCTATCCATCCTTTAACGGTCTAGTAATGGATGGCTCCTGGTTGACATGATGATGATGATGAATGCGTACGAAACAACACAACTTTTTTGTACACACAGCAACTAATCAAGCTAGACACTCATGTACCTTAATACCTTGAAATAAGACACAATTTCAAATGAAAATGTTTAACTTGATGTGTTGCTGTGTGTACATTGAAATATGGTTCGATAATAAATTATCCTCTCATGACAAACGCTCGACATTGGGTCCGTTTATAACGTCCAAGTGTTTGGCAAGTGCTCGTGACATGACACTTGATATGAACATTGATCAATACACATTTAATTATACGTGTAATGAATGTAATTCATAACAACCCATTAATGTCCCACTGCAGGGACGCGCCTCCTCCCGATACTTGGCCTACTAATACCACGCTGGCAGAACGGATTGGTATAAGGTTTAATTTCAAGATTTCCTTCTTTTTATTTCGTAAAGATAACATTCACGGTTAGTCCCTTAGTCAGTTTATACGACACCCATGGGATGAGATGGGGTGGCTTACTCCGTCACCACACGGAAGGTGGGTCACTTACTTGCCTGCTATTTCAAGCGATCATTCCTACCTATGTAATATTTCATAATTATATAAAAAAGAAACAATTTCTTCCAATCTTATTTTTCATTGCACTAATACTTGTACAAATCCTTAGTAAATAAGAAAGCGTTATTTGTTTTCAACCCAATTTCTACCATTCTCTCCACACGTAATCCTGCAAGATTACTGTAAGACGAAATAAGACAATTTGATACTTACAAGGACATATTTATGTTACAATATAACATACGTAAGTTCTTCCCTTAAGCTTCAGTAATCTCTAGACGTGTACAAAATAAAAGGTTTTTATTTTTCTAACTTTTGTTTAAGTCTTAGGTACTGTGTTTTAATATTCTTTTTGGAAAATTATAATTATAAATAAATATTCCTCCCACATTCACACAACGCTATGTTCATGCACACAAATATTTGCATTGAGCGGGAATTGAACCCGAGATCTCTGCGTAGCAGTCATGTTATAAAACCACTACGCCACAGAGGACGTATGACACTGTATGTATACGACACCAAAGCAAAATATATTTTTCTATTGACGGCACTAGTGAGGCACGTGAAGGCCCTTTACTCGATTTCTGTAAGGCATTGTAGTAAACCAAAATAAACGTTCTATATATCAAAATAAACATGAAGACATAATAACTAATATCCACAGAGTAGAACATAACCCTCGTAATTGTTGGCATGACTACCAATTTAACTTTGCTTGCCAAACCAGTGTTCAATTACTATGTAACTAATAGCACTGTATTTGAAACTTTCAGTGGCGTTCATTACTTGTTTTGCTCATTAATACCTTAGAATTTAATTATTGTTTCCGATGGTTATTGAATGAGGGAGGCACAGTACAGCGCAGGGTGGAAATGCTTAGAGGAGGCCTATGTGATCATGATGATTGTTTTTGAATAACAATTCAAGGTATCACCACCCAATCTCATCTCATGGATGTGGTTTTATCTATATTTATTTTACTAGCAACCATATTACAGAAGTCTTAGGCTAAAAGATACCTCATACGTGTCGTAAAAGTAGACTATGGAAAAACTTTATAAATAAATTTCTAGAAAAAGATTTTATTATGTAAAGACTATGAAAATTCGTCTGTCCAGCGTGGTATTACTACAGGCTAAGTCTTTTTGAAGACACAGGTTGATACGAAGAGTCCAGAAATGGTCTTCTTCAAAAGGACCCTTTAATCTATCACGATAAAGAGGTAAATTAAGTAAGCGTAGGTAAAACACCCTTATTTCATTAATTTAAATTGTTTCTTTGTAAATACAAGATCTAATTAACTAGAATATAATTTCAAAAGCAATACAAACTACCTTATTAACTTTAATTGAGATACATTTTAATCTTCGCAATAAAAAAGAAACACTTTGAAAAATGTTTTAATGCTTAATGTTTAACGTCATTAATATTTGTTTACTGTTAAGAATACAAATTTATGCGTAGGCCTTTGAAAAGGTTAAGTTCTAAACGATTTACTTTCTTAAAAAAAACTCCAATACTTAGATAAAATGTGGTGACGGAGTAAGAATACAATATGTCACCACCCCATCTCATCCCATAGGTGTCGTAAAAACCGACTAAGGGACTATCCGTAAATATTATCTTTACGAAATAAAAAGAAGGAAAACTTGAAATTAAACCCTATACCAGTCCGTCTGGCCAGCGTGGTATTAGTAGGCCAAGTATCCCTCCGTCACGGGAGGAGGCTCGTCCATGCAGTGGGACATTAATGGGCTGTTATGATGATGATTATGATAAAATGCCACTTTGTTTATATTTCCCATTCGTTTTTTACAACATAATTTGCACCCGTGTTCGATGTTATAAGTTTTCTATTAATTTATAGGTTTGTTGGCAATTCTATCGCACTACGAACCAGTAAACTGTGGAACAATATTTTGGCACCTGTGTGGGAGCTCACTGATGTCATAAATATAAATACATGTATAAATATTCCTTACACATGCACACAACGCCATCTAGTCCCAAACTAAGCAGAGCTTGTACTATGGGTACTAGACAACGGATAAACATACTTAAATACTTTTTTTGTAAATATTCAAAATCATCAATAAATTATAATCTCACTTTCTCGCTTCCTCATTGTTGTCTGTCTTTCTTTAAAAACCAATCATATTATCAATGTCCTCATACTGTACCTAGTTATCGGCTTCGCTCCAAGCGTCTACGATCCGTTCTGTGTGAAAAGAAAAATACGCGCCGATACTCTCCGAGCCGGTCTGTGTGAAAGGACCCAAGCCTGACCACTTCACAAATTACTTGTCCTGTTTGATTATAATGGTGTAATCTATTTCAATGGTTATTGGCGTTAGCATATTAATTATAATCACTATATATTGATGTCAGCTTCGGGTAATTGGAATGCGTACAACAATATTGAATTTCAATCAATTTTAATTAAATAAACTGCTATGTATACCCAAACACTTAACAAGGAATTCTGAAATAATCTGTCGAACTTTTACGTGATGGCTATAGTACAGTTTGCGCCATAGAGACCTGACCCCCCTAAGTACTGCCATCTCTGTGAAATAATTGGAACTAGCTGAGAACAAGGTAAGATCTATTGATTCATCGAACATCACCAAAACTGGTAGCGTAACCGACGCGCATGTATGAATCGCTTAATGAATGTGGACGAGGCCCAATCTGTTTGCCAGGATCGTGACAAGTGGCGTTCGTTCTGTCGTCTCTGCCTACCCCGAACGGGATAAGGCGTGAGTTTATGTATGTATTATTTCCAAGCAAATCCTCTAATACGTTTATAGTTTGTTTAAAACTTAGGGTAAGGTTGCGACTATTGGACCACTTAATTTTAAACAGACCTGGTATCTAAAATAGAGCGTAAAATAAAACAAAATCTGTGTAAACGAGTAGTCTGTATATTCAAGTATTGGTAACTAACATAATTAAGTTAATTTTATTACGTATTTAGTCACAAAAGAAGAAAATTAAACTTTGTAATGGTTTCCTTGTTTGAACCACCGTCTCTTTCATCGGACCACTTAGTTGCTATAATTGAACTTAGAGCATTTTATTTGGCTGGTCCATTCAAGGTGCATGTAAAAAAAAGAATAAAGTAAAATATATTTTTTATCTAATTTCTTTTATTTACGAAAATAAATAGACCGCCGTTAAATAGACAGTGAGTCTGTCGATTGCCAGAGCTAGAAAAGGACTGACTACGAATGAAAGACTAAACATCCAATTTGTTAAGGAAGGCACTACTAAATCGGGGCCAGTCAGAATAACAGCGCTGCAGCTGTCATCGTTGCAGCATCATGCTGAGACTGGTCCTAGTTTTGCACCTCATGTGACTTTTTAGTATGTTGAATTGTAACTTTAATATTAATTCTTGTATTGTGCAGTGAGGTGCAAAATAAATACACACATCAAAAAAGTCTAAGCAACATGCATGATATTACAAATTTACCATTTATATTAATTAATTTCTAAGTATTTACTCACTCAAAGTGTATAGGTAAAAGTAGGTAGGTAGGTATAGGTAGTGTGTGTGTAAAAAAAATTTCGATTATGTTTTGTTTTTTTTCATAAAATTCAAATGACTGCGAATTTGTTTGAATTTGAGTGCATGTTAATTGCTACGTTTTAGTCTTGATTTTATAATTTTACCAACCATTTAAATACAGTTGGCGACAAAATTGAATTGTTAGATATTCTTTACGTCATGGAGCGACGTCATTTGACGGCAGATGAAATGCAAAGAGCTGTAGGGATGTTGCAAGCGGGAAGTAATCAATCTCAGGTATCTCGACATTTTGGTATTCATAGAAGTGTTATTTGTCGTCTTTGGCAGCGCTACAATAATACAGGGGAACCCGCTGAACAGCATCCAGGCCGTAAAAGGAGTACAACCACTCGGCAAGACCGGTACATACAACTGACTGCAAGACGCCAGCCGATGTTAACCGCTCGAGAGATAAGTTTGAGGCTACAAAATTCAAGTGGTGTTGATGTAAGTCCCCAAACTGTGCGAAATCGACTGCATGAGTACGGCCTACGAGCTCGACGCCCTATCAGGTGCCCACCGATACGTCACGGGAATCGCGCTCGTCGAAATGAATGGTGTAGAGAACGCATAACATGGACCCAGGAACAATGGGATAAAATTATGTTTTCCGATGAGTCGCGATTCGGGTTTAGGCCTGATACAAGAAGGGTGCGAGTGTACCGTCGACCCTGAAATACTGAAAGACTCAGGTGCGTTCAGGAAGTTCATCCATACAGCGGCTCAACAGTTATGGTATGGGCGGGTATTATGAAGAACAGGCGAACTGAGCTCGTTTTTGTAAATGGAAACATGAACGCTGAAAATTACGTTGAGGATATTCTCAGACCTTATGTCCATCCATTTGCACAAACCTTTGGCTCCGATTTTACGTTAATGCATGACAATGCGCGTTCACATACAGCTCGGCGAACCAGTGAATACTTGGCAACGGAGAACATCCAGGTATTGCCCTGGCCTGCACAATCGCCAGACCTCAACCCCATCGAGCACGCATGGGACATGCTCCAGAGACGTGTTTTGAAGGACTTGGACGGAGTGACAACAACCCAACAGCTGAAGGATTTGCTACAATTTCATTGGGAGCGAATACCGCAAGATGACATAAACAGTCTCATTAATTCAATGAATAATCGTTGCCGACAAGTTCTGAATAGCAGAGGAGGCCATACTTTGTATTAAATTGTCCTATTCTTTCACAATAAATTCATTTTCTTAAGAAATTTCAATTTGCAAAAAAAAAGTTTAGTTTCTTATGTACCTGTATATTCTAATATTGTTAATTTCTGTTATTAAAAGAACTTATAAAGAAAACAGCTGTTATTTTTACATCATAGAACCCTAAAAATATTATTTTAAAAATAAAATACAACGTTATAATTAAAATAAATGGTAAAATAAATTAATATAAATGGTAAATTTGTAATATCATGCATGTTGCTTAGACTTTTTTGATGTGTGTATTTTTTCTTTCTTTCTTTCTTTCTAAAAAGACCACCTACAAGCCTTTTTCGGTCCTGAGTCCGTCGGACGATTGGACTCTACTGGTTAACACGTATGAAACACACTACAAAATCCCGGAGGATATCTGCGTGTCGCCGTTGAGACCAGACATATTCCTCTACTCAAAATTGAAAAAGCGTGTAGTACTTATTGAGCTTGGGGGGCTGCTTTGGGGGGGAAGTTGGGGTATGGTCCTGGTGGGAACACGCTAATAGTGAGAATAGCATTACCCATAAATGCCAAGGAACCATCTGCTGTGTTCGTAGCGGAACACCGACTAAACGCAGAGCCCTAACAAGTCCGAGTCATCCACGTCCCCGTCTCGTCCTCCTGGAAACTGCTGCAACCGCGCACTGCGCGACCGCTACCTCAGAGTTGCAGATGAGCAGAGGATGCAGGGCGAAAGGCGAATTTTCTGCGCCTTAAAACAGAATACACTCACTAGGGAGGATACCCGCATAAAACCGAGCCAGCCTACAGGCTCCAAGGCGGCAGCCCCGCCGTAGGCTAGGGTATAGAGGGTTAATCACCCACTTGCCTGAAATCAAACGATTGAAGAAACCGAAACAGTGAAGAACCGGACCGATCAAAATACGACGACTTTTGGCATGAAAACTCGGACACGAATTGCTTGCTGGAATGTGCGCACACTGAGCGACGATAGCCGACTAGCCCAAGCGGAAGCAGTAATGCTTAATTACAAACTGCAAATACTCGGTCTCAGTGAGGTGCGCCGGAGTGGATTCGGTGCGGAGCGACAAGTTCCTTGCCGCTTGTCATTGGCACTGAGGCTGTGGAACGAGTCCACAAATTCACATACCTCGGAAGCGTCATGTCGAAAACTGGAGGAACTGAAGAGGACATCGCTTCTAGGATCGCCAAAGCCCGAGCAACCTTTGCGCAGCTCCGCCCGATATGGCAATCACGTAAATTGACACGGAGAGTTAAGCTCAAGATATTCCGGTCCAATGTAAAAACCGTATTGCTGTATGGGTGTGAGACGTGGAAGGTCACAAAGGACACCACGCGCCAGCTACAAGTCTTTGTGAACCGATGCCTCCGCCGGATTCTCGGAATATACTGGCCCGTGAAAATCTCCAACCTTGACCTGTGGGAGCGCTGCAGCGAGACTCCGATCGACCAGCAGATAAAACGCCGCAAGTGGAATTGGATTGGCCACACTCTCCGAAGGGACCAGGAATATATACCGAGGCGAGCCCTAGACTGGAACCCCCAAGGAAGGCGTAAACGTGGCCGTCCAAAACAGACTTGGCGGCGGACTGTCGCTGCAGAAGTAAAAGGTATAGGGAAGACCTGGAGCGAAATAAAGCGCGAAGCTCAAGACCGACCGGGATGGAGACTCACTGTGGACGCCCTTTGCCCCATCGAGGGGACTTAGGAACATAAGTCACTTATTGAGCTCACGGTACCGTGGGAAACTAACATCCCTAAAGACCTAGCAATTAAGACAAATAAATACTTTGACTTGACAAACGAGATAACCAGAAATGGCTATAGGGTTACTCTGTATGCCGTGGAAATAGGTGCGAGGGGTACACCAGCTAAATCCCTATACAATCTATTAAAAGAACTAGGACTGCCGAGAACTTCAGTAAGCTCTCTACTATCACGAATGTCCAAAACGGCATTGTTAGGTTCCTACCAAATTTGGATAGGTAGGGGACGGAACATAGCAGACAGTGAAGGTGACCGCTAACGCGTTGTAAGGGGGCCTCCTTCTGCGTCAGCGTCTGGGACTTACGACCCAGATGTAGGTTACATCTGGGTCGTAAGTCCCAGACGCTGTTACGCCAGTGTTCCGTCCTCTATCACGCGATAGACCCGGCACCCGCACGGAGAATCCATGGAATGCTAATATTAAGTCTTATAGTTGACCCTAATTATTACCTATTTCTTTATTTGCCATGCAAAATTACAAAAATATTTCAGGTACGTCAAATCTTCTCTTTAACGTCGCTTTTGGCACTCGAAACATTCTGATTACCTCATTCAATCCAACTTCTTTTTTCCCTAAGCTAATTTCATACGCGCCTCTCTCTCCTCTTCTTTTTGCGATGCTAAAATAAAAAGATTTGTTTTTTAAATAACACACATTATAGAAGTTGTCATGATTGGACTGGTTCAATGAAAGAGCATCGTGCCAGTCCATCGATAGAAACTCACTAAAGCCCGATTTACACATCGACAAGTACAGTAGCGAGTTAAGTAGTATTTTAAGATTAAGTTGATTTAAATAGATCTCCATCCTATTTTTTGGCGAGTTAAGTACGAAGTAGCCCCCTCTCTCGCGTTTCGCCAACTGAAATCGGCAAAAAATAGGATGGAGATCTATTTAAATCAACTTAATCAACAACTTACTACTTAACTCGCTACTGTACTTGTCGATGTGTAAATCGGGCTTAACATCCACTAAAATAATTATTATAAAAAAAGTAGCACGTTACTCAACAAAAATATACGATAGTATGTATTCTTAATTACTGTACTATACTAGTAAAAAAATCACACTAAAATAATTAATATAACAGTACTTACATGCTATTATTTGCCGCGTAAAAATTATATTCAAGGTCCGAGAAACAAAGCGAATTACGTCCATCCCTCATGCTGCCTGCTGCGGTACTGTCGTTTGGAGGGTAGTGTGAGGGGTTGTAAAGCTATCGTTTCGATGCAAATATCGGGTTCAAATATGAATAGATCGCGAAATATTGAAGTGGTCCAAACAAACGCTAGTCCAATGATCGCAACCTTACCCTACATACTAAGTACACAAGAGAAAACTGAGTAAACTCGTATGTCATACGACGTACTACTCGTAGATAAGAACTCAATTTGCGGTAAAACGACTTGACTCGAGGGAGAAAATGCTCAGTGCATTTTCTCCCTCGAGTCGAGTGTTGTTCATTAATTTGATTTGTTGATAAACGAAAGCTTCACTTAAACTATTATCTTCTTACTTGGCAACACTGGTTTATACTACAAAATCATTTGGTGTTACAATATAAATAAATGAATGTTCTACAAGCTATTAAAACAACTAGAGCTTCAATAAATTCTCTGTTAAGGATGAAATTGGATGGAGATCTATTTAAATCAACTTAATCAACAACTTACTACTTAACTCGCTACTGTACTTGTCGATGTGTAAAAAAAAAACAAATAAGAATATATATAAAGTATTTTTTAGGATTTCACTAAGGCTAGTCAAGAAGGCGGGCAGTAAAGGTGATCACATTTTGAGAAAACCTCCTTAAATCTACGCCTGGCTCATTAACTAAGTTCTGAACACTGTCCTACTAAAAAATGTTCCTTTTTCAATTTTACAATGGATCATCCATCGCTCGTATAATCCATAAATTGCTAAAATTGTGGTCAAAATAAATAATATACTTCTTAATAACAGCTCTTTGTCCTACTGCAGGGACCACCCATTTTACTTTGGAGTATCTAGATCAAATTTACATACTTGAATTTCGAATCTAATTGCGTGCAGTTCTGAAATTGGTACACGCCGAGCGCGAGTGAGCAATTTGATAAACGATACGTATAGGTTATTATGCAGTCATACGTTTAATATATTACAGTATAAATATTCCTTATTATACCGAAAAGATTAATCTGCAACGACCGTAAATTGGGTCTTCTTTAAGAATAAGTAATCTGAAGAAGCACATGGAAGGCTATTCAAAATGGTGCAGGAGACGGTTCTATCGACTGCAATCATGCCTAACGTCAAGTGTATTTGATTTCTTTTCCTGAGACACTATCCAAAAATATCTACATAAATATAATTAGCATACGCATGTAAAGTGAATAAAGTATTATCGTCACAAGTGTAGAAGAACGAGCACTGATAATGATATATAAAGTCCAATTCTTTAAACTTAATATTATGTTCTAAAACAGCTATACTTAATAACATCCTTTAGTTAAGCCCTCTTCTAAGGGACTAGTACCAAAAATTAATAAATGGTAAATGTGATACGAAAAGATAGCATTATGAGGCAGTAGGGTAATCTATACTTAATATTATAAAGAGGTAAAGTTTGTGCGTTGTAGGGGGTAATCTCTGGTTCTCCTGAACCGATTTTAAAAATTCTTTCTGTGTTAAATAGTCCATTTAACGGGGAGTGTCATAGACTATAAAGTATGACGCTATGACTAATAGGAGTGGAGTAATGAAATATTTATGTTTAAAAAAGGGACGCCTTTTTTTCGCCGCCCAACGAAGTGGGTACGGGTCTAGCTACTGAGTGTTTGATATTTTTAAACATTTTTTGCAACCTCATCTTCTTTTCTCTGAGGACATTAGCGGTTAGTCGCAGACCTTTACCACTCAAGGTTAACAGTGGTGCTACGAATGACGTTCAACCAAAATGGAAAGCATATGTGCCTACAGCAGCTAATGGTTAAGTACTGACTAAATGATATATTGCTGATTCTACAACTTTAGAGTACTTTAAAAACTAATTTTGTGTCTTTAAACTATCATAATTCGTTTATTTATATACACGTGACTCAAGGAATCTCTCTTTTTTTGACAGTCTACGTAAGACTGCGTTGTTTTCCAGCTTAACATGTACTTTTATATTCATCAATAAATATTTCTAATACATCACTTACTGAACTCATTACATGGCGCCATAAAAGAGTTAAAAGCTATTTGATATGTGACTGTTTACTGATAGGTGATATCGCAATGACAAGGTGCTTTATCTCGATGGATTCGAACACATTATCTATTCATTACATTGAGTAGGATATAATACCACTGCTAACGTACTTATCCCTAATGGAAAAGTTTTATGTACTTAAATCCTTTGTTTTTTTTCGCGGTAGTCGTTTGTTACTTTGACGATCTCTGTGGTGTGGTCGGTATAATAACATGGCTGCTACGCAGAGGTCTCGGGTTCGATTCCCGCTCAATGCAAATCTTTGTGTGCATGAACATGATTGTTTGCATTGGTCTGAGTGTTTTCTGTGTATAAAATATGTATATATTGACCACTGCGCCACAAAGGTCGTCAAGCAGACAGGTAGGTAGGTCGAAAGTAGAAAAAGGGTAGACAGTGGCTTGCCTATGATCTAGTATCATTGACATTCACCGCCGCGTTAGGCGCTAGTCTGGGCCCTTAAATAAATAAAAATAAACTTAAGTTTCTTAAAACTTGAAAGCCTCGATAGGTACATTTTCACATTTAATCAGGTACACAGCAACGTATTTTCTGCTAAAAGAACTGTACATCTACTCATAATATGTCACGAAGAGGTCAGTCATTATTAAGTCGTCTACACACGACAGTAAATAATTACAAGGTGTCAGCTTGCCGTATGTGACCTATATCAAAGTAGCGTATAAAGGTTTACGGTGTGGTTAAAACGTTGAACATTTTTGTAAGATCAGCATAACAGCCCACTAATGTCCCACTGCAGGGACGAGCCTTCCTTCCGTGACGGAGAGATACTTGGCCTACTAATACCACGCTGGTCAGACGGATTGGTATAGGGTTTCATTTCAAGTTTTCCTTCTTTCTATGTAAAGGTAATATTCACAGATACTCCCTTAGTCGGTTTTTACGAAGTCACCACCGCATCTCATCCCATGGGTATGGGATGAGATGCGGTGGTGACATATTGTATTCTTACTCCGTCACTACACGGAAAAATTTTTGTAAGATGCTTATAATACCTATTCATAAGAGAATTCTTTTTAAGCCCTTTTCTTAATATTATTTCTTAAAACGACACCGTTGAATAGCACTTGATGGAAAGCGGGAATACAGTTCAGGGTTAAGGGGAAAAGGATTGAGGCTTCATAACCTCCCATGAAGACTATTCCTCATTGCCAATCTGCCACAGCTTCTTCATCATTGATACAATGCATAGGAAGAAGAGAACAGCTGTGTGAAAAGACTGTGCTAAAGTACATAATAATTTTACAGCATATCCTATGCTCTTACCGAAGTTTGGGTCGAAATCGGACATACCTTTTGGCATTGACATTGAATTCCGCTAATGAGGATAGGGTCCAAGATCAAATATTTTCCAATAAAAATCAAATCCAAGTGGAAATTTAAGAACGAGTACGACGAACGAAGAATCATACCAGCCCATTAATGTCCTACTGCAGGGACGGGCCTCCTCACGTGAGGCAAGGATAGTTGGTCTACTAATACCACGCTGGCTAGACAGATTGGTACAGGGTTTAATTTCAAGTTTTCCTTCTTTTTATTTCGTAAGTATAATATTGACGGATACTCCCTTAAGCGGTTTTTACGAGACCCATGGGATGAGATAGGGTGGTGACATATTGTATTCTAACTCCGTCACCACAGGGATAATAAGGAGTAAGAAGAATATAAAAACACAATCAAATCTTAAGCTACATTTGTTTAACAATATCCTTTCTACTTCGTTGAAAAGCTTGTTATACTTCAAGCGTACAGAAATGACCAATAGATTTCCCGACAGTTGCGTTATAGAATGGCTGTAACATTTCAATGTGGCTCACAATGTCCGCTCAATACGACTTACTTCAATGAAATTGTAAATAGATTTGTTGAGTAAGTATTTGATCTATTGATACTGAAGAATTATTGTTGTTGTTAAGAATCAATTTATTTGCTTTTATAGTACTTTCTTTGGGTTCAGGGTGTTTTTGTGTGTGTTTGAACATAATTATTGGCATTGGTCTGCGTGTGTTCTGTGTATAATAATTATATATTAAGTACCAAAAGTATACTACTTTATACTTAAGTATGTGTATTGGATGTCTAGTAGAGATAGTAAGAGCTCAAGTTTGGAACTACATAATATTATTGCAGTGTGAATGGGTAAGAAATAACTACTAACTCCGAAATATTTTATTCCAAATTTTAAAGTCCGATTTTCAAAAGTCCAAGTTTAATAATAGGTCAAAGTCCAGGAAGTTTTAGTAATACTTAGGTTATTATTTTCAACCTATACTTAAATACTAAATACTTAACTACTAAAATAAGCCTTGTACGAAAATCGAACTCCAAAACTCTGCGTAAGTTGCAGCATACTGCTCAAAGTTAGACCACTAAATGTACTAAAATAAATATTTTACACTTAACTCTACGTAACTTTATTTTCTCTATTATTTTACTACCGCCCCACTTACGGTTCAGTTGTAATGTTGCCCATAAAGAAAGAAAAAACATTATAGGGAAGTAAACGGGGACATTTTTATTTTTAATACTGTTATAACGCACAGCTTTTATAAAAAGGACTTCCTTGTTTAATGTACGTTCCTTTTATTAATATAATAGCTTGTTCGTTAAAGTAACTAATATAAAAAGTGGTTAGAGCTTCAGTAAGTACTTATATTTTATAGTCTTTTATTGTCGTCACTGAGCAAAAATACGTTTTATCCCCACCTTTTTTCATTCATCATCGGTTATTCCTCACCCGTCATCACTAGGAAGGCCGGGAGTGGTGAACGCTGGAAGTAACCGGTATGATTTGTGGTAAAGACACCGTGTTTTCTTAGTCCGTCATCGAACAGAGAAGTTCCTTTTACATACAAAGCTAACAACAATTAAAAAAGTAGACCATTTCCAGTAGAACACACTCATTAACCTAACAAAGAGGCAATTTCTAGCACATAGATGCTTATCATTAAATCACATAAAAGTTAACTTGTATACAGTGTCGCCTAATCGTAGGCGTGTCCGAGTGTAATCACATTAGTTCTATAATAGCCTAATGGAGACATGCAATCTTTTGTATCGCTTAGCTATTTGAGTCAATGAACTTTTGTTACCTTTATAAAAATGGGCAAATTGATTGCTTGGAGAGCGTAACCAGTAATGCGGAAGACTTGTTCAAGGCATCATAAAACTGATGGATAAATGAGTGTGAGCATTTAGAAGATGTATAGATAGAAGATATGATATGTCCAACTGCCAATACGTCTAATTGTCATAATGTCCAAACTTCAAACTTTAGTGACAAATTGAAAAAGACACAAAATGTTTACATTATGTAAAAAACGTGAATGTGTCTAAACCTTGATTGCAATATGGAGCAAGTGACACAATGTCCAATTATAATTGCTTTTTGACAATAATAATTGGACGATTACGAGCTTTTGGCTTTTTGACAATTGGACGTATATTATCCGAAAAGAAAATAATGTATGTCCAGTTCTCAATTAGCTAATATAATGACGATGATGTTATTCGTAGAGGATTAGAGACTTTGACAACTCCATATTCTGCGTTATTGTGTAAAATACGTCTGCTTCTTATAAAAACAGAGAACAAATTCTACTATTTAGTTTTTCTTATCAGACTTTACAATATTACGACACATCTCCTATTGTCATAACGAGTATTTTGAATTTGTTTACCGTTACAATAGTAAATAATAACGAAACCATTTTCGAATTTCCCTAAATCGTCTTTAACAAATAAGTTGAGGGTTCAAATCAACATATCTTTGTGATGTTATAGATTTGCATTGAACATGAATCGAACTGTTTACAAATACATAACATCTATATTTATTCTTTGATAGAATTTAGAATACTTCATGAATCCAACTCGGAATACAAAATCTGATATTTACAAGAGTATTTTGATGTTCACCTTTTAAAGTCTGAGTAGACTAGCAACTTTTGCGTTGTCGTTATTAACGATTTATCATAACAAGTAGGTAGTCGGGAAACCAATTTAAGGATTTAATACACTAGATGAGTTTTTACTCTACGACATAGAGCATTTTTTGATTTCCTTCATCATTATCATCATATTATCAGCCTATAGACGCCCACTGCTGGTTTCAAACGTTTCAAACGTTTCCGCCCTGCGCGGTCTTGTGCCTCCCTCATCCATCGGCTTCCCGCCGTCCTAACCAGGTCTTCGGTCCATCGTGTGAGGGGTCTCCCCACCCTGCGCTTCCCGGTGCGCGGTCGCCATTCTAGAACTTTTCTGCCCCTACGGCCATCAGTTCTCCGCGCTATGTGCCCTGCCCTATATTTCCTTGATACAGCAAAAAAAATCCAGGCTCATTTCTATAAAAACAAAATTTAGATGTTTATTCTTACGAGGGAGAGTCTTTCACCAGGCACAATGATAAACTTAGCTAATACCACACTGGCCACACAGATTGATATAAGATCTTTTATCAAGTTCTTAGTCTTTTTTTGTAAAGGCAATATCTACAAAAACATCTTTGTTCAAATTTTTGAACCCACAGAATAAGGTGGGGGGTTAACATTATTTATTCTAGCTCCGTTTCCACATGGAAAACGAAATTTTATTTGTTAACAAAACACGAATACTGCATCTCGTCTACACAGACCAGTTTCCTATTCAGAAACGTAAATATTCAGTATCTCGTATTCAACACTATAGGCCGACCGCTTATCTCAGTCCCCGCCTGCGGTATGAAAGGGACGAGGGGGCGGGGTAGCGGTGTGCGTTATGGTAGCGTACACAAGAGCTATATCGAGTTGGTTCGATGTCAAATTAAATAAATTTTTACAAAAAAAAAACTGACTTCAAAGACAAAAATTGCACTAAAAAGTAAAAAATAATTATATGCCGACCGCTTAACTCTGACCTCGCCTGTGGGGTGACTGGGGGGCGGGGAATGACGACAAAGGGGATCGCACAATTTTGATTTACAATGACAGTGCCCAGCACAACATAGATAAGAATAAGTACTAACGTATAGATAGCTATCTCTTGATTTTTTGGCAAAACGGCGCCATCTAGTTACTGCGACCCGAACTACATTGCATCATAAGACGGCTTTATATACCTACATAGTTATTACTTTATATGCACGGAAGAAAAATCAAGTGTTAATGCAATACAACTAATTAACAATTGGGAACCGCTGTTCCCAATAAAATTAATATTTATAAATTTTTATAATTTTATTTCTTACATTTTTAGTGAAAGTGCATACTTAATACGTTTCTTATGAAAACGTATAGGTATTCAATTTTCATAAATACCTTAATATAGTGTAGAAGTAAATTGTATAGTGTAATATTGTATGTATTGCTGTAAATGTGCCATATTTTTATTTTTCTTATATTTTTAGTGAATGCGTATAGGTATACGCATTCACTAAACTACGTTTCCGTAAAAGTATATACAAATAATTAAAATAATTATGTTGAATGAATTTAAATTTCGTTCCCTAACTGAGTATTTGAAAGTAGTTCATAGACAAATGGTTAAAGTAGGAGCTGGATAATAAGGTTCGTATCCCATGCCGACGAATTTTCTTGGGCAATTTTTTATTTACACAATTTTTTTATTTACAATTTACATGCGCACATTACGCAACCTTGGATGCTGCTGGTCTACGGAATATATAGATTTCTTTTCAAAATTATTATCAATGTGCATATATTTATTATTATTATGTCAAGGATTCTCTGCAAAGTGCGTCTATCTGATAGTTCCAAAATCGTAACATAAAGAAGTTGTTAGCACAATGGGTGGTAACAATATTGTACAATATGGATTACTTGAGCCAGTAGTCATTCCAATTCAGCCTAGACTTAACCGGGAATATATTGAAGAAACAGGATTTAGTGCAGCCGAACTATGCTCAATTCTTAATAATAATATTTTATTAATAATTGTTTAAAAATATATTTATTTAAATATAATAAAAAAAGTTATTTTTTTTTAAATTTATAAACTAATCCATAAACAATCAACAATTTTATGTCATAATGTCGAAGTCATTTAATAATATAATCTGTAATTCATGGGCGGCATTCCATTTGTTTATTATCTTATTTCGTTGGCTGACACCGACTCCAAAAATAACAATAATATTACATAATTTGTAATAATTTGATTTTCTTTTAAAGAATCTACAAATAAATATATTTGTTATTTAAGAAATATCCTTAACAATCCTTTGTACAATAATTAAAAGAACCTATTCTTTAGATTAAGAATGGCTGATTTAAAGTATATAATTATAACTAAAGTCTTAGAAAATATTTACAAATAATAACAAAGTACAATCATTAGTTATATATTAAAATCACAGTATAATCACATTTGGTGTAATTACAATAATTTACATTAAAACAGGTATGATTTAAACATATTAATTTTTAATAATCAGTCTTAGAAAATATTTACAGATAATAAGAACAATATGTACTAAGAGTTTTTTTTAATTTTTATACTATTTACGCTACCATAACGGACATCTAGTCAGTATGTCAGTATGACACTAGTGCGGTATCTTAGTCCGTCTTCTATACAATTTACAAATGTCAAAGATGGTGGCGTCATCTTGCCACTAAATCTCGTACTTTCTTAGAGAAAATAAGCAATCTAAATTATTACACAATTTAAAGCTTGACCAGAAAAATAAAAAAACCTCTCCAGGTATTTCGATTGGTTTATGGTATAATTTCAATTTTTCCTTCTTTTTATTTCATAAAAATAAGCTAGCTAAAAATTAGAGCTGTGTTGTGATGTGATATAGTTCGGGACACAGCCTCTAGATGGCGCAGTTTTGCCAAAAAATCAAGAGATCGCTCTCTTCTTTGTCCTCGCCCCCCGCGCACCCCTATTACCGCAGGCGGGGTCTGAGTTAAACGGTCTGCCTATAGTACCGAGAATATACAATATTCTTTATTTTATTTAACTTGTAAAGTATATTGGAATTGTAAAATTGAAGTTCTTATTACAGAAATGCTGTTATTCGTTTTATTTATGATATTATGTAGGTATTTAAAAGCAATCTTTATATGAGTAGGCTGATATTTGCTTATTAAAACTAAAGTGGGACTGGGTTGGCTACGTTTTCTGTATGCCCAAATAGCTGTGGGCCAGAATTAGATTTCAGAGTGGAAAAAAAATTAATACCAACATCACGAAAATGTGAAAAAAGCTCAGCCCTTGAGTCATGAAAAGAACACACAGACTGGAGTGGCGTAAGTTTACAAAAACAAAAGAAGGAAAATCAGCCAGCATGGTTTTAAGTATTAGTAGTAGTCAAAAATTTCTTCTATACCTGGAATAAGCCTGTCCCTGTAGAGAGACAGCCTAGGCTTATATAGACCGTAATAGAATTTAACAGAGATTTAAATAGAATTTAACAATATAACAGAGAAATAAAAATTAATAGCTGTCATTTGTAAAACAACGTCCAACGTACAAAATGTGTTTTTAAAATGTCATTTTGTGATTTAATACGAAGTGGGAATGGCGAATAAAAGCGATTTCAATCACCATTAAAGTTATATGATTGGACCGAAAGGGGCTCAGGTAGCAGGCTATTGGACCGTAATAACTATAGGTACCTACTATGTATAGTAAAGGAGAAATGTTGCTTACAAAGGATGTGTAAACCTAGATGTTATCTGTCCTATTTCACTGAAATGACGGATTTTATCGTCGTTTGCGCGTTTACTTTTTTAAGGTAGGTGTGTCAATTATCCGTGTGGTGACGGAGTAAGAATACAATATATCACCACGCCATCTTACCCCATGAGTGTCGTAAAAACCGACTAAGGGACTATCTTTACGTAATAAAAAGAAGGATAACTTGAAATTAAACCCTATACCAATCCGTCTGACCAGCGTGGTATTAGTAGGCCAAGTATCCGTCATGGGAGAAGGCCCTTCCCTGCAGTGGAACATTAATGGGCTGTTAAGATGATAGGACACGCTTGTAAGGGATGTTTAACTTGCAAGGTAGTTCACCACTGGCTACGTCGGTGGGAAAACGATGAATGACGAAAGGATGAGATAGAAGGAAGACATCTTTTGTGTAAGTTTGCAGAAGTGGTCGTCCATTCGCTAGTATGATGATGATAAATCTTATGAATATCGTAAATACGGTTCAGGCAAGTAAGACAACGTATAGTAGTTATGAAGTGGCTTTAATACGTCACTGTCACTTTTACCTACTTTCATAACAGCCCACTAATGTCCCACTGCAGGGACGGGCCTCCTCCCGTGACGGAGGGATACTTGGCCTACTATTACAACGCTGGCCAGACGGATTGGTACAGGGTTTAATTTCTAATTTTTTCTTCTTTTTATTTTGTAAAGATGATAGTCCCATAATCGGTTTTTACGACACCCATGGGATGAGATAGGTTGGTGACATATTGTATTCTTACTCCGTCACCACACGGATAAAATAGTAGTTATAAAGTGGCTTTAATCCGTCACCATCACTTTTACATACTTTGGTGCCCATAATATAGGCACATAAATATCTACTCTTCATAAATCGCTTTTATAAAGGTGTGTCCAAATATAGAGTGGCATTTGTGCAGGGTAAAATAGGTACGCAGTTTTTTTATCTTTAAAAAAGATGGCATTCTAGGCCTGAAACCCTTCATCAATCCTGGCGACCGTAATGTTAGTAGACGTTCCCTGGAGTAGCCCCATCCTTGCACTGGGACATTCATAGTCTTTACATTAATTATTTTCGTTAGATTTTACTAACAGGAAAAAGGGGTTAAATAGATAGAAAACAATTATTTATTCAATACATAGTGGTAAACCCACAAATATTTATTGCCCCAATATTTATTGCTCCGATATTTCTTGCCGTTACCCTTTTACCTATCATTCAGCACTTAACCCATACCCCAATCCGTTAGGGGAAGGTGTGAAGGTATTTTATAGCCACCCTTATAATATGTAATAACACTATGAAGTGTCTTCAGATAGAGGTTTTTATGGTGTACCAATTTTTTATGATGACCTCTGTAGCGCAGTCGGTATATTACATGGCTGCTACGCAGAGGTCTCGGGTTCGATTCCCGCTCAATGCAAATCTTTGTGTGCATGAACATGATTGTTTGCATTGGTCAGAGAGTTTTCTATGTATAATATCAATATCTATAAACATACTTAAATACTTTTTACAAAAAAAAGTATTTAAGTATGTTTATCCGTTGTCTAATACCCATCGTATAAGCTTTACTTAGTTTAGGACTAGGTGGCGATGTGTGAATGTATGAGTATTATTTATTATTTAGAGAAATGAACCTAAAAATGGGAAATGTAAAAGGAAATTTAGAATAATCGTCAGCGAAAATCTTTTAGACGATAGTCACTCTCTTATGGCATTAGCGGATATGTGTGGCAGAATCTTGAAAAGATGGCCAACACGCTTTATTGTCCGAAATTCACCGTATTCGTCTCACCTCTAAGATCAAGAAGCACACTACTGTAAGGAGGTGATTTAAATAGTCATAACGTTTTTATACAAAGAACAATGGGCATTTTTGTATGGAAACTGTCCCCACTCTTGTATGGAACCCTATCGTGCTTATAAAGTAAACATTCACATAAAGTATGTAATAATATCGTTTATTATTTTTATTGTCTTCTCCTCATAAACTCTGTTTTCCCATGACTGAAAAATTTGCTGTCATACAATAAAATGCTTTATTCTTCAAGTTCTTTCATTTGATTCATAGATGTAGTGTTACAAGGCTTGGGACGTTTGCCCATTCGTCTTTAATTAATGTTAGTTTTTCTGTCAAAACCTAATAAGTATTAGAATAAAATCACAAGACGTATTTTATTGCTATACCCACAGAAATCTAAATAAAAGGCTATACCTAATATGATTTTTTTTATATTTAACATCACTAACGCGTGAAAGGGAGCACTAATTATTTTTAAGTGACTTAATGTCTAAAAAAATATTAGTTTCAAGGACTCATACTATGACGCAATTATTTTCTATGTACTATACCTGTTTTATTTTAAGCTACTACCTATATAAAATGCTATTGGATATCTTAATAAAGTAAAATAAAATAAAATAAAATTTACCATAACAAATAACATTACACTAATACCAATTTACACTAAAACAGAAGTCATATGGATATTTATGGCAACATAAAGTTTATGTCATAAACTATTACATCAAAATGTTTTACTGCCAAAAATTTCATGTCAAAAGTTATAGACCAATGTTTTTTAGGATATAATACATACATAACACAAACATAAATTCACCCCTCATTCCCGTAAGAGTTGGCAGGGACTACTAAGGCCCCTGTTATTATCCTTACGTTACGTTGTTTTCTTTCATAAATTACGTCATATCAAAATAATGAAAAAAGAGGCCCTTTATTTTGAGCAGTAAGAACAAAAAATCATAATCGTTTTTACAAACAAATAAAAATGCTGTCAAGTGTCAATGTCAAAGGTCACAGATAAATAATATACACAAACAGAAACGCGAATCTAAAAGATTAATCCTATGATTGTCGTAAGAGAGACGATACTAAAATATTCTGTTTAAAATGCTATGCTCGGCGTCTCCTTGACGGATAAAATTTGGGACGAAGTTATTAAAAAACCAAAGTTATCAACATAGCTTGTTGAACTAGTTGGCCGATGGCCTTTGGAGCTAACGTGTCCTAGAGTGAAGACCGCGAATTGGCAAACGTGGTATAGGATGCCCCTAGCTAGGTCGACTGACGTCCTCAAAAATATCTCTGGATCAGGCTGGATGCGGAAGGCAGGATCGTGTTCAGTGGACTGTGATAGGCTAGTTGATTCGTGGTAGTAGACTAAGCTTTCCTCGTTCACTGGAGGAGCAGTCCTTAAGGTGGGCCTTTGAAAGACTGACCATGAAGCTTGTTCTTGTGTACCTACCTTCTCTTTTCTGTTTTTGGCTTACAGCTTTTCCTACTTTTTAACTAATACGCCGGCTCCAGTACTATTAGTACCTAATATGTTAACTTTTAAAAAAATCTTTCAAGTTGGATAAATATTTTTTTATTGAAATTTGATAAGTAATTTGTTTTTTTTAAACGGAATAATTGTGTAATTACTTAAATTAATACTATTTTTGGAATTTCGTAATTTAATTTAAAAAGTACGAGATCCTAATAAAGATAAGTAGAAGTTGGTTACATAAAGTATTATCTCTGGTCATCACCCAAGGTTGACTGGAAGAGAATGCCATAAGCATTAAGTCCTCCTTTGTACAATATTGTAATAAAGTGTTAAATAAATAAAAAAAAAGTATTCTTATTCATTAACACGTTCACTGCGGGAGCTCAAAAAGCGTCTCGAATTTGAGTGCGTTACGAGATATAATGTGCCCCGTGAAGTGTTACCTTCATAGTGCGTTACGGGTATAAAAGTGCCCCGTACACCCTTATTGCTTTTTTAATCTTTAACTTACTGAAAATTAATGTTTGGTTTTGTTTTATTTTATAGTCTGATAGATTATGAAATGGGCTATGTTATAGTCCTTTCGCCAGTAAATTTGACAAAAAATTACAAAAATACAAAGAAAACCAATTGTACGGGGCCTGGGAAACCCCGTACCGCACTTGATATAATAAAATACGGGATTCTACTGCCCCGTAACGCACAGAACTCAATTATGTCGATAAAATTATAGTGTTGGGAAATAAGACAAACGATAATTTTTAATTTAAAATATTTATTTCGGCTTAGGAACTTTATTTAAGAACTTAGGGAGGAGAGGATCGATGATCCAAAATTACTTTTTTTTGAACATGTTGGTTTTAAAAAATTTTCATCTGACCTCAACGGCAATTGGGACCTTTGACAGAGATCAATTGACTTAAAATTTGCATCCGCTTATTTAGTAGTAGTTTTAGTAGTTGTGTAGTAGTAACATTGTCCAAAATTATGATCTTTGGCTTTTTTTGTTTGAACAGCTAGAAAAAATCACATGAACATTACGTAGCTCGTGATAGGTATGACTAGTTCTAGGACTAGTGTTAATATCAAACTCATCTGTTGCGCGTTGCTGATGCCGCTGAAAAACCTTGCGGTAAATTGTTGAGGATGCAGACTGCCGTTGGGATGAACTTGGAGACGACGAAATTTCATCATCTTTTTTAGTATTTGACAGTTCTAACATACGTCGCGATCGCTACATTATCGATAGTTAAACACAACATCTTCCGCTACTAACAACACTAATGATAATGAGGTCACTACTCCGTACGGGAGCACAATAATTAATACGGGATTTTTTAACCCCGTATCGCACTGGAAGGTAATTTTTGTTCTCTGGTCGTAACGGGGTTTGTAAGACCCCGTATAATTTTATAATTTTAACTGTTTCTTTAATAAGCGTACATGAAAAATATATATTTATCTCTCTCATACAGTAAATAATTCCATAGATACAGCTCCCGCACCAGCGAGTATACTCTAGTTTTTTTCGTCCGCACTGAATGACGGCACTGCACGAGGTTCAAAACACCCCGTAACGCAGTGAACGTGTTAACCACACCAAATATATTTTAGATATGATCATACATTCATGTTTCACCGAAAAAGATATTGTCATTTACCAATTTATCAGTACAATTTAGGTGATAAGATTATCTGATGCGCGCATTATAAAATAATGTATGTAATCCATTAACAATAATATAGATAGATAGTTTAATCTTTTATTTTTAACTTAGTATTAAGTGTAAAAACAAGATAAAATATTATTATAAACATTTATTAGTACAGACAGACAAAAATACACATGTAGAGATAATAAAGTTATTTAAAATACTTAATTTTAAAAAACATAAGTGCTTCAAAAGTTTGGAATTTTTATTTTTAATAATTTTACTACTCACCTTTTCGTGAAATAAAATAGAGACGATTCCTTTTAACTAAAACGATCACAAGTACACACGGCTCATTCCAAATTTAAATGAACACCAACACTTTAAAAAAAAGTTTTATTCACATTAACCACAAAAAAGTTTTGAATTTCTATTTGAATCCAACATTAGAATACAAAATCATTGTCTTTCAATCCACACAAAGTTTCAATATAAAATTCCAAATTCAAAATTTTATTCAAAACAAAAAAAAAACAAAATATATTCTAATACCAACAACAGAAAAAAAATACAAAATTCAAATGTCACTTTTCATAACTTCACTGGCACATTAAAAATGTATGATACGTAGACTGGCCACAGATAAAATGGCAGAACGCGTACCGACTCCACGGCAACTTCAGAACGACTGACTGAAACGTTTTGAAACTTTAGTGCGCGAACATGCAACAAGTATATATAATAATATATATGCGTTCGTATATAGACAAGTACACGGGCGATATGAGCTTTCTAGCTTTTACCGTTTGCTTATTGCGTTTCGTATAATTTACTTGAGTAAATGTCATATGCTTAATAAATATTCTGTAGTCGTGTTTCAGTTTGTGTGTACGTTCTCAGAACTGTTTCAAGACAATGAAAACCTATAAGCTACTTATTAAGGGATTATTTTTATTCTATGGGTTTTAATTTTCTATGTGGTGATGGTCGTAGAATACAATATTACTACCTCATCTATCTTTTAGGTTGCCGTTAAAGTTGATTAAGGAAAAGATCGTAGATAGTAGCTCTACAAAAAAAAAAGAAAAATTATATTAAAAACTTATACTTACTACTTCAACTGGCCAACATAGTTTTAGTAAGCCGAAGCTCCCTTTGTCGTCCTTGCAATAGAACAACAGGCTTTTATAATTATTATAAAAGCATGTTGTAGTAACACGTGAAGGATGTACACGTTATATGTAAGTAAAACACTCGCTGTAGAGTCCGACCTCCTCACGGATGCAAGGTCGTGGCTAAGTCGTAAAAGAAGTATTAACAATTCAAACACAGTTGGGATGTACGATTCTTCAGTAAGAGGTCATCTAAGTTGCTACCACCGTTGTGCCTGCTATATCCAGCTCCAATCAATATTGTGCAAATGTTACAGTGGTTAGGTAGAAGGGTAGCTAGTGATATTCATCATAACAGCCCATTAATGTCCCACTCCAGGGACGGGCCTCCTCCCGTGACGGAGGGATACTTGGCCTACTAATACCATGCTGGCCAGACGGATTGGTATAGGGTTTAATTTCAAGTTTACCCTCTTTTTATTTCGTAAAGATAATATTTACGGGTAGTCCCTTAGTCGGTTTTTACGACACCCATGGGATGCGATAGGGTGGTGACATATTGTATTCAAAGTGGAGTTAGTAGAATTAAAACATGTTTTTAAAAAAACTTGAAATTAAACCCTATACCAATCCGTCTGGCTAGTGTGGTATTAGTAGGCTAAGTATCCCTCCGTCATGGGAGGAGGCCAGTCCCTGCAGTGGGACATTAATGGGCTGTTATGATGAATTCTACTAATAAATAATAAGTCTCAAGAATAAACATTACGGTCGCCTAGAGAGTATCTAACAAAACAAAGTGACGCACGTATAACCAACATTTTGTGGAACGGAACGTTAAGCAGACCGTCCAAATTGAATTAATTGTTAACACAGATAATAATCCCTTTTCCATGAATTGGTATCCCTAAATCTCTCATTTAAAGAGGTTCTTTCCCTTACACTTATTCCAAAAGGTACATAGATTAATTTGTAATTTATGGTTCTATAGAATTGTATTTTTTTATAATATTACAAGTAAATGATCGATAAATGAACATCTTTTGAAAAAATAAGGAGATATTTTTTAATTTTAGTACTCTCTGATTAAGCTCTTTCTTCGTATCAGTTTTTTTTAAGAAATATATCTTTTTAAAAAACCTTACACTTCTAGCTTTTATGTATAGCTACCATAACGATTACATTCTTTTCCGCGACAAAGAGTAAGTAAAAAAGAGAAGTAGTTACTACATGAATAAATAGCTACTTCTCTTGAGTGACTTCTCCAAAAGTGAATATTACTTTGTACCAACAAAATTTTAACTATCTCACTCAACACAAAAACACTACGTATTCTCAACCTATCACAGTTATACACTACACCATAAACTAACAAACACTAAAAATAAACAACTAACAATTCCCCCACTACGACATAAAAACAACAATTTATCACCAGAGATAATCCCTCTACATCTCTTCATTCATCTAAAATCCTTTTCCATCCACCAACGAATAACCTAACCTACTGAATAACTAAACTCATGCTTTACACAAACGTGATTTAAACCGTAAACGTGCCTAATATGATAGTGGAGGAGTTTGTGAAACAAACAGTTGCTAATACTACTCGATACAAGTGAATTAGTGTTACTAAAACATAATCTTGAGGGCTTGAAAATTGTGCTGCTTCGGTGGCAAAGTCCCATGGATGAAAATTATTTGGGTGATCTTCGTAATTTGTGTCCATCTATACTAATATTATAAAGTTTGTGTGTTTGTGACGTTGTAGGGGGTAATCTCTGGATATAATGAACCGAATATAAACATTATTTCTGTGTTTAATAGTCCATTTATCCGGGAGTGTCATAGGCTAATATCACGTTATGACTATGAACCGATTTTAAAAATTATTTCTATGTTGATTAGTCCATTTATCGGAGAGTGTCATAGGCTATATAGTATCACGCTAGTATAATAGGAGTGGAGCAGTAATGAAATATGTTTTAAAAAAGGGACGCGTTTTTTTTACCGCCCAACGAAGTGGGCACGGGCCAGCCAGATTAATAAGTAATTAACACAAAGTCAATACATTGTGTCTGGTAAATTCATGTCTGAAAAAGGAATTTTACATACATGAATTGTCCATAAACCTCGTCGCGGAAAGATCTTCTATACGGGGGGAGTCTTATTTTTAAATAAGTAGACTAAAATATGAATATTGAGTTTTTCGCCAAAAAAATCTTTATTTTGTCACTATCACCATAAATTCGGATCTAACGAAACCGCTCAAGCTAAAATCCATGAAGCCCTTCAGACTGTAGAGCGTACCTAACAACAAATATACTTCATCTCGAATAACATAACCCTCTTTACGGCGAAGTCGGGTAAAAATAAACAAATATTTAGATATTACTCCCTTATAATATCTTAAGGGCACTTGGAACTTTTACTAAGTAAATAGCAAATAATATTAATATTAACGTGATTCCCTTGCGGAA
The DNA here is from genome assembly GCA_905475405.1 of Schrankia costaestrigalis. Lineage (NCBI taxonomy): Eukaryota > Metazoa > Arthropoda > Insecta > Lepidoptera > Erebidae > Schrankia > Schrankia costaestrigalis. The sequence continues at coordinate 19,717,369 of FR997826.1, forward strand.
GTCAATGTTAAGGACATTGGTATGAAGGACGGAAATAATTTGATTATTTTTGTGTCTTCGTAAACAACAATGTTTTGCTTATATTGAAGTACTTATAAGTTGTTTTAGTTTTAATATGCCTAAGAGGTGGAAAAGTTTGAAAGATTCTGAATTTTGGAATGAAAAATAACAGTACTTCGCCTTAGCTTCTTAGTTTTAAATATAACAGGCAATGTAACTTCGCCTTTAAATCACTTGAAAGTCCCTTTATAGACCGCGGTACTATTTTAGGGACAAAGACTTTAGGATGGAGGAATGTTAGTTTCGTTTATATTTGACTATAAGGGGTACCTAATCTCTGCCTAGTCCCATGGGATTAAGTCGTGCTTATACTTATTAAAACCTTTGCTACTATAGATTAACTATATTATAGGTTACGGGCTAACTTTAAATACGTCGGTAGCAAAGCGGACGTGTGAGCGACTGTGGACGAAGTCTCGGGTTCGCATCTCAAACAAGACAATTATTTGTGTAATCCACAAACACAAAAACTTTACACACTACTGTTTTGATGAAACATACACCAACTAATTCGTCAGAATAAAACATAAAAAATGCACTTAATAGCGTTTATAGGGCTCACTAGCGCCGCAAATAGGATAAATAATGTAAAATGTTGATAACAAAGTCTTGAGAAAAGGCAATAAAGTATTTGTATAACACACTCTCAACACTTTAAATGTTTTTTAATTAAATAAATATTGCATTATAACAAAAACGGCCATTTTTTTTTTCGAATGCGAAATTTAACTAATTACTTAGTAATAGTGACCCATAAAAAATCCAACACTATTAAAATATTTTTCATTTGTTTATACATTCCCTATCTAAAAATAACCCAAGTCCCAGGGCCGGAATGCATTCAAACTTTATATAGTTATATTTTCATTTCACAATATAATTATAAAATAGTTTGCGACAATTTTGTGTGGAGTGATGACGTTTAATTTCGTGATATTGCGTCCCGAGGGACAGGAGAAATGAATTGGGTCCGGCATTTTCCTGTTGCGTGTGTAAAATTGTTTCATGTTAGGTCAGCAGGGTTCTTTTTTCAACTTTTACGTAAGGTTAAAGCCCTTTGTTTCGTTGACTTTCGGAAGGGCCTTTTAGGTTCTACTACCCCCAGTCATCATCAGATTAGATAGATTAGATATTGGATCGTATTGAAATTATTTTTATACTCATATTTTTTTCAGGGACAGAAAATAAGCTTATCTTAATGCATGGTGTCACAAATGCTCACACGTCACACAAACAACTCTCCGTGTGGTGACGGAGTAAGAATAAAATATGTCACCACCCCATCTTATCCCACGGGTGTCGTAAAAACCGACTAAGGGACTATCCGTGAATATAATCTTTACGTAATAAAAAGAAGGAAAAGTTGAAATTAAACCCTATACCAATCCGCCTGGACCTCCGTTACGGGAGGAGCCCATCCCTGCAGTGGGACATTAATGGGCTGTTATGATGATGATGATAAAAAATTAAGTTATAACCAAAAACGCAAATCGTCATCGAAATGAAAAATAAATGTAATCGCTTCATCTACATGTCCGTCAAAACAATATTGTTATTTAGAATGCTTGGCAATAAGCCTGGCGCCCGTCCCCATACAAATCTATATAAATATATGACAGATATTAACATAAACATTGAATAGCAATGCGGTCTATCGTACCCTCGACGCCATTCATACACTTAAAATGGATGTTTAGTACTTATTTAGCTTGGGTAGATTTTGCAAAATAAGTTTATTTAAGTAGGTAAGTACCGTAATTTTAAAAACTTTGGAAAGTAATTACTTCGATAAAATATTAAGGACAATCAGGATATAAAACTTTTCTGTTTGTTTACCTATGAAATGTTTTGAATCTTGCCTTGACACCCTTTCAACACTAAGCTCTCTTAGGAGACTTAGGTTTGCAAAGGGCAATGATTTTGATGGGGCCATGACTATCTATAATATTCATTGGACGAGATTAATAAATCTCGTAGTTATCATTTGATTATTTTATTTTATTTATTTAAAGGCTTTTTATTGCCAAGTTTTTACTATTTGTATATCTGTGTTTTGGGTACTAGTACTTGTTGATTGTACTTCTACCTAAGTATAAACCTAGCTTCATCGGTCTAGCAGAACATAGATTTGTTTACATTACATGCAAATGTAAACAATTTCGAAGATATCTAAGGTAGGTAGTTTTCTTTACCGTATGGGAATTAAATGCCGCGAAAGCCATAGGAGACCGCGATCTTATATTACGCACGCTTCTCTAAGGAAAGGCAAAAACCGCATTCGGGACCCGCAGTCAGGGCTGGGAATTACATGGTACTCAGTGAAGAACACTGTGACTTCAAGTCGCGAATTTTTGTCCTAGAATGGTGCTCATGTTAAGAGTTGTCTATTTAATTATACCTTATATTCCGTTTTAGGAAATACTTAATGCTTCCTGGCTTCAAGTGCCAAATTTGCAGTATTTGCACTAAGGTTTTGTTAGGCTTTATATTCATCAATTGACCTATTTTATCGTGTAAAAGCTTTTCAAGGACGTTTAGTACAGGCACGCAGGTGTGATGAGGTCCTGAAAAATATGTTTATAAATTACCGTTTATTAAATAAACGATGTTGCTTTCAAACCATAAGAGCAGGGGCGGTGAGTCCAGTTACCATATTTTCTAAATCTCATAATTTAGAGTGCTGATTTTTTTTATATGATGGGAGGCAAACGAGCCAGCAGGTCACCTGATGGTAAGTGATCACCGATCACACACCTCATATAAAACCCATAGTACAAGCTCTACTGGATTTGGAACTAGATTGCGCGTTGTATGACTAAAAGAATATTTTATCTATAAGTAAATATATAAATTACAGACAAAAACTATATTAGCCCAAACAAAAGAAGCTATGGCCTGCAAAGCATAAAAAATTCTTCCAAACCTAACTTATTAAGTATTGTAATATAAAAGCGGACGGCCATTCAAAATATGTCCTTCGACCCTTCCTACACTTACCTATTGAACAAGAGGATCAAGGTAAAAGAACATGCTCAAAAGGTTTTTAAGACGTAAAAATGCGTTTTATTATAAAAAATAACTCCTACGAGGTAACAAGGAAGGACCAGAACATAAGAGAACTACGATTACGAGCTGCAGTACCAAGAATATCTTTGATTCTTTTTGAGAATTACATGAGTTACTTTGCAACCTAAGTCATAAAAATTGTTTTGACTTTGACTTTACCTTTTACTTTATTATCAGCTAAACAGCTTCATCCATAGGATGTCCACATGCTTTGAGTTTTAGTTACAGTCCATTAAAACGGTTTAATTCTGCAAATAGGTAGGTACTGTCATTAACTTAAGAATAAGCATTTTGCTAAACCGGCAAAGTGATGACGATAGATAAGTTTACCTAAGCCTTTGGCTTCTTTCCACAGTTTCCCATCATATGCAAATGACTCATCCTTTTAGTGAATACTTTCAAAGGAAACTATAAAAATCTTAAACTTATCCATAAAATGAGAGATTTAACCTTTTATGAACACGTATGCCTTCATTTTATACACATGACAGCACAAAGTTCCTAAAAAAATTACAGCACAATAGCGCCGAGCGACGCGACGTATAAAATATTGCCGTTATTGTATGTACAGGCGCTAGTCGGCCGTACTTTTTTAATCCCGTGAAAAACGGATAACACCAGCGCCGAGGTCCATATTATTTGCTATAATTCTTGTTGTAAGGCGTTATCGTGACTTGATATAGGAAGTTCAGAAAGGGGTTAAATATAGTTTCGGCTAGTAGACTTAGTGGTAAAAAGATAAATGTAAAATGTCCCTTTGTAAATATTTTCTACAACAAATTATGAAATAAATAATGTAGAAAATAGTCGCCGCTTGGCATAAATAGGCTGGTTTTTAATGTTGCTTTTGTGCACTCATGGTGACTGGTTACTTTAAAAACGTTAAAGTTGTAACTCGCTATTGCATACATAGTAGAGTACTTACATGTTTCCTTCTTACCACGATCCACCATAACCGTTTTATAATGTTAGCCGTATTGCAAGAGGCATTGTATTTATGGTATCGTAATAGAGAGTTGATTTTTAGTGGGACCTTGTTTATTTCCACTAACACTTCCATTATGAAAGTTTTCGAAAACAATATTGATTAAAGACATTAATGATAAATTATCACACTACACATACCTACTACTAGATACTTACAAATGTATTAGAAAACGGCATTCAATAAATTATAACGAAGTAAGGTTTTACACAACGGTAAGGTTTTACCGCCTACACTAATGAATTGCTTCTATTATTAGAAATAGCATTAGTAACAACGAACGAAATTAGTGTTTCTTCGTCATAACAGCCTATGAGCAGGGTCAAGGCTTCTCTTTTTTTCTTCATAATAGCCCATTAATGTCCCACTGCAGGGACGGGTCTTCTCCCATGACGAAGGGATACCTGGCCTACTAATAAGACGCTGGCCAGACGGATTGGTATAGGGTTTCATTTCAAGTTTTCCTTCTTTTTTTCACGGTGACGGAGTAAGAATACAATATGTCACCACCCCATCTCATGGAAGTCCTAAAAACCGACTAAGAGACTATCCGTGAATATTATCTTCACGAAATAAAAAGAAGAAAACTTGAAATTAAAATCTATACCAATCCGTCTGGCCAGCGTGGTATTAGTAGGCCGAGTATCCCTCCGCCCCGGGAGGAGGCCCGTCGCTGCAGTGGAACATTAATGGGCTGTTATGATGAATAACAATATTGCTTAGTACAGTTTCCAAATCCGCGCTTCAGTACAAGACAGCTTTTACTTTCATTCCCACTCAGTAAACACCCTTCAAATAAGTGACAAAAAGATCACAACAGACGCGGCCGTGTCGCCTTCCTCAAAGCGCATGAAATATTAATGCACGTAAATTGACTTGGGCCTACGGGATTCTACCCTTACTCTTTACTTATAAAACATTTACCATACTTTTCACAGTTTAGTTTAGAAAGTGTACGTACGTTTAGTGGTGGAATGTATAAAATGTCACTACTGCATTTTATCACGTTGTTAATTTCCCAATGTAGAGCGTTTAATTTCACAATATTTTTTTTTAAACCAAAATTATAAAAAAATATTACTAGCGCGTGTTGGGAGAGGCCTATGATGTCCAGCAGTAGACTGTAATAGGCTAGTTGATTGATTTGATTAAATCGGTATTATCGCTTTTCTTTTGAACTCGGTTATAAAATAAAATAATTATTCACAGATATAGGGTGATGCTACCAATTATCAGCACTTTAAGAGTTAGTCCTACTTTAACATCGTTTATCACAGTGATGATAATGATAACAACTATAACAATATGCTTTCTTGGTTCATTATTTAATAAATAATTGATTTTTGTTATAAAAAATAGTTATTATTCATACACATTTTATTTAGATGAGTCTGACTAAATAATGACCCTGGCGCCAATTATTGGCACCATCATCGCCAATTATTGGCATTGACTGAGCCAATTATCAGCACCTTAAAATTAGACATAAAATTAGGTAGATAAATGAAATAATCCAATGTTTATAGTAAAATCTCTTTTACTTATACCTAGCCTAACAACCGAAGTTTCAGAAAAATAAATACATAAATATAAAAAATTCCAAAAAATAATAGACATTCTTTTGATCATAATATCAACACTATGAAAATAACTAGCAATGTTAGTTTCAGCACCATGCCAGGATATGAAATCCGAAATCATAGAGTACTTATTCCAAGAATATTGAATTCTAGGCATAAAATAATCACGCTTTACAATAAAATATATGGATTAACAATTTTACATACCACTTTGTCATGTACCAGTACCAGTGCCGATAATTAGCAATTCGCAAAAAAATTTAACCCAGATGTCAGCACCTCATTTATGAACATAAAATCAAGATAACGTTTATTTCCATTGTCAGATAAGCCTTATAAAACATTTTATACATGAATAAAACCTAAAGGTTCAGTAAAAATATCTAAAAGATCTAAAATAAAGTAAAATAAAAAAACCTGAACTTACCTACGATCATAAAAAACTGTCAAAACAAAGTAATGTGAAGGACATGTTCCCGCGTTTTTAAAAATATCGCTATTTTTTTTCAAAAAGTGTCGTGTTTGGATCAGTTTATAATTCCAAAAGGATCTTATTTTAATGTTTGTTAAATGGTAGCCGAAATTAATTAATAGAAAGCTTATAATTTGAGTTTTAGTTGGGGGTGCTGATAATCTGGTGCAGTGCCAACATTAGGACGCGTGCCCCTAATTCCGGCTAAGTTAATTCCTTAATAGGACACTTGCACTTGCAGGGAAAGAGCGGTTTATTTAGTTACCCTTGCTCCGTCAGCACATGGAAATAGTTGTTTACATAACGTTATTGAAACCTTACATTATATTCTCGAATCAAATATCAAACATGGTAGCAACCTTTTGCAAGGTCACGCTGTTTATTCTGGCTTACAGGAGTCACAATCCTAAGAAAGTGGGTGAAATAAGTCCCATAAACTCGCCTACACAATAATTAATGTATGAATAGCTTATAGAAATCAATTTTCCACGTTCACAACATGACACCAAAGCTTCATCTATATTCCGAAACTAATTGGCGTATCAAAGTTTCGAGTGTTCAAATTACAAGCAGCCTGATTGGTGTGTTGGCGGAATTGGGCATCAAATTGAAGGCAGAAGTTAGCACTGACTTTAGTTTAACTTTACATACTACTAGCTTTATTAATTAGTTGCTAAATTATCGATCCATCTCAAGAAAATTGTTTGTTATAGGTATCTATACTAATATTATAAAGAGGTAAAGTTTGTGTGTTTGTGACGTTGTAGGGGGTAATTTCTGGATCTCCTGAACCGATTTAAAAAAGTCTTTCTGTGTTGAATAGTCCATTTATCGGGGAGTGTCATAGGCTACATAGTTTCACGCTATGACTAATAGGAGTGGAGCAGTAATGAAATATGTTTAAAAAAGGGGCGCGTTTTTTTTCGCCGCCCAACGAAGTGGGCACGGGTCCGGGTCGGCTAGTTTGCAAATAAAGCTTTTGCTATGAATGGTGGTAGATTAACATGGCATGCTAACTTTATTTCGCTTGTTTCGCGGTCTCAAGCTCCTAGCTATTTTCATCACAATTGGTTTGTTGATTTGGTTTTTATTAAATACGAGTAAGTATATACATATTTTTTTGTAAATCATTCAAGTAAACAAAACTGCTTTAGACACCTCTTTTAATGAGAAAACTATTCATAACATAAAATAATACTTAGTAAAAATGAATTCTTATATAAACATAATTAACACTACTTAACAAACGCAAAAATAAAGTAATTTCATTCTTAAAAATACATTGTTAGAAGCAAACTTAAACAATGACAAAGTAACTCAAAGCAGTTTAATATTTGGTTGGAATATGAAAGTGTAAATTGGCAGAAGTGAAATTTCACATATAAATTTATATAGAGATTTGTCGGCAAAATTATGAATTCTCTGTTAAAGTCATAGCGCAGGGATGCCTTTTTGAATATTTTTCAACTAGGTTTCGATCATTGAATGATAAATTGTCTTATTTTTTTCCTCTTCTGGTAGCTACCTAACCTCTTTAGCAAGAGGTTTTAGGTTAGTACCACCGCTGTGCGTCACTCATGTCTAAAGAGCTGTAGTATGAAAAGGTTTCATTCTTTACGTGTAGCTAATGCAATTACCTACTGGGCTATGAGACAGGTCACGGCTTCCTTCTTACATTATAAGTTTTATTCTTTTTTATTATTTCCGATTTCTCCTTTTTTATGCATATAGATTTTATTTCTTGTTCTTATTTTTTGTATTTAATGGAATTATAATATGTAATTTAGTTTGCAAATACCAGTAAGATTTGAGAGAGACAGAGTGAGAGAGAAAAACAGTTTATTCACATATATCCATGTGAATAAACTGTTTTTGGAAATAAACATTTATATTTATTATTTTATTATTATGCAAAATATTTAAGACTTAATAGCCAATAGGTTACGAGTTCGATTCCTCCTATAAAATTATGTCTATTATTAGTAGTTCTTTATTAATAATTAATTTATAACAAAACCAAGCATTAATGGAGTCTGCCTAATATACCGTAACATACCATGACCGTGATAGGACCGTATCAAGCACGTAAAACAACGCCGGTGCTGGCCGGTTACTACGAAACGGTTTAGTGGGCATAGTCTCATACGTTTTAATACAAATAATACTTTTTCGTCTGACACGTTCATAGCACGGTCATGGTATCATGGCACGCACAATGTAGTGGGCAGACTCTAACTTCTAAAAATAAACATGGATTAACTTTTAATAGCTATTAAAACTATAGTTTTATTTAAAACCGTCTGACAAAAGGTCAGCTTGATAGCTTCAAAAGTAACTTTAAAACTAGGAATATTAAATATTTATATCGAATAATAGCGTTGTCACAAACTTAAAAGACAGGCTTATATTCTTCATCCAGCAATAAGTTTTACTACAAAATATGTCTTGTCACAATAAACATAAGGTTTATATTTCTACGTATTGTCATTTACTGTTGCTATAAAGGTTTCCAGGAAGAGATTATTGTGTCAGAAACAGGAGACACGCGTCCTTTAATTTATGAGTAACTGTGTGTTATGTATGTGTGTAGACACAATGTAACATAACATTTTATATTACATAACATGGTGTCGACTAACTTCAAACAAATGTAAATCCACTTTAGGTCAATTTGAGATAAGCCAAAAACTAATTTTGCACATAACTCCCTATGCCATTCATAATAACAGCCCATTAATGTCCCACTGCAGGGACGGGCCTCCTACCATGACGGAGGGATACTTGGCCTACTAATACCACGCTGGCCAGACGGATTGGTATAGGGTTTAATTTCAAGTTTTCCTTCTTTTTATTTCGTAAAGATAATATTCACAAATAGTCCCTTAGTCGGTTGTTACGACACCCATTGGATAAGATGGGGGGTGACATATTGTATTCTTACTTCGTCACCACGCGGAGATATACGCGGAGCCAAAGTATGTTCTGCAAACTACCCGTATTGCGGCTGCAGGCTGCACTTTTGTCACTAGATGTTTAAAAAGACTTTGCGTCATTTATCATCTAGACTAATAAAATAAACAGGTAAAGTTTGTGTGTTTGTATGTTTGTGTGTTTGTTTGTTTGTATATTTGTGACCTTGTAGGGGGTAATCTCTGGATCTACTGGACTGATTTTAAAAATTCTTTCAGTGTTGAATAGTCCATTTATTGGGGAGTGTCATAGGCTATATAGTATCACGCTATGACTAATAGGAGCGGAGCAGTAATGAAATATGTTTAAATAAGAGACGCGTTTTTTTCGACGCCCAACGAAGTGGGCTCGGGTCAGCTAGTACTGTATATTCTTGTTTCAGGATCTTGATAAAATTATTTTTCAAAGTATGTATTACTTACTTCCTTTTACTAAAAGTAATCTATTACTAGCAACATTATTATCAAAATGCTCGTCAAGAAATTTTATAGAGTGGCGCATTTATCATTTCACTTTATGCCTGTAGTACACCTCAACTGCGAAACGATAACAGCGGAACTGCAGTAACTTTAATTATTTACCTTGAGCCGCTCGACGTTTCGGCTAGGTTACACCAGCCATGGTCACGAGTAGACTGCTCGTCGAGTGTTTACCTAAGGCCTATACGCGTTAAAACCCGTTAATATTTTTATACTAATAAAAATTAAACGCGAAAGTTTTAAAGTTAAAGCAGTAAGGGTCGGTTCATATCTAACGGAATATGCGTCGCGTAATATCGGTGGGTGACGCCAGAACTGACAAATATATAGAATAACACTCGACCTTTTACACTTAACCGGTAATACGCCGTCCAATTTACGTATTGCCGGTCATACGCTCGACGCATCATCCGTCAGATATGAACCGCCCCTTACTTCGCCGTGTCTTTCTTGTCCATGTATATGAGCAGCAGATCACCATTGGCATCCATATTATTGTGTTATATTGCCTACATCATGGTGAATGTTTCGAATGAAGAATGGTCTTATTTTTTTGACGAAGTTGTTTCTCATGAGCTTCCTCTCTGTCTGTTAGACTCTTATTGACAAATACACACCGGTATTCACGTTCCGCAACCTCTTTACGCACCTCGACTGTGAAAAGAAGGTCACCATCTCTTCTCAGAATGTACCTACTATGATCATATCTTATATATGTCGGTATATTACATGGCTGCTACGCAGAGGTCTCGAGTTCGATTCCCGCTCAATGCAAATCTTTGTGTACATGAACATGATTGCTTGCATTGGTCTGAGTGTTTTCTATGTATAATATGTAAACATTTACAAAAAAAAGTATTAAGTATGTTTATCCGTTGTCTAGTACCCATAGTACAAGCTTTGCTTAGTTTGGGACTAGGTGGCGATGTGTGAAAGTGTGAGGATTATTTATTTATTTTATTTAGAACTTCCCCCTTCCTTAAGGACCAATCACGTGCTGGTTGATGTTGGTACAGTAAGACAAGATCAATACATAGGCAAATCTTCAGAGCATCACGCCACATTCAGATCGCCAAGATCCGTTTTTAAAACTTCAATTGATCGGAACAGAATCTCAACATCTTTTCTCAACTGAAGCTTACAGTAGAGGTGTACCACATTCCTTAGAGGTCTATTAAAATGAGCCGGAAGATAAAAAACGGTGACCAAAAAATACTAATGACTGGGGCGGCATTGTTTTTCTTTTCTTCATCAAATTAAGTTATATTTTAAGGTCGCGAACATAAAACAAAAAAGGTATTAACTTTATTGTGTTGTACTGTTTTCAGTATTATGTTTCTACTTAATTAATGCGGTTTGTTAATTTGATACAATCCTCTTTTGCTTTAGAAATATGATTATTTTTTTCGTCTTCATTTAGATTAGAAGAATGAAAAAAATATTATACTTTTAAATCTAAATGAAGTTTATGAGATAAACGAAATGGTTCTAAAGTTAGTATACGTCTACATCTGGATAGAAGCCTTCTATTACTAACAGTTGCCTCACACTTCTGCTACGGCTGGCTAAAATTCACAATAACCAGAGAACCCGAGCACCGTGGAAACGTTAAGGATTTGTCGGGATGTCGCGTCTCTAATGGTATTCTATTATATCACTTAAAGTTCTCTAAAAAGTATCTAAACAAGACCTTTTGGTCCTATGTCCACAACAGGACGGTATTATCTCATTTCCATAATTTCATTTGTACTAATATTGTTTGCCATAATCGTCACAATATTTATTTGCCATAGTAAAATTATGGTTAAAACTCCGAGTTAGAGCAATTCAACTAGGATAGGTTACCTTAGGTTAGTTTTATAAACCACCCAGAAGTAGGAGACCCGCGAAGCACTTATTTGGCGTTATGTCTAATGAAATTATGGCAATGTCAGTTTGGCGTATACAATTATGGCAGACATTAGTAAACCCAACAGGACTACTTAAACCTTCAATGCCACAACCAAACTACATCTACTTAGTATTAAGATTAAGACTACTAAACTTAGCACATAGTATCACACTATTCATACAACTCCGTAAAACTACAAATTCCTACAATCTAAAGTATGCTAAGAATCTATTCTTACCTAGTTTAAACAACCACAATAACCCACAGATTATAATCCAAGTATCCGGCTTCCTATGCACGTCATAGCTAACCATAACTCGTAAGCCACCATCAGTTCAATACATATTAGGCCAAGGTGTGGGTACAATGGATCGTTTGGCTCACAATGCTGAGAAACTCCCAGACGCAAGCTTATAGCTATTTCCACAGACGAAACGGCGCGTTGATTGAATGTGTTAAGTTATGAGCATTTAGCGGGGATTATTTAGTGTTAAACATGATTCCATTTTATGTTATCCGATGGATTTAGTATAAACCGGCTGAGAAGTAGTTCACAGAAATCTGGATAAGAATTATCTCTATAAAATGATTATAAACCCTTCTGATCAGCGTGGTGTAATGGGCTTCTAGTGAATCTAGTAAAGTTCAAATTTTGCCTAAGGTGAGGGTAAAGTTTTTAGGGTTCCGTAGCCAAATGGCAAAAAACAGAACCCTCATAGATTCGTCATGTATATCTGTCCGTCTGTGTGTCCGTCCATATGTCATAGCCTTTTTTTTCTGAAACTATAAGACCTATACTGTTAAAACTTGGTAGGTGTATTCTGTGAACCGCATTAAGATTTTGATGCACTCTCCTTATTCAGAACTACTTAAAACTCAAAAAAAAATTTTAACCTTTCTGTTTAGAAAGGTTTAGAGCCCTATTATAATTGGACCGTATCTATTAACTTAGACCAAACACTCAAAGTTGAGTGGACATAAGCGTTGACCTTGCGATGGGACTTCTCGCGTTTAGAAAGGAAGGAACGATGGACCTTGTTTTAACTGGTCAGTTTCCGAAACCAGGCCATTTTGAAAGTGTACTTAATAGTACTATCGTTGTTACCTCATAATATCGAACCATTATTTTGTTAATAATGAATAAGATCAAGAACATCTGAATAGCAAGTAAGAAGGGCTATTATATTTTTAATTCCATGGCTTGTAGGGTCTAGGGTGAGATTGAGGAAGGATCATATGATAGTGTTTAGACTTACGACCAGTAGTTTAAGTTTAAGGGTCATAGCACATTTAACGTAATGTAAACGGATCGGCACCGTATCAACTCGAGTCGTACTGTATTATTTGTATGAAACTCCTTACTGCAACGCACACTAATTGAAATCGTAACGTAATCGGATTTTTAAACGTTTGACACCGAGGAAAAAGGCGAGGTGGTGCCGATCCGTTTGCGTTACGTTTTATGTGCTACGACCCTTAGGATGCATAATCACAGGGTGTTAGCAGTCATCTCCACTATCTATCCACCCTCACTTTTTTTTATATGATGGGAGGCATACGAGCCAGCAGGTCACCTGATGGTAAGTGATCACCGCCACCCATGAAAACCCGCAACACCAGAGGAATCACAGATGCGTTGCCGACCTTTAAGAAGGGAGTACGCTCGTTTCTTAAAGCTCCCCAAGTCGTAACGGTGCAGAAATATCTCCTGTCCCCTCCTTTGTATATCAATTTTGTTTTGCAATCTCTATTCTACAAATATAATTATATGTGTATTCTTACCACATATTATGTAAATTCACCGGCCCTTTTGACCATAAGAAGAATAAGAGGGTACAAAAATAATTGACATAGGACTTCAAAATCTTTAGATCGGTAACAACAACCCACCCCTCATCATCCCTTAAGACTAGAAAACATATTAATTAACCTTATAATATAGTTAAGAGTCTAGTAAATGTCGTAATCCAAAATTAAACATTTCGGAAGCTGAAAACGTGTAACGTACAATATTTATAGAAACGTATCACTCTTTTGAAGGAGGCAGATTCATTTGAATTGAAGATAGGGACTTTACGCATCTCATTCTAACGTTTTAATTAAAACGAGAAATTCTCGCTCAGTTTTTTCGGAAATTATTTTGGTTATTGTTCAAAATGTTTTTTAGGGTTCCTTAGCCAAATGGCAAAAAAACGGAACCCTTCGTCATGTCTGTCTGTCCGTCCATGTTACCGCCATTTTTTTTTCGAAACTGTAAGAGCTATACTGTTGAAACTTGGTAGGTAGATGTATTCTGTGAACCGCATTAAGATTTTGATGCAAAAATAAACAAAATAATAATAAATATTGGGGGCTCCCCATACTTAGAACTGAAACTGAAATTTTTTGTTTTCATTAAACACATACGTGTGAGGTATCTATTATCGGGTTCTATTATCTATGGATAGAGCTACAAAAATGATATCGAGGTTTCTAAAATATTTTTTTTCTAAACTGATTTGCCGAGTTGTAGCGGTTACTGTGCGAGTGGGTTGTAATACTATGGAGGGATTTTATGAACGCTTCTTAAATCATTGTCCTGAGATAATATTTTTTTTCTGTGCCGTACAACTTTTTGTAAAAGTCTTCGGGATACGTGAACATATTTCGAGCACTGCGGTCGTCTGCATTAAAGTAAAAACTTTAACCATTTAACTGTGGGCATTACGTACTTAGAAAGTTGAAACAATGGTGTTCCTGAAACTAACTGAAGTTGACTTTGAACTCAACCTTGAAATAAGTTGATGTGGATAACTACTGTTTTCGCTTATGTTACTACTGTTTACTATTTTATGTTAAGCATACTAAAAATAATTTAAAAAAAAAACAAACAAACGAAACTTTTGGACTTGGCTCACAAGGTTGTTGACATGTAAAATGTTGATTCGGCGATCATTGTTCCGGGTGAGTACTTATACTCATACTTTCGGTGAACGGACTTATTCCAAAGAGACTCTATCAACATCTACGGAGATTCTCGCTTGGCAGTTGGATCATAGGTCTGATGCAGAAGGCAGTACTGTTCGACACGGTACGTATTGTGAGGAGGTTCCTATCTCTAGAGCCCTAGCCACCAGTAGCTTGGTACTTGTACCCAATGCTGGTGGGTCTACCTTTTTTTGATATTTTTAAATGTTGTAAAAAAATAATTATGAACTTGCAAAAAAGAAAAGAAATGGAAACCATATTGCAACTGTAGAATATAAAATAAACGAACAGAAATAGAAATTTTTCCGTAATCAACATAGCTTCCTTGAAAATTATTGTAAAGTAGGGCAATCTCCCGTTGCGATAAAATCTTTATAGTTAAAGGCAGAGCTGTTTCTCCACAGGATACTTTTAAAGTGTAACATAAAACAGTTTTTTTTTTCTAGAACAAGGATTAGTTAGATAAATGCTTACGACTGAATGCCCAGTAATTGACGACTTCTGTGGCGTTGTGGTTATATAACATGACTGCTACGCATAGGTCTTGGGTTCGATTCCCGCTCATTGCAAATATTTGTGTTCATGATCATGATTATTTGAATTGGTTTGAGTGTTTCTGTGTATAATATTTATGTATTATCTGTTGTTCTGTTACCCATAACACAAGCGGTTACGCCTAGCTTACTTTGGGAACAGATGGCGCTGTGTAGAGATGTCCCGTGAATATTTAATTATTTTATTTATAATTTCACTAATCTCACTAGGTACTCTTCCACCTAAACACAGCATTATTACGTCACAAATGCTTATAGGGGAAATGATAAGCATAGAGCATATCAATTATTTTATTTTACTTATTTGGAATATTCATACTGAGAAAAACGTAATACGAGTAAAATGATAAAAAAAAACAAATGCAACGTCAAAAAATATCCTACTATAATATTGTAAAAGTGAAAGTTTGTGAGGATGGATGGATGTTTGTTAGTCTTTTACGCAAAAACTACTGAATGGATTTTGATGAAATTTGGTATAAAAGTACTTAGTTTAGTGTTGTTGGTTGTAGTGGTGTAGAATAACACTTAAGCTACCTATGTATACAACGCGGGTGAAGCCGCAGGCTCAGCTAGTACCAAATAACGCTAAAATTTAACTTCCCTGTCACTTATAATACTCTTTTTTCTTGCATTGTCATAGTAGGTAAGTAATAGCGACATTTTATCTAATTAAATATGGCTAGCTCGCCATGGCTGAAATAAGAAGCATTAATACTTTCTTTTTTCACAATGTAATTGTGCAGCTTGTCAAATTAAACTCATATTATACTGACAAGAAAATTGCATAAAATTTAAAATTTATTTATTTTAGAAAGCAGTTTAAATACGCTATAATATAATTTAATAAGATTTTAAAATAGTTGCAAAATTATGTTGTAAGTGGCAATATTATATTTGATGCAACCACGCTATTAGCTTGATTCAAAATGGTCTACTAAGGGTGAATTTCCCGGGAGTAAAAATTGCGTGGCATCGATGAAATCGGTGCTAAAAAACAAAGTTATAATGCTCTTACATTTTTTTCTGGTTAGGTGAAATAGTAAGCTATATAGGGCATTAAATATTTTATTAAATAGGACTATAGGTTCTCCAAAAAAAAATAATTAAAGCTCGAAATCTTTCATTACCATGTTTGTCCAAACGTCACCTAAGGTATCGTGTTAGCTCATTGATAAAAAAATATCGGTTATTTATATTAAAATTTAGTTTCATTTTGTACCTTAGTAGTTAAAGTATTGTTACGTAATATATTTATTCAAATTATTAAACAATACAACGAATGGTTGATCAAAATGTATTTGTCCCAGAATTATCTTTCATCTCCATGCCCTAAACCTATGTACGAATATCGTAATAACTATCGACTTGTGTCCCCGCTCTTGCACGCTAAACGTTGCCTATTAGTGCCGCCTAAGTTCTCCAAGTGGAAGGACGTACGCACGTGCCTGCATTTTCGCGCCATAAACGTAAGTATTTCATTTTTTTGTTACTGGACATTTTTTCTTTCATCGCTGTGGATGGGTATAACTTTGTATTTGAATAAGTTTGTCTTCTTGATTATGCATTCATAGAACGTCATTTCTGTTATGTTTATTTGTGAAGTGTTCACTACTTCAGATAATTAATAGTTTTTTTGTTATTTCATATTTTTGCTTTGATTTTCATAGCCGTGCTTTCATTTCCGTGGTTTCCGTGGCCAAAATTTACTATGGCAATGAAAAAAAAGTAACGGCAATGAAAAAAATTTCATTGCCATGCCTTGCCGTGGCCTGGTTTTTCATTTTCGTGGCTTTTGTATTCATTTCCATGACTTATGTTTTAATTACCGTGGCTTAAGTTGTCATCGCCATAGTATGATTAGGTACACAGTACAGATTTTTGTTAAGGCACCTTCACACAGGTGAAGGCGATTGATGGCCGGATCCTTAAGACTTAAGAATAGACTTGACGAGTTTTTACTGTACAATCAACTAGACAGAAATGTTTCCATGTTAACCTTACAAAATGATATAACATTTGGTAGGTACCTAACTATCACACGGTATAGATCTCGGGACGGACGCATACTTGGAAGACTCAGTACGCTTTTTACTTAGTACGTCTCACCTCTAATTCACATAATATTACAGTCTGATTTTAATAATGGATTGATTTTTGTAAGCATGCCAAAATTAACTGATGAAGAGAAAAAGGAGCGGAGAAGGTTGGCCGAACAGAAGCGACGGCTAAAAATAAGGAGTGACCCAGTCTTAAGAGAGGAGTATCTTAGAAAAGAACGAGACAGATATTTAAAAAAGAAGGCTGCGGGAGTAGTTTTTCCTCGAAGTGCATTGAGTTCGCAGAAGCTTCGGGCTCTTCTTAAGAAAAACTTGGTGAGTGCACTTGCTTCTTATAAAAAAAAGACACTAATTCTACGTAAGAACACACGTCCAAATGTGACTTGTACTATCGAATATGCTGAAACACCAAGAACGGAGCCAAAATTAAATGACTCGTTTTGTTGTGTATCTCAAGTTACTCCTAATAATAACATGCCGATGACTCCTATAACAAGACGTAGCTCGCGTCTTGAATATTTAAAATCAAACCTACATGGCTGTGACAGTTTAGTAGCATGTAGTTCAAATTTTTTGGCCACAAGTAGTCCACAACAGGCACCTCCAAGATCACCTCAACTAGCACCAAATATCAGTGCTATATATTCCACGTCACGTCCTGATAGTCCAGCATCAAACTCTTCTGTTGCAACTATAAAATTTCAACGTGATTTGCAACAAAAATTCCGCAGATACCAAAAAGCTAAATGCCAGCAGCTCAGTGCGTTGCAAAAAAAATTTGCTCAAGTTGACCGCGAAAGAAACTTATATAAAAAACGATTCGAGAGACTTATTCAGAAAGGAAAAGATAGAGTTACCGATCAAAGAAAAGAAAAACAATCAGCGATAGATTTGAATAATAAGAGCGATACAAATAACCTAAAACAAACTAGAATCCGCCAAATTGTCCTAAAATTTTATGAAGAAGATGAAAATTCTAGCATGTGTCCAGGCAAAAACGATACTATAACAAGGGGTGGCGTGAAGAAACAAAAACGTTTAATGACGGATACAATAAAAAATTTACATAGAAAATACATAGAGTCCGGTTATCCAACTATTAGCTACGTCACATTTTCACGTTTAAAGCCTTTTTGGGTACTGCAGCCAAAGATAAATATGCGCAATACTTGCTTGTGTGATAAACATGAAAACATGGATCTGATAATTGAATCACTAAAAAAGAATCATATAATAATGGAAAATTCGACAACTGAGGTTATTAAGAGCATATGTTGTGATATTCATAACTTGGAATGCCTACAAAGAAAGTGTACTACTTGTAAAGCAAGACATTTAATATTCCAAGAATTTGATAATTCAGAAAAAGTTATATATTGGGCCTGGGAAAAACAGAAAAATTCATATACTAAAAATGGGACTGAGAAAACTACTATCACCGTAGAAAAAGTACGACACTACGTAGAACCGTTAATACTCCTAAAACAATTTGAAACTAGTCTTGAGCCATTCCTCAATCACTGTGCAAACATACGTAATCAGACCGATGCAATTAAAGAAATTAAACAAAATTTAGCTGAGAATGACTGTATTATTCATATCGATTTTAGCGAAAATTACAGTGCGAAATATAATTCGGAAATTCAGTCGGTACACTTTGGTGGTAGTAGAAAACAGTTTACTCTTCACACTACTGTTCTTTATTTTAAAATTGATGGTCAAACTACTATAACACAATGTTTTTGTACTATAAGTACATCTTTACGACACGATGCTGCTGCGATCTGGGCACATCTGATTCCAATATTAAATGAAATAGAAAAAACAGTACCTCTGGTCCAAAATCTTTACATTGTCTCCGATTCTCCTTCGGGACAATATAGGAATAAAAAAATATTTTATTTAATGTCTCGACTTTCTATCTATGTTCCCTCAATTAATAAAGTAGTTTAGAATTATTGCGAATGCGGGCATGGTAAAGGTGCTCCAGATGGTGTTGGTGGGCTTTTAAAGAGAACTGCGGACCGATACGTTGCTTTACAGGGTGATATTCCTGATCTTGATGCATTCGTGAATGCTTTGAAGTCCTCTGTCAAGGGCGTTAAAATAGAACTCGTGGAAGATTATCAGGTGACTGAAAAGGACTGGTTAATACCTGAAGACTTGAAACCTTTCCCAGGTACTTTAAAAGTCCACCAAGTTATCTGGACTGCAGATTCAGGCAACCGTTTAGCAATGCGTCTTTTATCTTGCACAAATTTTGAATGTCTTAACAATGCCAAACAATGCCCTCATGGTAATCACTTAGGATTTTATGATTTTTCAACGAAACCCCAGATATCGACGCCTCTTGGACGCTCATTAAACTGCCCTAAATATACGCCTAAAACTTCTATTCGTAATATGCGTCCAGTCAAATTAACTGATAAACTTGTATTGACTCCAAAGCCCTCAGCTTCTACAGCAAAAACTATCCAGCCAGCAACTGTACCTCAGTTTGATAGTACACTTTTAGAAATTAATTATTATGATTTTAAAAATTTAAACTGTAGCAGTGGTACTAGTGTACTACCATCGTGCTCATTCATATATAATGTTGACTCTGAAGTTTTAAAAGAATTAGAAAAATCTGGTACTTTTGAGGAAAATCAAAGAAAAACATTAAAAAAAACAAATAATATAAGTAGTGATTCAGATGACAGTATCTCTATATTCGATAATATTAAACCTAGAAAAAAAACTATTAATTTTACCCAAATTGATACCGACGACGAAGAGATTTTTGAAATAAAACCTAAACAAAAGCTTAAAAATAATCGATACTGATGAGGATCAATAAATATGAAAAATTTTATTTAACATAGTAGTAGTAAACAATTATACAGCATAGGTATAATATAAGACCGTCATAAAGTTCCTAAATGTGATTTCCTTATGCATACAAATTAGTATAAGTTAGTTGTAAGTTAAACTTAAAAGGCTGAATTTCGTAGTGTTAAACATTCACCTAATGTTCTTTTAATTTAATTATGTGATAAGAATAAACCTGTAAGAGTAAGTGCCATAATGATTGTTTTAGTACGTACCTATTATGTTGAAAATGTTATATATTTTTTTATAAGACTTTTTATTTTGTGAAGTGCAAAAATAAATCTGTGATCTAAGTTATGACAGAAGTTAATTATTGTATACCTACTTAATAATAATAATACGAGTGAACTTGAAAGGCAGATTCCTAATAACAGGGCTATATTGTTAATGTTAAGTAAATTGTAAGTTTGAAAGGCTGATTTAATTTTATAAAAATATTTTTTAATGTTGAATGCTAGACTTAACAAGTTTACACCTCTTGTGTATACATTTATTGCTAAAAGTGACCCATAAACAAAGGGTGTAAAGCAGCCTTTACACGCTTCAATCATGAATGATGCTGAATCATAACTAAGATCAGTCTATGCGTTGATTGACGTCAATCAACCGCATATCGGCCAATCACAGTCATGATTGATCAATCATGATTGAAACGTGTAATGGCTGCCTAAACTTGTTGAATCGATTGAATCGATAATGTTGATAATAATACCTAATAGCAGCAGCTGCTACTGGTTACTGCAAATATGTACCTATAGTAGCTACCTGCGTATTTTGTTTAAATTTAAAATAATGTTATTGTTTTCCTTTGCATTAAATATTATTATGCAAATTAAAAAACGTGTTACAAAAGTAGGTATATATCATAAATATGTTCATTTTTATTGTGTGTTTTTTATTCATTACATAACATATTCATACACATATATATTTTTTTGTTTTATTTTACTCCTTTTGCAGATTCTTAATCCAGGTAATTATTTCTTGAATGGTTGGAAAGCTGCGATATCGCCCATGCAGGACAAACACTAGTGTGAAGGTAGCCTTAATGTGTAAGTAGGTACTTGCTTTCATTTCCGTGGTTGATTCTTTCATTTCCGTGGTTGATTCTTTCATTACCGTGGCATAGTTCTTTCATTGCCGTGGCACGAAATTTTTAATCATGTTTATCTCGTTACTTTTCAAACTTATGTACTGGATATTAAGCCAGAACACATACATTACGTAAAACTTTAAAAAAAGTCAATTATTTTCATTCTTAAACTTAAGATAAAAAAATCCATGGAAATGAAGATTTTAACAGCCTTGTTGAAATTCACCCCTAAATATTACATTGATAGTCTATCAAGAGTATTTTACGGCTTTAGAAGAGCCCACAATGCTGACCGATCATTGCTCATACCTTTAACAACGGCCACAATCAATTTGTGTTCCCGAAACCTAGTTTACTTTAGCGCCGATTACACTAAACTACATGTAGTCTCCTACATAAGGACGTCCTAACTTTTTAGTGTTAGGACGTTCTGTTTACACTGTTCTACATGTGATTACACTAGACTACATGTAGTTGACTACATGTAGTCTAGTGTAATCGGCGCTTTTGACTTTAAAAATGAAACGACGAAAAAACGAAAGATTTTAATAACGGCATGTATGTATATTTCACTCGTACACCAGGTGTAAGTACTGTAGAGGGAATTTTGTGAGGTATGTTAACTTTTTAAAAGTACAAAATATTACAATAGAAGTTTTGTAGTAAAGCTGTAAAGAAAAACAAAAAGTAAGAAATCCCGTAATATTAACTAACTAACGTATATTTCTTTCTCCTTGTGGTGACGGGGTAAGAATACAATATGTCACCACCCCATCTCATCCCATGGGTGTCGTAAAAACCGACTAAGGGACTATTCGTGAATATTATCTTAACGAAATAAAAAGAAGGAAAACTTGAAATTAAACCCTATACCAATCCGTTTGGCCAGCGTGGTATTAGTAGGCCAAGTATCCCTCTGTCACAGGGAGGAGGCCCGCCCCTGCAGTGGGCCATTAATGCCCATTTATGATGAACGTATCTTTGAACACTAAACATATTTTGAAAAACATACTTTTTCTTTCACAAAATATTATAAGCCCTACAAACAATAGCAAAGTAAAAACCTACGAATCGTAACTACACAGGCAATAAGCGAAAAAACTGTAACTGTTGGCCTAGAATTGTCCCCTTCAAATTTACATTTACTCTTCAAAGATACCAAAAAGACGTTGAACCTATATTAAATCTTATTTCTATGTACTATAAAGATGAATATTGCTTGAGTTGTTGACAACATTACATCTGTTCTCTGGAATATTTTTACGAATATCATAAAAAAATATTACTTACTCAATTTTTTTATTAAATAATGGATGGTTTATGGATCTATATTATTTGTTTTGTGGTTTTTCTTATAAAGTTACTCTTACTTCTGTGTGTATATTACTTATTATGGCCAAGAGTCCATCTCTTTGATGTCGAAGCTAAATAATTTTTGCTAACTCCTAATGGGTAGTGACTTTGTATGAAAGAGTTTACGGAAAAAATTAAACTTTGGTTAAAAAATTAAAACACGGGTTTTAATGTTGTGTTTTATTTTAATTTAATTATAAAAACACAACCTCATAACGAGACATACTCTACAAAAGGAAATTAACGGCCTGTTAGAGATAGATAAATAAGTATAGTTTGAAACCTCAAATTAAATATTGGGCAAAGCCGCAGTTACAGTTACAACCTATCCGCCTTACTCATAAAAGCCTCTTAAATTTATTCACTGTTTAGCGAGATTCTTATTAGTAAAACCAACCTTATACTAAACAATAAGCTAATTAATTGACTAAAATTTAAGAGGCGTTTATGAGTAAGGGGGTATGTGTCACATTTGTGACATTATACAGGACTAACTGCAAAATAGAAAAAGAAAACAAAATATTTTGTCGTTGTCAAAAAAACAAAGCGATATTGTTTACTAAAAGAAGCAATTTCGCACCGAAACTTGCAAAAACTTTCAACTCCCACACTTTCTCGCTGTAATGGTAAACAACATTATAAAATAACAGGCTTCACTTAAAGTTAATGTAATATTATTATTTTCTAAATCATCATAACAGCCCATTGATGTGTGGGAGGGATACTTTGCCTACTAATACCACGCTGGCCAGACGGATTGGTATAGGGTTTAATTTAAAGTTTTCCTTCTTTTTATTTCGTAATGATAATATTCACAGATAGTCCCTTAGTCGGTTTTTACGACACCCATGGTATGAGATGGGGTGGTGACATATTGTATTCTTACTCCGTCACCACACGGAGTATTATTTTCTAAATAACTTACATTATTCTACTCATTTCTACATTCATAACGACCTCTGTGGCGTAGTGGTTATATAACATGATTGCTACGCAGAGGTCTCGGGTTCGATTCCCGCTCAATGCAAACATTTGTGTGCATGAACATGATTATTTGCATTGGTCCGAGTGTTTATATGTATAATATGTATGTATTTACAAAAAAAAAAGTATATAAGTATTAATATCCGTTGTTCTGTTACCCATGACGCAAGCAAGTTAAGCCTAGCTTACTTTGGGAACAGATGGCGCTATGTCCGTGAATATTTATTTATTTATTTTTAAATCTAATTAAAAACATTCAAAATTAGAAAATGCTGGTCTAGCTTTTTTCTCTTACAGTACAGATTTGTGCCGGGATCAAACTTGCATCATCTGAGTATCAACCAAGTACTATAATCCCATCACCTCGTTGATTTTGATAGCGAAAGTAGGTATACTATGACCAAACTCCATCATTTTACTCAATTTTCTTTTCATTAACGATTCTTATATTAAACAAAATGGTAAAATACCATAAAAGATACACTTAAAGGCGATTACTTAATTAACAAAATAGCAATTTGATCAAAATACTTTGCAATTACAACAGTTCGTGTATTAATTTGCAAATGCGTTGAAGATCCTTGCTCAGTCAAGGTTGTACACTTACTTAACTGGTTCCTTTTTATTGTCTTTGTAAAGTAAAGGGTAATTGACATTCTTGTCATGTCGCGATGACTCAAAAAGTTCATACACCTACAGTAAAAATATTGCTTACTTGACTTCCGTCCATCTTTATCTTTTAATAATCGTTTTTTTTAAATCCAGGGTTATTAAAAGATAAGGATGTCGATTATCTTTTACCTTACAGAAACGAGTATTTTCCTATATTAGCCCTGATCAAGACCTGTGTTCTGTGCACACGTTGCACTATTCGCTCTTGTAACTGAGTTCATTCTTACCACCAGCAACCAATCTTATTGAGTACCATTAGTTTTCAGCATTCTTTATCCCAAGTACGTATAGGCTCTTGAATTAACTACTAGCTGCGGTGTTTTCGAAACGCTATGAATTGTCCTTACGCAAACGATGTTGTTTGAAGAGAGCATTCACTCTAGCATAGACAGTGGCATGGCATAGCTGTACTCTAGCATTACTGACGTCCTTGAGAAGTAATTGATAAGCGGTTAGCAATTTTCATCAGTTGGGTCATTTTCTTGGCTGCTAGCTTAAAGCATAAAAAACTACTTATTTAAAATTTTTTTTAAGATCAGAGACCACCAAGTTGTAAATCAATAAATCAGCAAGCATGTACTTACTTTTAAAAACATAATGCATACTTCACAATCGGATAATGACTTTAATTAAGCAGTATGTACTTAACAAAATGATAATAATCAACAAGATATAAATTAAACTGTAAATTTGGCGAAACAAGCACTTATAAATAATGTTAAATATGCAAACAAAAAAGAAACACCGATTCATCGTAAAAACGTAGTATCTTGATTCTTTCAAGCTAAAGGCATTATAAATAATTACTGACTATTAAATAAAGTGCCGTGGTGAAGGCGAACCTGATCGGTCATTCTTCATTTTCATATTTGTTAAGCGTGAAGTTTTTACTTGTACAGTCAGCTTCAAAAGATGAGAAAATACGTAATTAGAATTCAATCATGATAGCCTTAGATTTAATTACTTAAATTGTAAAAAAAATATGCATTCAATGTTACCTTCTCAATCGAATCAAAAACGCTATGACTCGTCTTTTTTCAAACTAGTTACAAGGAAATCATTAACTCCAGTCCAGGCACCTGCTTGACAGTTCTTGGAATTGCAATTACACCTTATCATTAGGTGGGCCACTTTAACCAAAAAAAAATCAAAAGAAAAAAGAGTCCAGAAGACCTAAATTAATCAACACAGCGCTTAAGATTGCCGTACAGCTCGAAAACATACACATTTAGTAGTAAAGTATACAAATTTAGAAATTATAACCGCGCAGCAAAAGACCTGAGTGAAAAAGGATCAAGGACCTTTTATGCAATTGAATGAGGAAAAAATTATGTTTAGAAGTCGTCAACCCTTTAGCTATTTAAATGCTGATGACGTCGAATATCTCCATTTCTGGAACTTCTTTACAAAAACATCTTCTTGACCTCTCTTCTTTTTCTTTTTTGACCAACGTTGCTGACTGTACCTAACACAGGTACATCGAATCAATAAGTAATACTGCTACTTACGTTACTTTCTTTTTCTATAATAAAATGACAGCTATATTGATGGATTGGCTAAACTCTATGCCGATTAAAAACGATTGCGATCCGAAATAAACGATAGAACATCCTAAGATTGTCGTCTATTTGGGATAATTTTTTGAAGGTTCATTAATCAATCATTGTTAAACACAGTTCTGAAGTGTCAAAATAGATTGTCACTGCAAAGGGATGGTAATAAAATCTTGTTAAAATATGGATGATTCATCGATGAACGAAGATACATCCAAAATATTTAGTTACCACAAGATTGTGTCTAAAGGTGTCCGAAAAAACATTTAGGTTCATACGAATGAATACATTATTTTCATAAAACGATTCCCGTACTAGGGAACATGTCCTGTGGTATGGGACTTTTGCAAATATCGATTTAACGATCACAAAAAACAAAATACTCAATGCCGATGTCCATGCACACAAAGATTCGCATTGAGCAGGAATCCGGAATCTATGCGAAGCAGCCAGAGACTACAACTACAAATTCACAGGGTCTTATTGTTTTATCAGATTTTGTATCTCTGTTCCACTTACCGACTATGTGTCCTAACATAAATCGTAGCTGCAGATTTCAAAACAATGAAATTTCATTGTGGATTGAGTCGATCGTTCGGGGCTTTGATAGAACCAGCTCTCGATGCGGGCCAATCAGAATGACAATCGGAACGCCAAAAGCAACTCTATGTACTACAAAGGTCATGAACTAAAGCTTAACACTCGAAATATCAGCTTTGTATAAACTTGAATACACTGCAGTTTATTATCAGTATTTTTTTCTTAAAGAATTTCGCACATAACAAACGAAATAATACCTTTTTTTGTTATTTGGGACTTCGACATTACCAGCAAATATTGCAGGCCTGTTTAAATAAAAACTTTTGCAACATAATACTTATAGCCACAAAATGTTTAATAAAAGGTTAATGACAGTTGAAATAACAAACTTGAAGTATATTACATATTCAGCGGTTACGTGGGTTTTTGGTCGAGATTTTCCTTGATAACTTAGTAGCTTTGCGCATGCCTATACGATTTAGCAAACAAAAAAGAGAAATGAAATAAATGGTGGTTCGTACATTGTGGTTTCCCAATTATTTACTTTCAAGTTATTATAAAGTTGAAATAAATGTTGAACTTTTGCCGAAATGTTTTCTGATGGTTTATCTTCAAACTCAAAATATTAGACACATTTGCTTAAAAGTGCTCTTGGTCTTTCTCTTGGTTCTGTCAATGCTTTCTCTATTCAAACCTCAATCTTCTTAGTTAAGAAGGGCATACATTTTTTTTTTCCTTCCAATATTTTTTTGCCCATAACCGTTGCTGGTATAAAGTTACTAAAGTGTGACGTTAGGGGGTCAATAGCTTATCGCTTGTTTGTTGCTAGCCTAGGCGAGATTGACCTTTTACCGTAAGCACCATAGGAAGGCACAGGATTTTTCTTTCGGTAGAAGTTATTCTACTATAGCACACGAGTGCTTAGTGTGGTATTAATTGTCTCAGCAAATATTAAAACATCTGTCAGAGGATCATAAGCAGAATATCCCCAAAATTGTTTTTTCTATATAAATTCGAGATAAGGACAACCTATATACGCAGGGTGGATACGTTTGGAAGCGGCCTATGACCAGCAGTGGGCGTCTATACGCTGATAATGATGATGATGATATGATGAAGGACAACCTACTGATTGATGTGAACCTTGCTTGTATTACTTTTTTAACCATTAACTTAAGAATATTTCAAAAAGATCATTTCCTTAGTTTCGTTGAATTGTTTTAAAGTCATGATGTCAAGTTAAATGACCTATTTCTGGCATGTTGACATTTCTACTCTTGACATTTTAGTTGAAAGGCATTTAATGTCAACAATCACTAAACTCGTTAATTATTAGATAAGCAGTTGTTTTTATTTTAAAACATGATCAAAGGAAATTAATAGAAGTAACTTTATACAGTTACAAAGTCAAAAATGTCAACTTGACGAAGCTTAACTCAAAAACAAACAGAAAAACTTAATAAGAATGGAAGACGCATCGCAGGAACAATTGTCCATTCAAATAGGCAAAGTTCAATGTACATAACAAGCTTTATAGTCCTTCCAATTTAAGTTGAGCTTTCATTTCTTTAGTTATAAAGAAGGGAAGGTGCATCTGTATATAATTAATATTACGCGAAACAAGAGTGGTGGAGTGACGTGCACATTCACCTGCGCTTGCGACGATTCCGCAGTCGTACATCGCGGTCGACGGTTACAGACGCCATATTGGAACGTTTTTGAATTTCGTATTCTTTTTTTTTTGTGTTTGTGGTCAACGTTGACGGATCTTTTTTTGTGTAAGTATTTTATTATTTAATAAGATTTTATTTGATTTAGTTCTTTTTTGCATTTATTTATAAAATAATGTAAAATTAAAATCGTCTCCCATCTCTCCTTCAAGAGAACAACATCTAAATCAGAAATAAAGTTCCTATTTACTTACACCTTTGGGAATACTATTTTAAAGATCAAAAATAAACTAAAAAATACATAAATTTTAAAATTATGAATTTAACTCCTTAAAGTTCCTTCGTAAGGACAATTATTCTTAAAGGGATAGGGAGGAACTTTACAAACTTAAATTTATTAACTGTTAAAATTAAATTTTGTATCATTTTTAAAACAAATAAACAAATATGATTTTATAAAAATTGTTTTTAAAATTCACATTTTATTTAACTTTAGACATATCTACAATAAATTACCGGTAATAACTTTATTCCAAACAATATAACAACCAATTAAAATTATGTCATATGAATATTAGCAAAAACGTGTTAGAACAACTCATGTTGTTATATCACACAGAAATGTTAAATCATAGATAGTGAAAGTGCCTCAGAGATGCGAGGAAGTTTTGACTGAGCCAATACGTTTCCTCATTACTTCTCAGTACGCATTTATTTACACTTACAACTACGATATATTATGTATGTACATTATCTAATGCATTACTAAGTATTTGTTAGTTTTTGTCTGTGATAGTGT
The DNA here is from genome assembly GCA_905475405.1 of Schrankia costaestrigalis. Lineage (NCBI taxonomy): Eukaryota > Metazoa > Arthropoda > Insecta > Lepidoptera > Erebidae > Schrankia > Schrankia costaestrigalis. The sequence continues at coordinate 19,745,988 of FR997826.1, forward strand.
AATTGAGGTTTATACTAATTTAGGTATGTACTGAGCAAGTGCACTAAATAAATGTAAGAAAATATCTAAAATTTGCTTTGTGATGAATAAAGAAAGTATAAAAATACTACTATAAGTTTATTTTTGAAATAAGTACATAATTATTATACTCGTACACTAGCTGACCTGTGCCCATTTCGTTTGGCGGCATAAAAACGTCCCTTTTTTAAACTTATTTCATTACTCCTCCATTCCTATTAGTCATAGCGTGATTTAATACATATAGCCTATGACACTCCCCGATAAATAGACTATTCAACACAGAAAGAATTTTAAAAATCGATTCAGTAGATTCAGAAGATACCCCCTACAACGTCACAAACACACAAACTTTACCTCTTTTTAATATTAGTATAGATAGAAGACAGTTAGACCTAGCCTAATGTTCATGTTCCTGTACCTACACAGAAATTTGCTATGAACTATAACCTCTACGCCACAGAGGTCAGCAAATTAACTCGAGCCTGAACTAGTATTACAAAATACCTAGGTTGTAATAACTTTTGCATTATATTACCCCTTTCCCTTCGTAACCTGAATGGTCCGCTTTAGTTAAAAATAATGAGGTTCCGCATGACCTCTTCTAGACCTCTTATACATCGATGCTAACTAATCATTCTGATATAATAATATGTTGTATGAAGACGAGGGTAACGGCCACAACTTCTAAGAACTTAACCCTTAAAGAACTGATCAACCATGACGATCTATTTCTAGACGTTCCATCACGCGTGGTTGACGATGACGGGTTAATGTAAAAAAAAATGATTCTTGGAATGACAACGCTAATATGAAATATTCTGCCATAGGAAAAAAGAGTCTTGTATCGTGCGGTTATGCATTTGGTTGCGGGTTTGAAACCGGAGATTACTATTTGTGCAATCCACAAATGATTATTTTAAGCCCGAAAATACTTTGTCCCCGACAATTTAAAAGGTGGTACTTAAAGTTTGGAAAACTTTTAATATGTAAACTTAGACTAAGTAGTTTTAAACTGACGTCTTTAAGTTGTTATTTTGTAAAATTATGTTGAAAAATAAAGAAACTGAAACTTTAACGCCTTAAATGTCCATGCGACACTAAGCTCAATCCCTCACTTCAGGAGTTGTCTAATATAAAATTTTAGTAAAAAAGTACTTTTCATGCAAGTAATTTATGCCTTACCAAACTTGAAAGTATTGCAAGAAATGGACATATCCTTAGTTTCTAGATTTCTTTAGTTGTCGGTACTTTCATTTTCGTTAAACACTCCAGTTAATGAACTTTGTTGTGACTAACTCGAAAGTGAAAATGTTGATAACAGCTGATGTGCACTGATAGACAAAATACATAGTAGTGTATAAGATCAGTACATCTAACACCACTTTTTCACAACTGGGACTCCTGTAAGCTAGGCTTAACAGCGTGACCTCAAATCCCGATACTTTTTATCAGGAGAAAAGCCAAATAGTTTTGGAAACTGCAACGAACTTAATCAGAAGACAAAAGGAAAGAGTTATAAATACTTCCCTCGTGGCCTTACAGGAGATTTTGCAGTAAATAGACTAAGTAAGTACACAAAATGAATAAGCAGATTAGTACTTATAAATGTTTGCAGAATATTCTCGAAGACATCTTAAAGGCAGTATTCTAGGGCTGTAAGCTTAAATAAAAGATTAATCGTATCTACTCTCGAACTTAATAAAACGTTAAAATTTTTTATTAGACTTCGCATGAAACCATCAAAATGCTCCTTTGTTAAAATTTAATCTAATATTTCAAGCTTAAAATTTTGTCTTTTGATTAATTTTACTCACTTTTAGTATATAATGACTAAGTCTTAAAATCTCATTTCTAAGAACATTTAACTTATTTTATGTGCGCACATTTAAGGCAAAATTGATTAGCTTTAAACTACGAAATTGGTCATCCAAATGGTTTTAATTGGTAATGGTAATTATAACGTTATTTCAATTATATGGCTTCTTAAATTTATAAGGCTTCTGGCATTTGCTAATCAGTTCATTTTTTAGATAAATTGTCTACGTCACTAATACCTACTTACGTTTATGAAGATATTGATCAAGGGACGAGTCTCTTTCATAGAGTGAGATGGGATGTTACCGCGTCTTGTGGAAACTTAACTTCTTCTTTTTTGCTAGAGAAAGTGACTATTAAATACTTCCTCTTATGGTCGCCCTTAACTTCATCCTTAAGATAAAACTTGAAGGTTGAGATCTTTGTAATGAAACAGCATATTGAGACCTGCATCGAATTTAATCAGAAGAAAATGCAGTTGGAATAACTTTGACAATACAAATGTGCCGAGAATAAGGAAACACTAAGATGTTATTTAATAATTTAAGTGGTCCCATATAAAAATTAAATTTTATCACTAGGTATTAATGTGCTGTAAAAACATTTAAATGCTAAGGAATTAAATCAAGACGACATTACTAAATACCCACACAAAATTCATTCATTTTAATAATGCCTGCGTAACCAGTAGTCGAAAAAGGGTGGAAAATATGAATAAGTCTATTTTATATTTATTTTTTATGATTAATTGTATGTTTCATAAGAAATCACTCACTCATTCACACTATAATCCATTTAAATTATCTTTAAATTAACTCAACGCGTTATAAATTAATGTAAAAGCCATTCAAAGCGTAGATTTGGTAGATATAATGCTAATCAATAAATGTAAGAGATGATTCGAAAACCGGAACTAGTGGCTAATTGTATGTGTATAAATTGTTTAAAAATGTTAATAAATGTCAATATTATTAGCAATAGTATGTTATTTATTTTATTTTCCTTAATTATTTTGTTGCTATTTTAAAACGGTAACTATTTGGTCTTTTGTATCGGATATTTTATTATTAAAAATCTTAGCGTTTTGCATTCGTTGCTAAAAGCTAAATTTTTTTTCTAATAAATGTCCATAAAAGCGGTTTAATTACTCCATGGTAGACAGGAATGGGGCCTCTACTAGTCTAGCTCAAGATGAAGAATAAGAGGTCCACAATGACCAAAGAGTCTCAAGAAGATTCACTAAAAAAAACAAAACCCCAGACAAACCCACAAAGAAAAAACATATAAAAGTTGAAGGTTGATGGTCAACCCGATAACCACTTATGGAAACAATGGCATTGGTCATCATTATATCTAGTCATTTACAATAAACTAGCTGACCCGTGCCCACTTCGTTGGGCGACAAAAAAAATGCGTCCCTTTTTTAAACATATTTCATTACTGCTCGACTCCTATTAGTTATAGCGTGATAAGTACTATATAGCTTATGACACTCTCCGATAAATGGACTATTCAACACAGAAAGAATTTTTTAAATCGGTTTATAGATTCAGAGATTACCCCCTACAATGTCACAAACACACATACTCTACCTCTTTATAATATTAGTATAGATAAGCTCTAGGTATTTTAGTGTTAAACCTGTACTAGCATCTTTACCACAACCTTAATTTAACAAGTAGTTAAAACTCAACAACAAGATTTTCTTTACATTACATTTTATGACTAGGGTTTAAAATGCCGTTTGTTTTGCATATTTATAATTATTACAAATAGTGCTCAGTATGAACCACACCATCAGTGCCATTACATCACGTAAACGGAGAAGAGCACTTCATAGATGAATGTAGAAATTGTCAACTGGTTGTGTAGAGTCAGCATAAAAAGATATCTGTTCTAGGCGGATGTAACTGTAGTTAGTTATTGAAAAAACAAAGTTAAATGTTAGCATTAGGATTCTGATCGACATAGTTTTTACATTGTGCAAAGAATACGGGAGATCTCTTAATAATTGTTGTGAAAGTCTCCAGTATCTATTTGTTTAATGTCAGAAAAAAATTAAGTACCTAAACCGCAATATTTCTATATTTTTTTAAATTGAGTTACTAGTAGTGTAGTGTAGTACTCGTGCATGCGCTCTCTCAATTCACACTCTAGCTAGAGATATCAGATTTGTATGATCTTTTGTTTAGCACTATACGTTTATTATAAAAAACAGATACCTTATTTTTTTTCTTATATAACAGACTACAGAATACTACAGAATGTAATGACTGCCCTAAAGAAATAATATTTTTTTAAATTTAATTTTATAGGCTTTGTCGCTTAGCGACCACATCGCCTAAAAGAAATAATATTAAAAAAATATTTTGCCGACCGTACAGTCCAGTAACGTCGAGTGCGTGTTATGAAATATTCGCTATAACGCAATACACTGGACATCGTATGTTGTCTTACGCATAATATGTTTACTAGTTACTTAATTATATTTGATAGTATTTCTGTACTTGGATAATTGCGAAATAATTATTTGCATATTAAAGACATTACTGGTGAAATAATATTCTTTAATTATTAACTGTATTTCGCTGTTGGATGACGGAAAATAAGATGGATTGAAGGAAAAACATTCTCATTGATTCAAACTATTGGAATCAACTGCTGAACATAGCCAGAGGCCTAGGTACAGGTTAGGAGAGCCTAACCCACACCTAAGAACACTATTCTCCGTCTTTCAGTCCTACCCTGCGACGTCCTACCTTATGATATCACCTGTCAAATTACGGTCTCTATTTTAAAATATTTTTTTACAAAAATTTTGCTACATTTTATATTTACGCGGATGATGATGAATTTGATTTAACTAATGTTGACAAGCAACGTTCGTCACTTTTTATCGTGATGTTCTTAGAACCATTGCAATAAGTAGGTAGTTTCTTTTTTTGAACTTTAAAAAAAAAACGAAGTTTAAATAATAAACATGTAGTTAAATCGTTTAGAAAACTAGTAGTCGTAAGACCAAGCATAAAATTACTTATTTTCGGTTTTCCTTTTGCCTAATTCCAACAATATATATTCACTAATCACCTTTCTTGATACGTTAAACGTGTGGTTAATTACACTTAATTGTGATGTAGAGAAGATTTTAATTATCATCAAAGAATAAAATATTCGCGGAATAATTAAGCGTGCAAGTTTTTAGCTAAAACTCTCAGAAATTATAACACGCGTAATTTAACAGTAAAGACAACAAAATGGCTTGTAAATCATAATTTAAAGACTTTTTATTTTGTACTTAACGGGTAGGTAAGGTAAAAGCTCCTATTACGGCGGTAGTCAAAATCGCGTCCTATTACGGAGGTATTTCTATTTTCGTGTTTTATTCTGGTTTTATTCAGTTTGCGTACAACAAAACGAAATCAGTTTATTCTACATCTATTACTTCATGATTTACCTGACGTTTGCAAGTAAAGAACATAGATAACTAATCAAAATCAATCAATCTGTGAAACGGCATCGACGTGAAAGGGATTTCCATACAAACGCTGAACAACAAAATGAGGTACACTAATATTTAGAAACTAAGTTTTTTGTATTATTAACCCGTTTAAGATGGTTTATTTCTTATTCATAGCATTTTCTTACTATTATACTTACTATTTCAATAGCTTGTTTTATATTTGTAACTCGTTTTATATCCAAAAAATAGGAAATAAAATAGCGCCGTAATACGACACGATTTTTTTAGATTCGTCCTAATACGGTGGTATAACTCCGTAATAGAAAAAATACTGGGCATGTTTAATTGCTTGTAACTTTCAATTTATTAACTTATTGAACTTGTTTCAAGGTTTTTTGAAATAATTATTAATCTCATAAACTAAAAACCATATTCTGCGGTATGTATTCGTAGTTAGAAATCGAATTAAATACGAAAATTGTTGAGTACAAAATGTGGATTTCTTAGAAAGGGTAAAAATAGGAAGGTGTATTTTAACTTATCATAAATCATTTATTTTGTATAACTGTTGACTACTGTTTACACATATGAGCCAAAAAACTGTTATAGTTTCATTAAACATTTACATTGTTCCATTTATCGAAATTTTGATAGGTCCGAATTAGGATTATTAAAAACAGGAGTAGTTTTCCTATTGCGGTGGTAATTATTTCCAAGTAAGTCTGTGTTAGGATCTATGATTTCCTATTACGGCCCTATTCATAAAACATAAAATTACAAGTTTTAGGGTACCGTGATTATTGATTCTGAGAATAGAATTGTTATGTGATACGTAAGTTTTTTTGTTTTGTATAAAACCAAAAGCGATAAAAACTTTTAAATATACATATTCTTTTTATGTAAAGTTATGCAATCTATGTAATTTTATATTTCTGTTTTTATTTTACTAAGCATAAAAAGAAAAGTTAACCATATTTTAATAACACAAAACTCTTTTTAGAACGTGTATTTCTATCTATACTTATTACTTATATATAATATTATAAAGAGGTAAAGTTTGTGACGTTGTAGGAGGTACTCTCTGGATCTAATAAACCGATTTTAAAAATTATTTTTATGTTGAATAGTACATTTATCGGGGAGTGTCATAGGCTATATAGTATCACGCTATGACGAAAAGGAGAGGAGCAACAATGAAACATGTTTAAAAAAGTGACGCGTTATTTTCGCCGCCTAAAGAAGTGGGCACGGATCAGCTAGTAAAAAAAAAATTCATTAAAAAAGATACAAATCAATGGTCAATGAATACCAAAAATACAACTTACTTTACTAATACATTTAAATTATTTGATAAATATTATTTGTACGGAACTTGGATGAATATAATTTCTGACCCTCCGTATTAGGAATCGTATACCGCAGTAATAGGCTCTGACGAAAAAAATACCTCCGAATTAGGGAAAAACGACCCGACTATTTAAATCTTTTTTTAAAAATAACTAATATCATTAAAAGAAACAAACTCGACAGTAATACAAAATATAAATTCCACTTTTGACGATGACATTTTTTTGCACAGTTAAAAATATTTACAAATGCTTATTTTTGTTTCTTACTTTGAAATGTTGCGAAATACCTCCGTAATAGGGGCTTTTACCTTAATTCTATTAATATTTTAAACGCGAAAGTTAGTGGAAGGATGTTGGTTACTCTTTTACGTTAAAACTAGTGAATGGATTTATTGGAACTTTATAATAATTTAGCTTATTCATCTGAATAACCATAGGCTACAATTTTATCCGTGTGGTGAGTGGTGACGGAGAAAGAATACAATATGTCACCACCCCATCGCATCCCATGGGTGTCGTAAAAACCTAGGAAGGGACTATCCGTTAATATTATCTTTACGGAATAAAAAGAAGGAAAACTTGAAATTAAACCCTATACTAATCCGTCTGGCCAGCGTGGTATTAGTAGGCCAAGTATCCCTCCGTCATGGGAGGAGGCCCGTCCCTGTAGTGGGACATTAATGGGCTGTTATGATGAAGTCCCGGGCCCTAGCAAATTTTTTATACAACCTTTACGCTTTTGCCGCCATTAGACATAGAGCAAGTATTTTTTTTTAAGTAATAGTGTTATTCTGATTGCACAGAATAAAAATGAGGTAGGAACCTATTCGTGTTAACGATTATGTATGTGATGTTCTTTTGTTGTGTAATATACTTCGAATGAATTATATACGGTTTTATTTATAACCTGTGTCGGTCTATTGTGTAAGGTATGGCGAATTTTAAGTGGCTTATATTTGTTTAATGTTTCGTGAATTATTTTTATTTTATGTAACCTCTTGATCTTTCAGAGAAAGCTGTAACAACATAATGTTTTTAGGTTTTAGATAATATGTTTTTTTAATACATAATAAAATCATAATTTTGTAGTACTTACTACTCAATAATTAACCCCCTTACTCATAAACGAAATCTAAAAACTCTTAAATGAAATCACTGTTTAGCGAGATTTTTAATACGAAAACCAACCTTATACCAAACAACTTAAGAGTTTAAGCTAATTAGTCAATTGAAATTTAAGATTCGTTTATGAGTAAGGGGGATAGTTTTCTACTTATTGGATTTAAAATTCATCCAAGGGCTTATATTTTATTGCTTTTGTATGTTTTATCCATTTTATTGTAAGCCCCTAAAGCCTTAGCAGCTTTTTGAGGTGTCATTATATTTATACCTTACAATTCTGGGAGTAACCATAAACCTGTCAAAAACGCCGAATTATTGACTTCATATTGCCTTATCATATTTATATTCTGACAAGTCATTTGTTCAGATTTTAATTAACATTCCCAACACTTTATCATTAAATAAATAATTAATAAAGTAAAGTAAAATAAACATATAAAGTATTGCTTGTTAACCATATTGTAAAGGCAATGATGCGTAAATTGTTTGTCAGTAATAACTCGGTCACAGTACTTGTTATTTCGATTTAATAATTATTATGTAATGAACACCGGTATACTCAATGTATTACCATGAAATTTAATTATAGGATTATTTATTACTAACTACTATCGTTGAATGGTTTCACTTGCTTGAATTACAGGTGTTGTAATAAATTGGTTTAAATTTTCTTGGGCATCAAGAATAAGCCTCAGAGAAAAGTGTAGGATACCGTTAAAAGTCATCATGGGGGTATGGTTAGATCATCATCATCATATCAGCCTATTGACGTCCACTGCTGGTCATAGGCGTCCTCTAAATATTTCCATTTTGTGCTTGCCTCCCTCATCTATCGGTTTCCCGTGTAGGGAGTCTCCTCACTGTTCATTTTCCGGTACACGGTCGCCATTCCAGAATCTTTTTTAGTAAGAATATTCAGCACCCAAACACACACACACATGTTTTCATCTTGTTTTAATTATTGTATTCTTTTAAAAACTATTATTTTGAAATTGTTTTAAGATCTCTTTAGTCCTAAGAAAACGTACTGATGATGGCCGCGATACAAGCTTTTTCTACCGGGGACTGGACTGCCTAATAAAGTTTTTATTCGTTTTATTACTAATTTTTTTTTGCCAACTTTTTTTTGAACTTTACTTAACCCTGTAATTTCACTAGCTTTTGTTTCATCTGAACACAATAACATTAGCCTTAATACTCCCGTAATTTACTCTTTCCATGCGGTAAGCAACGTGTGTGGCATTTGATTAATGGATTCTGTTGACTAATGTCTTTGTGATGGCTTGTGCGTTTACTTGTCAGGTCAATATGTATCATGGTATTACGTATTAGTTACTAGATGGCGCTTATTGATTTAAATAGAAGTAGGCGATGCTTCTTGATTCTGATATAATGAGGAAAGTGCTCAGTTGATCCTGCTAGCAAAGCACAATATAAGGTATAATAATACAAGAACTGATCTCTGTCGGAGGCTTCAAACTTCAATTTATTATTATGCAGTATATTGAAATACCTAAGTTAATCATGCAAACTATGATAGGTAAAAAACAACATTGATTTTTAAAATATAAAATTAAAATGTTTGGCTCTCTATACATAAGCCCCTTGTCTCTACTTTTATTTGTGATATTATAACTTCTTCCGTCGCCTTTTCTGTCAAACACATCCTATCAAACACAATGTGTACTAACAATCCCTAAACATTCCATTTCTACACGTATGGACATTAGTTTTCTATTGCAAACAATTCTCGACTCTATTAATATGTAAAATAAAATACATTTTAGTTAAACAAACAGAGAATGCGCTTGCAACAAGAATGATACATGCAAGAGAAGTTGTAACTATTACCACATAGGTAACACATAATTAGTTATGACAATATGAGGCTTGCACATGTTTAGAAATGTAAATCTTAAGAATAGTATTATTGTTAGGAAACTGAGGTGTTTTAAACGACTTGACATGAGAATAGAAAATGACATGAAAGCACAGTTTAATGAAGGATTTAGACAATTGACCTTAATTCGATATAGTGTATGACTACAGTCAAATTTTCAGATATTATTCCTACACAGTTAACAGTTTGTCCTGACAGTTGTTAGGTTCTGTAACCTAAAAGTAAACCAATCTTATAATCTTAAATTCAACAAAAAAAATGTCAATCAAACATGATATTTAAAAGCCGCGAAATATCAATTAAGAATTGATTAACCTATTCTTACCATAATGTATTAGCAAAAGATTACTTTGCATAATCCATTTACAATCCCTTCGTGGGCTTAATTAAAATCTTATAACCCATATTATATAAGTAAGCAACAAGCTTACCGTAGTTTTAGATTATAACATAAGCCCGTTGTACTTGTAAATTGAATAGATATTAATTTCCATAAGTCATTAATAGCCTACTGAGAAGAAACTGTAATACACCACACGAGTTGACAAATAAGACATTTTTTGTGCAGTTCAAAAATCATTTATTTTATCTTAAAACTGAAAGTTCCTTATATCCGTTAATTCACAGCATCTCGACACGTGTGCCGTTTAAAAAAAAAAACATAAACAAAGTAAATTAAACTATTGACTTATTTAATCGAATCACAAAAATCGATTCTAAGAATAGTATAAAAACCGCCATTAGCTTTTCTCCACAGAATTACTTGAACTTTCACTCCAACGAATTCAATTTGTACAAACTGTAAGGACTTTTATGAAATTATCTGACTTAGTGATTTAAGTCACTTTAATATACCTAAGTCAAAGTTGAAAAAACTTCAGTGTACTTAAGTTAAAGTACCTACTTAACTTATGTCATCTAAGTTGTTGACATAATTATGTTAAGAAGGACATACAATTAGCTGACAGGTTAGACTACTCGAGGTCAATTCAATTCCCGGACAAGGCAAATATTGATTTTGAATGATCTGGCACAAAAGTACTATAACTTTATTATTTATTTATTCTGATAACATACTACATTGCTATGAATAATGTACAATAGGCATTCTCTCGCACATGATAAAATGGCAAATTGTCCTTCTTTTTACGACGTGGTTATAGAATTGAAATAGCTGTGTTTGTATAACTATTTTGATATTAAAGACATGTCTTACCAATACTTATACGCATACAAATCATATTGTGTCTTGGGCTTCATTTTAACACGCCGAAATAATACAAGGAAAATGTAAAGTTATGAGAAATAACTTGTTTTTGATTTTTTGACACTGAAAACGCTCATACGAATCCAAACATCCATGATCATACGAAGATTTTCATTGAGCGGATATCAAACCCAAGACCTATTATTATCAGCCATGGATAAACCAACCACGAAGGTCTTTAAAAATAGTTATTTTATCAAAAAAACTTCACAAATCTAATCAACCAAAGCAAACCTACATACTAGTAAGTGATCTATCTAAATTTGGTCTTCACCAACATGAAACATGACGCAACAGTCGCTAATTGCGCACTTTCACCGGCGAATCTTGCGACATTATCGTCATTTTTTGTAGAGGCCGGGGAATATCTGGTCAGAGTATGACGAAATGTTGTGCGAATGAACCGTGCAAGATGCGTGTACACACAGCAACACATCAAGTTAAACATTTTTATTTGAAATTGTGCCTTATTTCAAGGTATTAAGGTACATGAGTGTCTAGCTTGATTAGTTGCTGTGTGTACTCTGTGCGACATATTACGAAAATTTGATGCGATTTTTATGCGTAATTTAGTTTTATTTTTTATTGTGGTAATTATGATTACTGGCCTTGTTGTAATGGAGTATTTTTGTAAGTAAGAACATTTTGAAGTTACAACAGAATTATAATGTCCTCATGTGCTTACGGAGTACAAATACATGGCGTCGCCATCGTGACCCTATCTCATCCCATTCAGTAGACAAAAGGAAATTTAACAAAATATGACCTTTTCTTTCCTTTTTTTTTAAATATTTCGTAAATCCCTTTGTGGAGGGAAATTGCAAACCTCTACTAAACTGCCCAAAAGAACAAGAAACCAGACAGTTTGTAAAACACACAATAATTGTCCTGCTTGAAAATTCATAACATGCGAGATACTTCATATTTGAACCATCTCTATACACAGAGAGTCTAACACACATTGCACATAAAACCAATTAAGTTGTCGTCAGTTGCACAGTAAGTAGGGTTAATATACTTGCACTGGTTCCAGTGCCGCTCCTAGGAATACCTGACGTGTCAATGTGCCAGTAATTAGAGGCAAATGTAGAAAGGCGGGGGCCATTTTGATTTACACTCATGTCGCGTATGATTTAATGTAATTTAAACATGTAGTTATATTCGTAGCTTAGTTTCGAATTAATTTTAGATTGTAGGTATGTACTTTTGTACATACATTCCATGTACCTACAAACAGAAACCTACAAACGACTGGCGTTGTCGCTCTCGTATAGGCCTTGTTAGCCATCAGCGCAAGTGCCAAAACCAAATCACTTGACATGGCTGTTGTTTAAATCATCTTTCGTAGATGTTAAAGGCCACTGATGATGATGATGACAAACAGAATTTTTTTTTTTTTTTTTTATGTTTTGTGCGATCTAGGTACAAATTATTGGCCTGAGCCTGACTTTTTTGGTGTCCGTTAAATGTATTTTTGTAGAAATCCAAGCTACACAGTGTTTAATCTCTAGTTCTGGAATTGTATTTTTAAATAAAATATAACATAATTTGACTCATTTTGAGTTGTGAAAACTACTTTTATGTATTGTTTGTAACTAAGTATAATAAAAAAACGAATACATTCAAGGATAATATTAAAATGAATACTCTTTTGTTACAGTAACTACTGGAGAAACAAACTTCAAAAATGATTTCCAGGCATCATTGGATGGCTTTAGTCGGTAAGTAATAATAATTAATATTATATTTATTTAACTTTAGCTAAAAAATGTGTCCATTTGGAAACTTATAATGATCGTATTCCCATAAAATAAATAAATAAAATACTATTATAAAAAATATTATTTTTAATATTTATGTTTATTTTTTTAACACTAACGTGCTCTTATTTTTAACATTAGAAATATTTTTATAAGTTGCTTATTCCATCCAAAATTTTAAAGTTTTACTCTCCGGATACTAAAATGTAATGTAGATCTTTACCTTTACTTTATTCACCGTAGTAGGTAAAGATTTTGAGACATTTATGACATTAGATATATTATTTTGAGACATAGAGCTATAGCTAAAATAAAACAAATAACATTATCATGGTGTTTTCCGAACCGGTGTGAAGTGTGATAAATGATATACATACTTAGTTATTTTAATAAGCTTTCTATTGTGGTCAAGGTTAGAAACCTTAACATTGTACAACAATTAAATTTTGTGCATAAATATTGTATCTGGCATGGTGCTCGCCATTCTTGGACTCGATTGGATCCTTAACATCAGGCATCATAGAGTCATTCTGGTAGGCCAATAAAAAAATAAAAAAATAGAATACCATTTTTTAACTAAATCTATATAACTTATTTAACTACGTCATCGTATTGTTGTTTACATTAAACTTTACCAAAGAACCCAAGTTCATTTTATCGATTACTAATTACAGTGTAATCAAAGCAATCTTTACTGATCGACGGTTAATATCTTATACAAAATATCAACAGAACTGTAAGCTACAAAACTTGCCTAATTACTTTTGTATTGTAATTTAATGGAACCGAAACGCGGCGGGAAATCTGCTAACTTTGATAAGAAAAGTTATGAACGCTTTCACGCGTTTTGTCTTTCAACCCTGTTTATATATTTTGGTTTGTAGACAAAGTCAAAGGTCAAATATCTTATATATATTATCATAACAGCCCATTAAGGTCCCACTGCAGGGACGGACCTCCTCCCGTGACAGAGGGATATTTGGCCTACTAATACCACGCTGGCCAGACGGATTGGTACAGGGTTTAATTTCAAGTTTTTATTTCGTAAATATGATAGTCTCTTAGTCGGTTTTACGACACCCATGGGATGAGATGAAGTGGTGACATATTTTTTCTTACTCTGTCACCCTTTCATCATACCAGCCGCAAATGACTTAAAAAAAAGATACACTCCTTTTTTGTAAATGCCCATTATTGCAGTGACGAGCCTTCTCCAGTAATTAAGGGAAAATGGCTTAGAAATACCACGCTGGCCACACAAATTGCCATTGGTTTTTATGTCAAGTCATCCGTCTTTTGTTTTAACTTTCCCTCAGCCGGTTGTAGAATGATATAGGTGTGTCCTGTATTCTTACACCGTTACCACACGGCCAAAACTCCGGACTTATAATTAGTCCATTATAATCACCATTATAATTACAACATAACTGCAAACTATTTCGACCTTTGTGTCGTTGCGTAGGCATATAAGTAGCCACAAGTATTTTGTTAATCTTCATCTTATTTCTAGGGTCCTTATTATAGGATAGGGTCCTATTTTGTAACGTCTTCAGCGAGGTAACCTAGCCTTATCTATCCCGACCACGTCTAGTGACTTTATGCCTAAATTTATGAAACCTTTTCAGCGGTAAGCTCACAGGATCTTAGTAATAGAATTACTCGTCAGGCTTTATCAACTATGCAACCAAAGCTGAGAGAGAAATCTTTCGTAGGTAGGAATACTATCATAATTATTTTATTCTAGAAAAAAAAATGTCGGAAAAAAGGTGGCTTAATAACCACGCTAGCCAGATACATTTTTGCCCCCTTACTTATAAACGCCTCTTAAATTTAATCACTGTTTAGCGAGATTTGTTATTACGAAAACCAACCTTATACCAAACAACGTAAGAGCTTAGGCTAATTAATCAATTGACTAAAATTTAAAAAAAAATTTATGAGTAAGGGGGTTGATGTTTAGTTATGGCCTCCCTTCTAATTGAATGACGAGATAACTTTGTGATTAATATATCTGCCCTTTGTTTGCTTAAGTATTATACTATAGGCCAAGTTTTCCTCCGTCATGGGAGGAGGCCCGTCCCTGTAGTGGGACATTAATGGGCTGTTATGATGATTTGCTTATTAGTTGTCTCGTATCCGTAGTTACCCAGTAGTCTCAACTAACTATCAGTTTAACATGAACCCGCAAAAGTTCATTCAATTTATTTTTTTATGATAAGTCTCATTACAGGAAAACACGGTGATTTCTTATCTAAAACATGTTTAGTAAATATAGATCCTAAGTACATGAACAAAGAGTTAATTATAATATAAAATTAGTTCGAAGTTAAATCTATTTTGGTGAGATCTGACAAGATTACAACTCGGTACCTTTGTCAATTCCAACCTTCACTTAATTTAAATAAATGAACGCCGAATTCTGAAGGTAAAATATAAATCAATGTAAATCAAATTCTACCTCGTGGGACTAGTGATAGTAAACAGCTTGTGGGTTGAATCGTTTAACATTGTGTAGGCCGTACTCCTTCCGAATCTTCCCGGCCGTACGTTTTGTCTTTGCCGACTAAAAGCCACTGCATTCCTCAAACATGAACATTATGGTTTGCATTGGTCTGGGTGGTTCTATGTAAGTATTTACAAAAAAAAGTACTTATTTAAGTATGTTTATCCGTTGTCTAATATCCATAGTACAAGCTCTGCTTAGTTTGGGACTAGATGGCGTTGTGTGAATGTGTGAGGAATATTATTTTTTTAATATTAAATACTTTTTCGTCTGGGGTACAAGGAACGACAGCTTTTCTTGTTTTGCCTTACGCCGGTCTCATAATAGCTCGCCTGAGACGAGACTCAACAGTGCAGAGGCACTGTAATCTTTATATTTACCAATTACCTACCGTGTTCTTTTGCATCTAGCATGGACAAAAGCGGTGCTTTCCATCGGTGGAGTGATTTGTTTTGCTCGTTACCATGTCATACAATAAAAAGCTGTCAAAAAAATTTATACGGCGCAACGCTCCGTCGCCGCCGCGTCCTGTTTTAATACCCATAGTAGAATATACAAATATTTTAATACAAGAGTATCAAAATATTTTCAAGCCAGGAGGCTCGTCTGCTAATTTCACGTTTAATCCGACCTGTCCATCACGGATGTTCGTTATACGCATTTTGATTCGATGGAAAATAATGAAGGTATCGAATAAAAAATCGAGAACATTCGTGCAATTATTAATCGCTATGTTTATTTTGTTTTAAACTCTCCATTTAAAACAAAATAACTAAGCTCAGCGAAAGTGTATTCGGCTATCGTGGACAAGGTTGTGGGTTTGAATCCCACTCTGGGCGTTGCATTAATTTGTGCATTCCTTAAATTATTGCCTTGAGCCTAGATGTTCTTTGTGTTATTAGGAGCTTCAAATCGTTGTACTATCATAGTACATAATGTATGTACAGTCAGCAACTTAAAGATTGCAGCTGTTAAAATCCTCAAAAAAATCTCAACAACAAGAATTAAAATTTATTTCAACAGTTTGTCATTTTTTTTGAAGCAACGATATTTATGATACATAGTAAATAGTAATATCATACGCATAATGCGTCACTTAATCTAAGCTACAAAAATGAATTAATCACAAATAAATGCTAACGTAATATCAAGCCTTACTCCCTTCAGAAATAAGGCTATGTATAGTGTCCTGGTTTTATACTACGATCTATGCTCATTACAAAGCTGCTTTGTAATGAGCATTGTAGTTGTCTGCATTCCCTTACCAATAATAATAATCGTTTAATTTTTCTCTCTCACACAGAATTATTACAATCATCTTGAACTTAAACTAGGTATTGTTAGTCCAGCCTCTTCAGACACTGGACATGCTGGAATTAAATTAAGTGAGAAGACGAAAACATAGTACAGAACTAAATCCTAATAAATTTTAAGTAAATAACCAATAAATCTCAACAATATTATCCTAAAAACATTGTACATACATAATGGCTAAACAAAACAGTTAAATTACTAACCATTTATCATGAAGCTTTTTCACAATAGTCATTACATTACGAAACACGAGAGATGTTAATGAATAGTTAATGGTTAATCTTGTAATCGCATCACACAGAAGCTAAAATGTTATTGTTGGAACAACAATGCGTGTAGGTGTTGATTGTTGAAGCTAGTGTGCTAAGCGTACAAGGACAGTGGACGACTGGCTTTATACTAATAACTTATATCGTAAAATTTTACCTATCTGTACGTTACTTGATAGAAAGGTCGTCCAGGAAATTCTGCCTAATGTGATTAGCTGTTAAACGTTACAAGTTAATTAGCCTGCTGCAGATAGGAATATACCTACTGCTGTCTGGGACGATAACATGAACTGAAACCATATTGGCTTGTTGTAAACATTCTATTCTCCGTGTGGTGACGGAGTAAGAATACAGTGTGTCACCACCTCATCTCATCCCATGGGTGTCGTAAACAACGACTAAGGGACTATCCGTGAATATTATCTTTACGTAATAAAAAGAAGGAAAACTTGATATTAAACCCTATACCAATCCGTTTGGCCAGCGTGGTATTAGTAGGCCAAGTATCCCTCCGTTACGGGAGAAGGCCCGTCCCTGCAGTGGGACATTAATGAGCTGTTATGATAAACATTCTTACTTTTCTGGAAGAGTGGATTGTTGTTTAACAGTCAAAATATCCCAATTAAATTATCCGTGACGCTCACTGCAAAGACCTCCTCCAGAGACGAAAGTAAACTTGACTTACTATAACCACACTGGTCAAATGGAATCGGTTAAGATTTTCATGACAAGTTTTTATCCTTTGTTAAACTTTTACTTATTCGTCTTTTTTAACATCCATGGGATATGATGAGGTGACACTATGATTACTCCTTCACCACATCGCATCTTAAAGAAAACGCATATCCAATTCTGTGTTACCACCTGGCCTACGTCTTGCGTTCACACGACCTTCAGATGTGAATGCTTAATTAAATACGTATCTATTTATACACATTGTCTGTCTAACGAGTCGGTTAATGTAGGCTCGTGATTAGCTTACACGTTAGTGACATGTTGAGGTTTGGTATTAGACATCTAATACAGAATTGAGTGGCTGTATTAGTGCTATAAATATATATCACAGCTGGTGATACGGACGACATTAGCAATGAGCTTTCCATAGACTATAACCTATTAATATGCTTTGTGTTTTCAATGGTTCAGTGATGAAACTGATGGTCTCTTACTGAAAAGACCATCTACTCGATAAAATACGTCGATTCTACTCAATAGAGAAGATACTTGGCTTAATTATAAGTGAATCTTCGAGATTAATTGCCAGGGTTTCAGGGAAACAATAATTTATTGACATTTACATCGTTAAATGCAAGAAAATAGAGGATTTTTACAAACAGAAACAGAAATACTTAAAAGAGGCTCTATACCATTCCACCTAGCTGTAGGAGAACTGTAGGAGAACAGTCCAAGTAGTGGAAATTTTCAGCGTTGGTAATAAATGTACATGGATAATTTATTTAAGTAACTATCTAGGCATTACCTGGCTAGCTATAAACAATACATTGCACAAGTAAACCCCATTACATAGATTCGATTTGGTATACCTATTGTGTAGGTATTCGAATATGTAATGACAATTTGTATTCTTTGACTATAAACGTTACGGTGACTGCATTATAATTGGATGACTATATTTTATTGATTGTTGAGAAATCATTTAGGTTAGGTCTCTTTGGTAATAGTTTTCTGAAAAGATAATTATCCAGTAACGAACAATGCAGTAAGTAATCTTAGTAGTAGTCAATCAATTCGAGAAAAGGTAAAGTTTACAAATATCATCCGTTGCCTTCTTTCCTGGATCATTCGCGCTTTCCATTAAGTTCAATGCAGTAATTTGCCGGTCTCATTATAAAAGAAAAACAATACGAAAACGGTTAATTGTGCTTATTCAAAGCAAAAATACCTAAAGAAAAACATTGTAGCACTACAGTATTCAACGCTGCAATATCATTTTAATGAGGTAGACAAACAATTGTTTTGAAACTACAGCAAAAACAAACCTTAAAGTAGTTCCGCTAGACATGTTTCAATGTAAACTTTCATCTTCATATTTCTTAAAAAAAAAAAGGAAAACGCTGAAAATATGCTGCAGTAAAAATGGTCTTCTTACTTTTAACAAGTAATAACTTGTGATATGTTTTGTTTATAAACTATTCCATGAAGGTTGTTAATCAGCATATCAATCCTCGTACCTTAAAATCGTTAAAAATTCGGATATGTTAACTTTTAGTTGTCAAATTGTCTTACCTATTGTGTGACAATTTGACATCTAGCAGTTAACTTAACTGAAATTTTAACGACTATTGACATGCAGGTTGAATTTTTCATGTTTTTCAACCGACTTCAAAAAACGGAGGAGGTTCTCAATTCGGTTGTATTTTTTTTTTGTGCCTTAAAACTTTAAAATTGAGATAATTTATAAAAAAAAACTGTTTGTTGTTAAAATAAGCATAGGCATTTTATCTAAATAAGTAATAACGTAAATGAGTAAGTGATGTAATCGTTATCAACTGAGTTCCTGAGAAATTACACGGGCTATAGGGCATATCAGCTTGTCCCAGGGTAGCTATACCCTAGCATCACCGACGTTCATGATTATCGGTTGAAACCTTCCGTCATCTGCCACCTTAAATGCAATAAATAAAAATCCTAACACGTTCGTAAGCATAACAGCCCATCAATGTCCCACTGCAGGGACGGGCCTACTCCCGTGACGGAGGGATTTGGGCTACTAATACTACGCTGGCCAGACGGATTGGTACAGGGTTTAATTTCAAGTTTTCTTCTTTTTATTTCGTTAAGATGATAGTCCCTTAGTACGTTTTTACGTCACCTATGGGATGAGATGGGGAGGTGACATATTGTATTCTTACTCCGTCACCACACGGAGACCTAAATCGTTATTACTCAATAAACCTGGTCCCTTTAAACATAGTATTTACTTACTACAGCAAAAAGGTTATTAACGTACCATATAAACACGTCTTTTAGCTCTTATTAAAACGGATGTTGTCTAGTCTCACTGAGATTAAGGCTATTTATATTAAAAAGTACTAGGTACTTAAGGATATTGCGGAGATACATAACTCTAAGTAGACTTAACTAGTTCTATTAATCTCTTGAAATTGTTTATTTTTTTGTAAAACTTTAATTACTTAATGTGATTTGCTTGGCTAAGAACTACGCTTGCTTAAGTCTTTAGAAAACGGTTTTAATTGCACTGCAGTTATCTAAAGAGCTTTCCTTATTTAGAAGGATACTTTTATGCTTAAGCATCTTCCTCAGCCGACTGGTTGGGGTTTGGTCCCGTCAAATTGTGTTTATGAGCATGTTTGATTTGGACTGGTTGAGCCTATTTTCTAACTATTGACTATTAATATTTTCGTACTGTAGCATCCTAAATAATTCAATAGGTACGTACGCACTAATCAATCAATACGTACTGATATCAGCTCAATTTCCCTTAGTCGACTTTAGAATACCCATGTGACGAAATGGGGTTGTTATACCATGTATTCTTACTCCGTCACCACACAGACATTGTAGACTAAAGCGCCGATCACACTACCCTACATGTAGTGCACTAAATCTTGTAGGACACTACATGATGTAGGGCGGTCGGGACCCGCCAATCTCCGATATGTAGTGTCCTAACAGCCTACATTGTGATTACACTAGACGACATGGTAGTGCCCTACAAGATGTAGTGTCCTACATGTAGGGTAATGTAATCGGCGCTTTACGATAGAAAGCTTTTAAACTCAGTTACTAGACTTTAAGTACATAGTATAAAGTCAATCACGTTTTTTTACATAACACAGACTAATATAGCACAGTCTTGATCTGATCATCAGATAATGGAGGCATAACGAGCAAAATATAAATACTTATACGATCACAATGTACATTTTCTCACGAGTACGGAATCATCTCACGATTAGAACAATATAATCCGTCAAAAGAAAGTGGAAAGCGTGGGTTCTGTGCACCCTAATGGCTTTGTTGCCTCATATCCTGGTTTATATACATACACGACAATCTAGATGTACTAATTGTGCTTTTTAATACTTTATTCTAAGAAGAATGCTCAGCATGCGACATTTTATAACATTATTAAGAAATTATGTTATAAAATGTCGCATGCTCAGACATGTAACGTATATAAAACATACTTTATTGTAACGTAATTATGTCTCCTTTGATGTCTTATTTCTTGCCTTGTAGCCTTTCTATATGGATTAGCAAAACAATTACTTGACTTGTTGATTTCGTTAAATACAGAAACGAACATTAATTCCTTAAGTAATCAATATAATGTTAATCACATATTCACTCAAGGTACATCTAGTTCCGAACTTAGTGTAGCTTGTACTATAGGTACTAGACAATGAATAAACATACTTACTTTTTTCTTGTAAATACATTATAGTCCAATCAATAAAGTAGTTATAGAGTGTGTGAGCGGGAACCTAAGTGATTTCTACAGAAACTTATTTAGGGTACTTAGAGAGATAACATACTAAAAGTCCCCACCTCTAGGAGGTGAGGCGGAGGGGAGAGGGAGGGTCAAAGGTCACAAATTTGCGTTTTTTGGGTATATCTCTGAAACTACGAGAACTATCGAAAAATGGTTCAGACAAAGTTTGTAAATCGTAAAATTGTCTACAAAAAATATCTCAACACTTTTCTCCTAAAAAGCATCGCTTTCGAGATATCGTGACTTTAGAGCGCAGGAAAGTCGTATTTTCGACTATATGCACACACTAGCTTTTTCCCGCGATTTCGCTCGCGTTTATAAATATTATGAAAAATAAGGCTTATTTCAATAAATAGTAGCATATGCATGCTTGGTCTCAGCCTAATCGGTTTGAAATTGACAAAGTTACATACAAACTCCCATCCCCTATCTTATACCTTTAGGGGTAGAATTTATCAAAATCCTTTCTTATCGGATGCCTACGTTATATCATCTACCTGCATGCCAAAATTCAGCCAGATCTGTCCAGTGGTTTGGCCTGTTCGTTGATAGATCACCATGTGGTATGAGTATTCCTACTGGAGAAACCACGTTAAAAAAAACCGCCGTGCTTTTTTTTGAGCTTGATTCAATGTACTGTTTTATTTGATTCAATGTTGGTGCAAGATTGGCCTTATCTACCTCAGAGGTGGTGCGGAAATCTTCTATTTATATAAAACTCAAAGCTGACTGACATAGTTATCTATCAACGCACAGCCCAAACTACTGGACATATCTGGCTGAATTTTGGCATGCAGGTAGATGATATAACGTAGGCATCCGATAAGAAAGGATTTTGATAAATTTTACCCCTAAAGGGATAAGATAGGGGATGGGTGTTTGTATGTAACTTTGTCAATTTCAAACCGATTAGTCTGAGACCAAGCATGCATATGCTACTACATATATATTGAAATAAGCCTTATTTTTCATAATATTTATAAACGCGAGCGAAATCGCGGGAAAAAGCTAATGTATGCATATAGTCGAAAATACGACTTTTCTGCCCTCTAAAGTCACGATATCTCGAAAGCGATGCTTTTTAGGAGAAAAGTGTTGAAATATTTTTTGTAGACAATTTTACGATCTACAAACTTTATCTGAACCATTTTTCGATAGCTCTCGTAGTTTCAGAGATATACGCAAAAAACGCAAAATTGAGACCTTTGACCCTCCCTCTCCCCTCCGCCTCACCTCCTAGAGGTGGGGAATTTTAGTATGTTATCTCTCTAAGTATCCTGAATAAGTTTCTATAAAAATCACTTAGGTTCCCGCTCACGCACTCTATACCCCCCTTTGAGTCATTCCTTGACTGGACTATTATAACACATGGAAAACAATCAGCCCAATGTAAACTTTCAAGTTCACACAACGACTTGTTCTGAGCAGAAAGCACAGTAAAACCTCTTTTAAGCAACCATGAAGTCTTTATAATACAATCATTCATAACCATAATTAAACTGCAACAATCATAGCAATGCAGACTCGCTAACTCATTTCCACCATCATCTACGTCAGCTGTCATCCGTTTGGTTTCACAAAACGTCATATTCTCCCCTTTTTCCTGTTCCCGGGGCAACCCGGGTCATTAGATATTGTGTTCATTAAGCTAAAGGGTCATTAATCATGTTGGATCCTTACCAAATTTACCTCTGTGTTGATATTAATATCACCTCTAGGTAAACCGAGATTTAACTTCGCGTTACATTTTGTTTTATTATCGTAACAGCCTTTAGACGGACACGCCTTTTAGATTTCATAAAAATAGATTACAATGTTTTCCATCTTTTTTACAAAGATATTTGTTTTTTTTTTTTTTTAAGGTATTTATTTAAAACATAAAAAGTACATTGGTTAAACAGTTTGAGTTACCACAAAAACCGGGCACGGTTTATCAGTGGTACTTCAGTCACGATACTCGGTACAAAAATAGTAAAACTAACAAACTAGGTAAAAATAGGTAACTTATAAAGATAGGTAATGATTTATAAGAACTTTTTTACAATTATTCTCATTTAAATTATTGCAGACTTCGATAGGTATGTCGTTTAATATAGTAGGTAACATGCATTGCCACGTTCGTGAGCCGTAAACATTGGTAGATTGTTTTGCTACATAAGTAGGTAAATACGATAAGTTCCTTAATGAGATAGGTCGTTCACGTTTTTGTATGTGTGTTATGTTAGTATAGTTTTCACTTATTATACTGATGCGTATTTTGTCGAAGACATTTACGATCCGACAGTGTTTAAATAAATCTGAAATATTATCGTGAAACTGTGCTTTAATATTCACAGGTACTATTGTCTTTAACATGCTCAACTGTAGGTCGTAGATGCCTTCCACATACGTTCTATACGTGTTTCCATATACACTCAACCCGTAGCTGACAACTGATTCACCTAATGCAAGATACAAGGTTTTTAGCGTTTTATATGGCATCTTGAATCTCAGTATTTGTAGCTTTGACTGTATTGATCTAAGTTTATTACATACGTAGTCAATGTGTGGTCTCCAATGGAAGCTACTGTCAATAATGAGACCTAGATACATGTGTTGATGAACCGATTCCAACGACTGGCAGCTACATTGTGTGTGTGCAGTGTGTAGACATGTATGATCATGAGCAGTAATGGATGGTATACTTGGTGATGTCAGGTACGGTGAATGTATGTGCATTAATTTGGTCTTCTTTGCATTAATAACAAGTCCCGCATCGTGTGCCCATTTACATAGCAGATTGAAGTTACATCGTTACATACAAGTTCATCCTATCCGTGTGGTGACGGAGTAAGAATACAATATGTCACCACCCCATCTCATCCAACGGGTGTCGTAAAAACCGATTAAGGGAATAACCGTAACTACTTTCTTTACGAAATAAAAAGAAGGAAACTTGAAATTAAACCCTATACCAATCCGTTTGGCCAGCGTGGTATTAGTAGGCCAAGTAACCCTCCGTCACGGGAGGAGGCCCGTCCCTGCAGTGGGACATTAATGGGCTG
Organism: Schrankia costaestrigalis; assembly: GCA_905475405.1. Lineage (NCBI taxonomy): Eukaryota > Metazoa > Arthropoda > Insecta > Lepidoptera > Erebidae > Schrankia > Schrankia costaestrigalis. Next base: position 19,770,289 of record FR997826.1, read on the forward strand.
TTATAATGATTTGTTCATTGTTGCACCCTAGGACGGCTTTTAGTGAAAAAAGCTTTAAGTAAAAAAAGGTATTATATTCATTTTTTAAAGGTTTGTTACCTTGATAAAACTATACTTATTTAAAAGATACACCCAAGTTTGTGCGCTCTATGGCACCAATTTGGGTGTATGTATCATAATATTTAGAAGACCAAAGGTTTAATATCTAAAGAAACCTTAATTACTGTATATTGCTGTGTGTATTTTCTCTGATCTTCAGTAAATCTAGTGACTAGATGATCTATAATATCAACGAAATAAATAATTTGATAGCTACGTCGACTATTGTTCATTTCGCCGCTATATTGACATAACCTGAATCTAATCTTAACTTAAGAGTAAATACTCTGTGATTAAGTTATAACTTCTGTTTGATCTCGACCTCTGTGGCGTAGTGGTTATATTACATGGCTGCTACGCAGAGGTCTCGGGTTCGATTCCCCCTCAATGCAAATATTTTGTGTGCATAAACATGATTGTTTGCATTGGTCTGAGTGTTTCTATGTATAATATGTATGTATTTACAAAAAAAAAGTATATAAGTATAAATATCCGTTGTTCTGTTGTTACCCATAACACAAGCAGGTTAAGCCTACCTTACTTTGGGAGCAGATGGCGCTGTGTAGAGATGTCCGTGAATATTTATTTATTTAATTATCTATCCTTTGTTTTAACCAATTCCAAAACAAGAAGGTTATCAATTCGGTAATAACTGCCACTATCGTGCAGAGGTCGTGGTAACGGCTGCTGTGCAGGAGGTCGCGGGGTCAAATTCCAAACAGGACAATTCTAAAAAGGTTTTTATCCAAAGTCTACAATTTCTGAATTGATGTATTTTTATGTTCGTTGAAATTATGTTTTGCAAAGTCCATGATCCTTAATGAGGTGGTTATCTTTTAAAAAATACAAAAGGCAATAAAAGGCTATTTTCTTACGTTGATTGGCGCCGAATCAGACATTCATGCTTCTTATGACATAGGTACATAAAAATTTGTTTTATTTCAAATACTACGGACTTCTCATTGAAAATCATTTTAGTAAACGAATAATAAAACATAAAATAACAAATTAATCCCTTGCAATAAGATACATATTCCAATGAAAATATTTAACTTGATGTGTTTCCGTTCGACTATTTACCGTATTATTACGCTACATTAAGGATCAATTTAATTTATCTTATTCCTCACCATTTCCACTGAAAATACGTATGTGTTGAGATGAGTAATTGATTTCATTGGAAATGTAATGCGTGTGAAAATGTTTACAAATTGAATGATATTTATATTCGTAATGAAATATAGGATATTAGGCTAATCTTACAAGGTAGGAAGTATTTTCGGTAAGAAGCCGTCTACGCTTGTACCTAAAAGTTTAAAAAGATTCATCAATGGACCTGAGTGGACATAGGGGTTTAATCTACCCTTTAAGCAACAGTTGCTAGTCAAATAACCCAACAGTTTTGATCCATGTGTGCATTAGGCCCGATTTACAAATCGACAAGTACAGTAGCGAGTTAAGTAGTAAGTTGTTGATTAATAGTAGTTGAGTAAATTAAGTAGTAAGTTGTTGATGATAACAACTTACTACTTAACTCGCTACTGTACTTGTCGATGTGTAAATCGGGCTTTACAGACAGACAGACATATTTACAGATTTATTATAAGTACTTATAGATTATCTTTTGGATCTATTTTGTTTTATGACACAAGTAACATTACCGAATAAAATATACATCGTTAACCGCGATGTAATAACATTTCATCATAGATGCTGCCCTGTACCATTATTTCAACATGATTGGCTACTTTTACCATCATCTACATCTTGCGCCATTCTAAAAACACCATAATTATTATTGCAATGAATAATAATAATATTGTAGAGCAGTTTGTAAAACAAGATTCAAATATATTTACATCATCATCATCATAACAGCTCATTAATGTCCCTCTGCAGGGACGGGCCTCCTCCCATGACGGAGGGATAATTGGCCTACTAATACCACGCTGGCCGGACGGATATATAATCCGTGTGGTGACGGAGTAAGAATACAATATGTCACCAACCTATCCCATCCCATGGGTATCGTAAAAACCGACTAAGGGACTATTCGTGAATATTATCTTAACGAAATAAATAGAAGGAAAACTTGAAATTAAACCCTATACCAATCCGTTTGGCCAGCATGGTATTAGTAGGCCAAATATCCCTCCGTCACAGGAGGAGGCCTGTCCCTGCAGTGGGACATTAATGGGCTGTTATGATGATATGATGACAGGATGGCTTAGAAGTAGAGATAGTATGCCGCTTTAAATAAAATGTCTTCAATGTAATTATATTTAAGTAACTCTTTTAATAAATAAGATTTTTCTGTACATAAAAAAGAACTGAAATTATCTAAAAATAAAACAAAATGAAGGTTTACAAATTGCTTAACGAACCGCCACAGTCTGGAAGTCAATGAACTCCTTTTTCTGATCAGGGATAACCAATTTTACACTTACCTTTAATTCTATACAACCTGTGTCAAATAAATTTATCGCCAGTCGTATTTTAAATAAAAAGTTTTCATTTTAAAATCTTGTTTAATTTCTTTTTTTATAATGTTTTTATTTCGAAAGTTGACATAGCAGATTAGACGTTTTTAAAAAAGGAATGTCGCCATATTTTATTTACAAACCTTTTTTATATGAATGCATGTTGGAAGAAAAATAAGTTAACACGATGCTTTTTAACTTGGCCATTGCTTTCACGGGATATTGGTTTCTTAGAACATAATAATTAATGTTTTTTTTAGAATAATATTATCCATTGTAGATCTTTAACAAATTTCCAACAATTTTCCTGCGATTAATTTCGTTGCAGGCCTTTACCATTTCCCAGGAGTATATCTACTCCGTGCCATGTTGGGTTCTTTACGCTTTAGATCCTGGCTTACAGATTAATCTATGCATTGGTGTTGGTGTTTTCTACTTATAATTTTTAAAAAGGGCGAATTTAAGTGTGATTATTCGTTGTCTTGTACCTATCTATTACACAAGCGGTGCTTAGTTTTTGACTACACGGCGTTGTGTAAGGAATATTACATAATTATTTTTACAAGTTTAACTATATTTATACCTATCTATGGCGCTGACTCCACGAGCGATAGAATCGCGACGAGTCTGAACAAAAATCGCCGCGATAACATCGCCGTGTGGAGACACCTTCATACAGAGTATATAGAAATACGTGGCACGACGATTATATCGCCGCGATTTTATCGCTCGTGGAGTCAGCGCCTTAATATTATTATGGTCAAGATCGCTCCAATATTACTGAACCTGTCTTCAACGTATATCGATCAGTAGTTGCAACCGCCTCAGTTTAATATAATTATATTATATGTCTATAATTCTAATATGTATATGCAAATAGACCACAACATTGCGGTGAACTGTCACCTCTGGCGTTGGATATAATATTAGATAGTGAGGTTATAATATTCCTGGATCTTTCATGTATACAACACTATCTGGATCAAAACTAAGCAGATATTATGCTAGACAACTTATAAACATACTACATATTGTTTCTTTTTGTTTGCTCTCGACTATATCAAACAACTTTGTTCATGCAATGCATAGATCTTTTAATTGTGCGAAGAAGTTAGAAGTTTGTCTAGTAAAGATGCACTTAGGACCATTATGTTACAGCGGTCTTATAGTAAACTAGCAGACCCGTGCCCACTTCGTCGGGCGGCGAAAAAAACGCGTCCCTTTTTTAAACATATTTTATTACTGCTCCACTCCTATTAGTCAAAGCGTGATACTATATAGTCTATGACACTCCCCGATAAATGGACTATTCAATACAGAAAGAATATTTAAAATCGGTTCATTACATCCAGGGATTACCCCCTACAACGTCACAAACAAACAAACAACAAACTATACCTCTTTATAATAAGTATATAGTATAATATAATATTAGTATAGAAGTATAGATAAATCGAGTATAATATGTATGTAATGTTAGTCTCTTAGTGCCCCTAGTTACTACAACGTCTGCTATTTTAGGAACTAGATGGCGTTGTAAGAAAGGCAAGTAAGAAAACATATATATTACGGAATGTTCATACAGTAATGCAATAATAAGATCGCCTTCCTAAGTATCCCATTAGACGTTAGATTAAAATTCTCTAAGGGTCTATGCGTACATACACCCCGCATAAGCCTCCCAAATACGAGAGTAGATTTAATTATATATTAATTAAACTTGTGACAGGGAGAAGTATATTAAAAAGTCAGATGAGGTGGATACATACGGGTTCGATTCCCGTGAACCGAAAGTTGGTAGTCAATACCATAATGCTCCCCCACACAGTGTATTGTACCTGGTAAGAGGTCGTCTACCCATTGTTTGTCCGATTAATCCAGCAATGAATCAAACTACTAACACAACTGTCTTTTTAAATATCATTTATTTATAATAGCCATACAAGGTATAGATTTTTTTTTTAAATTGGCCTACCAGAATGACTTGATGGTGCCTGATGTTAAGCATCCAATAAAGTCCAAGAATGGCGAGCACCATGCCAGCTACAATATTTGTAAAGGCATGAATGGTAAAGTCTTCTCTACACAACATTTTATCGCTATTGCTTAAAGTTGTAATTTTTAAATTTAAAACCTGTTCTTTTTAATTGCCTTTAAAACAAAAGAGGAGGTTCTCAATTCGCTTATTAATGTTTTTTTCTTTCATTTTCGGTATTTTTCTACTTTGGGATTACAAGTGAAGTCTTTTATTCCATTACCCAACACGTGTATAGTGTTAGTGATACCTACATTCTATCTGTGTAATGACAAACTAAGAAAAACAAAATATCTACTTCCCTTCCGTTCTTGTACGTATCGATAAAGGACGATTCAGAACTTTGGTGTGATTACAAGATAATTAAATTTGAAACAGGCACTCTCCAAGGGTCTGGTACGACAAATTCTGAATTATATCAAATGAACTCAGGTAAAAGCGATCCCTTTAGGTCTTTGACCTATGTGTAATAAAATACGAACTCAAATAACATTGTCACAGAATAAAACAGGCCTTACTTCTGTCTAGACTACTCTTATGTGCTATAACCAATCACCTTAGTTTGATTTCATCCAAATAATAAAAGATGTCAATGTTTATTTTCTGCTTTTTTATTACTTTAAAGTGCCACGCTAGCTAGCGACTCAGTGGAAACCAAAATTCATGCACAGCTTAACTACTGCCTACCTGCCTACCCTGGCACACAAACTTTATCTCCCGTAGTCCTGTAATTAACTAGCTACTGTAAACTTTCTAACTTGCACACTGACATCACTGCTTTTTACTTATGATAAGGGTTTTCTATAAGTTGTATAAGTAAAATTGATGTAATAAACATTTAAAAAAAACAAATACAATTAAGACTCCGGCTCTTTTCAAGGTCATTTAGAAATTTCTAGGAATGACAAGCTCAGACTATAATGTTTAATAAATAAATAAATTCTTTATTCTATCTTCACAACATTCTTAAAATTTAAGGTCTTACACTTAATAAACACATAATTGCTAACGTTGTGAGAGACCAAAGCTAGCTGCTGATTTGCGTACAAATCTGTATGACCAGTTCTCTGGGGCTGTTATGTTATGTTAATGTTTTATTGTTTTTGTTACATCAATCAGTGCAATGGTTCTATCGCTGCTGGTCAAGCTTATAGCTTACCGTCAAGCGTCTTCTTCGCCACCATATCGTATAAAAAACACCTGTTTAGCTCCAAACAACTGGCATAGCGCAGGGTGGGGAGACCCCTCACACGGTGGGCCCACGACCTGGTTAGGATGGTGGGAAGCCGATGGATGAGGGAGGCACAAGAGGTGGCAACGTTTGGAGCAGGCCTATCTCCAGCAGTGGGCGTCTATAGGCTGATATGGAAATGGCATAGCAACACAACGACTTTTATTTATTTCCAATAACCACATGACATTTATAAAATCGTATAAAAATGTATAAATGTAAGGATGTAAGCGCATAGGCAGGTGAAGACGTACGTACTAATTATCTACAGGTTATTATAATGAACTAGTTCGTGGCTGCTCGTTCAAATGTCATGACTCACGGCCAAAGGTCACAGTATCGATCAGATAGTTGTTACCTGCATCGGTTTCCAACTGTGGAAATGAACTACTATTTACCTATGTACATTCTATATATCTATGTTTTAACCAAGTTGAGCATTCCGTCTCTACAGTGATTTTTTTTAAGTAGTAGGTATGTTATATCATCATACTTAACACCCCATTAATGTCCCACTGCAAAAACGGGCCTCCACCCGTGACGGAGGGGTACCTACTTGGCCTACTAATACCACGCTGGCCAGACGGATTGGTAGAGGGTTTAATTTCAAGTTTTCCTTTTTTTTATTTCGTAATTGTCTTTAAGTTGTAAGCCGACTAGAAATAAGTACTTATATTCAAAACAGACTCCCCAAGGGCCATATATAATTTATGCAAAGGCAATTTATATTTAAAATACAATCAGAAATAATAGAGTGTTCATCAGTACTTTCGAAGATTAGGGTTTACATACAAACTTATTATAAAACATTTTACCTCTTTGTAGTATACCTATTTAAGCAGTCCTATATTTCCTATCTGCAGGTACACAGTTGCATGTAAGAGTAAGAAATTATAAAATAATCACATAAAATTATAACTTTTAAATAAAATAAAATTAACTATTAAAATAACTTAATTCAAAACTATAACTGCTATAATGTATTAAGCTATTTAGGTACATTAAATTAAATAGACTTACTTTACACAAAACATTATAAAAGTTTATTGTCAATGATATTGCAGTTTCTTTTCATACAGTGTCATAGCCTTTTCAATTTAATAACCATAAAAATACCGGATAACTTTCGAAATAGTTCTTCCTCAATTTCGCTAATGGTTATATCAGGTCGTAATATTTAATATACGTACCTTTATCTAAGTTATGACGAGCTCTGTGGCGTAGTGGTTATTCAACATGACTGCTACGCAGAGATCTTGGGTTCGATTCCCGCTCTATGCAAAATCTTTGTGTGCATGAACATGATTGTTTGCATTGGTCTGGGTGTTTTTTATGTATTATATGTATGTATTTACAAAAAAATATTTAAGTATGTTTAACCGTTGTCTAGTACCCATAGTATAAGCTCTGCTTAGTTTGGGACTAGGTGGCGTTGTGTGAAAGTGTGAGGAATATTTTAAAAAGTTAAGACGGGACCACACGATACACTGCGGCTTCGGCGCGGTTTTAGAGCGATGTCACAGCGTTGCCTATGTGTGTCATGTCATACAATGCGTTGCAAACCTGCAATGAACTTGTTACTGTCAAGAAGGAGTTCAATGCCTTGTGTTGTCGTCGGAGCCGTTCTACAGGACAGCTTGGCTTTTTACACGTCACAAAGAATTTTAGCTTCACTAAATTTTATTCAGTAACGACACAAACGGTTTTTTTAATCTCTCACAATCCATTTTTATTGTCCTGTCAAATGTGTCCTGTTTATTTTACTGTCTGTGGCGCACTTCTTGCGTGGTAGATTCAACGAAACATTTACGCAGCGACCACGCAACGTATCATAATTCTCCTACAATAACAGAACGAGATTGCTAACATTAAATCGACGACACGAGTCAATACGCACAGCTCTAACTACACCGTGTCCGCGCATAACTTTACTGTTTTTAGAATGTTCAAAAAGGTTTGTTGATAATACTACACTCCTTGTTTAGGTATTTATTAAGGTAAACAGTAGCTGGGAACTTGACTAAATTGAAAAGTAAGCTCGCATGATGCGCGGCAACAATTTTGACAGTTATTTCATTTGGTCGGTTTTCCACAGACGCCATCCGTGACTTGTCATTTTTTTTTGTTTAACTTTAGTTAAATACATAAATAAATGGAGAATAGGCAATAACTAGCTAAATATTTATTGGTTAGTTATTGTTAGACGACATAATAACCCAACAAACATTTTAGTCTGTTAATTGGAACGTATACGGCTCAAAGTACCTTAAACATCGTATTGAAGTAATTTCAGCGTATAATACAACTTAATGCCCCCTTATCTGAATAGAACTCAGAGTTGTATAAAGTCGTTGTATAAACGTGCATTGACGTTTATACAACTATTTGAAATTACCATTATACAACTTTCACTGGTATAGCCAATGAAGTCGTACTAGGAACGTCTTTACGACTTTTACACAAACGTTATTTGTAAAGAAGCCGTGAGAACTACTCTTAAGTGACAATAGCAAAAGAGTTACCAATTGCACTCTTACACGACTCTCAGTCAAATTCTTATACTATTATGCAACAATTATACAACTAAATGTTTTATAAGTGCAGTAGGTATAAGTGACATTGTAACTAAGAAATGTTTTTCTATGTTTGTTGAAACGAATACTTGTACAGGGCAAGTTAATATTAACCAAACTAGAGTTGGTTCCGTAAAAAAATTAATTTTAAATGCAATGAAATTTAGATTAGCGCAGAGTATGTACCATATTGCGCAAAGTGTGGAAAGTGGTCCTAGTGCTTTTGCATTAGTAGAGGAAAAGGAAGACGAAGAAAATGAAAAATAATAAGTGGTTTTTGACTGACAAGCATGAGGGTTTCGAAATAACATTTATATAAAATACTTAACGACACTTATATAAATTTGTTAGGGAATATTATAGAAATAGTCACCGAATGTTTTTGCCTAGTCATCATTTTTAAATATATTTATGATAAATTTTATCAGTATGAGAAGATTAGAAGCTATATTTAATATTACTGACCTAAAGTATAAGCTAGTGTCCATAGAACATGGCTCAAAATTTATTTTACTCCACTCATTCATACTCTAGTGTGAAAGGTGTAAATAAAAATAAATTAATCAAATTGGTTTTATTTATTATTAACATACCAATAAAATAAAATAAAAATTTTTAGCAATCACAAGCATTAAACAGATTTCATGCCTTAACATTAAAAATATACAAAAAAAATTATCATCTTATATCCGACTACTTATGTACTCTAATTTATTCAAAGAACCCTAATTTTGTTAATATGGCTGATACTAAACTGATAAAAAATAAATGCACAAAATGAAAAGTCGTTTTGATGTTGTCTTACTGTTGTAAACAGAACCATATGTTGTGTAAAGGTAAATATTTGTACGTTCGCTAAAAATGTATGGATAATTTATGTTTATTTATAAGAATTAGTAGGGCGCGTTTGTTTTATTGCCAAAACTAACGCATATTATACGATAACATTAATTTCCCATCAGATATATGCACTACAACCACTTTAACACGAGCTAAAGATGTTACACATATTTAGTTTCTAATTAAAAATGGCTACTTCCTTTATAAACTTCAAAGACTCGATCGATGACACAAGAAAAAGTTACCTCGTTATAGTTTAAGTCTCAGTTTTGACACTTCAATTCACTTTGCAACAAAAATGTTACATAAAAATCGTAATTAACACTGTCATGTCGCAAAATGCCGTGAAACAGCGATAAAAATAGATTTTGCAACATCTACACGACGACTACAGAACTAAAATTTCATTTATACAACGTTTACGCGACTATATTACAACTCTGATTCGTATAAAATGGGCCTATTTTCGGTCGCCTCAACGTTACTACAACGTTCTTGCAACCAGCTTTTAGAACCAAAAGTTCAAATAGAGACGTTGTAGTGACTTCAAAAAAGTTTGTTTATTTAACGATGAGGTTTCGTAATTGATTTTAATTGAAAACATTTATGCTTACACACGCACCTATAGAGTAAGGAGTGAATAGACTTGTGAAACTTTAATGTGTGTGTCTTTAAATCGAAACAAAAGGAAAAGCCTTTTGTTTAAAAGCTTTTAACTTAAACGTTTTCCGCACATGCAATAAATCAATAAAGCCCGTACGAAGTAGCCCATTCACTCGCGTCTCGCCAACTTAACTCGCCAAAAAATAGGATGGAGATCTATTTAAGTCAACTTAATCAACAACTTACTACTTAACTCGCTTCTGTACTTGTCGAGATGTGTTAATCGGGCTTAAGTCTTTTATCGCAGTCCACTGCTAGATATATGACTCTCCCAACATGCGGCACAGAACGCGGTTCTCCGCTTTCCACATCCAGTCCGACCTAGCGACCTTTTTAAAGTCAACGGTCCCCGTAACCAAGGGCTATCTGTGTTATTGTAGGTACATGGTAAAAGAAATTTTGGTATAGATGCAAGAATAACATGCATTCCTTAACAATAAAGTTTATGAATTAATGTCCATTTAATGTTTGTTTTAACATCTTTTCGTCATAAGTACCTATTTTTACAATATTTAACTAATATTTTTCTTTATTTACAGTATTCCTATCAACTGCATCACTAATATCCTGCGCACAGATCGAAGACCCATGCAAGACGAAGTCGCGCGTTGTCGCAGACGACAAATACTGCGACAAATACTGGGAGTGTGACAACGGACAGTCTGTGCAGTATGATTGTCCTAACGGCCTGGTCTTCGCGGGGAAGCATAGAGGCGTCACTGAAGGTTGCGATTATCCGTGGAGGTCTAATTACTGCGAATATCCTAAAGCGCAGATAAGTAAGTAGTTTTGTTCTTTTTTTATCTCTGTGGGATTAAGAACATAATTAGTATCGCGAACCTGTATCGTCCTTTATAATGGCTGTGGTAGGCTGCGTGGTATAGTAGAGCAACCTTTGTGCTGTCACCGGGGGAGATCCCACTGCAAAGTGGGTTATTAATGGATGCTCGAATAATAGACACCAATAAGGCATGATAGCAGACTGGACTGATGGTATATGGATTGCTTCGAGTTTACCCTCTTACAACAATATACTTGTCAAATCACTATTAGTCAATTTCAACTCATTGAGAAAGACAATCATCCCAAAGAACAAACATTCTTCTTTATCAAAAAGGTTACAAAGTACGAAAATATAAACATTAAAACTCAACCTTACTCCATTACCACAAGTTCTAAATTACCCTATCTTCAACAGATCCACCTCTCGGCACGGAGCACTGTGACTGGCTGTACGGTATCTTCGGGCACGAGACCTCATGCACGAGGTATTGGACTTGCTGGAACGGAACTGCGACGGAACAGCTCTGCATCGGTGGTCTACTCTACAATGAGAACGCTCATTCCTGCGACTGGCCTGAAAATGTTGATGGCTGCCAGAAACATCGTAAGTACTTTTATTTTTTTAATTGTTGATTTGTTTAAGATCTGTGCTATAAGTTTAAAAAAGAAAATCATGGTCCAATCGAAAAATGTTTTCGAATACCTACTATTTTGAATATTTCGTAAGAGGTTTGGTAGGTAGGGTTTTACGGAGAACAAGTCATCACATAAAACGCTCCTCTCTAATGCTGATCTTACCAGCATTCTCCCAAGGAAAAACAAAGTAAAATACTACAAATTCTTTATTTTCATCAATTTTTTTCTTATACCAAGTTCATATCGCATACTAATAAATCGCATCAAATAAAACCTAGTTTATAAAATAGTATGTTATACAAATCGCGACATTCTTTTGATGTCTCTCCAACCAGTGAAGCTTGTCAGTCTGCTTATCAGACTTACGTGCATTTTTACTCCAAACAAAAAACCTACAAACATAACTTACGAGTATAACAAAGAGAGAATTCATTCAATTAAACATAATTTGTCTTACCTATTACATATCGAGTTAAAAGGTGAACATTTACAATTCAGTTATGAGATCTAAGGACGATTACCTAGCCTTAATTAATTTCGTTACTCAACAGTACCGGCTACATGCTCTCAAATTAATCAAGGGAGCTTTTCCCTTCAAATGTAATGACTTTATTAAACCGATGTTGGGTAAAGTTTGCATTTAAGTTGTGCCTTTCTGTCTTGTGGCTAAGTGTAGAATAAGTACTATGGAGATGAAGTGATGGCAGTTAAAATAAAAATATTGTGAGATCTTCAAAATATTATTCTGAGTTTGAGAGTTCTGACGCTATCGAACCTGACCGAAAGTGCGTATAAAGTCCAGAAAAGAACGATTGGTAATCACGAAATGGCTTCACTTCACCATAATTTTTTTCAATTAATTAATGTCTAAGGACTGGTCTCCGAACACAACATGCAAGTTCAAACCATTTCAGGAGCTTTTTGTTCGTTAGTAGCTTTCAAGACGTTAGTAGAAATAGCTTGATGATCATAATAAAAAATGGTTTCTTGGCGCCCACGGATATGGAAGGGGAGGAACGAATTCGTATTCTAAAGTCGTCTTCTAACCACTTCTTTTTTATTAATACAAGTAAACAATATTATTAGAATTCAACACCCACAATAAAAGCTCATATAAATAATGTAGGTAATATATTACCGTCTCTATGGTACCGTCACAGTACAACCAGTAGTCTAACTCGGCCGAATATATATTATATAATGCCTACGGCTGTGGCTGCGGATGCGCTGTACGTAAACATGCGATAGGGCTGCCCACCTCCAGCTTTTTAATTACATTTACCTACTTCCCCGCTCGTTACTACGGTACAGTCGCGACTGTTCACTCCGCGAAGCCACCGCTATCGTGAGCGTGTAGGTATAACTCGCGTTTCGTTCGTTTCTATGATGTCGAAATACTGTATATTATATGTACTATGGTACCGTCGCCAGTTAAAGTTAATGATTAAATGTATGGATTTGCGTATGTTATTGTATCACGTATTCAGACAAAGAATAATTGTTGTATCTACGTTATACACAAAGCTTGCATTGTTTGCTGACTTTAATAGACAAGATACTTTTTGCAATTATTGTATTTTGTTGATACGGTATCTTCTTTATGTATGTGCTTGTGTGCTACCATAAACAGTAATAAGTAAGTATTAGTATGATACTTAGCACGATGAAAGGTATCAGGCTAGAGATGGTTCATCAGTCTTAGCTAGATTCCGTACTCCAAAGTCAATGAAAAGTTCATCAGAGTCTTAACTGGCTTACGTAAGCTACTACACCTTATTTCAATATTAACACCAAACACGTACTTTTATAATGACCATTAAGGATATTGACCTCAGCTGAATTTAGCCTGAGATCATTACCCCAAGCATAAATATCAAAATAAAAAGCGGTTTGTTTTCTTAGGGTCCCCATAATTTACATATTCAGAGGTACACTGCCCCTAATGAACCAACCAAGATATACATTTCACAGCAGGAAACGAATGCACAAATAACATTTAAAAAAAGGACACTGATTTTCACGCTGCTTTAAATATTGACATATTTAAATTGGAGAAAGATTATAATATGGTGTCACCAGCCCCAATTAAACTCATATGTGAGAGGTTTATTCATGCTATTACTATAAAACATAAGAAAGAATTCTTGCTATTAAACCATGTAATGAATAAAAACCATGAATTCTTGCCATTACCAATCCATATTCTGTTCAGCGTGGTTTGACCATTTTTAAGAGTCTAGTAGAACTATGCCTAACTAGGTATGTTCTAATAATGGGTTGTTATTATGAAACAGTAGGTACCTAACATTATCTTTCTTTATTAGTTAATGTTATGGGATGCTAGTAGCTATCCTTAATCCATCACTACACCGTACGATTCTTCGACAACTGGTCATTACGATATTACAATAAGAAATGAATGATCATGACTAGTTTCACAAAATCATTCATACAACTTTCACACTAATTGTCAGCGTAATGAAACGTATAATAGCATAATTGACAACCGTGTGCGTTATGTAATCTTGTAATCGGTCTGTAGCGGTCATTAATTGTGGTTATCGGATCATCGACTTGAACGAAAACGAAAGTTTGTTAAATGGATGATTTTAGACATTGAATAATAACTCCTGTGACTCAGTATCTAAAAGTTTTCTAATTGGGTCGATCTCCAAATCGGGCGTATTCGTGTGATCGCTCTGGTGCTTTTCAGATCTTGATATTTTTTGGTAATTATGTATCTCATTGAAAATAATGATATTAAAATACTACATTTTTACTATTGGCCTTCATTTTTGACAAACAGTTATGGAAATATTTAAGTTCAAACATTTTCGCGTCCAGAGCAATCATGATAGGCGCTAGAGCGATCATAAATGGTGAAACAAAAATAATAAAATTGTTAATATATTATTTATTTAGTCATTTTTAGTCTTGCATGTTACAAGATTATATGATTTTATGTTTAGGGGATATATCTAGAGCTTTTTGAGAGCTCATCAGTTGGAAACTTGTTCATTTTAGGCCAGCGTACCAATTTTGAAAAAACGGAACCCTTATAGGATCACTTCGTTGTCCGTCTGTGCGTCTGTCTGTCTGTCTGTCAAGATCATTTATCTCAGGAACGCGTGGAGGTATCAAGCTAAAATTTTCAACAAATATTATTAGTGATGAGACGTGACGTCATAAAATTTTTGACAGATAAGTAAGCCGTGACGTCACATAATTTTGGCAGGAAAATATTTTTTGACAGCTGAGTCGTGACGTCATTGAATTTTTGACAGATGTGTCGTGACATTACAGAATCTTCGAATGAGTCGTGACGTCATTGAATTTTTGACAGATGAGTCGTGTGACGTCATAGAATTTTGGCAGGAAAAATAATATTTGGACAGCTGAGTCCTGACGTCATCACAATTTGGTGTTGTTATTGTTATTGTTACTTTGTTGTCCGTCTCTCTGTCAAGACCATTTATCTTAGGACCTCGTAGAGGTATCAAGCTGAAATTTTTACCAAATACTAAGGTCTGTTGCCTTTTAGTGCTGTAAAAAAATCAAACTTCTAATCTAACGAAATCAAGACATATAGCCGTGAGCAAAGGGTAAAAAGCTACAGGGTACTTCCAGTCTACATACAAACTTGAAATTTGGCATGAAGCAAGGTCTTACAGTGCATGTAAAGGAAAACTTCCGAAAACTTGAAATTTTGACTTCCATCATATTATATTTTGATAATTTCATCATAGTCATAATAATTTTGACAGCTGAGTCACGTGACTA
The DNA here is from genome assembly GCA_905475405.1 of Schrankia costaestrigalis. Classification (NCBI taxonomy): domain Eukaryota; kingdom Metazoa; phylum Arthropoda; class Insecta; order Lepidoptera; family Erebidae; genus Schrankia; species Schrankia costaestrigalis. The sequence goes on from FR997826.1 coordinate 19,785,409, forward strand.
GTGACGTCATAGAATTTTGACAGATGAGTCGTGACGTCATAGAATATTGGCGGGAAAATATTTTTGCAGGGGAGTCGTGACGTCATAGAATTTTTGACAGATGAGTCGTGAGCGTGACGTCACAGAATTTTTGACAGCTGAGTCGTGACATTTGTTGTTGTAACAATCTGGTATTATTACTTAAAGTAGTTTTATAACGTACAATTATTGCAAAATATCATCGCTCTGGTCTTTTAGACAGAGCAATCATAGCCATAGCGATCAAAAAAAGTCATAAAAGCATTAATATAGCCCAAAATAAAAACAGTAGAAAGTTGTGTTTACGTCTCATAAAGAACATCATTACTATTACTTAATTCACTTAATAAGCACATTTACAGCCTTACTACTTAATTTAAAAAACATGCCATATCAATCATCAAAATCGAGAACCAAACCCAGATAAATCATAAACTTACCTTCGCAATGTGGGAGCGCGGGAACGTGGCACACACGTATCATCCTCTGAGGTTAGACCACTACTACCACTACCCCGGGGGAGGGGAATAGAGTTTCTATTTCGTAAAACGAGGGATGAGCGCGATGTTTTACTCCAGCGCAGAGCGATGAGATAAAATGCCAGGTCATGACGATAAATTTAAATTGTGCCAAAACTATTGTTAATATTATTAAAAAAAAAATATTACAATGAAGATTAACTATTTGGCATGTAATATAAAATAACATCGGACATATGAACCTTCTCAATAAAAAGTTACACAATGTTTTCTCATTCAATCGGGAGTTAGGTCAACCCAGAGCAATCAGGATTTTAAGGTTTATGATTTTTTTTTAAATATTTATAACAAACTAATTCATAATTTCAGCCCTGCACCACATAGATTAGACACCAAACTGTACATAAAAAAATGTAATGAAAACGTTTATCGATTTCAAAATGGGTTTCTCCAGTCCGACACGATAAAAAATGCCTCTGGAGATCTACCCAATTATGAGACTGCGACTCGGCAAACGTAGTGTAGGACGTTCCCCAGGTGGACCGACGACCTCATAAAGGTCTCTGGGTCGGACTGGATGCAGAAAACGCAGGACCGAGTTCTGTGGCGCGTGTTGGGAGAGGAGAGACCTATTTCTAGCAGTGGACTGCAATAGGCTAGTTGATTGATTGATTGACTTACTTATGCTTGTAGGTCTCATAAGGTTTAGGCTGCCGTGCACCTGGTCGCGGGTTCGAATCTAACGCAAGATAATTATTTCTGTGATCCACAAATCATTATCTTGAGATGATGCAGCTTCATAGGCATTTCCCACTTAAAGCATACAGCTTTTTAGGCAAATTTAATTTTTAGGCAATAACACTTCATTGGTATCTCGCGTTTTAGGTAACACGATTGAAAGGGTGTTATTTGTGTCTGTTAATATCATGACTGGAAAAGACCAGTGGACTGCGACAGGCTAATTGATTGACATAAAAAATTGTATTTGGTAGGAATCTAGCCGAGATCCCTTCGTTGCAGTCATGGACTTTAACCACTACGCCCCAAAGATTGATAAATCACGCTCCTTAAACGAATAAGCATAGTGTTTAACCTTTTCTTGCTTTGCAGTTATTTATTAAACTACCTTATAAACTCATAAGGAGTTATAAAAATTAATAGATATTTTCGTCTGTCACACAAACGACACTGACAAATGACATTGCATATACCCCGCAATGCTGTATCTATATATATAAAACTCAAAGGTGACTGACATAGTGATCTATCAACGCACAGCCCAAACCGCTGGAGGGATCTGGCTGAAATTTGGCATGTAGGTAGATGTAATAACTAAGGCATCCGCTAAGAAAGCATTTTGATGAATTCTACCCCCAAGGGGATAAAATAGAGGATAAAAGTTAGTATGAAACTTTGTCAGTTTTAAACCGATCAGCCTAAGACTTTGCATGCATATAGCTACTATGACGTTGGCACCCCCTTCGAAAGGACTTTGTTAAATTATACCCCCAAGGGGATAAAATAGGCGATGAAAGTTTGTATAAAACTTTGTCAGTTTCAAACCGATCGGGCTAAGACTTTGCATGCGTATAGCTACTATGACGTTGGCACCCAATTAGAAAGGACTTTGATAAATTCTACCCCCAAGGGAATAAAATAGGGGATGAAAGTAAGTATGAAACTTTGTCAGTTTCAAACCGATCGGGTTGAGGGTTTGCATGCAAATAGTTACTATGACGTAGGCATCCCCTTAGAAAGGACTTTATTAAATTCAACCCCTATAGGGATAAAATAGGGAACGAAAGTTAGTTTGAAATTTTGTCAAATTCACACCGATCAGACTGAGGCTTTGCATGCATAGAGTTACTATGACGTAGGCATATACTAAGAATGGATTTCGATATATTCTACCCCCAAGGAGATAAAATAGGGAATGAAATTTTGTATTAATCTTTGTCAATTTTAAACCGATCGGGTTTAGGCTTTGCATGCAAATAGTTACTATGACGTAGGCATCCCCTTAGAAAGACTTTTATTAAATTCAACCCCTTTAGGGATAAAATAGAGAACGAAAGTTAATTTGAAATTTTGTCAAATTCAAACTGATCGGGCTGAGGCTTTGCATATTAGTTACTATGACTAAAGCATCCTCTTAGAAAAGATATTTACAAATTCTATATGGATAAAATAGGGGATTTAAGTTTTTATAAAACTTTGTCGATTTTAAACCAATCGGACTGAGACTTTGCATGCATATAGTAACTATGACGTAGGTATCCCTTCAGAAATGATTTTGATAAATTTTACCCCTATGGCATCAAATAGAGGATGAAAGTTTGTATGAAACTTTGTCAATTTCAAACCGATCGGGCGAAGACTCTGCATACATGTAGCTACTATGACGTAGGCATCTCCTTAGAAATTACTTTAAAATTCTATCCCCAAGGGGATACAATAGGGGATGAAAGTTTGTATGAAACTTTGTCAGTTTTAAACCGATCGAGCTGAGATTTTGCATGCAGACTTTGAAGTAGTCATCTCCTTCAAAATTATTTTGAAAAACTCTACCCCTAAAAGGGTAAAATAGGATGAAAGTTTGTCTATATCTTCTTACATTTTCGAATGATTGAACTGAAATTAAAGATTGGAGCTATTATGATGAAGACGTCCGCTAATATAGGATTTTCATCAATTCAGCCCTATATATTGGGACGTCACGTCTCAGCTGGCAAAAATTCTATGAAGTCACGACTCAGCTGTTAAAATTCTATGACGTCACGTCTTATCTGTCAAAACTTCTATGTCGTTTTGAATTATCTGTCAAAGACGTTACCTCTCAGCTGTCAAAAATTCTATGACGTCACAACTTAGCCATCAAAATTATATGACGTCACGCACGACGACTTAGCTGTAAAAAAAAAATACCTCCAAAACTCTATGACTGTCTCAACTGTCAAAAATTCTATGACGTCACGATTTTCTAAAATTCTATGACATTACGACTTAGCTACTCCACGCATTCCTTAGGAAAATGGTTTTGACATACAGACAGACAGACGGACAACAAAGGGATTTCATAAGGGTTCCGGTTTTTTTTAAACATAGTTTATAATAATACTTTTTAACGCGAGCGAAGCCGCGGGCAAAAGCTAGTTAAGTAATAAACCTTCACACGTAAGTTCTAACTGTGAGAAATTACAGTGAAATAATAGAAACTGACATTGGTTAAGTTTAAACTTAACTTTAAGTAACTTACCGTGGGATTGTGTTGACCTATTAGACGACTGTTTCCCACGGCTATCTGATAATTAAAAATATTGTGTTTACTCGTTTATTTTGTACACGATTTGATACTGAATAAGGTAACGGGTGACTTGATGTGAATGGACTTGAAAGGTCACCATTTAAAAAGTCCTTTAAAAAAATTGGGAAATTATACAGTAGGAAACCTGGCAAACCTAAACTTTATAGGTAATTTTATTTGTAATTTAGTACAAAACTAAACACTTTTCTTAGTAAATATAATTTTACGAGTCACTCTTTAAAGTTAGCTAGCAATTTGCCTAAATGGCGCAGCGTTTTATTGGATAAATACTGGGATCATTGCCTCACATCCAGAGCAGTAGTGAATACTCAGAAGGAGCAGATTCGATTCCTGCCGCGAACTTCAATGGATATTTATTTTATTTTTTGTAAAAAGGAATTGCAGTAACGTAATGCCTTCTCTTTGTCGCATTTAAAAGCACTGACAATCATCACACGACTAATACCTTCATTTTCTCTTCCACAGCTCTCTGTAACGACGACCCCAACGGTAACGTACCTCTAGGCAAGTCCTGCAACAGATACTGGCAATGCCAGGGCGGTTACCCTCGTCTGCAACGCTGCCCAGCCATGCTGGTGTTCGACAGAAGGTCCCTGAGGTGCGTGGTGCCTCCCACTGAAGAATGCGATGTTCCCACGACAACTCCGCAGCCACCAGAAGAAGAAACACAACAGGATGTTAGACAGGTGAGATTTCCTTAATCATCATAACATTAATGCCCCACTGCAGGGACGGGCCTCCTCCCATGACGGAGTGATCCTTGGCCTACTAACACCATGCTGGCCAGACGGATTGGTCAAGTTTTCCTTCTTTTTATTTCGTAAAGATAATTTACGAATAGTAGGTTTTTACAACACCCATGGGACGAGATGGCGTGGTGACATATTGTATTCTTACTCTGTCACCACACGGAGATTCGCTCATGTAAATTAGTTGAATGTCAGAGCGAATTGAATTCGAATGACTAAGTTCCTCAAACTAGTCCTCACTCAACTCAATTAGAACTGACTTGGTTTAGAAATGATTGAGATTTGGAAATAAGATACTCGGGAACTTGTATAGAGGAGTTTCCGTGTGGACGGCCACCGTTTATAAAGCTCCCTACTATTGAATTTTCTTGTTGTTTGCGGTTTTGGGCACTTCTTCTTCTCTCGTGTCAAGGGTCGTGAACTCATACATTTTTTGAATAGTGAGTGGCCACTTCAATGGCACCGCTCAGGGCACAAAGGGCACACCAGTAGATCCATTTGGGCACTTACTTATATTATGGTAAAAAGTTAGATACGTTTGTTTGTACATCTTTAAGTTAGGAAAATACTTATAATTTTTAACTAAGTATATACTTAACGCATAAAAAAATCTCAATGTGATGACAGAGTCACACATACAGACAGTCATACACGAATTCACCACCCTATCTTATTTCATGCATGTTATAAAAGAGGGAAACTAAGAAAAATGTTCGTAAAAACCTGGACAGCAAACGTGGTATTAGTAAGTTTAGTTTCATTGTCTTAAGTGAGAACGACACAACAATTGATGTATTACACGGTCACATTATCTAGAGATCTCGCTGGAATGCGAACCTCGCGTCCCGTTCTCTTTTCAATCCCCGCGCTCGCCACGGGCGCATCAGTGATACGTCCGACGCGACGTGACGTCATTCACGCCAGGTCTCGGGATAGTGACCGGGTAGTATAAACCTACTTCCATACAACTCAATGAGATTATTATAATGTATAGATACCATTGTAAACCACACCGAATATCCTCGGCATTCACATGCTTTTACCAATGAAAATTATCTACACAGGAATAGCCACATACCTTGCAATACTTGGGTATAACACTAATGTATTTTTATCTATTACAGGGCCAGCAAAGCAGACGACCAAGCCAAGAGTTCCAAGATGGCCGTCCAAGACCTAAAAATTAAGCCTGACAAATTCTAGAAATTTCTAGAAACACTTTTCATTCCAAATTCTTCTTTCTTTCACCCCGAAAGTACTTCCCACCACTCTATGAACCCCTTTAGAAGTAAATTATACTTCATTTTATTTAGTCATGTAATTATTTTTAGATTTTTTAATGATAAGTGTAAAATACTGCCGTGAAACTAGAATAATACTCATAAGTGAATCTGGCGACATCGTTACAGAGGAAAAGAACATGGTTTTACTATATTTTTAATTTTTTTAATTTTTTATTTTACCATACCGAGTGTTTATACAAAAAATTTAAAAAGAGCGAGCTTTGTATTATAATTTTTTAATTAACATCAACTAAAGTTAAATGGCCTACACTAACATTGAAACTAAGTATTTAAATATTTGTAGGTATACTTAGTAAACATAATAATATATTTTCATTCGAAGGGATTCTTCGGCACGTTCTAAAAAAAACGTACCTTTTCCGCAATATTTTTGTCAAAATTTCAAATAAAAATCTATTAAGAGAGCTGCTTACATAAAAAATTGAGTGGTCGTTTATGATCTCTAAAAGCTTCTCATTACCAAATTATTTTTTGTACCTTTTCCCTAAATCATTCCGTGTTATGAAAAAAATACAGTATCGCTATGATCTTTTCCCTGTTCATTAAGTTCTATACTTAGTCAATATTTATACTTGTAAGTTCATTTTGTCTAAATGGTAGTCAATAAAAATATTATTTACTTATTTTGCTTTTTCATTATTACATTTCTTTATTAAAACAAATGTTAATATAGCAGTATTGGACCTGATGGAAAGCGCGGTATTTCTCCAGAAATAAAGGCAACGGATTATAGTCGTTGAGTTCACTCCGTTTCTCCCCATCACCTTACTAACCGGGCGAGCATCTAGATGCTGATGTGACAAAAGTCAGTATCATTATTACATTGACTGTATACGTTTGGTGACGGTGTAAGAATACAATATGTCACCACTCCATCTCACCCCATGGGTGTCGTAAAAACCGGCTAAGGAACTAACCGTAAATATTACCTTTACGAAGTGAAAAGAAGGAAAAACTTGAAATTAAAGCCTTTACCAATCCGACTGGCCAGCATGGTATTAGTAGGCCAAGTATCCCTCCGTCACGGGAAGAGGTCCGTCTCTGCAGTGGGACATTAATGGGCCGTTATGATGATGATGATAGACTGTATCCCTAGAGGCTGATGTTTTATAGAGCACTTTGTAGAGCAAAAGCTGCCAAAAAATAGGAAAATAAAATACATAGATCAGTAGCTGGAAGTATTAAGATACTTCTTTTATTAAGATAAAAAAAGATATATGTAAGTACAAAGGAAAATATAATTAGTAACTTCAACAATAAAATATACAAACTTAAGTAAGTACTATGATTGAACGGAACTCCACTCCACAGAACCACAAAACCAACTTCAACAAAATACCAATAAATATATCTTAATTCATGATCGAATAAACATTATCGAAACTAGTATGCCTCAATAATACAACTATAGTACCTAATATGTTGTACAATTACACAAACTTATTAAATAGCAAATAACAATAGAATTCATATGTTAAGATAAAGAAAAATCACAAAGGAGCTTAAGGGTCATAGTACATATTATTATAACGTAACGTAAACGGATCGGCATCGCCTCGCCTTTTTCTTCGGTGTCAAACGTCAAAAATGCGATTACGTTACGATTCCGATTAGTGTGCGTTGCAGTAAGGAGTTTCATACAAAGAATACTGAACGACTCGAGTTGATACGGTGACGTTCCGTTTACGTTACGTTATATGTGCTACGACGCCTAAGGGTGAATCGTCCGTAAGGAGTTTCATACAAAGAATACTGAACGACTCGAGTTGATACGGTGACGTTCCGTTTACGTTACGTTATATGTGCTACGACGCTTAAGGGTGAATCGTCCGCAAACAAAGTGTGGGCTTTGCTTTGATTACTTGGCTTCGAAAGAAATTTCCGGAGTCTGCTATTGTTTAATGCTAAACTTTACTTTACTCGTGGAAAATCTCGTCAGCGAGAGGTCATCTACGTTGGACCTTTGCCTTCAAATCATCATAACAGCCCATTAATGTCCCACTGCAGGGACGGCCCTCCTTCCGTAACGGAGGGATACTTAGCCTACTATACCACTCTGGTCAGACGGATTGGTATAAGGTTTAATTTCAAGCTTTCCTTCTTTTTGTTTCGTACAGTTAATATTCACGGATAGTCGGTTCTTACGACACACATGGGATGAGATGGGGTGGTGACATATTGTATTCTTGCTCCGCCAGCACACGGACAAATAGCCATCATAGCAAATGTTCTGAGGTAGATAATGATATTACCGAGTTTTGCGTCTTCACAGATTAGGTATCGAATACTACCTATATATAAATAAAAAAAAGAATCCAGTAAATAATTTCCAATATATGGATAGATGTAGATAGATGTAGTATTTCATGAGGCGGCTCCAAAAAGTTTGCTACATGAAAAAATGCATGGCTTAGTAAGTAATGTTAAGAAAATAAATTATAAAAACACAGGTAGGTTTCAAAAAGCGATATTCCTTAAAGTGTTTTAATATCACATACGTTTTTACCTTATCACCACACGAACAAGCATATACCTAAAAATAAACCTTGTCATAAAAATGCCTATTGATGATTAAATCTGTGAGCCTATACAAAACCTTTGCGTCATTACAAGCCTACGTACGTTGCGTAAATCATGACAAATACAAATAAAATTAACTTCACCACGCAATTACGATGAAAATACACATTACAGAAATTACACCATGACGTCATATGAGAAAGGAACCAATATATTTAATATACCATTAAATCAACCCTTCGGTGTCCCATGGGGAAAGGGGAATCCCGTGAGCGTTGTAATATTAGGGTTTCCTATAGTAGCTGGTCTTTTAAGTATTGATAAAAGCTTTTATGTTCGATTAAACGGTTCCTTGTTAGTTAAAAAAAAATATACCGACTTCAAAATAAGAAGAAGGTTTTCAATTTGTTTATAGTTTCTTAACCAATTTGATTCAAAAGTTTTGGGTGAGAGAAATGGTCGCAAATAATACGTTATTACTTTGTGATTATCGTCTAGGACAGTTTTTACGTTACGTTTGCATTTGAGGATTTTTATTATTCTTAATAAGACAGTTGACTTTTGCACTGTGCTTAAAATTCTGTGTAAAATACAAATAATACAATAAGTAACTAACAACCTAACCAAACTAAGTAACGTGTAAAAGCTATGTCTAAATAAATAAGAGGCCCGAACTAAGTTAAGTAAGACTAAAGTGGGTCTAATAGTCAACATGTGAGTCTAAAAATATCTTATAAATTAGGGATGAAGTTGAATCAACATCAATTTAAGAGACGCGTGTATATCGTGTGGAATTTAATTTGTAGGAAAGTGCTTCCATGTCCTTACTAGCGCACGCGAGGGACAAGTATAAAATGTTATATTTTAAGTGGAGAAAAATATTTAGACATAATCTTTGAAAGAACACGAAATAGGAACATAATTTAATTTTTGAAGTTAATTGCGATATATCTTTTGAATATATCCGTGAATTCAAAAGATACGGAGGCGGATGGTGAATACAATATGTCACTACCCTATCTCATACCTGTGAATATTACCTTTATCCACCAATCCGTCTGGCCAGCGTGGTATTAGTCGGCGAAGTATCCCTCCGTCACGGGAGGAGGCCCGTCCCTGCAGTAGGACATTAGTGGGCTGTTACGAAGAATTTTATGTCAGTACTTAAATGTAGTAATTAGTTTTGGTTACCCTTACAAGTAATTTCTTAAAACAGGCTCCGCTACCTTTTTTTACAGGTAAAAATCCCACACTGCCATTATGACACTGATGGGAATGGGGAGAGTGGAAGTTGTCTGTAAAAAAATTGACACAGGATAGTCTAAATATGTGCTTCTATTGTATTCTCGTTTCTTCTATTGTAGTGGCCTGGTCTCTGTGGCGTAGTGGTTATTTTTTAACATGGCTACTACGCAGAGGTCTCGGCTTCGATTCCCGCTCAATGCAAATCTTTGTGTGCATTATCAAATTTTATTTATGTTAGTCATTAAGGTATATATTATATTGTTCTATGTATGTTAGTCTATAAGGTATTTTTCTATGGGCCTATGCAGCCTGAAAATAAAGGTTTTTATTATTATTATTATGTTTCTCTTTTCCATAATACTCGGGTCTATTGGAGACCCGGTTCTTTGGAAGGCATACATCGGGCCGAAGCCAAGACGAAGAGGCCCTTTAAGAGATATTTAATCTGGTAATGGATACACAGGGCAGATACCATCTCTGAACGCACAATATGATACATCCAGAGATGGTCCCTGCCGAGTGCAAAAACTATTGTAGTGCATCTCTAAGGATGCGATGGAAATTTAAATAATAGGCTATAGATGAGTATGTTCGGTGGATAAGTTATTGGGCTATGGAAGGAGACTACCGGATACCTGTCGTGATAATCAGTCTCTATATTATAAAAAGACAGGTAGTGACTTGCCACCTCGTTGAGTAGGCCCCACAAAACGGCCGCACGTACAGTGCGACAATGGAGCAACATCTCGTAGAGAGGCTAGAAGCTGCGGAGAGGTGAGTCTGCGGGGCGCCAAATTCCGGTCAACCGTTCAAGGGCCCCCGGCGTTATGACATTTTACACTTCCAGCTTGGAGCATAGGATCCGCTCTTGCGTATTCCAGTCCTGGCCGACCAATGAAGGTAAGCCAGGCCATCAAGGAATCAGGGTCCGTGGTGTCGCCACTCACCAACAGCTCGCCACAAGCTGCCCCTGCGGGCTTATATTATTAACATGATTGTTTGCATTGGTCTGGGTGTTTTCTATGTATAATATGTATGTATTTCCAAAAAAAGTATTTAAGTATGTTTATCCGTTGTCTAGTACCCATAGTACAAGCTCTGCTTAGTTTGGGACTAGATGGCATTGTGTGAAAGTGTAAGGAATATTTATATTTATATTCCTCTACATATTTTCTAGCATTCAAAACTAATAGAGATTAAGCAACGTAAACCAATGAACTACGAAGCTAGTTACGAGAACTTTACATATTCATAACGTAATATCATTTAAACTGAACTCATGAATGCGTCAATCAATCAATCAACTAGCCTATTGCAGTCCACTGCTGGACATAGGCCTCTCCCAATACGCGCCACAGAACTCGGTCCTGCGCCTTCCGCATCCAGTCCGACCCAGAGACCTTTATGAGGTCGTCGGTCCACCTAGCTGGGGGGCGTCCTACACTACGTTTGCCGAGTCGCGGTCTCCACTCTAGGACACGTTTGCTCCAACGGCCATCGGTCCTTCGACAGATATAACCAGCCCATTGCCACTTCAGCCTGCTAATACTACGAGCTATGTCGGTAACTTTGGTTCTTTGTCGGATAACCTCGTTCCGGATTCTATCCTTCAAGGAGACGCCGAGCATAGCCCGTTCCATAGCTCGCTGCGCGACTTTAAGTTTGTGGACTAGCCCTACTGTGAGTGTCCACGTCTCGGCACCGTATGTCATTACTGGTAGGACGCATTGGTTGAAGACTTTGGTCTTCAGGCATTGCGGTAAAGGCGAAGAGAAGACCCGACGTAGCTTGCTGAATGCTGCCCAACCCAACTGGATCCTGCGATCGATTTCTTTCTCGAAGTTGTTTCTACCAAGTTGGACAACCTGTCCCAGGTAAACATACTCTTGAACAACTTCGAGCATCAATCCGTCGACATAGATCGGCCTCGGCGTTACATGTTTGTTAAACATGATCTTCGTTTTGTTTAGGTTCATGCCGAGTCCGACCCGTCGAGAGGCTCCATTTAGGCCCTGCAGCATCCCGTCAAGCTGTTCCAGTGACTCTGCCACGATGACGATGTCGTCAGCAAACCGGAGGTGTGAGATATACTCGCCGTTGATGTTGATGCCCCGTCCAGTCCAGTCCAACGTCTTAAAGACGTCTTCGAGTGCGTTGGTAAAGAGCTTAGGGGAAATAACATCCCCTTGCCTCACCCCTCTACGCAACTCAATAGGTGGGGTCTTTTTGTCCTGGAGCTGGACGGTCATGGTGGCAGTTTCATATAGAGATCTCAACACCTCGATGTACCGCCAATCGATGTGACATCGCTGCAGAGCATCCAGAACCGCCCAGGTTTCGATTGAGTCGAAGGCTTTTTCGTAGTCCACGAAAGCCATGCACAGCGGCTGATTGTACTCCTCAGTCTTCTGTACAATTTGCCGAACAACATGGATGCGGTCCACGGTGCTGTAGCCTTTTCGAAACCCGGCTTGTTCCGGTGGTTGGAAGTCGTCGAGTCTTCTGCTTATTTTAATTTACCAACCCACGCCTTTAGTAATACAATATGAGGGATATAGTTACCGTGAAAGGTTTTGAAGTCAACAAATGGGTTTGTTTTGAAATTATTGTTATTCTGTTTAAATGGTCAGTAGACAGGAAAAACAGAAACTTTGTACAATAAATTAGGAATTATTACACGGTTATCTGGAGACCTCGCTGATACGTCCGACACGACGTGACGTCATCGACACCAGGCCTCGAGATAATATGACCGGGTAGTAAGTACATACACCAACCCTTGAGAACACTAAACCTCGTGTTGGGACCTACAAAAAAAAGGATAAACACAATTATTTTATACTCTGTGCTAAGAACTCTTTGCTAACTTTTACTTTTTAACTGCCTCGGTGGCGCGGCGGTTGCAGTAAGCGGCTGCAACGCACGAGGTCGTGGATTTGATTTCCACGCAGAACAGTTCTTTGTGTGATTGACAAATTAATTTTCTGTGTCTGGGTGTTCATTGTTTACCTTTAATAAATATTTGTAAAAGTCACCGCGACGGGAGTTGTCTTTTTGAACGAAAAACAAACGAATAAAGGACAATGAGCAGAAGTGGTCCAAATTTCCACCACTATTGAGGGCTATGTAAGCTTAAAGTCGACTAAATACCATACAATTTTGAATACTAGGTGACAAAAATATATTCACTCAGAAAAAAGTTATGACTGTTTTAAAAATACGTATTTTTAATTATTTAATCGTTAATTTTTTCGCACATAGCCACATTTCAAGCAGTAAAAACATGGTAGACGGATTCCTCCTGTTCTGTAATGCGCTCAAATCGTCTGCAAAGTATACAATGATAACCTTAGCGCACCTACTCATATAAAAATGTGTCGGGACGGTTCGCAATCGTGCTAAAAGTATTTTTCGCATGTGCAAGACAACACTACACGTATGTAATGATCCATAATCGAGAAACCATTTCGAACTACTACTGTTCTTGTCTTTCTGGAATGCGAACAGTGGGGTGCTGTGCCCATGTCATGGTAATTATTTGTTATTTTGGATGGGCGAGACACCAACTCACAATTCTACTTCCAGCTGCGAATCTGGACATCCATCCATTCCATTATTGTGGGTGAAGACATGAGATGTATTCTTATAAGGACAGACTCCACACTGTGAGACAGGAATATATAAAACTTGTGTGATATTTTTGTGTTTACATTCTTCCCAGTATTACAAATATTTTAAAATAAACAAGCATTGTAAAGATAGCTATAAGTCTTTTAATTTGATTTGATACCCAACATGATAGGGTTTGATTTTTTTGACGTAGCGAGGTACCTACCGCGACCGCCACATTGATTATATTTTGGCTCTTAAAGCTTATATCAACCAGAATACCGTATGAATTACAAAGAAATGTCATGCACCTAAATCCATCGACTATTAGTTTAAAAGATATAGTGATATAATTAACCTTAAAAAGGTTTTAAAATTGCAAGTTCTCATGGGGTCATAACTTTTTACTGAGTAAATATTTTGGGTTGCGGTCTTCTTATAATGATTCAGAACGCAGTGTTCCATCATATGTCATAGTTCTTATTGATGGTGGAAATTTGGACCAAGCTCCATATATTTTTGCCCATTCTCCTTTACACAAACGCACACAATAAGGGTTTTTTGAAAACCAGCGTACGAACTTGTCTGGCATCATGCTAAATCATTTCTACCATGCAACCATGAGGCACGCAGTTTGCATGCTTTTATCAGCTATTAAAATACAGTAACATTTACACAAAAATTCTTGCAGGGGAATTCAGTGGAACTTACCAACATAGTTGTAACTAAATGCCTTCTTGCTAAACAGACTAGTTATATCAACCTTTAAAGACTGTTTGTGCAAATGCTTTAAAGCAACAAGAATGCATGAATAAAGACATTGTATTTATGGTAAATAACAACTTTAAATGTTTATTATTATGCGAATAGCTCGGAATAGCCATTGCCGGACATCCTTTAAGGCGTTCCAAGGAAATGTGAATGAATCGTCGAGATAAAATCCCCTTGGTAAAATATTAAATAAAATTGCTGAGAAAATTATTGCGGTAGTAAATGGCACTGCCATTTCATTTTATGCAAATCTAGACTTCTCTTAAACTCAAGATTTTTTATGTTAAAATACATTTAAACACTGGAAACTATTTTACATATTGGGCTTTTTAACAGTCATTTGAAGAGATAATTTGCATTTTATCAGACTCTTCTCTCTTCTCTGCCTTTGTTGGCTTTGTGAAAAGCGAGAAGACATCCATTAGGCACTATAGACTTTTCAACGGGTGCTGGGCAAAGCAGGCCTTTTCGACAAAGCAAGCCTTTTGGCCTGTACTCATTTGATATACTTGTGTAAAATAAAATAATAATATTATAAATTATTTATTTTTAAATTATAGAAGTTTACAAAGGTTAGAATTCCCTAAAGCCTTCTTCGTCTAATAAAACGGTTATTTTATTCTAAATTCTGGAAAATTTAAGCGAAACTTAGAGAGGCAAAAGGGTTGAGCATCCTGATTACGTTTGCATGAATATTAATTACCTCACCAAGAGTATATATAGCCTCCTTACTAAAAGAGGGCCCCGGAGACGTCGGCGTCGCTCACTTGAGCGGACGCCACTGGTTAGAAGTCTCTTTACAGTCCACGATTTATCCAATATAAATGACTAACGATCTCTGTGGCGTAGTCAGTATATTACATGGCTGCTACGCAGAGGTCTCGGATTCGATTTCCGCTCAATGCAAATCTTTGTGTGCATGAACATGATTGTTTGCTTTGGTCTGACTGTTTTTATGTATAATTATGTATGTATTTACAAAAAAAGTATATAGGGGCACGCGTCCTAATGTTGGCACTGCACCAGATTATCAGCACCCCCAACAAAAACTCAAATTATAAGCTTTCTATTAATTAATTTCGGCTACCATTTAACAAACATTAAAATAAGATCCTTTTGGAATTATAAACTGATCCAAACACGACACTTTTTGAAAAAAAAAGCGATATTTTTAAAAACGCGGGAACATGTCCTTCACATTACTT
This sequence comes from Schrankia costaestrigalis, assembly GCA_905475405.1. NCBI lineage: Eukaryota > Metazoa > Arthropoda > Insecta > Lepidoptera > Erebidae > Schrankia > Schrankia costaestrigalis. The sequence continues at coordinate 19,800,634 of FR997826.1, forward strand.
TGTTTTGACAGTTTCTTATGATCGTAGGTAAGTTCAGGTTTTTTTATTTTACTTTATTTTAGATCTTTTAGATATTTTTTACTGAACCTTTAGGTTTTATTCATGTATAAAATGTTTTATAAGGCTTATCTGACAATGGAAATGAACGTTATCTTGATTTTATGTTCATAAATGAGGTGCTGACATCTGGGTTCAATTTTTTTGCGAATTGCTAATTATCGGCACTGGTACTGTTACATGACAAAGTGGTATGTAAAATTGTTAATCCATATATTTTATTGTAAAGCGTGATTATTTTATGCCTAGAATTCAATATTCTTGGAAAAAGTACTCTATGATTTCGGATTTCATATCCTGGCATGGTGCTGAAACTCACATTGCTAGTTATTTTCATAGTGTTGATATTATGATCAAAAGAATGTCTATTATTTTTTGGAATTTTTTATATTTATGTAATTATTTTTCTGAAACTTCGGTTGTTAGGCTAGGTATAAATAAAAGAGATTTTACTATGAACATTGGATTATTTCATTTATCTACCTTATTTTATGTCTAATTTTAAGGTGCTGATAATTGGCTCAGTCAATGATAATAATTGGCGATGATGGTGCCAATAATTGGCGCCAGGGTCATTATTTAGTCAGACTCATCTAAATAAAATGAGTATGAATAATAACCATTTTTTATAACAAAAATCAATTATTTATTAAATAATAAACCAAGAAAGCATATTGTTATAGTTGTTATCAGTATCATCACTGTGATAAACGATGTTAAAGTAGGACTAACTCTTAAAGTGCTGATAATTGGTAGCATCACCCTAATAATACTTACCCATTGTTCTGATACCCATAACGGAAGCAGGTTAAGCATAGCTTACTTTGGGAGCTGTGTAAAATGGTGACTACTAAAGCCTAAACATAATGTTGTAGTATAATAAAATTAATGTCCGTCGGAGTTCCAATGTCTTCCTTTTGGGCGCCTACCCGCAGCCACTAGCAAGTGACAGCTAGTGGAATCGATGTTTTAGTAAGTAGGTACGTATTTATCATGCCTATGCTACTAGCAGCACTCTCCCTTTCTTCTAAACAGTAAACAGAGCTTGTGCTTAAGTTAAATAACATTTTTTTAAATATTAAATTTTTATCATTTTTGTTAACAAATATGTATAGAAACAACTAGACTAAATTAAATTACCTATACAAGATTGTGTATCTGTTACAGTCAAAACTCATTGCCGGTCAAAACCCTTTTTAACTGCATAAAACAGTCAATAGTGGTTTTGACCGACGTGCTTAGTCAAAACCCTTATTGACTGTTTTTTGCAGTCAAAAGTGGTTTTGACCATCGATGTTAGTCAAAACTCATTGAAAATTGATCTTTAATACATATTAAGGTAAAAGTCCGAAACAGTTGGTTAGATTAGGTTAGTATGGTGACCAAAGGACGCACGAGCCATGCGAGCGAAGCGAGCGTGCCGCGGCAGCGGCCGGCGAGTGCTAGAAACATTTTAGAACAACACACACAAAACTAGAATATAGTATTATTATATTCTAGTCCTTTGGTCACCATACTAACCTAACCTAACCAACTGTTTCGGAATCTTACCTTAATATGTATTAAAGATCAATTTTCAATAAGTTTTGACTAACATCGATGGTCAAAACCACTTTTGACTGCAAAAAACAGTCAATAAGGGTTTTGACTAAGCACGTCGGTCAAAACCACTATTGACTGATTTTTTCGGTCAAAAGTGGTTTTGACCGGTTATGAGTTTTGACTATAACTATCATTAAATATCTAATTAAATGGCAGGGCGAAATTTGTCCCTACTTCTAGTTTAAAATAACTTTACCCAGAATGTTACTTGTTTAACATGTATGTTTACTTGTTTAACATAGTACCGATATCGTATAGTAGTCGTCTAGTCGTGGTCGTACCGTAAGTTATAAATGTAGAATAGCCTTGGTAAATTTAGTAGTTAGTTTCCACGCCGCTTCACGTACAATTTCGTGCGAGAAAATGTAATTTGGTGATCATGAGATGTAAACTTTACACTTCACTTAGTAAGAAGCGTGTAAAACGATTTCTTGGTTTGATTGGTGCCTGTTGCTATGGGGAGAAATTTACATAAGAAATTGTGAAAATTCATTCATAACAGCCCATTAATGTCCCACTGCAAGGACGAGCCTCCTCCCATGATGGAAGGATACTTAGCCTACTAATACCACGCTGGCCAGACGGATTGGTATAGGGTTTAATTTCAAGTTTTCCTTCTTTTTATTTCGTAAAGATAATATTCACGGATAGTCCCTTAGTCGGTTTTTACGACACCCATGGGATGAGATGGGGTGGTGACATAATTGTATTCTTACTCCGTCACCACACGGAGAATGAATTGTGAAAATACTTACACACAAACCAAATGGTAATAAATAAAATAACCGTATATAATAAATAAAATAAAATAACCGTAAGGTACACTAAGCTGGGCACAGCGGTACCTAGACCTCTTGCTAAGGAATATGATTCCTTAGCAAGAGGTCTAGGTACCGCTTAGTGTACCTTCAAGCAGTAGTGTGATAATATGGCTGTATCCTATATTTTAAAAAAAGCCGTTGCTGTGGTCTGTCTACATCGACAAGAAGCAGAGATTTCGAGTGGTGCAAGACTAATATTCAAATTCATAAATACATATTTATATACTTAATTGAATTAGGATAACATGTTGTAACTACCCCATCTCATGCCATGGCTATCCCAGATTTTAAGGTAATGATCTTTTATATCTAACTAGCTGCTGCGCGCGGCTTTAACCGCATTTTAAAAGTAGCTTAAATGTTATTCTACACCCTATACTACCTATATTCCAAATTTCATCAAAATCCATTCAGTAGTTTCTGTGTGAAAAAGTAACAAACATCCATTCATCCATACATCCTCACAAACTTTGGAATTTACAAACATCACATTTAACGAACACAAAAAACATCTAGACTAGGGATAATTTTTTGTGTAGCACATAAATAACTGTCTTGCAAAGAATCGAACACGCGACCTTTTTCTGGGGCAGTCTAAATGTAATGTACAGTGTCTAAGGTGTGCGATAAACGAAGCATTAACCTCGTAGGACCAAAACACGGTGGGGTTCAATTTAATTCAGGAGCTACTTTGGAGAGCATCTGGTTAATTATTGAGGAAAAAGTTTTGATTTATGGGTTAATTAAGAATTTGAATGTTTCGGTTAATCGCGTTCTCATGGTTAAGCTTACCCGGATGAAATTTGAAATACAGTTTATTTTTTGTAATGTTTTCTTTCTTCGTGTGGTGACGGCGTAAGACTACATGAAGTTGAGGCCACCTCATTTTATGCTAAAGGATTTTTCCATTTATTTTTATGTAACTACAAGCTCTGCTTAGTTTGGGACTAGATGGCGCTGTGTGATGCCTGAGCGATATTACAGGTACCTACCCACTATCTAAATGCAACTAATTTCAACCACTCTACATCATCTGTGATGCTTGTAAGCCAGTAGGTTTAATTGTTTTCAATCAAGATCTTGGTGTTGACACAGCTGCAAAATGTTGTATTGATCGGTGTTTCGATAAGGAGTGATTGTTAATATTGAGGTTGTAAAGCCAATACTCAACGATTTCGCAAATAATGAAAAACTACTAAGCGCTTCTTTTTATAACTCCCGCTTAAAGGATCATGCCCTGTTTCGGGGGGACTTTTACAAAACATGAATTTAACAAACACAAAGAACATCCAGTCTCAGGACAATAATATGGTGATCGCACAAATAATTGTCCTGCGTGGGAGTGGAACCCGCGACCTCGTGCAGGGCAGCCGCTTGCACTACCGTCCACGCCAGTCACGCCATCGATTAAGGGCGTAATAGAATTCTTTGATCGACGATGATTTAGTGTTTAATCTCCATTTCAGGGTGAATGCTGCAGGAACGGTCCCAGGTTTTTGATTGTGTCTGAATGGTTCTGTAAAAAAATATATTAGTTGCTTAGTACAAGTAATGATTAGTTTGGGCCTAGATATTTTATAATATCAAGTGCGTAGCACTCTATTTGGCGCTCATTCATATCTGCCTACCCCTACGAATAAGGGTCGTAGCACATAGGTATAACGTAACGTAAACGGATCGTCACCGTATCAACTCGAGCCGTTCAGTATTCTTTGTATAAAACTCCTTACAGCAACGCACACTAATCGGAATCGTAACGTAATCGGATTTTTGACGTAAACACAGAGGAAAAAGGCGAGGCGGTGCCGATCCGTTTACGTTACGTTATATGTGCTATGACCCTAAGGCGTAAATTTATGTATGAAAAGTAATAGGGAAAGTCCTCCCCACCTTCGACCCAGGCCAGGTGTGTCGGAGTCCCGGACAGCTGGTAATACGGTGTTCCGACTAAAACCCACGGTGTTCCTTTCTCATCCATAAATGGCTAGGATGCGGATGGCATTACTCGAGCTATCCCGGCAGAAGAGGTTAGTCCTGCATAAAACAATTTTACCACTAATAAAGTACACTATAATTCAAACGCTACCTATCTATCTATACTAATATTATAAAGAGGAAAGGTTTAATTTTTTGTTTCTTTGTTTGAATTGAATAGGCTTCGAAACTACTGAACAGATTTGAATAATCATTTCACTGTTGGAAATGCTACATTTTTCCTGAGTGACATAGGCTATATTTCAACTTTTTTTTAAATGGGGATCCTTATTTATTTAACTATAAAGTCTAAAAAAATATCAAAAAACAATATTAATGCCCATGCGAAGCCTGGACGAGCCGCTAGTCTAGAATAAAATCGAAAAGCTTTGATCGGACCACGTAAACTTAAAACGTACATACGTACGTGCACGTAGAATGAATCCTACATGACGGAAACCTTTTCCGATTAAATTCCAATATCCCGTACCCTTACACACACATGTAAACGTTATATTACCCAAGGTATTCTATTAAAAGGTGGAAAGTAGAGCATTTTTGTGTGAAAACCTTGATCAACTTGGAGATAGGAAATACATTGATATTTGATTTTTATCTTTGATTTACGTGTTATTTAAAAAGTTTTGAATTTATTTAAAAAATAAGGCTTTTATATTTTTCACTGAAGTATGGAAAGAAATATTAAGGTTTATTGTTTTCTTAGCAAAAATCTTAATTTTTTAAATCTTTATTTTTTTTATAACAACTCAAAATCGTTTCAGTCCCTCTTACTTATTGCCAAATGCAACGAACTCAGTATTGAAGTAATCGACATAAACGAATATAGACTCATTATTGGTAAAATATCACGATTCTTTGTTTTAGAAAACTCCTTTTGTTTTAAGGGTAGGTAGTGTTTTCAATATAAGTAGGTACCTGATATTACTTACCTATCTCTCATTCTCCAAACTACGGGAATGTCTTGATTTTAATCAAACTTGAGAATATTTTACTTTCACTATACAAAAGAATAAAAGAAAATGGAAAACGTGACTGAAATACTAAAATAGCACTGTGACAATGAGACTCCATATAAACGCGTAGTAGTACTGATTAATATATGCACATTACACTTAGGTAGATACAGATTCTTTAAACGGGCAATCCTGAGCGCTATGTTGATCACTTCGGTTCTCCTGCAAATCTCCACATGTCTAATACGATCACGCAGGGAAACTTACAACGTAGCTCTCTCCGTTGCTCTCTGAGAGATAGATATAGCCTTCTGAGCAGGTCCATAGTCAGCGACCACGTTTCAGTTTCAGCTCCATATGTGATCAATAGCGACAAACACTGGTCGAAGACCTTTGTATTCAGACAGAAGTATGAAAATATGTACCTACATATAAATAAAAAGCCGCAAAAAAAAATTGTTTGAAAAACATGTTGAGCAGATAGGTTGCATATTTATTGGAGAAAGGCCAAATAAAGAGCACTCAATACCGACGCGCATGTATCACTCACTTAATGAATGTGGACGAGGCCCAATCTGTTTGCCAGGATCGTGACAAGTGGCGTTCTGTCGTCTCTACCTACCCCGAACGGGATAAGGCGTGAGTTTATGTATGTAACAAGCCGCAGTCCGGTGATTTATACATAATATATACCAATAACTTTCATTAAGGATGATATTATAGATTGTGCTGAATAGTTAATATTTTGAACCTCTTAATACCCAGTTATTATCGATAATATTATAATAATTTCAAACATTACAGGGCTTTAATTTTTTTGGTAACATATTGTTAATAATTATTAGGTGATATCTAGATTTCTGTAGGACGAATTTTATTGATCCCATAGAAGATAATGTGTTGTACGTATTAATCTTTGTAATGAATCTAGTTAATCACCTGGGACGGACATAGAGTTTTTAGCCCAAAAACAACATTCTCCTTAGTGTGTTGGTATTTAATACTCTTCGGACTCTGGCAAAATGGCCGACTTTGGCATAGTTTGGCATAAAAAAGAAAGAAGAAGAACATAACCCACCTAATTTACGTAGGTCAACTTTTGCCAACTAAAATTAAGTAAACACCCGATAAACACAAATTGGAAATATTATACCATAGTCCGGTTTTGACTGAATTTGATTTCTATGTTTACCGACAGAAACTGTTCCATTGCGGTCTATTGTTTTATTTTTGTGACATGTCAGGGTAATTTTCTTTTACCGTGCTATCGTTTTTTTATTTAATTTAATTAGACATTATGTTGTGGAAAAGGGGATACACTTTGTGTTCAGCTCTTAACCGCTGGAGTAGTGTTGGAAGCGCTACAAACAATCAAATAAATAAGACACAGTTTCAATCAATGAGCTCCTTGGGTGATAAATTTAAATTACCTGATCGCTATGGAACCGGTGAGAAAAGTGTTTGGTAAGTAAAATTATTTTGATAATGTAACTAGGTGTTAAACAAGTAAACTAGTAATTGTTGCAGTTTCTATTAATCGTGACTTTTGGATACTTTATACTTTCATTAAAGATACATCTGGTAGTTTAGTCTTTGATAATATAAAACACGTAAAGTAAAATATTTTATCTATTTACATGGATGTAGTGTGTTATTTAATACTAAGGGCAATACTTTTTAGTACTTATGATATAATTTATTAAATTATTTAATCTATATATATAAAACTCAAAGGTGACTGACATAGTGATCTATCAACGCACAGCCCAAACCGCTGGAGAGATCTGGCTGAAATTTGGCATGCAGGTAGATGTTATGATGTAGGCATCCGCTAAGAAAGGATTTGGATGAATTCTACCCCCAAGGGGATAAAATAGGGGATGAAAGTTAGTATGAAACTTTGTCAGTTTCAAACCGATCGGGCTGAGACTTTGCATGCATATAGCTACTAAGACGTTGGCAACCCCTTAGAAAGGACTTTTATAAATTCTACCCCAAGGAGATAAAATAGGGGATAAAAGTTAGTATGAAACTTTGTCAGTTTCAAACCGATCAGGCTGAGACTTTGCATGCATCTAGCTACTATAACGTTGGCACCCCCTTAGAAAGGACTTTTATAAATTCTACCCCCGAGGGGATAAAATAGGTGATAAAACTTTGTATGAAACTTTGTCAGATTCAAACTGATCGGGCCGAGACTTTGCATGCATATAGCTACTAGGACGTTGGCAACCCCTTAGAAAGGATTTTTATAAATTCTACCCCCAAGGGGATAAAATAAGCGATGAAATTTTGTATGAAACTTTGTCAGTTTACAACCGATCGGGCTGAGACTTTGCTTGCATTTAGCTACTATGACGTAGGCATCCCCTTAGAAATGACTTTATTAAATTCATCCCCAATAGGGATAAAATAGGGAACGAAAGTTAGTTTGAAATTTTGTCTAATTCAAACCGATCAGACTGAGGCTTTGCATGCATAGAGTTACTATGACGTAGGCATCTGCTAAGAAAGGATTTTGATATATTCTACCCCCAAGGAGATAAAATAGTGGATGAAAGTTTGTATTAAAATTTGTCAATTTTAAACCGATCGGGTTGAAACTTTGCATGCAAATAGTTACTATGACGTAGGCATCCCCTTAACAAGGATTTTATAAAATTCAACCCCTATAGGGATAAAATAGGGAACGAAAGTTAATTTGAAATTTGGACAAATTCAAAATGATCGGGCTGAGGCTTTGCATACATACAGTAACTATGACGTAGGCATCCTCTTAGAAAGGATATTTACAAATTCTACCACCAAGGGGATCAAATAGGGGATTAAAGTTTTTATGAAACTTTGTCGATTTTAATCCAATCGGACTGAGACTTTTCATGTATATAGTAACTATGACGTAGGCATTCATTCAGAAATGATTTCGATAAATTCTACCCCTATGGTATTAAATAGGGGATGAAAGATTGTATGAAACTTTGTCAATTTCAAACAGATCGGGCGGAGGCTCTGCATACATATACCTACTATGTCGTAGGCATCTCCTTAGAAAGGACTTTAATAATTCTATTCCCAAGGGCATGAATAGGGGATGAAAAATTGTATGAAACTTTGTCAGTTTTAAACCGATCGGGCTGAGACTTTGCATGCAGATAGCTACTATGAAGTAGGGATCTCCTTAAAAAGTATTTTGATAAATTCTACCCCTAAAAGGGTAAAATAGGATGAAAGTTTGTATAAATCTTCTTACATTTTCGAATGATTGAACTGAAATTAAACATTGGAGCTACTATGATGAACCCGTCCGCTAATATAGGATTTTGATTAATTCAGCCCCTATTAGGACGTCACGTCTCAGCTGCCAAAAATTCTATAAAGTCACGACTCAGCTGTTAAAATTCTATGACGTTATGACGAAGTTGTCAAAAAAAATTCCCGCCAAAATTCTATGACGTCATGTCTTATCTGTCAAAACTTATATGTCGTCAGGAATTATATGTCAAAGACGTCACGTCTCAGCTGTTAAAAATTCTACGACGTCACGACTTATCTGTCAAAACTTCTATGTCGTCAGGAATTATCTGTCAAAGACGTCACGTCTCAGCTGTTAAAAATTCTATGACGTCACGACTTATCTGTCAAAACTTCTATGTCGTCAGGAATTATCTGTCAAAGACGTCATGTCTCAGCTGTTAAAACTTCTATGACGTCACGACTTATGCCCGGTTTCTGAAGTCATCGGCTAAACGTTCAATAGCTATCTATTCGATAAATTTAAACTAAGTTTAAACTTCGGCTAACTGTCAATCCGTTTCCGAGTACTCATCAAGCCATTCCATAACTGTAGAACCGTTAAGTGGTTCATTATTCTGCCACTAGATGGGTCTATTAAGGATGTTATTTTTAAAGTCCATTTTTAGATATTATTACAATTAATTTTATAATATTTTTACATAATTTCATATATTTAAAATGTAAATAAATTTTCTGGCACTGTTTTACTTTAAAAAAAGATATTTCGAATTTTATCAAAGGCTGAATGAACTACAAATCAACAAAGTAGAAAAAAAACACGCGCCATTTGTTTGAATTGTTGTGTGTTTCTGTTTTGGCGTGATAATTGTTGCATTAAATTAATACAATGGAAGGTGGAAAACGAAGCAAAAATTTTACAGAAAGGGAGAAAATGCTACTTATTGAAGTAGCAAAGGAGTTTGTGTCTTTAATTGACAACAAAAAGACCGATGGCACTACGGTAGAGGCCAAGAAACAAGCATGGGTGGCACTTACCAATAAATACAATGCTATCTCGGAAACAGGATTCAGGACTGAGAAGCAATTACATGCCTTATATGATAATTTAAAGAAAAAAGCTAGAAAAAATATGAGTGATGATAAAGTAAGTGTATTTCTATTTGGTTTTAAGAGCGTTTATAGGGCTCACTAGCGCCGCCAATAGAAAAAAAAACATAATTCGGAAATAAGATAAATAATGTTAAATGTTGATAACAAAGTCTTGAGAAAAGGCAATAAAGTATTTGTAAAACACACTCTCAACACTTTAAATGTTTTTCAATTAAATAAATATTGCATTATTAACAAAAACGGCCGTTTTTTTTTCTAATGCGAAATTTAACTAATTAAAAAACATTTAAAGTGTTGAGAGTGTGATATACAAATAATTTATTGCCTTTTCTCAAGACTTTGTTATCAACATTTAACATTATTTATCTTATTTCCGAATTATGATTTTTTTTCTATTGGCGGCGCTAGTGAGCCACGTAAAGGCCCTTAATTATTACCGTATGTACCGGTATGTATGCACGTTTTGCGAGAAATAAGACTCAAAAAATATTCTATTGTTCTAAATTATTAGTTGTATAAGTTTGTATGTTAATGTGAATAATAATATTAAGTAATATACATTTCAGTCCGAGATGTACAAGACAGGAGGTGGAACATTTTGTCCAAAGACTTCCATAGTGGATGAAAAAATTGTGGCATTGTTAACTCCACAATTCAATCCATTGCCTAATGAATTTGACTCTTCAGCTCCCTATTACAATTTGGGTAAGTTCAGTATTTTATAGTACCATACATAAAAATATAAATATGTATATTATTCAATTGATGATGCACAGGATTAAAACTTAAAAGCATCGGAAACATTTAGAGGAAGCCTATGTGGACATCTATAAGCTGATTGAATATTAAACATATTATAATATTATTGAAGTATTCCTTGACTGCAAATACATGCAACTTAGGTATTAGTTATGTATGGAAAATTGAATGTAAATTTTAATGTATGTATAGAATGTATCTATATATATAAAACTCAAAGGTGACTGACATAGTGATCTATCAACGCACAGCCCAAACCGCTGGAGAGATCTGGCTGAAATTTGGCATGCAGGTAGATGTTATGATGTAGGCATCCGCTAAGAAAGGATTTGGATGAATTCTACCCCCAAGGGGATAAAATAGGGGATGAAAGTTAGTATGAAACTTTGTCAGTTTCAAACCGATCGGGCTGAGACTTTGCATGCATATAGCTACTAAGACGTTGGCAACCCCTTAGAAAGGACTTTTATAAATTCTACCCCAAGGAGATAAAATAGGGGATAAAAGTTAGTATGAAACTTTGTCAGTTTCAAACCGATCAGGCTGAGACTTTGCATGCATCTAGCTACTATAACGTTGGCACCCCCTTAGAAAGGACTTTTATAAATTCTACCCCCGAGGGGATAAAATAGGTGATAAAACTTTGTATGAAACTTTGTCAGATTCAAACTGATCGGGCCGAGACTTTGCATGCATATAGCTACTAGGACGTTGGCAACCCCTTAGAAAGGATTTTTATAAATTCTACCCCCAAGGGGATAAAATAAGCGATGAAATTTTGTATGAAACTTTGTCAGTTTACAACCGATCGGGCTGAGACTTTGCTTGCATTTAGCTACTATGACGTAGGCATCCCCTTAGAAATGACTTTATTAAATTCATCCCCAATAGGGATAAAATAGGGAACGAAAGTTAGTTTGAAATTTTGTCTAATTCAAACCGATCAGACTGAGGCTTTGCATGCATAGAGTTACTATGACGTAGGCATCTGCTAAGAAAGGATTTTGATATATTCTACCCCCAAGGAGATAAAATAGTGGATGAAAGTTTGTATTAAAATTTGTCAATTTTAAACCGATCGGGTTGAAACTTTGCATGCAAATAGTTACTATGACGTAGGCATCCCCTTAGGAAGGATTTTATAAAATTCAACCCCTATAGGGATAAAATAGGGAACGAAAGTTAATTTGAAATTTGGACAAATTCAAAATGATCGGGCTGAGGCTTTGCATACATACAGTAACTATGACGTAGGCATCCTCTTAGAAAGGATATTTACAAATTCTACCACCAAGGGGATCAAATAGGGGATTAAAGTTTTTATGAAACTTTGTCGATTTTAATCCAATCGGACTGAGACTTTTCATGTATATAGTAACTATGACGTAGGCATTCATTCAGAAATGATTTCGATAAATTCTACCCCTATGGTATTAAATAGGGGATGAAAGATTGTATGAAACTTTGTCAATTTCAAACAGATCGGGCGGAGGCTCTGCATACATATACCTACTATGTCGTAGGCATCTCCTTAGAAAGGACTTTAATAATTCTATTCCCAAGGGCATGAATAGGGGATGAAAAATTGTATGAAACTTTGTCAGTTTTAAACCGATCGGGCTGAGACTTTGCATGCAGATAGCTACTATGAAGTAGGGATCTCCTTAAAAAGTATTTTGATAAATTCTACCCCTAAAAGGGTAAAATAGGATGAAAGTTTGTATAAATCTTCTTACATTTTCGAATGATTGAACTGAAATTAAACATTGGAGCTACTATGATGAACCCGTCCGCTAATATAGGATTTTGATTAATTCAGCCCCTATTAGGACGTCACGTCTCAGCTGCCAAAAATTCTATAAAGTCACGACTCAGCTGTTAAAATTCTATGACGTTATGACGAAGTTGTCAAAAAAAATTCCCGCCAAAATTCTATGACGTCATGTCTTATCTGTCAAAACTTATATGTCGTCAGGAATTATATGTCAAAGACGTCACGTCTCAGCTGTTAAAAATTCTACGACGTCACGACTTATCTGTCAAAACTTCTATGTCGTCAGGAATTATCTGTCAAAGACGTCACGTCTCAGCTGTTAAAAATTCTATGACGTCACGACTTATCTGTCAAAACTTCTATGTCGTCAGGAATTATCTGTCAAAGACGTCATGTCTCAGCTGTTAAAACTTCTATGACGTCACGACTTAGCCATCTAAATTATACGACGTCACGGCCTAGCTGTAAAAACAAAAATTTCCCGCCATAATTTTATGACGTCATGACGTAGCTGTCAAAAAAAAATCCCTTCTAAACTTTATGATGTCACGACGTAGCTGTAAAAATAAAATTTTCTCGACATAATTTTATGACGTCACAACGTAGTTGTTTAAAAATTTTCCCGCCATAATTTTAAGACGTCACGACGTAGCTTTAAAAAAAAAATTTAACGCTATAATTTAATGACGTCACGACGTAGCTGTAAAAAAAAAATTTTCTAGCCATAATTTTATGACTTTAACGACGTAGCTGTAAAAAAATAATTCCCACCTAAACTTTATGACGTCATGACCTAGCTGTAAAAACAAAATTTCCCGCCATAATTTTATGACGTCACAACGTAACTGTAAAAAAAAAATTATGGCGGGAAATTATTGTTTTTACAGCTAAAAACAAAAATTTCCCGCCATAATTTTATGACGTCATGACGTAGCTGTCAAAAAAAAATCCCTTCTAAACTTTATGATGTTACGACGTAGCTGTAAAAATAAAATTTTCTCGACATAATTTTATGACGGTTCAACGTAGCTGTTTCAAAATTTTCCCGCCATAATTTTAAGACGTCACGACGTAGCTTTAAAAAAAAATTTAACGCTATAATTTAATGACGTCACGACGTAGCTGTAAAAAAAAAAAATTCTAGCCATAATTTTATGACTTTAACGACGTAGCTGTAAAAAAATAATTCCCACCTAAACTTTATGACGTCATGACCTAGCTGTAAAAACAAAATTTCCCGCCATAATTTTATGACGTCACAACGTAACTGTAAAAAAAAAATTCCGCCAAAAATTTATGAGGTCACGAAGTAGCTGTCAAAAAAAAATTTCCCATCTTAACTTTATGACGTCACGACGTAGCTGTTAAAAAGAATATTTTTTCGACATAATTTTATGACGTCATAACGTAGCTGTTTAAAAAATTTTCCACCATAATTTTATGACGTCACGACGTAGTTGTAAAAAATAATTTTCCCGCCACAATTTTATGACGTCACGACGAAGCTTTCAAAAAAACTTCCCGCCAAAATTCTGTGACGTCACGTATTTTCTGTCAGAATTTCTAAGACGTCATGACTTAGCTTAGTCGACATAGTCAAATTGGCAAAGCTCCTTAAATAAAGATTTAACAAAAAAAAATCTATGACGTCATGTCTCATCAGTTAAAAATTCTATGACTCAACTGTCAAAATTATATCGCGTGACGATGTAGCTGTAAAAAGAAGAATTCCCGCTAAATTCTATGACGTCATGACTCAACTGTCAAAAATTCTATGACGTCACGAATCATCTTTCCAAAATTCTGTGACATTACGACTTAGCTACTCCACGCATTCCTTAGAAAATTGTTTTTGACATACATGCAAACAGACGGACAACAAAGTGATCTCTATATATAAATACTAAGATAATAATACTTTTTAACGCGAGCGAAGCCGCGGGGAAAAGCTAGTTTAACAATATAATTCTGTAGCAGATGTATGTGTAAATAAATAACAACTGGGTATGTTTATAAATCATTTACTTTAATTATGAATTTATTGATTACAGCTGTAGAACCAACTACCAGTTCAGAAAATGCGCAAATTGGAACTACTCAGGACTGTGTTTTATTACTGGAGCAGAATGAATACACCGAAGCATCCGCATCCAAAGTGGTAGAAAGCTTGAAGAGGCCAATTTCACCGGTTGATCATGTACACACCACACCAAAAATTAAAAAGATTTGTTTGACTGAAACAAAAAAAAGAAATATAAATAAACTAAGTGCATCTATTATAAAAAGGAAAAATGAAAAACAAGGAAATGAAGATCTTTTAACCGCAAAAAGAATAGAAATACTGGAAATTCAGAAACAGCATGAATTGTTAAAATTGGAAAAAACAAAACAGTTGCTGGAAATAGATTTAGAACTAAAAAGAGTACAGTTGGAAAATGCTAAATTAGACCTACAATTTAAACAGAAAAACTATAGCTTATAGTATTATTAAGAAAAATTATAATTTGTATAATATTATTCAATAATTATTAAATAAAAATCTTTTAGTACATGCCATTTTTCTTATTATTATGTCCTAGTTATTAACTAAATAACAATACCAACCTAAAATATTGTTTCAACAATAACCGACAGTAAAACTTTCCTTCAGAGGAATGAGTGTGAATAATGCTAGATGTAATATCTTCTTCGTATAAATCTGAAATAACTATCATTTTGATGCCAAGCTATATTGTGTAATCCATATGTGCTAAGCCAGTAGAGCGTGCCAAACAATCATCTTCAACACTTTTACAAGACTGTGAAAGTACCCTAAAGGCAAAGAAAATGTGTTTAACTGAAACAAAAAAGAAAAAGTAGTAATTCAATAATCAACATTAACAATTAAATAACAACAAAAACTTTCCTTACCTAAAATATTGCTCCAGTAGTAACTGACGATAATAGTTGCCTTGAGTAGAGTGATGTTGTTCGATGAGTTCATTCCTACTGTCTTCTTCATCAAAGAGATCAATCACAACTGTATCATTTTGTTGTATTGCAATGTTGTGCAATACAGCTGTTGCAACTATTACTGCTAATGTGCGGTTAAGTTTCAGTCTTAACTTCTGAGAGAGGCATGGAAACCTTCTTTTCCACACACCAAAAGTCCTTTCTACAGTGTTCCTAGTTTTTATTTGTGCTTCATTGTAAAGCCTTTCTGCAGTGGTATTTGGATTTAAAAATGGTGTCATAATGTACTTGCCACAAGGATAGGCACTGTCACCTAGGAGGTGACCGTCTATCTCATTATTATCCAACCGTGCTCGCAAAAATGAGTTGTGATAAACTGTACTGTCATGGGATGAACCTTGCCAACGAGCATCTAAGTCTCTAATGTATAATTTAGCATCACACACAACTTGTACATTTACTGAAAAGAAACCTTTTCTGTTTCTAAAAAGTTCTGCTTGCTCTCCTCCAGGAGATTGAATTGGGATGTGTGATCCATCTACACACCCAATAACATTTGGAAATCCAGCAATATTATAAAATTGAGCTTTTACTTCTCTTATATCTGACAAATTTGGCATATGTATGTATTGTCTAGCTAATTTTGCAATTTCTTGACTCACTTTATAAACCACTCTTGAAACAGTCGTTTTATGAACATTCATGTCATCACCAATTACTACTTGAAAAGTACCGGTAGAGTAAAATCGCAATGTGACGAATATTTGTTCCAGGACAGACAAAGTATATTTACGATTGGTAACAGGGGTAAGATTAGGGCTAATCGTATCATTTAGGTATAAAACTGTGTCCTTATCAAATCTATACCTTAACTTGAACTCTTCATCCGTGAACATTTCAAAAGGATTTCTCCTACGTCTTAAGTTTCTAGGCACTGATATGTTAGCAATAAATTCTAGCGTTTCATTATCAGATTCCGATGAACTGCTTGAATCCATTGAACTATTATATTTAATATCAACTTTGAAAAAATAATAAACTCCAACACCAAACAAACAAGAAAATTACAATAATCATAAAGAAAAACACGCTTTGACATTTTTAACGTCAAATAAAGTTATGGAACCGATAAACGGTGATAATTGGTCAGTTAAGTTAAACTAAGTTTAAACCTAGTTTATCTTGTTTAGGGTGGTTCGGAAACGCATTTTTGACAGTTATCAAACCAATAGCGTTATTGAATAGATAAACTACAGTTAAGTGAGACTCAGAAACCGGGCATATGCCATCTAAATTATACGACGTCACGGCCTAGCTGTAAAAACAAAAATTTCCCGCCATAATTTTATGACGTCATGACGTAGCTGTCAAAAAAAAATCCCTTCTAAACTTTATGATGTCACGACGTAGCTGTAAAAATAAAATTTTCTCGACATAATTTTATGACGTCACAACGTAGTTGTTTAAAAATTTTCCCGCCATAATTTTAAGACGTCACGACGTAGCTTTAAAAAAAAATTTAACGCTATAATTTAATGACGTCACGACGTAGCTGTAAAAAAAAAATTTTCTAGCCATAATTTTATGACTTTAACGACGTAGCTGTAAAAAAATAATTCCCACCTAAACTTTATGACGTCATGACCTAGCTGTAAAAACAAAATTTCCCGCCATAATTTTATGACGTCACAACGTAACTGTAAAAAAAAAATTATGGCGGGAAATTATTGTTTTTACAGCTAAAAACAAAAATTTCCCGCCATAATTTTATGACGTCATGACGTAGCTGTCAAAAAAAAATCCCTTCTAAACTTTATGATGTTACGACGTAGCTGTAAAAATAAAATTTTCTCGACATAATTTTATGACGGTTCAACGTAGCTGTTTCAAAATTTTCCCGCCATAATTTTAAGACGTCACGACGTAGCTTTAAAAAAAAATTTAACGCTATAATTTAATGACGTCACGACGTAGCTGTAAAAAAAAAAATTCTAGCCATAATTTTATGACTTTAACGACGTAGCTGGGTCACGGGTCAGGTATATTGGTATAGGGTTTTATGTTAAACTAGCTTTTCCCCGCGGCTTCGCTCGCGTTAAAAAGTATTATTATCTTAGTATTTATATATAGAGATCACTTTGTTGTCCGTCTGTTTGCATGTATGTCAAAAACAATTTTCTAAGGAATGCGTGGAGTAGCTAAGTCGTAATGTCACAGAATTTTGGAAAGATGATTCGTGACGTCATAGAATTTTTGACAGTTGAGTCATGACGTCATAGAATTTAGCGGGAATTCTTCTTTTTACAGCTACATCGTCACGCGATATAATTTTGACAGTTGAGTCATAGAATTTTTAACTGATGAGACATGACGTCATAGATTTTTTTTTGTTAAATCTTTATTTAAGGAGCTTTGCCAATTTGACTATGTCGACTAAGCTAAGTCATGACGTCTTAGAAATTCTGACAGAAAATACGTGACGTCACAGAATTTTGGCGGGAAGTTTTTTTGAAAGCTTCGTCGTGACGTCATAAAATTGTGGCGGGAAAATTATTTTTTACAACTACGTCGTGACGTCATAAAATTATGGTGGAAAATTTTTTAAACAGCTACGTTATGACGTCATAAAATTATGTCGAAAAAATATTCTTTTTAACAGCTACGTCGTGACGTCATAAAGTTAAGATGGGAAATTTTTTTTTGACAGCTACTTCGTGACCTCATAAATTTTTGGCGGAATTTTTTTTTTACAGTTACGTTGTGACGTCATAAAATTATGGCGGGAAATTTTGTTTTTACAGCTAGGTCATGACGTCATAAAGTTTAGGTGGGAATTATTTTTTTACAGCTACGTCGTTAAAGTCATAAAATTATGGCTAGAATTTTTTTTTTTTACAGCTACGTCGTGACGTCATTAAATTATAGCGTTAAATTTTTTTTTAAAGCTACGTCGTGACGTCTTAAAATTATGGCGGGAAAATTTTGAAACAGCTACGTTGAACCGTCATAAAATTATGTCGAGAAAATTTTATTTTTACAGCTACGTCGTAACATCATAAAGTTTAGAAGGGATTTTTTTTTGACAGCTACGTCATGACGTCATAAAATTATGGCGGGAAATTTTTGTTTTTAGCTGTAAAAACAATAATTTCGCGCCATAATTTTTTTTTTACAGTTACGTTGTGACGTCATAAAATTATGGCGGGAAATTTTGTTTTTACAGCTAGGTCATGACGTCATAAAGTTTAGGTGGGAATTATTTTTTTACAGCTACGTCGTTAAAGTCATAAAATTATGGCTAGAAAATTTTTTTTTTACAGCTACGTCGTGACGTCATTAAATTATAGCGTTAAATTTTTTTTTAAAGCTACGTCGTGACGTCTTAAAATTATGGCGGGAAAATTTTTAAACAACTACGTTGTGACGTCATAAAATTATGTCGAGAAAATTTTATTTTTACAGCTACGTCGTGACATCATAAAGTTTAGAAGGGATTTTTTTTTGACAGCTACGTCATGACGTCATAAAATTATGGCGGGAAATTTTTGTTTTTACAGCTAGGCCGTGACGTCGTATAATTTAGATGGCTAAGTCGTGACGTCATAGAAGTTTTAACAGCTGAGACATGACGTCTTTGACAGATAATTCCTGACGACATAGAAGTTTTGACAGATAAGTCGTGACGTCATAGAATTTTTAACAGCTGAGACGTGACGTCTTTGACAGATAATTCCTGACGACATAGAAGTTTTGACAGATAAGTCGTGACGTCGTAGAATTTTTAACAGCTGAGACGTGACGTCTTTGACATATAATTCCTGACGACATATAAGTTTTGACAGATAAGACATGACGTCATAGAATTTTGGCGGGAATTTTTTTTGACAACTTCGTCATAACGTCATAGAATTTTAACAGCTGAGTCGTGACTTTATAGAATTTTTGGCAGCTGAGACGTGACGTCCTAATAGGGGCTGAATTAATCAAAATCCTATATTAGCGGACGGGTTCATCATAGTAGCTCCAATGTTTAATTTCAGTTCAATCATTCGAAAATGTAAGAAGATTTATACAAACTTTCATCCTATTTTACCCTTTTAGGGGTAGAATTTATCAAAATACTTTTTAAGGAGATCCCTACTTCATAATAGCTATCTGCATGCAAAGTCTCAGCCCGATCGGTTTAAAACTGACAAAGTTTCATACAATTTTTCATCCCCTATTCATGCCCTTGGGAATAGAATTATTAAAGTCCTTTCTAAGGAGATGCCTACGACATAGTAGGTATATGTATGCAGAGCCTCCGCCCGATCTGTTTGAAATTGACAAAGTTTCATACAATCTTTCATCCCCTATTTAATACCATAGGGGTAGAATTTATCGAAATCATTTCTGAATGAATGCCTACGTCATAGTTACTATATACATGAAAAGTCTCAGTCCGATTGGATTAAAATCGACAAAGTTTCATAAAAACTTTAATCCCCTATTTGATCCCCTTGGTGGTAGAATTTGTAAATATCCTTTCTAAGAGGATGCCTACGTCATAGTTACTGTATGTATGCAAAGCCTCAGCCCGATCATTTTGAATTTGTCCAAATTTCAAATTAACTTTCGTTCCCTATTTTATCCCTATAGGGGTTGAATTTTATAAAATCCTTCCTAAGGGGATGCCTACGTCATAGTAACTATTTGCATGCAAAGTTTCAACCCGATCGGTTTAAAATTGACAAATTTTAATACAAACTTTCATCCACTATTTTATCTCCTTGGGGGTAGAATATATCAAAATCCTTTCTTAGCAGATGCCTACGTCATAGTAACTCTATGCATGCAAAGCCTCAGTCTGATCGGTTTGAATTAGACAAAATTTCAAACTAACTTTCGTTCCCTATTTTATCCCTATTGGGGATGAATTTAATAAAGTCATTTCTAAGGGGATGCCTACGTCATAGTAGCTAAATGCAAGCAAAGTCTCAGCCCGATCGGTTGTAAACTGACAAAGTTTCATACAAAATTTCATCGCTTATTTTATCCCCTTGGGGGTAGAATTTATAAAAATCCTTTCTAAGGGGTTGCCAACGTCCTAGTAGCTATATGCATGCAAAGTCTCGGCCCGATCAGTTTGAATCTGACAAAGTTTCATACAAAGTTTTATCACCTATTTTATCCCCTCGGGGGTAGAATTTATAAAAGTCCTTTCTAAGGGGGTGCCAACGTTATAGTAGCTAGATGCATGCAAAGTCTCAGCCTGATCGGTTTGAAACTGACAAAGTTTCATACTAACTTTTATCCTCTATTTTATCTCCTTGGGGTAGAATTTATAAAAGTCCTTTCTAAGGGGTTGCCAACGTCTTAGTAGCTATATGCATGCAAAGTCTCAGCCCGATCGGTTTGAAACTGACAAAGTTTCATACTAACTTTCATCCCCTATTTTATCCCCTTGGGGGTAGAATTCATCCAAATCCTTTCTTAGCGGATGCCTACATCATAACATCTACCTGCATGCCAAATTTCAGCCAGATCTCTCCAGCGGTTTGGGCTGTGCGTTGATAGATCACTATGTCAGTCACCTTTGAGTTTTATATATATAGATAAGTGGTAAGTAGGTAAGATATTTTTTTATTTCTTTACTTAATATTACTTGTACCTTTTTATAAATCAATGTTGTACCTAAACAATCACTAATAGTAGAGAATGTAATTAATAACCAATAACACCTAATGCTGTTTTATATAACAGTTAAATAATTTCGTCTTTAAATGTTGTTCAGACTTGCATTTTAGTAACTCTTAGATGTTTGTAGTGTTCCGATGGTTTTTTTTAGTTTCATTCCAAAGTTATTTGTGTCTCGATACAGAGCGGAAGAGTCTGCAGATTGAGCTAACCTTTGCCACGATTTCAATGTTTTCGTCACTTTAGCATCTAGTTTTTTCAAGAGGTTCTGGTTTAAATTATACACGAGGAAAGCCCAATTGAGACGTGATGTTAAATAGTTGTCGTATATCCAGACTTTTTTTACGTTATTTATCGGTTGATGGTCTACCTTTTTAATGACGTTTATGAAACTATATTGACGAGATCGTCTAGTACTGGAGAGCATCCTTTATCGTTTATCTTTCTAACAAGAAATTTAGAAGGCACGTTTTCTGATATTATTGAAACGTTTTGCCCGCCAATAGTGAGCCCGGGGTCTTATGAAGTATATCTCGCATACCGGCTACCTAAACTCAAACAATAACATTTGCTAAGTTTCGCAGTAGTTCTTGGCACTGCTTTAGATTCCGAGTAAGTATCGCTAGGTCGTCAGCGCATGCTAGAATGGATTCTGTATATTTACTATTGGACTTAAACAGATATCCCCACCTTTTTTCATCTATTGTTATGTTATTTATTAATATATTTATTACTGTGTTAAATACTATAGGGGATAAGCAGCAACCCTGGAACAGGCCCACGTATAATACATCTGTAGTGTCTCTTAAACTTTCCTTAAATATGTTAGGTCACAGTTCGACAAATATAATAATTAAATTATATTTCTTGCAGGGTTGAGTACATCCAACTGGCAATGGAAGTTAAAGTAGCAGTAAACCTTGGTCAAGGCTTTCCGGACTACGGAGCTCCAGCACATATTGTAAAAGCATTGGCAGATATAGCAATGAGTGATAACCCTCTGGTTAATCAATACACAAGAGGATATGTAAGTTTTGGAAATATAATAATAAAAATCTTATTAAGCATAAAATAAATAAAATACCCTTTATTTCTTAAAATAAGTTATAAAACATTTTAAATAGTTAAATTTAAAAACATTTTTATGAGTTTTTTTATTTTTTATGAGGTGATATAATTAATAGTGTAGAAATCTTGAAAAAGCCTTTGACTTTTAACAACTTGTAACTAGAATAGACAATGGCTTGACTGTACTCTGGCATTGCTGTCATGAGGTGGTTCATTTGCTCATCTGCCACCTTTAAAAAAATACACCTACCATCTTTATAATATATGTAGGTATTCTTTTATGTTTTTTTTTCTTATACAGGGGCATCCTGGCTTAGTAAAAAACATATCCAAACTTTATTCACCATTGATTGGTAGAGAAATAGACCCAATGACTGAAATCCTGGTCACAATTGGAGGGTATGAAGCTTTATATTCTATCATCATGGGTAATTTTTTATATATAATATTATATTTTTTTTTTATTACTTCTAATTTTTTTTATTATACCGGAACCTGGGGACACTTGATCCCCCCTTTTGTTTTTCATCCATAACTTCCTTAGTGACTATCCATTTTAAAAGATATTGGTACCGATATAATTACGTGAAATTCATTTGCCTATAATTGATGTAAGACCCAAACATATAAGTGCCTAAATTTAATTGTTATTTGACTAAAAGTAAAAATAGGGCATTCCCTATTTTTACTTTTAGTCAAAAAACTATTAAATTTGATTTGGACACTTGATACCATTGTATCAAGTGTCCCGTATATACGGGAGACTTGATCCTGGGCATCAAGTCTCCTATATCTAGGTTCACATGATACTATTACTAAGGAAAAAAATAATTTTTTTTTTTAGAATATGATAATCTTTTTTATATTGTTTTCAAAACACATAACATAGGCATATCACACACCGTCTCCATACATAAATCAATTGCTAAATGTGAAACTTCCGATTCGTATTAAAAAAACAAAAACAAACTCAAAACAAAATTATATCTTGCTCTCTCTTACTCTTCATCGATTGGTACTCTTTTTCTGGCACCTTCTCTTATTTTGTATACTCTGGGCATATCGGTAAGCTGAAATTAATTGATAAATAAAAGTTATAATAGCTAAGTATACCAAGTGTACCCTGAGCAGTTTGAGGTTATAAACAAGAATATTTTCAAACGTCTATTAGATTACCACTTTTAAACGCTACAAATCGCTACTTATATAGATAACGCCTCGAATTTAATTCATGCACACCTAAAAGCCATATTTACATTAATGTTTAATCAAAATGTAAACTTACGGAAATTTTCTCTTGGCACCAACAAACACTCAGTCGTCCGCCATTTACAAACGCGTCAAATTTGACAGGTGTACCAACTTTAGAAAGTTAGCGGGTACCATAGACAACCGATATTGCCATTATAAAATTTAATATTACCCATACAAGTTCTGAACATCTCGTGTAGGTACCTAGTCTCCTTTAAGGATCAAGTGTCCCCAGGTTCCCCTACACCTTTTGATTAAGCCAGAATTATATTTTTTTATTTTAAGATGTATCGGTGTTAAACTGACCATCTACAGGAAATGCAGCTGATCAGTAGGCGAGTCAATTAATTATTTTATTTAATGAACGCACTTTGTTGTGTCTCTTTGAAAAATAGGAACGCTATTTATCTAAACAAGTACCTACTTAATTGAAGTACCAATTATTTAGCAATGCTACAAAAAGTTTCTCTAAGTACATTTTTTCATGGGTAGGCGCAATAAGGCAACACACTTTTTAACTTTATTTTTCTAAAAATTTGTTTTTTTTCTCTTCTTTTTTATTTATCTGCGATCAGCTGCAAAGTCTAAAAATTTGTGAAATGTATTATTTTGCTTCCCAACTTACTGTTTCATACACTCCAAATACAGTGTACAAATATAGGTGACACTACATGTAACTTATATACACACACTATACGGTTACACTCATTATATTTAACACTTGAAGAACACTATGGCACAGCTTCTGGATATCCAACAAGCGCAGAAGAGTCTGGAAGAATGCATGATGAAAAAAATGAACAAACTTCAAGCTCAGCTTCTCTCTGGAGGGACCGCCAAGGATACAGCGGCCAAGCTGACTGGTGAATTCCAAACTTTCAAAGAATTAACTAACAATATGCTTGTTCTCATCCGCAAGCAGATCTTGGAGCGCTAAAAAGCCATTGATATTATTGAAAAAAGCACAGAAGAAAATGCTTAGATTCTTACAAACCGACATTCCGCAACCCGGTTCTTTTCCCGGTTCTTATAAAATCAGCGTATTTAAGCACGGTGACTTTACCTGTAACGTTTATCCTCAGGTTTTGTTTGACAGGTCACATCCAAGAGAAAGACGAAGTAATTGTGATTGAACCGTTCTTTGACTGTTACGACCCTATGATAAGAGGCGCTGGCGGCACTGCGAGATTCATTGCACTTAAACCGGTAAGTTTTTTCCCTTCAATTTTTTCATTTTGGGTTTTTTCTGGGTAAATTCCCATCTCTAGTATTGATCCGCTGCAGTTTGCAAAATTGATGTATTGATTAATTGATCAATGATTGGCAATTTTCGACTCAAAAAATAATACTAAACAAAAGCCGATTCATCCGTTTGAATCACCACAGATAGACACATAAAACTCATCACAAACTTTTGTTAATGTTTCGGGGATTAAAAAATTCTAAGACGCTTATAACGTTATATATACAAAGCTACATCAGTTAAGAGTTATTAAATCAGTAAATTTCTCTTCCAGAATAAAACCTCGGGCACCATTACATCCGCCGACTGGGTATTAGACGAGAAGGAACTAACATCTCTGTTTAACCCTAAAACTAAAATTATTATTTTTAATACACCAAACAACCCCTTGGGTAAAGTTTACACACAAAAAGAAATGGAGTTGATAGCTTCACTATGTAAGAAACATAATGTTATGTGTCTGGCTGATGAAGTTTACGAATGGATGGTCTATGAGCCTAAGCAACATACAAGGATAGGTGAGCTTTAGATATAGTTATTTCTATTAAGAGTTTAGGCTGTCACCAGCCTATTATTACCCGAAATTTAGGAAAACTTCGCTTGCAAAAACTGCTAAAGAGGAAAAACTTCAAACTAATCCTATACGTCAACGTCGTACAGTGGTCTAGCACTATTATGGATTCATCGCCTAACCATAGGTCAAATCAATCCACTTTTTGAGTCTACATGTACTTAGTGTTAAATACGTTACTAGATTAAGACTATTCTAATCCCAACATGAATTAATCTATCGTAGTAGCGTAGCATTAGCATGACTAACTCAATATATTATAAGCAACAGTTACCACTTAACCTTAAGTTACTCGTAGGTCGCTTGCTCTTCTGCAAAATTAAAGCAATTAAAAATAACCATATATTTCATTCAGCGTCATTCCCGGGCATGTGGGAGCGTACAATAACAATAGGCTCAGCCGGTAAGGCGTTCTCCGTGACCGGGTGGAAGATAGGGTGGGCTTACGGACCGGCGCCGCTCATGAAGAACTTGCAAGTCGTACATCAGAACTGTGTGTATACTTGCTGTACTCCTGTGCAGGTTAGATATACCTACATTTATATTTTTATAATAGGTTTCCTACTCCTAAAAATTTGAAAGAATTTTCCTAAAAATTACATCTTTTTGGAAAATTCTTTCAGATTCTTAGGATTGAAAGAAAACACCAATCGGTTGTTTGGGTCTACGAAAGTGACGTCAAGCCAACAAAGATTGTGCGCTTTCGTAGCGTGGCGAAAAAAATGGTGGCTCTGTTTGTGTCAAAAATCGAACATTTGGCTACGATTCATTTACAGAAACGAAGAACGACTATAGTGTGACCACAGGAGCTGTGCACCTCCTGAGGTATGCGCGCGGCGAGAGGGGGGTGGACGTACATGATAAATACTGGTATAGAATAAACAGTCTATGATGTAGCTACTAGCGACATCTGACGCAATATACTTAAGTTATTTGGCTGGTAGTGTACTGGTCGCTGCACGAGCGGCTGTAGCAGTTTTCTATTAAAAGACAGTTTTTTTACAAACTCCAAGAAAGTATTTACATTTTTGTATAGTTTTAAGCGTAAATAGGAACATTATTTGTGTTTTTATAATGTACCTTTGAGAAAAATGACATCTAGTGGAATGTATCAAATACTCTAAGAACATGAAATTCTTAAAGAAAAATATTATGTTCGAATTGTTATGACACTGCCGTCAAAACTCGTGACAGCAGGTAGGTGTCCGTTATGGTAGCATACACAATAGCTATATCGAGTTGGTTACTATGCTAAAAAACTCTGCATAAATAAAAATTAAAAAAATCCAATTGTTAAGATTAATGATGAGGAATTAGAAATCGTTGACACTAAATGTAGGTACTGTTAACGATTTCTTTTGTTAACGATTTTTCTTTAACGATTTCAACAGTGATTAAATTTAAGAGGCGTTTATGAGTAAGGGGTGAGTTCTTATTTATCACCTGCGTATTTTTAATAAAATATGAGTATATTTGGGTTACATTGTGATCAACTAAGTAAGTGTAATATATTATTCAGTAAGAATATCCAGAAGTAGAGAATTATTACAGATATGTCTATAAAGTCGTCAAATTTGTGATTTTTATTAGTTCTGTTACTGTTTTTCGTAATCTGTCTCAAGTAATAAATTCACTCCATTTGAGATCTAGAGACCAAAAACAGGCATTGTGTACATAGCACATTTTTAGGTTAGATATTCATTGTAAGTAAGAAAAATCGTAGTACGACCATTTCTGTTGATACATTATCAGTTGCATTAGTATAATTCAGTCAAGATTTATCCCAATTTGAATTTGAATTAATTGCTTTATGTCTATATTACGGTTGATATTGATAACTAAACTATGTCACTTTCGCACTGACTGGTCTGTCTACAAAAAATAATTCATTGCAATATTTTATTAAATTTTATATCATTTAGCTCTTAGTGAATCCATGTTAAATGATATCTTGTTGGTTAATATATAACACTGAATAAATTTTAGTTAGGTATTGTAGTTATTCTTTCCATTCCATTAGAATTATAATTATAACAGATTTAAAAATAATGAAAAGCTTGAAACTCCTGGTAAACACAGGCAAGGCCGGCCAAAGAAAGAGGAATGTATGTTTCTATATTTCTGCTCTCCCATTATGTTCCACAGTAAAAAAGAGGTATATAACATTTTTCTTCTTTTACCTGTATTTTGTTTCTAGTTATGCCTAAATTTATTGCAGGTATAATCAAATGTTCAATTTACATAACTTTTGTAAAATTTCGAGTTCCAACCCTCAGAAAATTGCAGATGATAGCTAGAACTGAGATGGATTTTAATTGTAGTCTTGAAGTTCTACGCAAAACTTTAAATGCAATAGGCTTATCTACAAGAAATGCCCTAGTATAAGTGCTCTAATAGTGTAGTCTTATTTGAACATAATTGTTTTGAAAACTATTTTGTCAGACTAAATAGGGTTGCTACGTGTAGCACAGTGGCGCCCTAATTTTTTGTTAGGACTTTATAGACAGACTGTACCTACATTTAAAAAAAATAGTTGTTGTAGTTTTAATATTATAGCGTAATGAAATAACTCCAGCCCGGCCCTTAAGAACCGTTAATATCTCCGATAATATTAAATTTTGTATTGAAATAAAGTGTTACACAGGCGTTATTTCAGGGTTACATTTCTACTGTATTAACAGAATTACTGTACCTATGTTTTGTAGTTCTCGAGATATTCAAATCAATTGTGAGCATATTATCTGTACCAGTACTATGAACATAAATTAACATGGATTTTTGACATATTCCACTGTGAATTCGCATAAAGCATTTACCTACACAAATTCAGTCAGAATTTCACGCATTTTTTTTACATTAAGAATTTTTCAAAAGAAAAGTTCCCTTTCTATCAGAACTATGGTACGTGTACGCTACCATAACGGACACCTATTTTTTCTTCGTCCCCCACCTCGCCGCACATACCTCAGGGGGTGCACAGCTCCTGTGGTCACACTATAAGTACTGCTCATTGGTACACAAAAGTTTGTTTGCCGGAAGTCTTATGGCCTACGCAGACCCGGACGGCATGGCAAGGGATTTTAATGATTAAAACGTGCGGTAAAATCCCTTTAAATGCCGCGGCATTTAAAGGGATTTTATCGCACGGCATTTTTCATTTTAAAGCAAAGCAATTTATGTCGTATTTCTGTAACAGTACGGTTGAATGTCCATTAGTAAAAATTAAAATCCCTTGCCATTCCGTCCGGGTCTGCGTAGGCCATTAAGGGAACGTTGTTAAAGTAATCCAAATAGTGGCATAATCCTTCACCACAGTCACTGTCGGACATTACAGTCCCGTTTTGATGATAATTACAATAATATTTGCAGGAAGCCCTATCCCGTGCATTAGATTTTGAGCTGGCTCGTAGAGATTCACCGAAGTTCTGCTTGAAGGCACTATCTCGAGAATTAGTACCTAAAAGAGACTTTTTATTGAAAGCACTAATAGAGAATGGGTTCAAACCATCCATACCTGAGGCTGGATATTTCATTGTAGCAGATTGGACTCCTTTAGGTATGATTTTTTTTTTATTCATATAATATAATATTTTGAAAAAATCTATTACACGCACTATGTAATGAAAGCCGTGGTGTCTTTTACAATATATTTAAGTTATATCTATTTTAATAGACACAAAAATCACCCCAACTCAGGACAAATATTTGTAAGTGTGAATAAAAGGCTAAATGATGTCACCGAATCAGCAGAAAAATGCACGGTGTTGAAACCGTACAGTCTATATTATATTATAATTAACTGCATTTAATATTATTGTGCTTGAATTGTAACACTACATAATATTCCTACACCGCTCATAAGTTCCCTATTATATTGCAGCAAACAAAATAGATTTAAGTGGAGAAAAAGATAAATATAAAGATTACCGCTTCACGAAGAAATTCCTAAAGGAGACTGGTGTTCTGACGATTCCTACCACTGCATTCTACACTAAAAATAAAGAAATTGGAGAAAATTATGCGAGATTTTGTTTTATAAAGGTACGTCATCATCAAATCAAACACTGCTTAAAAAGTATACGCAAACTCACTTAGCCGGCCTCATGTATGTTAGCTTTTATGGATGTTCGCGTAGGTATGTCTAGTCAACAACTTACTTAAGAATAAGGTAAGGTTTTTAAAGAGTAACCTTGCTAATAGGCCACTCCCTGCACTGAAACAATAAAAGGACTGATAAATACAAACTAATAATTTTCTTATATTTTACTTACAGAAAGACGAAAACTTGCAATTAGCAGCGAAGCAAATTAAAAAGTGGGCACAATCAAAAGGTTGACAGTGAAAAGTTTATATTATTTATAGATCTGTATTTGTTATATTTTATATATTATGTTATTTAGACATTTTTATATTTAAAGAAATCTGGGCCTTGTTATAAATCTACATCATATATTAATTTATTTTTGGAAAGTGTTTTATCTTGTAATAAATTTATTTACTACCTACAAAATTGTTTTTATGTGTATACCCTTCTTTTGTTATTATAGTTGTCATTGGAAACGACAGCGACAGCAAAAACAGAAGTAGCTCAAATACGAGGTGGCAAAGTCGAAATAAAAATTATCACATCACATAGTTTCTATAAAACTTCAAATTCACAAAACTCTTGGAATTACTTTCCAGACACTAATATCAAATGACTGCATAATTAACTATTATGCATAATTAACAACTTTAGATACTACGTAATATATACCAGCATCGTGCCAAAAACATGTTTTCTTCCACGCACTTGGGTTCGTCCCCTCTTTCGCGGGGACTTTTACACACATACATAGAACAGAACAGACTCCACAAAGAATGGCTCAGGGAAGAAACTTGTGGAAAACAACAAATAATTACCTACTCTACGCGGGATTCGAACCCGCACTTCATGGACAGCTCTGCAGCAGCCGTATCTATGCATTGAGGCTTAAGGCAGACCGGTTGTTTCAGATATAATTGTACCTATAAAACACGTACGAATTTAACAACTTGATTATTCTGATACAGATTATATCTACAAAAAAAACAAGAAAGGTTCAATTAAGGTTAAATAAAAATTTAAAAAAAAATGCCTATTTAAATTAGTACCGAAAAAGTTCAAAATTAATTACATAATATATTATCAATATACGTTTGTTTCATCGCCTAAGGTCACAGCCATGGTCATCATGAGACGAAAAGTCATCTCGTGATCATGGCTGGTGCAACCAGGCCCAAACGTCGAGTGCCTCTTACGTAAGTTATTAAATATTTACCAAATAATACCCGTGTAATTAATAATAATATAAAATAAAACACAACAGTTTTAAAGTTAATATTGTGAGCATTACAAATACGAACAAACAGTCAACTGTTCGCGATAACTTAAAAAAAACTACCTAAATAAGTACAAGTAACCACATTATGTACGTGTAGTTGTTAATTGCAACAAAATTATAAAGTTGTACATTCTTATAAATAGTTTTAGCACTTGATGCAATACGCAAAGAGAAAAATAAATTACTAACTTTTGAATTCTTCTGGGCGTTTAATAAACGTTTACACTGAGATAACTGTTATGTTATGCGTTAACACTTCTGAATAAGCCTCTACCGCCTCTAATGGGATTTTGGAGTAGAGTACTAAAACACTCGTATTAATTACAATACATAAAGTCAGACCATAATAATTATTTATATTACAAATCGACCACACCAAAGATTATAAATCGACCGCCATGTTTTCAATACGTTCCCGGCTGTTCCTGTTATTTTTGACAGCTAGTCTTTTACCGGAAATGGTCAGTATAACAACCAAGCATATGACGAACATAAACAGTTTGATTACAGAAAATAATATAATATTTTTTAAACCCAAAATGAACTGCTATTAAACAATAAATAATTATAACGGTGGCTAACAATATCTTTTAAGAAACCATATCGTAAGCAGTACGTAGGAAAACTCATGCCAAAAGAAAAGCACACAGCTGATAAACATGGAAGTTATCTAAAATTATTATCAGCTGATATTATCATAATATTGCGGTTCCGATTGAATGGCATCACATTAAAAAAACTAGTTTGCTTAAATAAAGCAAAGAACGTGTTTGATATTGATTGAGTGAGTACGTTATCAAACAATATTCGATTTGTATGGTAACCGGCAGAAACAGTTGCGTTGCGGTTTATTGTTTTATTTTTCTGTGACATGTCAGGTTAATTTCCTCTTACCGTGTTATCGTTTTTTTATCTAATTAGACATTATGTTGTTGAAGAGGGGATACAGTTTGTGCTCGGCTCTAAACCGCTGCAGTAGTGTTGGAAGTGCTGCAAAGAATCACATAAATAAGATACAGTATCAAGCAATGAGTTCCATGGGTGATAAATTTAAATTACCTGCTCGCTATGGAAGCGGTGAGAAAAGTGTTTGGTAAGTTAATTGTTTCGATAATGTAGTTGTTAGACTAGTAAAGTGTTGATTGTTATAGTTTTTATGAATCGTGACTTTTACTTAATACTTTTATTGAAGATAGATCTGGGAGTTAAATAACTCTGATAATTAGCGGAATAAAACACGTAGATACATAAACAATTATAAAGTAAAATATTTTATCTATTTACATGTTGCATAGGTACATGTAGTATGTTATTTAATAACGTAACTACAAAACTTTTTAGTATGATATAATTAATTACTTAAATAAGTATCAATTAATCAATCCACTAGCCTATTACAGTATAGATTAAGTATAGGTACTTAGATTACTTTCTCTACTATTAGTTAATGTAAACGTAAACTAACCTATAAGTAAAGAAATATGAGAATATCTATTAGTCTGAAGTAAATTCAAAGTCAAATTATTATTCCAAGTTAATTAAACAGTACATTCAGTATAAAATTATAAAATCCCTGTAATAAAACTTCAACACTCAAGTCAAATGAAAGTGTGATCCTAGCCACATCTACAAACAGTTAACAGATTTAATAATAAATAAGATGAGCACCCTAAACTGAAAAAGTAGATACAGGCTGCCTACCTGCTTTTTGAATAATAATAAGTCAATGACAGTAAACTACAACTGTAAAAACAATAATACTTCTGTTGTGTCTCGTTAACTATCCTTCAAAGTTAAATTGTAGGTACAGTCAGCTGCAAAGATATCTAACCCCTTTAGCGCACTTATATTCGCGTTATATTCTTAAAGGGGGTTAGATATTTTTGCAGCTGATCGTACAATGTCACAAACATAACAAGTTAATTATATTTCTTACAGGGTTGAGTACATCCAACTAGCATCGGAGTATAAATTAGCAGTAAACCTTGGCCAGGGGTTCCCGGACTACCATGCTCCACCACATGTATTGAAAGCATTGTCAGATATAGTAGTTGGAGAAAACCCTCTGTCTAATCAATACACTAGAGGATATGTAAGTTTTATCATTGTACAAGTTTCAGGATGAGATTTGTGATATGTTTGCAGTTCTCCTCCATTCTTCCCTGTAGGCTGCTGGTCAAAAAGATGTACTAATGAATTCTCTCATTTCATAACAACAAAACTTTTAACTATTTATCTACATAATTTCTGTTTAATATCCAGCTGCAATGACAGATCTCTAATAAACGTTTCCCTAAATGAGTTAGGATAAATTTAGTTTTCTCTTTCCCAAATCCTGAATGTTAGTATGGTTTTTGGATTATTTTTAAGTTTCTCAGTTGTTAGTTTATATTGATAAGTAAGTAGCCTATATTTTATTGAAATAATCTTTGAATTTTCTGTATGGGATACTGGTGGATCAGATCTATTTAGTATTTATCCTATCCATCCCCACTTTAAATAATCAATGCGTTCTAAAATGTCGAACTAAGTTTAATTCATACATTCAGACATTGATTGCTATTTGATTTTATTATATTTTATAGTATGTGATGTTCATTTGTTTTTCTTTCTATTGTTTCTTCTAAACACTATTTAATGTGTTTTGTAATCTAAGATCTCAGTGTAGTTATCAAATACTTAAAACACTACTTCAAAGTGCTTATTTTAATGATAATTGATGTGGTTGATGTAATAATGATAATTTATAAGGTTATTCTCATGTTTCACTGATTGAGAATCAAAGTGAGGTAATGTTTTTTGTTTTCTTTTACAGGGTCATCCTGCTTTAGTAAAAAACCTATCTAAACTTTATTCACCATTGATTGGTAGAGAAATAGACCCTATGAATGAAATCCTGGTCACATTTGGAGCATATGAAGCTTTATATTCTATCATCATGGGTAAATTTTTATATATTTTTTTATTATATAGGTACCTTTTGATTAAGCCGGAGGTAATTTTTTTTTTAATAAAAGCAATTCTCGCACTAAGGATAGTGGTAGTGTTGTAAAGAACTCGAGTCTTTGAGTCCTAAATTTAGAGCTCGACTCGGCATTACACGACTCGACTCATAACAATAAGACTCTTAAGAATAAAGAACTCAAGTCTATATGGGCTCTTGAACGCGAGACTCGAGACTCGAGTCTTCTTTAGCGCTCGAGTCCTTTTTACGCGCCGAGTCGCGCTCGAGTTCTTTTCCGCTTTGAGTCATTCTTTTTAAAGCAGCCAATAAAAGGCTATTTTTGTGAGATATAATCATGTGTAACCAGGAGATGTCGAAAAATAAATGAAAGAATTAAAGTTTTAATTAACATGAAAAATCAGTTTAATTAATTATGATTATGAAAATTATTACAAAAGAAAACATTAATTAAACAAATGTAATTTTAGTCACATTAAACATGATGATAATTAAAGATGATTAAACAAGAGATTATAATTGCATACAAAGATTTATTTAAAAAAATCTAGCCATGATGCAAGACACATTGAAGCTTGTATGGTCTTATTGCCAAGTCTGTTTCTTCTTTTGGTAATTAAGTTACCGGATTTTGAAAATGCCTGTTCGCTCGGGACGCTCGTTGCGGGAATACTTAGTATCTGAAACGCTAATTTCTGAAGCTGTGGTAATCTATTAGCTTGCTGTGTCCACCAGAATATAATATCGGTGTCTTCAGTTTCTACTGGCATCATTAAATATTCTTGAAGTTCATCCGTAAAAAATGTTTTTTTTTTATAAATTGTCGAAAATATACTTTTCCTTGAACTGTCTTCTGTTTCTTCATTTGTGTTACGAGTACAACGTTGACCATATTCTGTTTGGAAAAATGTAGTCAACAACTCAAGTGGGTGACTTTCCTCTTTTTCAGAAAAATAATGGTTTTTTAGACGGGGGTCCACAATAACCGCGAACATTGCATATTTTGAGCGCAAAAGTGGGATGTATTGATTTAATTTGTCAGCCATAGCATGTGCACAATCATTCAAAAAATTACCGTCGTCGTAATTCTTACCAATATGATCCAACAGTACATCAACTATAGGTATCACGTATACCAAACTAGGGTATTTTGATTTCGATAGTAAAAGAGTAGCATCGTAGTAAGGTTTTAAAAAATCTATAATTTTTTTTACTTTTTCCCAATCCTCGATTAGATACTTCTTAAATTCCTCGAAATGTTTGCACATATGATCCAAAACAACTCGCATGTTATAAGCGCGTTCCAACATTAAAAATGTGGAGTTCCATCGTATGTGCATTTCTTTAACTAGTGTTAATCGTGATACTTTCAACAAATCACAAATTTCAAAGAACAGCTGCTTTTTCTTGGGTGAAAAATTAATAAAATTTACTAGTTTTGATATATCTGACACGAGGTTATCTAATTTTTCTAATCCTTTTTTAACACTTAGATTCAATATGTGTGCTAAACATCTGGTGTGAATGACGTTTTCATAATCACTATGAAATAGTTGCAACAACTGCATAGTTTTTGTATTGGTGGCCTCGTTATCTGTTGTTATAGACATAACTTTATTTCTCAAACCGTAACATTCAAAAATGTCTATGATTTTTTTTAAGATTTCGTTACTTGTATGCGGAAATGGTATAAGATCGAAATCTAGTATAATAGCACTCATTTTTGATTCATGAACAAAATGGGCTGTAATAACAATGTACGGTTTGTTTGTTACAGATGTCCAAAAATCAAATGTAACCGACAATTTATTTATTGACTTTATGCATTCTATTACTTGTGTTTTTTTGTCCATAAAAAGTGTTTGTATATTCAGATTTAAACTGTGACGAGTTAGTCCTGGGTAATTAGAGTTTAATCCTTTTATCATTTTAATAAAATGTTCTTCCTCCACGATACTTAGAGGGTGAGCCCCGCGTATTATAAAATTTAGGATCAGGTTGTCATACACTGGGTACTTACATGTTCTGTTTTGTTTATTTTTTTCTTCGCCATGTGATGTAGCGTGATTAGCTGTTACATGTCTTTTTAAAATCGTATGTGATGTTTTAAGTGAAAAATATTTTTTACACTTTTTGCATTCATAATGCAATGGCGTTTTATTATAATTTAGCTTCTTAATATTTTTATCCTGTAAACGCTCCGAATCCACAATCATTGTTGCAGTCGCCGAATCAGTACTAGAAACCGAGCGGAATGAAGTATTGGGTTCTTCTTCTACTGAGTCCATAATGATTCTTTAACACAATAACTACACAGGTAACTCTATTTTAAGCAACAGGGAAACTACTACACTTCAAACAACTACACTAGCTGAGGTGACATGACAATATATTTACTGATACCCACAGTTCTCGTCATATTATATAAAAATAAAAACTGTTTAAGGTATTATGATAAAAGACTAAATCATTGTACCTTCATATAAACGAATTATTTAAATATGTTGATCGTATGTAATACGATCATTTGAGTAGCTACTCAACAGAATAAATAATTAATGTAGATAACTGCAAAATAGTACAAGGAAACTTAATCCACAACTTTCCGTATCATAGTTAGGAGTTCCTTTAATTACAAGTGACAACATTTTGTTCTACGAGAATTATTTAATTAATCTCAAAGGTGGTGTGTTATTTTTTTGATAATGTCAAGTGCTGGTGGTGAAAGATCTACTTCTCCAAGTATTTTAACAGGATTGTATCGGGAAAAGAAGAGAAAATTATCAACAACTTCGGTAAAAGTCGATAAAGGAACGCAGGTCACATATGGAGACATTATTGACTCTAATATTTATCAAAGAAATCGTTGGAATTCGTCTGATGTACGACCCCGTACAAGCTTACTAAAAGATATTGATTTTGGTTCAAAGAAACCGTGTGACCCAAGGAATCAAGAGTTTGCTAAACTTATAGCATTTGAGATGGATCGAGTACCTGAAGAGAAACGTACTATGACTTACTCCAGAATATTAGAATTTATTCGAAAAGTACGAGAGGAGGATAGCTTCAGGAATGTTAGTTTGCCTAGTTTCTCTGATTCTGAATAGATATTCACTCGATTAAATCTTTCAAAATTATGGATGTTTATTTAAAATTTGAAAAAAATACTATTATAATAAGAGATAAAGAAATAAAAATAATACATAACTGAGGGATGATTGAAAATATTATTTACCATAATAAAATATGTCTAACCTGTAACTATGTATTTAAACATTATTTAACCCTGGTATGCTCAAATAAGGTTGTTATATTAGCCGGAGAGCTGACAGGCATTTTTGAGTACATCCTTGAGGCACATTGAAAATATTATTGTTGATTAGTTGCGAATGTGTGGATGATGAAATGCCCGATCTGGCTGGGAGGTTGCGGGGCGTTTATGAGCTATGAATTTTTTAATTCGCAATTTTTCTCATGCAGAAAATGTTCTTGAGGCACTTTGAATCTTACAGCATTTTAAAGTCTGATGTTTAATTAAACGATATATCATAATGCCAGGCGATTTGGTTGGGATTTAAATGGTGACAGGCGATTTAAAGTTATATTTTTTTGTGCGCAAAAAATGTACTTGAGGCAAGTTGGGATCTATACACAATAATTGTTGTGTTGATAAGATGCCATATATCAAATTACAGGCCGTTCTGGCGGTTATTTAATCTTGCCAGGTGATAATAATAGTTGCCTGTGAGTGTATATCTGCAGTCGACTGAGTGGAGCGTGCCGTGACTCAATAGCCGTTAACGTACATCTGTTGCTAGTATTAGAGTAAGTTTACATTCATAGCATAGCAACGACGCGTGATTTGAATTTGTGTATAAGAAAATAAATTATAAAAAAATAAATTATTAATTATTTTTATTATTAAAAAATAAATTTTTACAAAAAAAATTGATATTATTTTTATGTAATTTTTTTTATTCATCGATATCTGATGGAATCTCCTCGTCGCTTGTGAACTCGTCCATAGAGTTGAGTTCTATGAACTCTTCTTCATCGTCTGAAAATAAATATTTTTTTTTAACAAATGTGAAATACAATCAATAGTGCGAGTATTTAACAAATTATTATTACATACCTGTAGCATTTTCATCAGAGTGTTCAAATGTTCCAGGATCAATTGCATCGATAACTAATTGCGGCATGCAATCCCCATCAAACCAATAATGGTCTCCTTACTATCAAATCCACATAAACAACATAGAGCGAGTACAAAGAAGATGTCTTAGGTTCCTTTGTCGTAAATTTAATTATGGACGTTTGGATTACTCCGAGTGACTAAGCAAATTCAAGGTTATATCTTTGCAGGCTCGCCGTCAGAGATATGATTTACTATATTTACATAAGTTAGTTCACTCAACTATTGATACACCTGCTTTACTATCTAGTCTCAACTTCAATATCTCACATAGAACGCGTAATCCTAATGTATTTGCAATTCAAGTATACAAGAACAATACATCATTTTATAATCCGATTGTTAGAATGTGCAGATCGTATAATGGTATTGCACGCTTGAATGCAGAGGTCGATGTTTTTAATGTCAAATTTGCAAGATACAAAAAGATCATTACAGATGCACTCAATTCTCAGAAGTTCCCGAGTAATTTTCAACCATAGTCATTATATTCCATGATTCTCTGTTGTGCGTGAAAGTATATGTAGTTGTAATTTTGTTTTACTTTATTAGTCTACACGCTTGAAAATGCATTGTTACTTATTTACATAACGGTTACACGTAACGATGCATTTTATTGCGTATTCGTTGTTAATACTATCATGTTGTGTACACTGCCTTAGGATTACTGTCTAGTCAATATAATAAGGCCACACTTAAATATCTAATGTAAGGACTGTAATCTGTTTGTATACCTATCATAAATAAATAAATAAAAATCCAATTTATCCTCCTTCAGCTGCCATCCATGTTCAGTGGGTTGTAGGTTACTTGGAAAACGTAAATGTGCATTTCTCCAGATACTTGTAACATATTGAGCTCTTAAAAGCTGTTGGTGCAACTCATTTGATATATGGCATCTTATCAACACAACAATTATTGTGTATAGATCCCAGCTTGCCTCAAGTACATTTTTTGCGCAAAAAAAAATATAACTTTAAATCGCCTGTCGCTATTTAAATCCCAACCAAATCGTCTGGCATTATGATATATCGTTTAATTAAACATCAGACTTTAAAATGCTGTAAGATTCAAAGTGCCTCAAGAACATTTTCTGCATGAGAAAAATTGCGAATTAAAAAATTCATAGCTCATAAACGCCCCGCAATCTCCCAGCCAGATCGGCCATTTCATCATCCACACATTCGCAACTAATCAACAATAATATTTTCAATGTGCCTCAAGGATGTACTCAAAAATGCCTGTCAGCTCTTGGGGTATATTATTATTATATAATAATATAATATAATATATTTCTTTATTTCTCTCATAAGGTACAAATATTTTCTTAAATGTAAAATACAATAGTGTTCCTTGTGAGAGCTGGAGTCTGTACTAGGCTCGGGGCCTGTATTACTGATCTCCAGGCCCTCCTACTTCATAATTACAAATCGAGTACAATACATTTAATATGTTAACATAAGTAGGTAAGCGATAAAAACATCATTAAAATACAAAAGAAATAAAACAGGTAAACAAATTGTAAGTGTGTGTGTTTCCGAGTAGAATTTGTGTGTAATGTAGTAAGTAGAATGTGTGTTGTGGTCTATGATGATAGTTAGATGTGTGATGTGTATTAGATGCTGATGCGTACGTGTAAAATGTTTGCGTATGTGCGTGAGTAGCGTGTGGCCTAAGTGATAAGAGTAAGGAAATTCTTTTCATTTTATAATAAATAAACAAAATAGAAACATGACTATTAGCGTAGGTAAATATCAATATAATTATTATTATTATTTTTTTTTTATTTTTTTAAAAGGTCTGCAGTTTTTTACCTTTATTTTACTATTAGCAACAATTTTTCAATTTCATCATAGGTAAGCTCAGTTAACCAAATGGTTACTACGCTCCTACATTTTTGGTTAGGTAACGGATATATATAGACTACTTTATTTATTTTGTTATAAAGGTAGCTGCTCAAGAAACAATAATTACATAAGTTTAAATAATTATATATAATAAATATAATAATAATTATATTAATTATTTTTGTTATATTAATTATATAAGTATAACTTTTGCTCGTAGAAGTAGTACTTCGTCCTCGTAGAAGTTGAAAATTACACTATTTGTCATAGCGTGATGTTAAATCAAAAAAAAGAAGGAAAACTTGAAATAAAACCCTATACCAATCCGTCTGGCCAGCGTGGTATTAGTAGGCCAAGTATCCCTCCGTCACAGAAGGAGGCCCGTCCCTGCAGTGGGACATTAATGGGCTGTTATGATGATGTTAAATACCCTATAGGCTTCCTCAATAAATATTAGGCAAATTGGACCAGTGATTCCTGAGATTAGCGCGTTCTACCAAACAAATAAACTCTTCAGCTTTATTATATAAGTATAGACATTTATTCTAAATAAATCACTGTCAGCATTTCGAAGACCAGTTTGAAGAAGACTCGAGCTCTTTTAAGACTCGAGCTCTTTTAAGACTCGAGCTCTTTATAAGACTCGAGTCTCTCGAGTTCTATTTAAGGTTTCGAGTTCAATAATGGCGCTCGAGTCTTCATGATAGGACTCAGACTCGGCTCGACTCAGGACTCCGAGTTCAGTTAGTTCACTGAGTCTTAGAAAATTGAGTCGAGTCTATCAAATAAGACTAAAAGACTCGAGTTCTTTACAACACTAGATAGTGGTCATTGTCGTAGCGACTTACTAACATATGTATTAAATGGACACAAAAAGCATTCACATGAGAATTGTTTGTGTATAGCACAAGAAATGAATTGTTGTGCATGGAATTTAAAACCATGATCGGTCCATCTTCCACTTCCTTTATGACATGTAGGTAGGCAGTTGCATTCGTTTGTCAGAGAGTAATATTATGTTTATTTGCAAAATCATTCACAGAATAGTTTGCACTCTGTGACTGTCGCATGAGAGAGTAACAATCTACTAATCTCCTACTGTAGGGACGGCCTCCTCCAGTAACAGGTGGAACTCACCCTACATGTACCGCGCTGTTCATTAAGATTGCTATAGTGGTTTACACGGAGCATTCTCAACAGATGAAGGCTGTTCGGTCGACGAGTAATGGCATTGTTTTAGACACAGATATCAGAACAAAGGAGATGTGCCCTGAATGTCATTTTGTATGGAAACATAATGTCGCCTGTTTTATTTACCCACACAGCAATAGAATGTACGAATATAGTAGGTTACTACTACTGTTCTCTGTTACATCTAAATTATCAATGAACGTAATTCTCTGTCCCGTTTTTTTTCTTGTAATATCTCCACTACATGGTGTCACAGCGAACCAATCAGCGCTACTACATTTAAACAAATAAAATAAACTCCAAAAAATTTAGATAGAAGAACTAAGTACTACAATTTAAATTAAAACTACCACATTAAAAAAAAATACATTTATTTTATTTTATTTTATTTATTATTTTCATTACATTTATGGCCTACGCAGACCGGGACGGCGGAAATTAAAATCCCTTGCCATGCCGTCCCGGTCTGCGTAGGCCTTTATGCTAGGGGTTGACCTTATCGATAAATAATTAATAAAATTTATCGATAGACGTGTTTAACTGTACTTAGACTAATATTTTGTTAAATTTAATTATCATGTAAATAATAATTACTTTTATTTAGGTATAATTATATCATTGTACAGTACTTTTGTAGAATAATAATGTCAAATATTATTTTAGTAAAGTAACAATTCCTTTGTAAAATAATATTTACGACAGTGTGTGTAAGATCGTACATGTCGTGAAACAAAGTGATCCGAGAACTGATGTCGTAATATCGCAGGTTGAAGGAACTCAAGCGTCATACTTCTTTTGCGTCCTTATTATCGCAGCAGTTTGAGAGCTAGCGATAATTTAGCTACAGTCGGTAAAGCCTACCCGACTTTAAACCACGACCTTTTTCGCACGTTCTTTTCGTCATATCCACTTTTCATCGTCAATTATCAATCACTTCAAAAAGTGCTTTGTTTAATTCGGTATGTAAAGTAAAAGCTACCCTATGTCGAATCCAAAACCATTTAGAGATTTTAGATCGATAAGTAATAAAATCATATTTTTAGCGCAAATAAACGCAAGATTGTGTTTATTTTTACAATTATTACATAAATTACTTTGTTTTTCATTTGACGTCTAAATGACATCATGTCGCCCGGCTCAACAGAAGTTTGTTTTTGATTTCATTGCTTAATAACTAAAACAACTAATTTGAGCATTTTTGCCCTCCCACCTATAGCCCATCTGCAGTAATAAACTATAAGTAGGAACACACAAATAAATCTGTACAAATAAACTATAAGTAGGAAAGCAAAATTACTCAAATTAGTTGTTTATAATTAATAAACCTTTAAAATAAAAATATAAAAAAAATACAAAAAAAAATCTTTACATACCGAATTACATCTCAATAATGAATCGCAAATCAGTACATGGTTCATTATGTTTCTTTGAGTGAGCTTGTGTGGCACCCATTTTTGGAGCTTTCGTCTAATGGGTCAAAACTGTTTTCTGGTCAATTACAACTTATAGCAATAGCAATATATAACAATATATTATATTTAAGAAGCAAGTAAGTGTCGTATGACGGTTTAATAAATCGTTACCGCCAAGATTCTCTAAAGTTTGTTCAGAATTTACAAAACTTTTGTTATTTACTTCTTTTAAAATATCATTTAAATTGGTTATTTTTTTTCGATACCGACATGTTTTCTTTTGTAACCTTATAATTTCAGCTTTCTGCTTTTTTATCATATTTCCTTGTTTCATAATTTGCATGCGCAATTTGCATTTCCGGGGTGATTCTATAATTTGGTTATCAATAGAGACAGACGAATTCTGAAAAACGAATTATTTTATTATAATCTTTAAATCTAAATCAAGGATTGAGGTCAAAACAGAATATTATAACAAACTGCTTACTAAATTCTGGCTATGGCAATTTTGATTTTGTTCTTCAGGTTCATCAGACAATTCGTTTGATATCTGTAATGAATTAATAACAATATAGGTATAACGGACAAAATCACGGAAACACCTCGTCATTATATTAAGTACTATATTATAGCTGACACTGACACCCACTTAGTTGGGCGACAAAAAACGCGTCTCTTTTTTTAACATATTTCATTACTGCTTCACTCCTATTAGTCATAGCGTGATACTATATATAGCCTATGACACTCCCCGATAAATGGGCTACACAAAACAGAAAAAAAAATTAAAATGGTTTCAGTAGATCCAGAGATTACCCCCTACAACGTCACAAACACACAAACT
This sequence comes from Schrankia costaestrigalis, assembly GCA_905475405.1. Taxonomy (NCBI): domain Eukaryota; kingdom Metazoa; phylum Arthropoda; class Insecta; order Lepidoptera; family Erebidae; genus Schrankia; species Schrankia costaestrigalis. Next base: position 19,843,535 of record FR997826.1, read on the forward strand.
TTACCTCTTTATAATATTAGTATAGATAAAATAAATTACTTACGGGAGGAAAAATATTGGTATCTAAATTTAAATCTGAACATCCAAGTGTTCCAACCTCTGTGAAACCCTGAAAATATTGTAACCACTTTTATTAATGTCATTATTTTAAAAACAAAATAAAATTACTAAATTAAACAACAAAATAATATCTTACAGATGTAAATACTAGGCGAAGTTTTAATGTTGGGACAGCCCATTCAAAAAGCCTTCGACTTTTCTTTAGAGGTAGAAACATTTCTGGTTTAAAGTGAATCGAGCATATGGTGCTACCTCTTGCAGGGAACCAATTAGGTGGTTTCCCAGTGGCATCAATCCATTGCTCTTTTATATTTCCATCTTTTGGGAAACTGAAAGACACAATGCCAAGTTATAGGATAATTAAAACGTGCCGAAGAAATGCTAGAGCTGATAGTTCTATGCAATAAATAACTATTAACTTTTACCAATTTGCCATAGAGTTTCTGGAAAATATTCGAAAGCAATGAAATATAAAATGGATAGTTGTATATATGTTACAGTCAAAACTCATGGCCGGTCAAAAGCCTTTTTAACTGCATAAAACAGTCAATAGTGGTTTTGACCAACGTGCTTAGTCAAAACCCTTATTGACTGTTTTTTGCAGTCAAAAGTGGTTTTGACCATCGATGTTAGTCAAAACTCATTGAAAATTGATCTTTAATACATATTAAGGTAAAAGTCCAGCGTGCCAAAATGCGCGAGCCATATTGCTCCTAGATAAAATTAAAACAATAGCATGAATAAAGGGATTGATAGATAAGCATTTAGACTGAATTAAAGCAAATCTGACAAAATCAGTTTATATATAACAAGTGTGCTCATAAAAGGATGAGCATTTTTTAAAAAAACTTGCAAAACCACTTCAAGCAACATTTTAAACCTTTATGTTCTAGAGTACTTACTACACCTTTGATTTAAGATATTTCAACACTCGAATATATTGAAATTACATCATTTAACATTTAAAAAAAATGTTTTTCTCATTTAACTTATTAAAACTATTTCCTACAATACACGATTTTTTATCGAAAACGATAGATAGTAGTAGGTATGAACGGGTCGTCACTATCGTTTGGTTGTTATAGTGATCACGGTTAGCAACCACTTGTCATTCGTAATATCGTTGAGGGAATAGTTCATTGCTTTATATATTCATTGAATGACTAGTTTAGACAACATTAGAGAAGCAATGTATATTTTACAAAAATATAAATACCTACTTGATTGTCCGAACATGAAAATAACATAGTGAGGACATCGAAGATTATTTTTTCATGATTTTAGAGGTAAATACAATAAAATACGTACTAACATATGGTAAGTGACTCCATTATTAATAAAGTTTGTTTTATTGCTCTTGTTTTTACAGGCAACCACTGAACAACTCGGCATTTTTAAGTTATCCCGGTCGTTGTCAAAACACAACTAAACCTAGGTGATAGGTGACAGTGACAGCTAGTTATGAGACATACCTACTTCTAAAATTGAATACCAGGGCTTCAAAGTACGACGAGTATGGTAAATTATCAGTATTTAAAAAAACTTGAAAGTATTTGTCAGTATGGGATCAAAGTACTTTTTACTTACTAATACCTACTATTGAATTTCTATTCATTCATATACAGAAATAAAACATATTCCTATAATTTCTTACTAGTATTCCTTGCTTCGAAATCAGAATACTCGTACTTCCGCAAGATATCAGAAATTTTGTACTCGCAAGCTTGCAACATGTACGTTCGGGGCTGGCAACTCACAACAGATGCCGACGCGGCTTAAAAACACTTGCATAGAAAAATTATCTTAACCTACTCTAAAAATTTAACATTAACGACTAAAATTGGATGCAATACAAAAATACTTTCAAGTATTTAAACTTCGTCATACAATTATGCACCTTATTCAGATAAGAATAAGAACCTATTTAATTTACGTTCGGTGAGTGAAAACAAAATACTTTCATACTTGGAAGTATTACTCGTCTGTACCAGGGCTATACCTGTAGGTATACTTTGAATCAAAAAGCCTTGGTTTTAAAACCTGGTAGCATAAATACGTCTCATCTCTAGTGACAGCCATTTTTAGCAATATGTTCGTTTTGAACTTATTGCGGCGACACGAAAACGCTTCCATACCATTTCTCCCTTAGTTACATTTGTGGTTTTAGATAATGAGTCCACTTTTGTCTCATTGAATAATATAATGCAGAATCCAATGCCTAATTAAACAAGCACTTTTACCTTTACAGCGATGAGATCCGATTATTATACCCCTTCCAGCGTAAGTTTAGCTTTTTGACAGTTCACGTCCATGAAGTTTCGTAATACTTCTGCTTATTTTTCAAACAAATAATATTGTATTTCATAGACGTATTCATGTTTTTTTCAGTTACCATGGTTACTTAGTGATGGACACTCATAACGATTACCACCATTATGAAACAAATTACAAATAATCGGTAGAAATAAATGCTATGAATAAACCTGAACTCTTCATAATACGTTTATAAAATGTAATATGATATTTTAGATTACCTATAACCCGCGAATATGTCACGATAAATTATGTATTTTAAATAATACCTAAGCTAACTATAATTTTATCATTTCAAGCTATAGGCTAATTCTCTTAACAGGGATAAAGAAAGAAACAATAATAAAATGATAATGTAAGTTGATGTAAGGAGCCAAATGTGTAAATTAAAGTAATTTGAAAAATCGCGAAATCGCTTACAATCGAATGGCATTACATTCGAGATACAGCTGAACGTCACTAACGTCAAGCTGTCAAATGTCGTTAAATATAGTGGAAAGGGTATAGTTTGAAAGATATCTCAGTTTTAAAATAATGCGCCAATAACGTAAAATATCTGTCTAACGTTGATGCGTTATCAAATGATAAGTCTCTTCAGTTCTCTATATCTATCTCGCTTGTACCTAGAGGTCTTCTATTTTTATATAATATCTTCTATCTCTTTATGGACTAATAATCATTATGATAACGTCCGTACTATATAGGTATACTAATATTATAAAGAGGTAAAGTTTGTGTGGTTGTGACGTTGTAGGGGGTAATCTCTAAATCTACTGAACCAATTAAAAAATTATTTCTGTGTTGAATAGTCCATTTATCGGGGAGTGTTATAGGCTATGTAGTATCACGCATGATTAGTAGGAGTGGACGCGTTTTTTTCGCCGTCCAACGAAGTAGGCACGGGTCTTAGCTAGTCGTTGTATAAGTGGCAAGCAACGTCAATGCCTGACTATGCGTAACAAAACATTAGTTATTAAGTAAATGTATACGGGATATTAACGCGGCAGTTCGACGACCTCTGTGGCGTAGTGGTTATTTAACATGACTGCTATGCAGAGGTCTCTGGTTCGATTCTCGCTCCATGCAAAACTTTGTGTGCATGAACATGATTGTTTGCATTGGTCTGGGTGTTTTGTGTGTATAATATGTATGTATTTACAAAAAAAACAGTATTTAAGTATGTTTATCCGTTATCTGGTACCCATAGTACAAGCTCTGCTTAGTTTGGAACTAGATGGCGTTGTGTGAAAGTGTGAGGAATATTTTTATTTTTTAATTACTTTTTATTTTTCTTCCACTTAAGATAGTCAATGCAATGCAAGTTATTTTAGTTTGATTATTGTTTTAATTAGATGCTAAAAACTCTCAGTTACATAATGTAAATTTTAATCTTTCACAAAGTTAACGATGTCATATGTCAATAAACGTTACACATTTATCTGATAAGAACAAAGTATTAAGTAAACTTACTTACTATTCTTAGTAAGTATTTAGTTTGTATAGTAACCGTCTTACTAATAAACATTTACACACTCGTTATAATAAGGTTATAACAAAAACGTTACTAATAAACACACTCCGCTTTACGCCTGTTATAGCGGTGGTGTAAGTTGTACGTCATTTTATACAACTGTTATACAGTCGACAGACCTCGTATAACAAGTGCATAACTTACAATATTGTGTTGATTTATCTCTAATTATGGATTATTTACATTATTTTGAAATTTTTGACGAAATGGAGAGTGAAGAACCACCAAGAAAGTAAATACTACTAATCTCGTTATAATCCGTTTATTTTAGATGATTGTAAGTTTAAAACCAAATAAAGATTTACGAAGGCGTATGCAAAGGAAGTGGTAGATTTAATCCGTGGTGAAATCGAACAGAGTACTAGAGGTCGTGTCTTTTCAAGAGATCTTCAAGTTTGTACAGCATTAAGGACATGGGCGCGACAGAAAGTGGAAGATGATGCTGCAGACATTCACGGCATGAGTCAACAATCCGCGACAAATGTATGCCGACACGAGTTACTATTGCACTAGCAAGGAAAGCTTACCATTTTATTCATATGCCACGAACTCTTGAAGTGGAAGAGGAAGTCATAGCAGAATTTCGTAATATATGTGGCTTCAGAAACGTAACAAATGCTTTTGTCTGATTGCTCACATATTAAGATCAAAAAGGTTGGTAGTGACAATACTATATCAATGTGTCCAGTTCGACCGCGCGGCCATAGCGTTTTTTTAAAAAAAAAAACATGTCAATTTTTTGTAAAAATTTGTAGAAGTTGATTCCCAAAACCATAAATTTGTCAAAGATACGGTTAAAAAGTTATAAGGGTTTAAACATGGCCGCGCCATTGAAACGCGGCGAACCGCGCGGCCACTGAGATCTTTAAAACTAAGCCTTGTAGAGACCTGAAATTTACGCAAATGCAAGATTTAATTTGTAAAAAATTTGTAAAAATATTAAAAAAATACTCAAGTTTATAGTTTAAGAGCTATAACACTAAAACCGAATGGCCGCGCCATTGAAACGGTGGAGAAAACGCTATCGCCTGTATCTCGCTGAAAAAAAATCGCAGAGGTGTGTAGTTTATTGTAATTACCCAGATTTGAATTTGTCGAAACTAGGAAAAATACAACAAAAATTCCTAGGTTTATATTTCAGGAGCTATAAGACTAAAACGATATGGCCACGCCATCGAAACGGTGAATAAAACGTTATTTCGCCTGTATCTCGCTGAAAAAGCATCGCAGAGGTCTGGAGTTTTTTGTAATACCTAGATTTTAATTTGTCAAAACTAGTAAAAATACAATAAAAATTCTTAAGGTTATATTTCAGAAGCTGTAGAACATTATCAGTATGTGGTGCGATAGGGTGACCATGTCTTATTGTTTACAGAATACTTTCTACTTATTGTTACAGAAATTATAATTCAAGGATTCTAAATAAAATTAAAATGAAACCATAAATATAAAAACAATTATGTTTATTGCTTGAAAAGTCAATAATACAGTTACAGTCTGCGTGGACTTACGAAAAACTAGCCCTAAGATTGGTTTAAATGACGCAACTCCGCCCCTAAGCTATGTGATTAGTAATGCACACTATTGCATCTCACACGCGCCACCCCCGCGCGCCTCCGCAGGTCAGTGCGACGCGTACAGCCGTTAGTACTTATTATTCTGTGGTACAGCGACGTAAGCGTAAGAGTTTCGTTATCAGTGTGTCGTTGTGATGTTAACACGATAAAAAAGTGATCTACTGATTATTAAAATGTTCAGTTCGTGTGTAATTACGATTAAGTGTTGTACTGTGGTGTAACGTCAGTTCGGTAAATTATGTAAACAATTCAGCAGAAGTGATTAAGGTATGTTGCATTTAAATATTTTATGATTATGTTAGAGCTCTCTCTTTATTTGTATGGATGACCGTGTAGTTAAGATATTTTACTATGAAATATTTACAATCTTATGTATATGAACTTATATGAAATACTAAAAACTATCTAATAACTAACAAAAATAATAATAATATATAATGTTTGCCCTGCAGTGGGACAATAATAGGCTGGATTATTATTATTTAATGTTTTATTAAATCATATAGGTAATTAGAACTTAACTTAGAACATTTGAAATGATTGTAAATCATTTTGATTCCACATTTTTAAATAAGTACAATCATAACTAGCAGGGATGTAGATATATTATTATGTTTTTACTTTAAGCGTAATATTATATGAATGGAAAAATTACTAAAAAAACTAAAGTCAATCATTTGAAAGATATACACTTCCAAAGTCGTAAAATGAGCCCCCCCCCCCCCCCCGCCTCTAACTTTTGAAATAATTAAGTTGGAAAAAAAAATTGATGTAAATGTCAATAAAAACTTTCAATGAAAACTGGTTTGAACAAGATACAATCATAAGTTTTTGAGATATAGCACAATTTCAAAAACCGCACACGTTACTTTGTAATTCATACAAACACTATGAAAAACAAAGTTAAGAGCAAAACTTTGCTTGTTACTACGGAACACTTCATGGGCGAGTCCGACTCGTACTTCCCCAGTTTTTTTTTGTAACTCCACTGGTAAAATCTCTCTTCCTTTTCCTCTCACTCATTATTTTTTACAAAACCAGAAGTACAATATTATTATTGTTTGTTGTATTACAATTTAAAAATACACCATTAAAATAAATAAAATAATTTCTGTAACAATAAGTAGAAAGTATTTTGTAAACAATAAGACATGGTCACCCTATCGCACCACATACTGATAATGTTCTACAGCTTCTGAAATATAACCTTAAGAATTTTTATTGTATTTTTACTAGTTTTGACAAATTAAAATCTAGGTATTACAAAAAACTCCAGACCTCTGCGATGCTTTTTCAGCGAGATACAGGCGAAATAACGTTTTATTCACCGTTTCGATGGCGTGGCCATATCGTTTTAGTCTTATAGCTCCTGAAATATAAACCTAGGAATTTTTGTTGTATTTTTCCTAGTTTCGACAAATTCAAATCTGGGTAATTACAATAAACTACACACCTCTGCGATTTTTTTTCAGCGAGATACAGGCGATAGCGTTTTCTCCACCGTTTCAATGGCGCGGCCATTCGGTTTTAGTGTTATAGCTCTTAAACTATAAACCTGAGTATTTTTTTAATATTTTTACAAATTTTTTACAAATTAAATCTTGCATTTGCGTAAATTTCAGGTCTCTACAAGGCTTAGTTTTAAAGATCTCAGTGGCCGCGCGGTTCGCCGCGTTTCAATGGCGCGGCCATGTTTAAACCCTTATAACTTTTTAACCGTATCTTTGACAAATTTATGGTTTTGGGAATCAACTTCTACAAATTTTTACAAAAAATTGACATGGTTTTTTTTTTAAAAAAACGCTATGGCCGCGCGGTCGAACTGGACACATATCAATAGAAAAGGAGTGTCTTCAATAAACGTATAAGTGGTATGCGATTCCAGCCTATTAATAAAGGACATTGTAGTACACTGGAGGGGAAGTACTCATGATTCCCGAATTTTCAGAGAAAGCCCAATACGGCAGAGATTTGAAAATGGAGAATTTAATGGTCGTTTTTGGGTGATGCAGGTTATGGACTAACAGGTTATTTGTTTACACCTGTACAAAATCCTGCTAATATTAAGCAGGAGGCCTACAATAAGATTCATATACTGACTAGAAACCCTGTAGAAAGATGCTTTGGTGTATGGAAACAGAGATTTCGATGCCAATTACACGGATTCAGTGTATCATTAGAAAATGTTAAACTGTATTTAGTTGCACTTGCAGTTCTGCACAATATTGCAATAAAAATAGGGCAAAATACAGAAATAATGGACATAACGCCCGGTGACCCCGTTTGGGACATAGACCACAAGAACTCAAAATAATGCAACTGGATAAGTTGCAAGGCAATTATTTATGAATTATGTTTTGTAATATAATTAATTATTTTAAATAAAATACATTTTAGTTATCAATTTTATTTATTTTCGCTGTACGTATTACATTTTCCAGTTCTAAATTTTTCATATTTAACTGCTGCTCTTTGCCTTGGAGTAAGTGTTCTTCTTCGGCCCACTCGTGGGTCTGTGTGGTATCACATTAATCCATTTTTAAAGCTTGTTTTGTTACAAAATCACACCATACATTCGCCTATCGATATTGTCACTATTTAGTTTTCGAGGTCAACTAAATACCTTTTCTAATAAATCCCAATTTGCAAAAAGGCTTCCTCTTCTTTGCTATATATATCTATAATCACTTGCTTCCATTTAATGGTTATTTTTAGGAGATTGTAAATCAAAATAAACCGCGTAAACAGAATACGAAATGAAGTCTCAAATACTCAACCGTTTTGACATATTTTAAGAGACGTTCAAAAGTAATGTCAAAATCTGCTAATGTACTAATATGTAAAAGTGTGTAAAATTATGCGTTTATTACCATTTCTAAGTCGAATTTCAACATTAGGGTATTATATTAATATTCTTTATGACATATTAATTTATTTAATATTTTTACAATAAGAATTAATAGGTAAAAATATGAAACTAATTTAATGACATTTTTTAATATATTACTATTTAGAATGTTTCTGACAGTATTGCCAGTGGTCAGTGTCATAACTATTTAATAGTTACCCAATGCTTATACCTGGTTTATTAGTCAAGTAGTGTATAAACAGCTATTACGCTCCTATTCAATGAATAAGTATTCATGTGTATAACGACTGTATAAGAAAAATTTTATTAGTAAGACAGAAAGAATTTTGGGTTTCGAACCTGCGACCTTTTGCTCGGTGGCTGCATACACGACCGCTATGCCACCGAGGCAGTCAATAACTTGTATTAATTTTTTCTGTTCCTTTAATTTAGTTTTATATTTTCTTTTCCCGTGTATACAGCGTATATATTTTACACGGTAACTGTACCTTTTACCTTTCTTTCTTTCTGTTTATGCTCAGGTTTTGTTTGACAGGTCACGTGCAAGAGAAAGACGAAGTAATTGTGATTGAACCGTTCTTCGATTGTTATGACTTTATGATAAAGAGCGCCGGCGGCACTCCGAGATTTATTGCACTTAAACCGGTGAGTTTTAAGATTTTACATCATCATCATCATCTCAGCCAATTGACGTCCACTGCTGGACATAGGCCTCATCCAAATATTGCCACCTTGTGCGGTCCTGTGCCTCCCATATAGTCATATTAGTCCGGGTTCCCTAGTAAATTTTTACAAAGTTAATTATTTGTGAGTAGCTTAATTTTTATGAGACTTTGACTTTAAGCTTAACTTTAGGCCGGAAAAGAGTAGGTGATCTTCAAACGTCTAGTCAGTTTTTTATGAAACAAGTTTAAAACCCCTTCGGCCGTTTTGGAAACCGAAGTTTGGTAACCAGTTTCCTAAAAGGCTTTTTTTATACTTCTACGTAACTGGTTTCCTAAAAGGCTTTTTTTTACTCATACGTAACTGGTTTCCAAAGAGGAGTTTTTTGTACTTCTACGTAACTACACTATGGCCACTCTAATAAGTGAAATTTAACATAATTTGTAGTCTAGGGTTGGGTGTCTGAAATCTATTGAAAGATTTATCGATTCAGAATTCAGAAAATTCAAAAATATAAATATTTGCGAGGGGTACTCCTGCTAAATCACTCTACAGCCTATTAAAAGAACTAGGACTGCCGAGAACTTCAGTAAGCTCTCTACTATCACGAATGTCCAAAACGGCATTGTTAGGTTCCTACCAAATCTGGATAGGTAGAGGACGGAACATAGCAGACAGTGAAGGTGACCTCTAACGCGTTGTGTCCTTAAACCTACATCATAGTCGTAAGTCCCAGACGCTCTTATGCAAGTGTTCCGTCCTCTATCACGCGATGGACCCGGCACCCGCACGGAGAATCCATGGAATGCTAAGATTAGGTTTTATCTGTTGACATTAAATAATGTCAAGAGTATCATAAATTTATTATATGATTGATGACGTCTTTCAAAACTATTACTAGCCAGGACACACAGAAGAGATAAGTTCTTTATACTCTGAACAATTATTGTGAAATTACACCTATTTACACATCAACAAGTACAGTAGCGAGTTAAGTAGTAAGTTGTTAAGTTGATTTGAATAGATCTCCATCCTATTTTTTGGCGAGATAAGTTGGCGAGACGCGAGAGAGGGGGCTACTTCGTACGATGTCGGTGTGTAAATCAGGCTTTAGATTGGCCAGAGTGTAGTTACATAGAAGTACAAAAAAACTCCTCTTTGGAAACCAGTTACGTATAAGTAAAAAAAAGCCTTTTAGGAAACCAGTTACGTAGAAGTATAAAAAAAGCCTTTTAGGAAACTGGTTACCAAACTTCGGTTTCCAAAACGGCCGAAGGGTTTAAAACACTCGGAATAAAAATATTTATGACACAAAAAAATCTAACGAAAATCAGTTGATCCGTTTGGCAGCTATAACCACAGCTACGTTAAACTTATAACACCCCTCTCTTTACCTATATCTACTACCCGTTTACTAAGAATGGGATTAGAAATGGCGGGACATCTATTCACTTCTCGTTAGCACATTTTTTGCGTCTATTCTAAAAAACGTAACAAAAAATAATAATTTACCACTAATTAAATAAAAAGTTTTATAATTGTAATTCTTTTATTGCGTTTTTACGTAGCATGGTGATGGTGACGGTATCGACTCTATGAGCCGCTATTTCTAATCCTCTTTATCCGCATGGCAAGCTGACTTGGAAGCTAATTTAATCATCAAATTTCTCTTCCAGACAAAAACTTCGGGCACCGTAACATCAGCCGACTGGGTCTTAGACGAGAATGAACTAGCTTCTCTATTTAACTCTCAAACTAAAATGATTATTCTCAACACACCAAACAACCCCTTGGGTAAAGTTTTCACACGTCAAGAAATAGAGTTGATAGCTGAACTATGTAAGAAACATAATGTTATGTGTGTGTCTGACGAAGTATACGAATGGATGGTCTATGAGCCTAAGCAACATGTTAGAATAGGTGAGTAAAAACTATAGTTTGACATCTATGCGAAGTGGTCACCATTTTCTTCAGATGGGCTAGCAGGTCTGCCACAACAAAGCAACTAAATTACATGTAAATTTATCTAAAAAGATTAGGTATAACATTGAAAGTTTGCGGCTCTTGTGCCTAGATGGCGTTGTTACAGTTGGGTTTTAAATCACGAAGGCTAATGGCTCCGTATAAAGCAATGGTCTGATTTGGTAAACGAGACAGAGCCATCTAAGAAATGAAGCCCGCAGCCGGTATCGACAGTCAGGTTCTGAAAGCCACAAACAATATTATCTCACTTTAAAAAAACATGCCACCAATGCTCTAAAGAATGAGAAAAAAGCTTTCTTTACAAGTAGTGTAAATAATAACTTACACAATTCCAAAGCCCTCTGGAAGAATTTGAAACTGCATGCCCTTCCAGCAAACGAGAGGTCAGACCTTCCTACGCAGCTTCAGGACCCAGAGGCTATAAACTCAGCTTTCTTGGATATACCAGGTAATAACACTGCTGCCTTGGAAGATTTGCAATATTTCAACTCCAACAGACATGGCGACATGAAATTTTCATTGAAATCTGTAAGCCAAGATTTAATTTCAAAAATAATACAGAATATTAAAACCAACGCTTTAGGAATAGATGAAATTTCGAAGGATATGATACAGCTTACGCTACCACATTCCCTAGAAGCCATAACAACAATTATAAACAGATCAATAAGTACCAATACATTCCCTGGCCTATGGAGAAAAGCAATAGTTCGGCCTATACCAAAGAATAATAATCCAAACAGTGTGAAAGATCTTAGACCAATTAGCCTACTACCCTGCTTATCTAAAGTACTAGAGAGAGTAGTTTATGAACAAGTTTGTGAATTTGTGGAGAACAATGATATTTTACCAGATAGGCAGTCGGGCTTTAGGAGAGGTCGAGGAACTACCACAGCCCTAGCTGATGTTGTTGGAAACCTTTTGGAGGGACGGGATCGGGGAGAGGGGTCAATTTTGATAATGTTAGATTACTCACGAGCTTTTGACTGTGTAAACGGTGACCTCCTACTTTCCAAGCTCGTTTACTATGGCTTCGAAGCAGATACGGTGAAATGGTTCCAAAGCTATTTTGCTAACAGATCACAGCAAGTCGTCATTAATAAAAAAGATGGATCAGTTAAATATTCAGCAATGCAAAACATCCCAAGAGGATGTCCTCAGGGTTCCCTGTTGTCTTCATTGCTTTTCATAATATACACAGCTGATATGATGAAATGCTTCCATCACTGCAAGGCCCATTGCTATGCAGACGACACACAAATCTATCATTGCTTTGATCCTAGAACCACCTCCTCAGCCGTTCAAAATATAAATGATGACCTTCAAAGAGTGGCGGAATGGTCCCAGAGAAATGGTTTAATATTAAACCCAAATAAATCGAAATTCATGATAGTGGGCAGTAAAAGTCAGATAAAGGAAATGAGTTCTTTTAACCCTGTGATTAGAATTGTGGGAAGGGATGTGGAAAGAGTGGAGAGTGCCTGTAATCTTGGTGTTGTCATGGATCCTGAACTCCATTTTGAAAACCATATCAATAGCTTAATAAGGACCTGTTTCTATAGGCTGAAGACTTTATATCGTATAAGGGAGTTTTTAACAGTCCCAATTAGGAAGCTGCTGGTGGATAGTCTGGTATTATCACGTTTTAATCACGGTGATAGTGTGTACGGCCCATGTCTGTTGTCAAGAACTGATCAAAGGATTCAACGTGTACAAAATGCTTGTGCACGTTATTGTTTCAATATACCACGGCGCGAACATGTGACCCCATACTTGAATGATAACAACGTACTTAAAATGGCAGCCAGAAGGAGCGCACACTTAGCAGTCTTTCTGTTTGGGATGATAAAAACAGGTAAACCAACTCATCTGTATGATAAATTAATCTGGAGACACAACCCACGATCGGTGACAGAACCACTATCTATACCACAACACAGAACCGTGGCGTTCAGAGGTTGTTTCAAATACGCCGCAACTCGGTGTTGGAACAACATCCCTCCTCCAATAAGAAACCTAAAAGCAAAGACAAGTTTTAGAGCACAAATAAACAAAATCTTACTCAACAAACAAAAAGCTATTGGGAATCTAATTCTACCAAAGATGAATAGGATGTGGCCCTTAGAATGAAACTGTAATATGACACAAGACACATACCTTTTTATGATGTCGTTTTCGTTTCAAAACATTGCTCGTCGATAGTTTACTGGTACTTCCATGTTAGCATCTTTGATTGTCACGATTGGGATCACTTTACTTTTAGGAACACTTTTGATTAGCATTAATTTTATTTTATTTATTCTTTTTGATTAGCATTTATTTATTTTTTTTCATTTTACATACGCATCACACTACACCACAATACTATACAACACACACAACAATACAGGATGTATGTATTACATCGTCCTTCTTTTATTTTAATTTAGAAATAAACAAATTAAATCAACTCCAGGAAACTCAATGTTATGAAATCTATTACATCATAGCATAGCGCCATTTTGAAACTGATCGATAGCTTTGTTTATGCTTTGTGCTGTACTGATTCGTTTGAACCTTTGTTTGCTCCCACGCATTGGCCAATTAGCGAGCTTGAACGACTTTGCTGTTGCGTCTCGTAACTGGCGCCAAAATTTGGCGCCAGTTACGAGACGCAAGAGCAGGTTGACGCAAGAGCAGGGCAAGGTAGGTTGAGTTTTTGTTTCACTGTGGTTTTCTAATAACTCTGATCTATTGTGTGACTGGTTTTCTGTTTTATTTTAAGTTTTGTGTTTTTCAAATTTATTGTTTGTTTGTTTTATTGTTATTGTCTACTCCCATTTATATTGTTCCGCTCGACGTCCGTGACGTCACTAAAGGGGCCAGTCAGAATAACAGCGCTGTAAGCTACCGCATTAGCTGCAGCATGATGCTGAGACTGGTCCTAGTTTTTGAACCTCACGTGACTTATGCACCTACTGTTAACTTCTTATGTCTAAATGTTGTATAGTTATAAGACATGTAAGGAACAAAAATAAAACTTATTTTATTTTTTATTTTTTATTATTACATACCTCGAGTACCAATTTTGTCCATTGTCTTTCTTTTCCAAATTTTCTTGTTAAGTAAATAGCTTTATAGGTAAATTTATATGTAACAAGCTGATGCCTGCGTCTTCACCCGTGTGGTATAGGTAGCTTTAATGTTATTCTACACCCTAAGCTACCTATATTCTAAATTTCATCAAAATCCGTTCAGTAGTTTTTGCATGAAAAAGTAACAAACATCCATCCATCCTCACAAACTTTCGCATTTATAATATTAGTAGGCTTTAACATTTATTTAATTTGTTACCAGCGTCATTACCGGGTATGTGGGATCGTACGATAACAGTGGGCTCGGCCGGTAAGACATTCTCCGTGACCGGGTGGAAGATAGGGTGGGCTTACGGACCGGCGCCGCTCATGAAGAACTTACAAGTCGTGCATCAGAACTGTGTTTACACTTGCTGTACTCCTGTGCAGGTTAGATATACCTACAGTTATCTTATGATACCATGTCCGTATGGTGACGGAGTAAGAATACAATATGTCACCACCCCATCTCATCCCATGGGTGTCGTAAAAACCGACTAAAGAACTATCCGTGAATATTATTTTTACGAAGTAAAACGAAGGAAAACTCGAAATTAAACCTTATACCAATCCGTTTGGCCAGCATGGTATTAGTAGGCCAAGTATCCTTCCGTCACGAGAGGAGGCCCATCCCTGCAGTGGGACATTAATGGGCTGTTATGATGATGATACCACGTTGCTAATCATACAGTCCACCTGGTGGTGTGTGATTGCCGTAGCCTATATGTACAGTACCGGGCGATAAATATTGCACATCGACCTTTGGAGAGAAACAATCGGCAATACAAACAGTCCCATATCTATTAGGAGCTGTTAAAATAATTATGATTTGCTTCTTTTGATATTTTTTGTAAATTATAGGAGATGGAAACTTCTGGGCTAAAGCCTGTACATTACTGTACAGAGTAAGAATATGGCCTAAAAATCTTTTCTATTTTTAAATAAAATAATAATAAAATTACTCGATTTTTTTAAGATTCGAACTTGAAAAAAATAGAAAAGATTTTTAGGGCATATCCTTACTCTGTACAGTAATGTACCAGAAGTTTACATCTCCTTCAAAAAAAAAATTATCTTGGATTTCAGATTGCCAAAACTAACAAAAGATTTAGCACGAGACTAATAAGTGTGAAGCTATAAATTGATAATACTCTCATTTCTGTATCAATCTTGGCCCAAAACTCTTAGTGAAGGTTTCATTCTCCTTTGGGCGTGTTAATAACTCTCAATATTTATTTTGAATTGTATTTCGTGCGACTGAGATAACGCTCTACGAAGCCGGAACTATCCGATTGTCTCTTTCTAAAGGTCGATGTGCAATATTTATCGCCGGGTTCTTTACGTTATTGTGGTGGCAAAGGTTTAAAAGTGGCTTTCACTATTTTAACACGTTCCCAGTGCAGTGTACCATATATGTAGTACACGTGCATTGTTTTATTGCGTGTATCTATTGTGTCTGCTGGCGGCACTGTGAAAGTGTTAAAATCCAGTTTTCCTTCTGTAGAAGGTCCCTGCTAGTAAGACATTAATGCCTAGTTTTGATGATATTTTCAGGAAGCCATATCCCGTGCATTAGATTTCGAGCTAGCCCGTAGAGATTCACCGGACTACTACATGCGGTCTTTAGCGCGAGAATTATTGCCTAAAAGAGACTTTTTATTGAAAGCATTAAAAGACAATGGTTTTAACCCAACCATACCTGAGGCCGGATATTTCATTATAGCTGATTGGACTCCTTTAGGTATGCAACAATTTTTTTTAATAAATACTGTACCCTGATGTCCACTCCAAGACTTATCTCTTTTCAAAGACTCCTTTGACTCATAAGAACTATAAAGAACACCATTTAGTCGGTTCGAGTCCGATATACCCATGACACTAACAGCCATCAGCATTCTGAAGTACGTTTAGGATTTTCAAACGTTTAAAAAGGCTTGTCTATATTTTTACTTTTTTATGGTGGTAACTTAAGGTCGTCCACCCGCCTTTGGCCCAGGCGTGTAGCCGTGTGCCAATAGGATACAGTACTCATAAAGGGCCAAGACGGCTAGAAGACTGCCAACATGTACGCGAACCGTCCCGGTAAAGCTGATCCACACCAGTGGACCCTAAAAACATTATTTCTATGATCAATATTTTAACTATAACACTATACTACTTATAAAAAAATAAGTTCCCTATTTATATTTCAGAAAACAAAATAGATTTAAATACAGAGAAGGATAAATATAAAGATTACCGCTTCACGAAGAAATTCGCAAAGGAGACCGGTGTTCTGACGATTCCTCCAACTGCATTCTACTCTACGGAACATAAGAGTACTGGGGAAAACTATGCGAGATTCTGTTTTATCAAGGTACGTAAACCACACTACCATCATCAAAAAAACAGCCCATTAATGTCCCACTGCAGGGACGGGCCTCCTCCCGTGACGGAGGGATACTTGGCCTACTAATACCACGCTGGCCAGACTGATTGGTATAGCGTTTAGTTTCAAGTTTTCGTTCTTTTTATTTCGCAAAGATAATATTCACGGTTAGTCCCTTAGTCGGTTTTTACGACACCCATGGGATGAGATGGGGTGGTGACATATTGTATCCTACTCCGTCA
This sequence comes from Schrankia costaestrigalis, assembly GCA_905475405.1. Lineage (NCBI taxonomy): Eukaryota > Metazoa > Arthropoda > Insecta > Lepidoptera > Erebidae > Schrankia > Schrankia costaestrigalis. The sequence continues at coordinate 19,860,254 of FR997826.1, forward strand.
CCACACACCACCATAATCTATGTTTTTTATACGTGTGGTAAGTAAGATTCCAAAAATTCACATTACCTTTTCATTACATGGATGTCGTTAAAGCCGACTTAAGAACGTATGTATGACTCACTAGCGCCGCCAATAGAAAAAAAAACATAATTCGCAAATAGGATAAATAATGTAAAATGTTGATAACAAAGTCTTGAGAAAAGGCAAAGTATTTGTATAACTCACTCTCACTAATGTTTTTCAATTAAATAAATATTGCATTATTTTTTTTCGAATGCGAAATTGACCTTACCGACTCGTAGTCACACCAAGGTTGTCACACCAGTGTGACAAACAGTAATATTTTTCTTGTTAGTCACACTACTGATTTTTCAACATCATGTATAACATAATTGCTAGTGCAGTGCCTACATAGTAAAATCGTTTGTCGACAATTAATAAGTAAGTACAAGTTACTACAACCTCATATATAGAACTGATCGGTTGGAAATACATAGATATAAAATATGTGATTTGGTGCTCCCACTTGTATGTACTACCTACAGGATTCTTCCTTGTAGTTTTAGATATTTAATCGGTGAGAAAGCTTGGATAAACTTTGAATATTATGTATACTTAGATTAAATGAAACCGAATAAAGGAGAATTTGCAACGAGAACTAAACTCAATTTCAGAAAAAGAGTTTAAAAATGTTTTGTTTGTTTTATTCTTTGGTGTAGGTAAGATCGACGTTTCCAGAAAAGCAGAAGATGATAATACAATTTACTGAATAAAAAACGTTTTGTGTCTTACTGGTCTTTTTCTGGCATTTTTTGAACACAGTAGTACCTACATACTTTGATGATTTAAATATAAAAAACTTAGTACCTAGGTACTGTAACTTGGACATCACTAGTTTAGAAATAAATACATTAAATGGTGTGTCAAAATCAGTAGTGTGACAAACAAGAAAAAGATTACTGTTTGTCACACTGGTGTGACAAGCTTGGTGTGACTACGAGTCGGTCAGGGAAATTGAAACTTGAACTTAACCATAAAACTCCATACAACCTAATTTAAAAAAAAATGTTACTAACACTAGTACTTAAGATAATTGTTACTAACACCTATGGGCTTTGTCTGAAATAAGGAGTAATTAAATTTAACCACCATCCCTGCAGTGAAACACTAAAGCACTGATTATTGCCATCTTTATCATTTATTTCATATAATGTTTTACTTACAGAAAGACGAAAACTTGCAACTAGCAGCAGATCAAATTAAAAAGTGGTCAGAAGGAAAATGTTAAGAGTGCCTTATGGCCCACCCTGTATATGACTAATGTAATACAGTGACTGATCAAATGTGAAAATACCTTGAGTTTTTATTTTAGATCTGTATAATCTGTATTTGTTATATTATGTTAAGAAATCTGGGCTATGTTATAAACTAAGGTCAATGTTTCTATATTATGTATTTTTTGGAAGGTGCTTTTATCTTGTAATAAATTTATTTACTTCATACAAAATTGTTTTATGTGTATACTCTTCTTAAATATAAAGAACAAACAATTATAATCTACACAAATTCATCTGGATAACTCGGTATTAGGTAATACCGATTAATTGGTTTTTTCTCGTGTTCAAACTACTGTGTCAAAATGGTTTGACCACGAGGAATTACATTTATTTATTTATTGCTTTATTGTATACAACAGGTAAGTACACAAATTATCTTAAAAACTAGGTGACACAAATGGCGGTCTTATCACTCGAAGTGATTTCTTCCAGACAACCTTTGGATGGAAAATGTGTAATATGATTTTTATGTTGTGTGGTGTACTGAATAGTATAATTATATTAATTATATATTCTTATAATAGTAGAAACGGAAAAGAAAATTATAAAGATAAGGTAATAAAAATAGTAATATTAATACTTACTCATACTGAAAGGAAATAAAATAATAATATATAGAAAGATAAAATAGGATACGGTTTAGTGACGCATTTAACAATAAATAATGATACATAAACATATAGCAAACCAGATACTATAAAAATGTAATAAGCTATCAATTTTGGAAAGAATTAGCTATGTGGGTGAGAAAATGCTCCTTTACACGGTTTTTGAATGTCTGCTGTGTTTGGGATCGTCTTATTGTTTCAGGCAAATTGTTCCAGAGTCGTACAGCTTGCACTGAAAAGGATTTGTCGACAAATCGTGTGGTGTGTGAAGGCATTTTTAATTTTAGATTCTCTGATGACCGCAGGGCCCTCGAATGTGTATTGTGAAGAAATTAAAATACATTTCCTAGGTCAAACTAGTCCATCGACCCACCCTGTATCAATTTTAAGTTTAAGATGCGAACACTTCAGTATTGTGCTACGAATAAAATAAAAATACCCCACCGAACCGGTATTAGTAGTAGGCCAAGTCATGGCGCAGGACGCGTATAGTCTAGAGACGCGGGTTCGAGTCCCGCCTCGAGTACTATTTTTTTTCATTGTCTTTCTTCTTTTCGGATTTTTTCTAGTTATTCCTAAGCTTTATAGGTAAAAAATTCACCAAATATCTATTAAACTTTGGAAAATAGACACTTCTCAGCAAAAAAATCGAAACATCCTACAAGTTTATGTTTTGTAAGAATTATCTGAAAATTGTGTATATTCAAATTAAATTTTCATAGATTTCGTATTTTGTTTAACAAGTCGTATTTACCCTGTACGTAGTTTGACGGAAATTGATAAAATTAGGCACGTAAATAAAAAAAAAAGCTAGAAAACGTTAATTTAAGTAATTCCAAAGAGTTGGAACTTATACCAAATAGTCTAAACATCGACATTAACACTTTCAGATAATAAGTAGGCATTAGGTACATCTACGAAAACAAAGGTAAACATAATCTAAGTACCTATATAAATCGCTTCAACACCGGGACGCACAAGCAAAACACATTAATGATTGTAAATGTTTTATTTTGTTACTGTCTTCGTTTACTACCAATTTCCAATAAGATATAAAGTTACAATGGCTTGCAGTACACGAAATTTGTTAAGGGCTAAAATCTCCACGTAACCAGCGTTTAGCATCCCGAGTGTCATTCCCGTACGTCTGACCAAATCTGTAAGAGAAAATAACAAGAAATTATTGAATTATTATTATATTCCGCGTACCGGAAAACGCAGGGTGGGGAGACCCCTCACACGGTGCACCGACGACCTCGTAAGGACGGCGGGAAGCCGATGGATGAGGGAGGCACAGGACCCCACAAGGTGGCAATATTTGAAAATGAATGAAAAAAATGAAATGACGTTTTTTACTCGAGTTACTTACACTAAAAAGTAAGTACCCATATAAGTATGTTATACACCCGAAAACCTACAAAAGATCACTAGGTCGAATTGGATGCGGAAGAAATGTTATAATATGTACCGCGTGTTGAGAGAGGTCTATGTCAGCAGTGGACTGCTAGAAGAGGCTAATTGATTGATTGATTGAATATTATATTATTGAGCGTACCTTTATAAGAGGTACGAATCGAACAACGTGATTAACCTGATACAGATTATACCTACAAAAAAAAACAAAGAGGTAGAAATTGTGAGCACCTACTTAGATATTTAAAAAAGAAACCTAATAATTTAGACTAATCACGCCACGCAATAAAATAATAAATAATTATTAGTGTGGTCCATAAATTATTATTTTGAGCCGGGATGCGCCCGTTAATCTCATGTTTGTGCAGTCCCTGGGACACGAGGGCATGATTCCTAGAGCGGGAGTTGTCTTTTATGAAAGAAATAAATAGGTGAAAATATTGATGCATCGTTTACAAGAAGAAATTACTTATCTACCTACATAACCACCTTGTTGATACGTACCATAAAAATCTAAAATTAGTTAATTAAGATTAAAGGCAAAGAGTCACTAGGGTAAAAATGACCGACGTCACGTGTCGCCAGCGACGTCAGGTTCGCTCGATGTCGAGCAACATTTTTTACATGACAACGTTGCGTCGCGCGACGTCGCCGAAACATGTCGTGGACATTTTGTCCTCTAGATTTGATTTTGATTACCATTTATTTTGATGATGAATGATTACTGATTACCAGTTTTATTCAGTAACGTTTGTACAAGTTTAGTAAAACTAATTAGTTAAGATATACGACATTCATACCTGAACATACATCCAGGAACATGGCCTGCATAGCTGGGTAGCATGCCCACGTGCTTGTGATAGATCTCCGTAGGATTGATGGACAGGGGCGGATCAGGTCTGTAAGGAACGGATAGGTAAATAGGATGTTAGGAATAGTAGAGGAAAATGATTACTGAAAATATTTAGAACTAGACAAATACTACATCTAAAGTTATAACATATTTAATATGAATTCACGTTGCAGTTTGAGCGTTAAAGTTTAATTCTGAACTAAAGAGCAATATTATCGTTTCAAGCTAAAGATAATCAAATAAACTAAACAAAATTGTTATTTTCCTCTGTCACATTACTTCAAGCGAAATAAAACTAAAAAAAGGGATTTGGTGAATACAAAAATGAACATGGGGATTTGGTAACTAATGTCAGTTCCAAAACACCTATTATAGTGTTTTACACCTGAAAAAGGAAAATAATCGCAACAAAATAATCATATAAAATCATCATCAAAGCAACTGCCAATTATCTTTGATTACAGAACTTAATCATGATTTGTAACTTCACATTTATATCAAATTACTGTAAATAAAAAAGGCATTAAAATAAAAACTCCCATTAACATAAATAATTGTTTATTCAACAAGCATTTTGACCATATATGGTCCTTCAAGATGGTAACCAATCTTGGCGTAGTAATTCCTGGTACCGACTCCAGATATAACGGCAATCTTGTCAGAGCCGTGTTCTTCCTTAGCTATTCTTTCTGCTTCCTCCATAAGGAGCATACCAAAACCTTGGTGTTGGAATTTAGTCGGATCTCTTGCGTTGACCTACAATAATAAAGAAATATGACTTTGATTAACGATACAAAGTAGCCCCTCTGTGGTGGTGCAAACTCCAAGAGAGAATTTCTATCAATGTTGATGTCATATTTTATATTAGTTTTGTGTTATTTCTATGTTTTGTGGTTTTACAACCAAAAAGATTTGCTAAATAAAAAAAATGTGGTAAATCGTTCCCAAACTTTTATTTACAGGAGGACGTAGGTTTGCGAAGGCCATTCCTGTGGCATGCATGTGGCGTTTTGGGTTAATAAATCTTAATTCTTTTCCAATATCAACAATATAAGGAATTGGTAAAAATACAACCAAGTAGTAGACCTTACCGGTACAACAGACCCATAAACATGAAGTTCTCTCACAATACTGCACTGTTTAAAGTTATCTTTAGGTCCAGGCTTTAGTTCTGGCCTGTAGGTATCAGAAGCGCATTTCCTTAGTCTCAATAGACCAACTAATATGTCTTGGTCTGGATCCTCGTACGCTAGGAACGTTTCCCATCCACCATTAGCTGTGTAATCGCGGCGAATTAGTTCCACCTAAAGTTAAATTATGAATTAAGTACCTAAGTAAATAAGAAATGTTTTAAATAATTCTGTATATCTTAACCAGAGCAGAGAACAAGTCAGCTTTACCACTACACAGTATAACAAGTTTGTTTACTACTGACTACTTTTAGAAGCCCTTTAGTGGGACTAAAGGGCACGAATGGTAACTTGGCTTACTAGTACCTACAACTATGGTCAACAAAGTAGTACAAGGTTCTGAGCCAAATTAGTATTATTTCAATGCGATTATATTGCGATAATCTAAAGAGCTATGGCCGAATACTCAAACGTCTGTTAAAGTAAAGCGGCGCTTAAACTAGACATTTGTGTGAGAATTTCTCGTTTAAGCGCCGCTTTACTTTAACAGACGTTTGAGTATTCGGCCATAAGCCCTATTTTTTAGGTAATTTCTGCACTAGGCATTATGTCGTGGGTACTTTATATGTCGTGGGTGCTTTACAAACATTAATCTAACCGACACAAAGAAGATCCAGGCTAGGACATTTCATTCTCTGTATATGCAAAGAAGGTACTTACTTCATAAGGCCTGACTTTATTGTGTATCTCCTGTATGCCAACCTCCCTTGTTCTAACATCACGACAGTCTGTACCCAAGTCTGCCATACGAGCTAAGGCCAACTCTCGTAAATTACCATGTTCCACTCCTGATGATACTAGAGGCATTGGTATATCTCTTTGTACTCTGAAATTATTAAAAAATAGTAAATTTTTGTAAATACTTAAAAATCTTATTAATATTATAAGTGGATAAGCAAAATTATAATACAAAATTTATGAAATAGAATATGCCCTAAGCATTGTTTCTCAGTTGAGAATAAAAAAACAAGTGAACACAAACATATCTCATCCCATAGGTGTTGTAAAAACTTACTAAGGGAAAGCTCATCATTATCATCATCATCATATCAGACAATCGACGGCCAGTGCTGGACATAGGCCTCCTCCTAGTATTGCCACACCTTGTGCGGTCCTGTGCCTCCCTCATCCATCGGCTACCCGCCGTCCTAACTAGGTCATCGGTCCACCGTGGAAGGGGTCTCCCCACCCTGCGCTTTCCGATACGCGGTTGCCTTTCCAAAACCTTTCTGGAAAGCTCACAAGGTTTATTTTTATGAAAATTTTATGTAAACCCCTAAACCAGCTCATCTTCAGCCAATAGACAAAATTTTGAATTTTGAGTCGGTATGAGTTTCGTCTCATCAATCAGGTAAGAATAACACTATGTCAAAGTGTAAAAAAAAAGATATCATACCTGTAAACCCTAGTCCAGGGTGGAATTAAAGCCAAGATCTTGGCAATCAGATCAACTAAAGTAGAAGGTGGATAACTTCTATATCTACCAGTCTTCCACAGCTCATATAAACCAGTACCCCTAATAACTAGTGTAGGGTAAATTTTTAGACCATCAGCTCTAAATGCTGGATTCTCAAAGAACTCTATAAACTGTTCGACATCCCTTTCAAAGTCAACATTTGGAAGATCTGGCATCATGTGTGCTACTATCTGAAAAGATTAAATTTAAAAAAAAAAAAAAGATTTATTTCATTAACAAGTTGTACATAGTTTACATGTGATGAAGTATCCTTTTAAGTAGTAGAATACCTGTGTTAGGACACCTCCCTCTTCCATAACAGAGGTATCGTTTAAAAAGGTATTATTATTCACTTTTAAAACTAAAAATAACATAAAAATAATTTTTAATAGTGGGAATGTTACCCTCCCCGTTTGTGTTCTCTACACTTGCTTTGACTTGTAATACATGTTGATAATACATCCTTGCACAGGTATCAAGATAATCCCACTGTAGCTTTGACAGGCATTAAAGAGACACAGAATTCTTTCAAGTTTAGGACAGTAGTTTGTGAATTATACATAGAATTATCTAATAATTATCTTCGTGTGGTGACGGAGTAAGAATACAATATGTCATCACCCTATCGCATCCCATAAGTGTCGTAAAAACCTACTAAGGGACTATCCGTGAATATTATGTTTACGAAATAAAAAGAAGGAAAACTTGAAATTAAACCCTATACCAATCTGTCTGGCCAGTGTCATATTAGTAGGCCAAGTATCCCTCTGTCATGGGAGAAGGCTCGTCCCTGCAGTGGGACATTCATGGGCTGTTATGATGATGATGACATAGAATTATTGTGAGATTCAGACAAATAAGCATATATTATATAACATACAATATATTGGAGAAGGGCCAAATAAAGAGCACTCGTAACAGACGCGCATGAATGCCTCGCTTAATGAATGTGGACGAGGCCGAATCCGTTTGCCATGATCGTGACAAGTGGTGTTCTGTCATCTTTGCCTACCCCGGCCGGGATAAGGCGTGAATTTATGTATGTATTTATATTACATACCTTATATCCCGCATCTTTAGCCAGGTTGAAATTCTCACAGACAGCTTTAACAGTATGTCCTCTGTTAGTATCACGGGCTATATCTTCATACACAGACTGTACACCAATCTCCAATCTGTAAATACATGAGAGGAGTTATATTTATTGCAGATATTGCAAGAGGGTTGGAGCTCAACATTTAACATTTATCATACAAGTTATCTCACTATAGCATTCTATTAGCATCACAATTCTGGGACAAGTTTCCAGTTGAGCTACTAATATCAGACTGGTCAGATAATATCATCATAACAACCCTTTAATTTTCCACTGCAGGGACGGGCCTCCACCCGTGACAGAAAGATACTTGGCCAACTAATACCACAATGGCCAGACAGATTGGTATAGGGTTAAATTTTAAGTTTTCCTTCTTTTTATTTCATAAAGATAATTTTCATGGATAGTCCCTTAAGTCGGTTTTTACGACACCCATGGGATGAGATGGGGTGGTGACATATTGTATTCTTACTCCGCCACCACACGGAGAGGTCAGATAATATACAATGGCTCAATTATGTGGCTAAGTGCAAAAAACAAATATGTAACTAACTAAATCTGACCAAATGGGTTGTTTGATTTCTTTCTATGGTTTTCTTATGCTTTTAAAAATTTTTCTTATTTTAATTCTGAGGAGGATAATCTGACTCAACTAGTTTCGTCAATACAGTTAGGATTTTCACAAGATTTGACTACCTTTGTTTGTTTTATCGACATAGACAGCGCTTATAATAATGTAAACGTAGCTTCCTTACTAGAAATTTTGGATGGCATGCAAGTTGATTCCAAAATATGCTATTATTTATGGTCGTATTTAAAAGGAAGAACGCTTAAAATCACAGCCTCGGATGGTGATATAGTAAGATCTACAGGGCAAGGTCTAGCTCAGGGAGATCCTCTATCTCCTTTACTATTTAATATTCTTACTATGCATATATGTAAAAATATAACAAATGTTGAAATGTCTCAATTTGCTGACGATTTTATTCTCTATATAAAATCAAAAGATATTTCTACAGCCGTTAATGAATTTAATTTAGCTTTATCTAGAATTAATAATTTATTGAACAATTTAGGTCTAGATATTTCTCTATCAAAAAGTAAAATATGTGTTTTCAAAAAGGGCTGTTTCAGGGGTAATGTTAACTGTACGATAAACAATGGTATTACTATACCGGTGGTTAATGAGGTTAAATATTTGGGCGTTTGGCTAGATAGTTCCCTAAAATGGCGTAAACATGTCAACGAGTTAGTTATAAAAGTAAACAAATTTATGAATCTACTGAAAGTATTGGCTGGGGCGAGTTGGGGTGTTCATCAAACACATTTACGTAGGTTATATATAGCAATTATACGTAGTAGGATTGATTATGGTTGTTTCTTATACGATAATAGCTGTAAGAGTAACTTATTCAAATTAGATAGGCTTCAAAATCAGGCTCTTCGCGTGATTGGAGGTTTTATCCGTAGTACACCTATTCATGTCATGGAAAACGAGCTATGTCTCCCCCCTCTTTTTATTCGTAGGAAATATTTAGCAGGTAAATTTATACTAAAAGCAAAATCATTAGAAAACAACAAAACTACTTCTACAATAGAAGCTCTTTATTTAAATAGAATGTCTAGATACTGGGTTAATAAGAAACTTCCATTGCTTATATCAGTGTTTGATGAGTTAAGATCATCTGCTGTACATTCAAGTCCTTTACTCCAAATGTTTACTCTGGACTCATGGGTAGGCAATATTAATATTTTACAAGTGATTAGAGATAGTATTCCTGATATATCTCAGGCTAAACGGTTTTATGATATTTCTCAAATTAAATCTATATGCTCAAATTTTATTGAAAATCAATATTATGATTTTCATAAAATAATTACAGATGGCTCTAAAAAAGATAATGCGGGTGGCGCCGCTTTTTTAGATTCACAACTTGGTAGTCATGTAAGAATTAAAATTGATTCAAATATCTCTATCATGCACTTGGAGTTAGTTGCTATAGCAGAAGCCTTGTCTTACGCTCAGTCAATTGAAGCAGATAAAATAGTTATTTTAACTGACTCTAAAAGCTCCCTGCAACACCTGACTCGGTACACCTCGCCAGGGCGAGGTTGCCCGACGGCTTATGTAATTTATGAATCGATTTTGAGACTGCAGGAATCCAAGTTAATTTATATACAATGGATACCTTCACATATTAACCTTATAGACAATGATGAAGTAGACTTACTAGCAAAACAAGCAATAAATGATGGGATTCCTATGAATATACTTCCTCTTTATACAGATGTTGTCTATGAATGGAGGAAAAAATGCTGGGGTAGTTGGCAGGAATATTTTGATGTGCGTTCAAGAGAAAAGGGCATTTGGTACCGAACTATACAACCATGTATTTATAAATATCCTTGGATTGATGAAGCAGGTTTAGATAAACCATCTTTGACCGTCGCTCTTAGACTTCGTTCGGGTCACATTCCTTCTAACAAATTTGCCTTCTTAATGAAAAAAGCACCTTCCCCAAATTGTGATCTTTGTGGTTCTGTAGAGGATGTGCAGCACATTATGATGGAGTGTAGCTCGAACTTAGGGTTAAGAAATTATCTTGTTGGATTGTATAATGTATTGGATGTAGGGGTTTGTAATTGTATTTTAGCACAACCAACATGTAAAACAGCTAAGGACATTTATAAGTTAGTTCAATATAGTGCTTAATGATTAGGTAATCTGTACGTAATTTTAAATTTTTATATTGTGATTTTATCAATTAGGCGATGTGGTCGCTAAGCGACAAAGCCTAAAAAAATAAATTAAAAAAAAAAAAAAAAAAATTCTGAGGAATAACATAGGGTCAACCAATATACATTTTATAGTAATAAATTTCATAGAGCTTACCTAGTACAACCATAGTTAAGCATATCACTCATGTGCCTCTGAAGACAATAGTCTGGTCTTGTTTCAATTGTTATACCAATACATTTAGTCTTTGCCTTTTCAGAGAACTTCACAGCCTCTGCAACACAACTTGATGTGTGGCCTGAGAGGGCATCATGTAGATTTCTGAGAACATAAAACAATTAATTAACAAAAACAATGTCATGCATGGATAAAAGAGTATAAATGAATGATAAAAGGGTACAACACTCAAGGATCATATAAATATATTATGAACTTCTTTACCTTATAAAGTAATCTCTATAATCTTCAGGTAGACTCATAAAAGTACCACCCATCACTATGAACTCGACCTTATCCACACTGTGACCAAGTTGTTTCAACTGTTCTACTCTGTGACGAGTTTGTAAGTACGGATTGTACCTGGCTCTTATAGCTCTCATGGAAGTTGGCTCGTAACCAGTGTAACTCTGAGTAGAGTACTCGAAATCTGAGTCTGGACCACCGGGACAATACACGCATATGTTTCCCGTAAAGTTTATATGCGGACATCTGTGTGGCTTGCACATAACGGCTACGACAGCAATGCCTGAAGCTGTACGTATAGGCTTAGCTTTTAGTTTAGGTAGTAAGATCTTTTTAGCGTCTGCTGGCACCGCAGCGATGATATCTACTAGCCTAGGAGACGTCCCCAGGCCGTATTTAGATGAAATCCTAGTTTTCATCTTATTGAGGTTAACATCCTTGCCTTGTCGATGAGCGACTAGTAATTCTTGTATTATTTCTGATATCACTATCACCATTTTCTCTTCTTTCGAAACATTCGGCATAAGTTTCTTTTTCGCCATTTTTATTAAAAATTAAATAGTTTACCAAATATTTTATTACGCACAAATAACCTCAATGTTTTGACAGAAACGTGTGACAGGTATGACATAAATGACAAAAACAGTAATTTTTACTCACAAAACTTTATGGAACGATTTATGCTTTTTGCTGTCTCTCTACACGCCTTAGTTCAAACTTGAAAATTAAATCTTCATGATTATATTGGCCTATCATATGCAGATGATGATATTATACTATCATCATCTGCACTTTGTAATTAACTTATGTTATTGTTTACATTAATTTAAACTACACGCAAATTAACTTTTTTCGAAATTAGACCAATTTAATAACAGTCCCAGCACCTAAATTCTTCTTAATATTATATCACTCTTTTTAATATTATATCAGTTTTTTTAAGTATACCATTTAAATAAGCTTATTTTTACAATAATAGTAGGTATATACTTGTTTTAGTGTATCCTAAGTTTGACTCTGACAAGCGCTTTGGGCACTTGTAGAATCCAAGTGTAAAGTTAAAAATAGTTGGTTAATGATAAGTATGCAAGAACACTCACTTCACAACGTTCACCGGAGCCCATTCTGTGCTCTGCCTGCGTCTATAGTTTGATGAGAAGTCGCAAAGAGCAGAGTTGGTAAGCTTCTTTGAAGACTCACCAAACCGTTGGAAGCCATACGGCACATGACCCGCAAAACCTATTAAAAACGATAACATTTGAAATACATTTTTCGTTCAAGACTTTATGGTAAAACCTTTGCAATCTTCTAAAGTAGCTATTGATATTGTCAACGCCAAAACTTACGCACTGATTGCGACGGATTAAATCCCCATATTTCAGCACGTACAAAAGAGCTATGGGCTTTTGAGTAAGACATTAATAAAATTAAACATAGAAAAATATATTGTAATAAATATCTAAAAAATACTTTGTCGAACGTCAAAAATGACGGATTCCGCAAAAGAAAAAAAAACATCAATAAACAAAGAGGTTCAGTAAAAAGTTCTTGCTTCTCCAATAACTCTTACCTTTCTTGATATATTTTTCGGCTTGACTATTGTCCATGAAATAGGGACTGGTTGAATGGTCTGCTGGCGATAATTTAGGTTCATCCATTGGTGAATCTCGTAGTATACCGGCACATTCTGGCCGAACAAGCACCAGTGGCAATTTGAATTCAGCTGTTGCAGACTGTGAATAACACATATATTTTCATTAAAAATCATTTTTGAGGACATCTTCAATTCTACACCACTCATTCTTCTTTCTTCATTCATCTCCTTTCGTACTCCATTCTGCTACTATATTCTTCATAACAACTTTGTGGTAATGCATGCAACTTACAAATCTGTCTACTAAGTCCCATGGTTGTCCTTTTCCTGCTTGTAAGTCCACCACTCGTTCTAACTGATTTCTGGCCGCTCGTTGGTTTAACTGAACTCTTTGGAACTCTGATAGCGCTTCGGTAGCAGCTACTGTGTATCGCTGTCCAAAGTGGGCGTTTAACCGTGGAAGGAATCCTGAGTTTGAAGCACATAATCTATTATATAATTTCAAATAAACTAAAAAACATACAGTCAACCTCACTTTGTGTGAACCAACAGTTTCATACCGCAAAATTAATAAAGTTAAAATTATAAATCTAGCATTTATGTGTCCACTTTTTGTCAAAACCCTCTCATCTGCAGCTGGCATGATATGGTGCCAATTTACAATTCGAATTAATCTCAACATGCCAATTATTTTATAAGGAAAGTGATTACCTAGGTATTTTAAGAATGTGATTATTCAGAGTTAGTAAAGGTATTCTAACTCATAAAACTATAACTTGAAAAAAATATAGCGGCTGCCGTGCAAGAGGTTGTGGGTTCGATCCCCACGCAGGACAATAATTTGTGAGATCCACAAATTATTGTCCTCGTCTGGGTGTTCTTTGTGTCCGTTAACTGATGTTTGTAAAAAGGTCCCCGCGACACAGGGCATGATCCCTAGTGCGGGAGTTGTCTTTTTATTTTATTTATTTATTTAGTAAAAAAAAAATGTTTTCTCTGATTATTAATAGTAACATCTTGCAGTAAATAAATCGAGTTAACTGTTTAATTATGCAAATACAGACAGTCAATTCAGCCTACACGAATCGTGTACTAACGGCTTAGTTAAGACTAAATATCAACACCTACGTAAAGTATGGTCAAGAGATTCAATTGAAGTAGTTGTGAAACTAAGTTATTATTCATATATTTCTTCAATGACCAAGCTTTGAGAAAGTTTCAGGATAGAAATCTCAAGAGGCACAGAAAGTAATTATGAGGACTGGACTGGATTTTCTGGAATTAGGCCAATTTTTATAGCATCCTTTTCCAATCCTGTCAATACCTAAGTAGGTAGTATGAGAATCTCTTCCTCAATCTCAGCTATGGAATAAAAGAAACGCGAAAAAATCAAGCCATTTGGGAGTAGGATTATTCGTCGTCGCTTATGTTGCCCTTATAATCAACTACATTGCCTACGGCCTTAATTACATTAGCAGAAGGTTCCATGATTTCATTGGAGTCTAATCAACAATCATGTTGAGACATCATCATTTTATTTAGGTACACTTCATGTACCTTCCATGTTAAAAAGCCATGGATTATTATGTCATTTTCTCTTGCAAAGGTTAAAATACCCAGTTATTTGTTATGATGTGCCTTGATGGTACAAATAATGGTAATATTTGGGAAGGTTTTGCAATCAGCCAACCGTTTGCGTAAAATATTAAATCAATTTATTAACAATGAAATTTTTTTTTATTAATTAAACTTTAAATTGCTATGCATGTAAGATTTGCTTGCACACATCATTCTTCACGCTGCTGTTGGTAATTGTAACAAAGTCAAATTATTATTTTGAAAAGAGTGGCCTGAGTTTCTTGGCCACATTCTTCTCAGAGCTCTACTATAGTCGTCTGCGAAAGTGGTAGTAGTTTGGCAGACATTTTTCTCTATACCATTCTACTACATGTATAACGATTTGCATGTGTTACTTTGTAACCTAAGTGAATAAAGCTATTTTGACTTTGACTTTGACTATTGTTGATCCTGAGTCGTAACTCGCAACAGTCTTTCATAACCTGAATAGTGATAGGTTCTTCTTGCTTAGCGCTGTATTTGCCTAGGTCCAATTTATAGATAGTTCTTCGTCTTGCGTTACTCAGTATTTGCCTAGGTTCAACCTCCATGAGAAAGTTCTCCTTCTTGCGATGCGCAGTAGATGCTTAGCAGATGCCTAGGTCCAGCATCCTATAGATAGTTCTCCTCTTTCATCCTAATCTTCATGTATTGGCTGTCCCTTTGTGCCGTGCCTCCTGATAAAAGGTTAGAAAACCTTTTGATAGGCGTTTCCGCAGCAATCGACCTCAGTTCTTCTAGGTAAGTAGGTACCTATTTAATAAAGTCATTGAAATTATGCTATTATGTGTGTGATATTTTGATAACACATGTGTTTATATAAAAAACAATAATACATCTTGTCCCTAGACAATGATCCCTGAATACATAATTCTTTGCTGTAATAATAACACAACCAACAACGTAACTTAAACAAAGCTAGGTGTAATACCTAGGCTACATATAGCTTACAAACAATAAGACGCAATGTTTATTGTCCTAATAATAAGCAGAAAACGTAAACATATCGATGCCTTTAGTTTCTCAGGAAACAGTGGCATACCTTGGACCGGTCCTGTTTATTTCTGACTCATGCTACATCTGATTCATCGAGATCGAGACATAATTGATTTAAACCTTCGAAGTTCAAACATTTCATAAGTAATGAACTATGATGATCACATAAACCTTTTTTGTAACTTAAAAAAAAGTTTATACCTATTTAAATATTATGTGACTCATTTTTATATTATAACCAACCTTCTTGGCAAACTTTTTAATATAAATCTACGTCATAAAAGTAACACTATAATGCTAAATGTTTCTTGAATATTTTTCTTTTTTTTGTGTTCTTGCATTTTAGCATAAGTCCTTCCTGAGGCTATGAGCTAATCTATTCAGCTATGTTGGCGTGTGAAGTGGCTTCCTATAGGTTAATTCTTGGAAAAATAATTGGGCTGCATGAAGGTTAATTCTTGAAAAAAAATTGGTTTTCGAACTTCACAGTCTTCTTCCGAGCCTGTCAGACTAGCTTCATTGGTAACAAACACCAGGACCTTACTTAATGACTGTGACATTAAGCCGAGGCTGATATTGCGTTCACTGTTTGTAAAGTATTTTTTAATAATGTCGAAAAATCTTTCCGATTATTGTAAACTTTGGCTGATATCTCTACGAAAGCAAAAGATGGAAAACTTTACGTGAAACTATACCTAAGTACCAATCCAAACGGTTGACGGTGACCGGACTGTCAGCCTAGTATTCGTAGCCCAAGTCCCCGTCCGGCTAAGCAGTAGTAGGTATAGGATAGGTGAGTGATAGGTTTTAAGTAATGACAGGGTAAAACACAAAGAGTAGTAGTACTTCTTCAGTCAACCAAACGTTTTACCTTTATTATACTTGCCTAAGTTTGCGAAATTCCGCCTCCATTATCAACTTTTATGACTAGGTACATACGAAGCGGATATTTATAGCAAAACAAGGGATATATAAAGTAGATGGAATCTTACCTTCATACCCAGGTATCATGGGATGCTTGTACACAGGATCTCCATTTCTGAATCTTGCGTTTACTGTGTCTATGTCCGTTTGTGGAGGACGGAATATCTGCAAAGAGTTAAAATTTTGTTGATATAATAATATAATTTTCCATTTCATGAACAGAAGATACATCAACTAATGTACCGTGGATAGATTACACTATTTAGCTGTTTTGTTTGACTAAAAAACACTGAAGTATAAACAAGCTTCTCATCGAGTTAATTCCCCACTGAATTTTAGACAGCTCAAGCAAAGCATGTGTTTGAATCTTGCCACCTTCATCCTCAAAGTAACACGTTTTATATGGTAACAAACGGAGAAAATAAAATGTCAGTCTTTTTATAAGCCGGGATTTCCTTATGTTTTGCTTATTAAATAGCCCTTGGTCGCCATAATAAGTACTAAGTAAGTACTATTTCTAACTAAGTACTAATTCTGTATTTTAAGGCCTTACTACATAAAAATAATTAAAAGTTATAAACCTGGAAGTCATCAGCTGTCCTATCTGATAGCACAAGTCTCTCAGAATGCTGGACCGCAGGATCCAGAAGGATTTTGTGCGTAGTTGATCCATATGAGTCGCCAATACGATATTTGTATTCTGGACAGTGACCCGTGTACCTGCACAAAAATATATTGGTCATAAATAATCAAGTATTATGAAAGAACCTAACCACATTTTCTGAACATCGCTGTTTTATTACCGTACTGAATGCCTGACATCCCTAAGTTTCGACCAACACCAGATCCGAAAAGTTGGTTACCTAAGGGTCCATTGGACTCTAATTTTAAACAGTCGCATTGACTCAAATAGTTTGACTCTATACTGCCTTGAGGGCGTAAGTAGCTGTGGCGCCAAGCGTCGGCCATGTACGAGTATGCGTGGATAAATCCCACGCACAGTGTCCTATGTGGCCTTTCAAAACATGTCGGTAGATAACCTCTCAACACAGGACTTGAGTCCTAGTATGAGAGCAATTCTTCAAATATTTGCCTTTATGAAGGCTTGTGAGGAAATAGGGTAGCGAAGGTACTTAATGAGATTATCATCCCACAAATCAAGATTAACAAAACGTATTGTAATTTATCATATTTTATAATTTGAGTTGCAACGTAATGCCCCAAATACCTATCTTGTCAACTCAAAAGATATTACACAATACATGTACCAAAAAGTTTCCGTACAAATGGTCGCGAAGTCCATCAATAAAAGTTATTTGTTGCTGACTCTCGACAACGTGAGATATGTAGCGTCAAATTTTAATTTAAACCGGTGGTTATATCACTGGCGCCAATTTCGCAATGGATAGTAACTGAATTATGAAAATCCGTATTTCGACACATGTACTGTACGAAGACCCTTTTCGGAGGTTTATTTTGGTACGAATTCAATTACGAAATGCACTCGTGACTTTGTGTTTATTGGATTACAAGATTGTGCCACAAAAACGAAATTTTATTTTATACCCACTCCTTAGTCAATATTAAAAAACTTAAGTGCGCTGTTCAGAATAAAAAGGGGAGTATCACGCTCTGGGCTCCCTCACCATAATCGTAGGCGTAAATGACTTAACCTATTTTGTTTTAAACATCTCTCCTTTATAAAAATCAAATACGTGATTCTTAAAGCAGACTGGTAATGACTATGACATCATGTCTGCCACATGGACAGTTACCCAAGTAAGTATACCTCACTATTGATAACAGACAATTCAAGCGGGGGAATAATGGATAATAAATGGAACTTGGACTAATGAAATAATGTAACAAACAGCGAAAGGCAAAGGTTTAAACAAAAAGGCTTTCCTTTCTCAATATACTTCAATATTCCATTAGTTATGTTACTCAGGTAAGTGTAGGTACATGTTTTACAATCTACCTACATGTAACATTTTCTCGTAATAAATATTTATATATCTCATATAAAAAGTTCTAGATAAATATTTAGTTATCTATATCTAGTTGGCTATTATAGGTGGTTTTTCTTGGGTATGTTTTAAGATCGAAAAACAGTTTCTCTAAATACAAGTACAAACGCTGTAGATGTTGGTATAGAAAAAGCGATAAGTACTTTTCGCTATACTTTAGCGAAGTTTTTCGACACATTTAGGTAGAAATGAAGTGCTGGTAGTTTGTAATCTTACCAACAGATAAACAGGAACTAATGGAAATGTGATTTTATTCTGGGATTTTCGTGGTTTTCTACTTCCTCCTATTAGCTTACAAAACACCCTACATATAGGCGGCTAGTTTGTGATTATAAATATTATGTTTTGTTTCTTACCCAGGTATGTAGTGGGGTTGTGCAATGCTAACTAAATCTAAAGCCATTTTGGATTTTGTTTGATTTTAAAATATCCAACACATAATTTAAAGAGCGGTTTCTAAATATTTAATAAATAGTGAAATTAAATAAAAATAGATGTTTTTGACGTTAAATTTTGGATGGATGATGTCTTTTTTTTATTGAAGCATTAATTTTTTATTGCGTCCATAGAGAACGAAATATATTTTGATATTGTAGTTGTGAATTAATAAAAAGGTCCAATCAGCGTTTAGTACGTTATGACTGAAAATTACCTAAAATCATCATAACAGCCCATTAATGTCCCACTGCAGGGACGGGCCTCCTCCCGTGACAGACAGATTGGTATAGGGTTTAATTTCAAGTTTTCCTTCTTTCTATGTAAAGGTAATATTCACAGGTAGTCCCTTAGCCGGTTTCTACGATACCCATGAGATGAGATGGAGTGGTGACATATTGTATTCTTACTCCGTCACCACACGGATATTAGATACTTAATAAAATGCGTGTACGATTTAAAAAACGTTAGAGTTACGTAAATATTCTAGATCTTTTGTAACAGTTGAATATAAGTAAGTACCTAAGTCGTAAACGAAAAGAAATCTTTTCTAGAAAATTTCCTTTTTCTAATACTTAGATAAGACTCATAACAAGCGATTAAAACTTTGGTCCATTATCATAAGTATACCTATTGGAGTGATTGGAGTGGTAGAGTCACGCTGTTTACAGCATGAACCCTTTTACTGAAAACAGACGTAAAGTAGCAGTTTTTTTAGATACCTACTGCAGTGTTATCGTCCCGGTGAAAGTAAAGAACCGGACGCCTAACTGTACCCTTTTGACTAAATCCTTTCTTTTCTCTTGAGGAAAGTAGAGATAACGTGAAGGTGCAGGATGGGTAGTGTAACGTAGGTAATCGGTTTGGCTATGCCTTGGCACGGGTGGTTTCCATGAGCGGCAGCTACCACTTACCATCAATGAGGTCGGCTGATTGATCGTAAGTCATTAAAAAAGATTAACCCTGTATAAAACAAAAAATATATTCTTGCTTCCAGGGATCACGGTCAACTTTTCTTCCGGGGATACTAATCAACATTTCTAGAACATAGAAATTAAAGTAGGAAAACTGGCGCACCTATACCTACTTACTTCCTTTAGCTACCTATTTGTTTATCTCCATCAAGATTTTAATTTAAAAAAAATGAAATCTTTAATTATAAAGCTTCAAAAAATATACACTTCTCATCAAAAAAATCGAAACAGTTGCAAGTTTGTGTTTTATAAGGATTATCTGAAAAATGTGTATATTAAGGAATATGTGTTATATGTCATTTAATAGGGAATTTAATGAGGTTTTCAAATAATGATGTTATTGTTCTAAATTCAAATTTAATTTTCATAGATTTCGTATTTTGTTTAACAAGTCGTATTTGCCCTGTACTTTGTTTGACGGAAAATGATAAAATTAGGCACGTAAATGAAAAAAAAGCTAGAAGACGTTTATTTAATAACCCGTATCGCGCACCCAGAGTTCCTCGCTCCCCTTATTACTGCGTCCATGCGATGTTTACCCACAAAAACCGCCAAGTGGTGGCATTGCTGAATTCTGGACTTAGTCAGGTTATTACGGCTGAAAGAATGCATCTTAGCCTCTCATCTTTTCATAGAATCTGCAAACGCTATCAAGAGACTGGTTTGTTCACGCACCGTTAGAGATCGGGCAGAAAACAGGTAACTTCTGACCAAGTAGATCGATTTATAGTAACACCTTTCTTACAAAGTCTACGCCTTAATGTCTTTCAACCGCAGTAGCAGCTTCATGATGCACCTATGGTGGCTGTAAGTGACTCTACAATTAGAAGAAGGTTGAAGAAACGTGAACTTGTACCGTACAAGCCAGCAAATAGGGAGGAACTACCTGCAGATCATCGAAAAGCGCGCCTTAACTTTTCACATAATTACCTAAATTGGTCATACATCTAGTGGAGCAAGTTCCTCCTTTCTGATGAGTGCAAAATTGTATTGTATGGTAACGATGGAAGGACTAAGGTCTACAGAAGTGATGGAGAACGCTTTGCACCATGCAGGATTAACCCTTTGACCGCCAGAGCGCTATTGCATCGGCGAGCCCTCGGCGCCAAGCCATATTTTACGCATTAAATACCTACAAAACAGTAGGGATGGGACAAGCTTTAAATAATATTATTATCGATTGTCATTGGACAGAGAATATTCTATTTTCTGTTTATAATAAAACACTTTACATATGTTTTACTATAATTATGTTAGGATTTCCGCAAAGTTATTTATATTACAGTAAAAAACACATAACCACAAAATATTTTTTTAGAAAGATTTCCATACAAGCTAACGCCTTAAAGCGTCAATAGCGTTGGGAAAGTAATGTTATGCGATATAATCCTAACTAAAATAGTGGTGGTAGTTACTAGTTATCGTGAAATTTGATTTTGTATTCTGATTCTAAAATAGAAGCTAATCGTGATCCTTATTTTGTACTTATAAAATTTAATAAAGACGCGTTACGCAAAATGATCTGCTAGTAAAACACTTATTTCAGTTATAATAATTTTTCTCTTGAGGTAGGTATATTCACAAAATATTTTATTTTTCTACCGTTAACTCACAACACTATAACTAGTAATGCACTAGCTTGTGACGTCATAGGCGGACGTTTTAAGTCGTCAACGGCGTTCACGACATAGAAAAGTAGGTGTCGAGTAGTAATGTTCCAATAAGTTGTCGATGTTTATTTAAATGGAAAACTATAATACGACAAGCACATTTTTTTCTACAAAAGAAGATCGTTTTATGATTTTCCTAGCTATCATGCTTTAAGCGACAAAAACCGAACACAAAAAAGTGGAGAATTGAGGGGCCGAATTTTGACACAGTGATTTTTTCACCAAAATGATATTATCGTGATCTGTTATATGCTTTCACAAATAGTCACAATTTATTTACCACAATATAGGATTTTTAAAAGTAGTAATAAACTTTCCACCCGAGGACCCACTTTGAACTGAGATATAGAAAATAATAAGAGTAGTCACAGCATTAGACGACGCTTTAAAACGTCAATGGCGCCATGAGTGTAACTTTATAAGTTGGTTTTGTGATCAGTCAATTTACGTTAATTACGTGCTGAATTATACTATATCTCGATGTTTTAATGTATAATAATAATAGCCAAAGTCTAGATGAACCTTTAGAAATGTTCTTCATTCAGTAAATCATCATTAGCAAAGTTATATACCTCATTAAAATATTATAGAACGGGTGACGCTTATAGACGTCATCGGCGTCGGGATCAAGTTTTTGAATGACGCTTTAATACGTCCTTGGCGGTCAAAGGGTTAAAAGAAAAGGCCATCCATGGTGGCGGTTCATGGACTGTTTGAGGAGAAATTCGTGGCAACGACAAGACCGAGTTTGTCTCTGTGTTGGGTCCCGTCTGCCCTTTTTTAACAGTCATAGGTACATCGAACAGTATCTTGAATCTCTTGTGATGCCCTATGCACATTTATTTGACCTCAGTTTAACATTTATGGACGAGGATGCTAGGACAAACACCGCGAGCGTCGTAAGAGATTATGTTACTGAAGTCGATACCTCTATTATTGATTGGCCAGCAAGAAGCCCGGACATGAATCCGATTAAACATCTATGGGATGAATAAAAAAGACGAATTAGTGTAAAAGATCATGCCTCAAAACTCTTAGCCAGCTTTAAAATGCAATCCAAGAGGAATGGAATAGAGCGCCACTATTTTTGATCGTGACTCTCACCCGATCGATGAAAAACCGTACAGATGCAGTATTGAGAAGTCGGGAATGGTATCCGAGTTATTAAATAAACGTTTCCTAGCTTTTTATTTCATTTACGTGCCTAATTTTATCAATTTCCATCAAACTACGTACAGGGTAAAAACGACTTGTTAAACAAAATACGAAATCTATGAAAATTTAATTTGAATTTAGAACATTAACATCATTATTTAAAAACCTCATTAAATTCCCTATTAAATGACATATAACACATATTCCTTAATATACACATTTTTCAGATAATCCTTATAAAACACAAACTTGCAACTGTTTCGATTTTTTTGATGAGAAGTGTATATTAAATAAACACACTAAGCAGTTAAGTTAAATTACTTATTTCGCTCTCAAGTTGAAATTCTGCAGTTGGTTCGTTGTTCGTTTTGTAGTTGCTCTTTTGTAATCATTCCGAATCATTCGGTTGAACATCACTCGTTCTCCAGTTCAATTACTTCGTCCGCCGCCATATTGAATAAACCCGCCTTTGCGGTCGGGTGTGTGTTGTGCCGCTCCGCTAGTGACAGCACAGAGTACATTTATATATATGAGTGACAGTCAGATAACGATGAATTCTTAACTTTCAAAAACTTTGTGCGCCAAACTGTGTACAGTTATTATTTAAAATACATTATATAGTGAAGTGTTTTATGAAATAAATATTCTATTGTATAGTTTCGTTGTATTAAGCTGATCCGGCGACTTTAAATGCATGCATTCCATGGAGACTGTTGAACTTTTTTTTTTTTTTCCGTTCGGTGTACATTTTGATTCTTATCAAGTATTTTTTATAATATTACAAGCCGTGAACTAAAGTTTCATTTGTTTGGTTATGATAAACATTGCATATTTTAAGTGTTTTGTGTGCATTAGACTGTGCTGTCTGAATTAGCATTATAACGGGGGATTGCCGAAAAATCAAGGTATGAATTTACTTTTTGCATTCATTCTTTAATAAAATAAGTAATTAAAATTGTTCGCATTAGAAATCTGTGAACATAAGTTTCATAGCTTCCTAGATTTTGAAATCATTTGGTTATTTTAAGAGATTAAGAATAACTTTTTTGGACGGCAATAATTTAATCTAGACGATTTACCTATACTTTTTGCTCCTTTCCTTCATTCAACCCTGACCAATGGTCATACAATAATAACAAAATGCTAAAATTTGTTCACAATAAAGTAGTTTTTTTTTACGAAGTAAGTAAGTTTAATAAGTTATTGAAAGGGTTCTGTTGTCTTCCCTAAAATTCCCGAAAAAGTAGGCAACTCTTTTAATATTTGACCTAATGCTAATATAAACCTACTTAATATAAATTATTTATTAAAGCTAAGGTCAGAGTTCAACGGCTCTCAATCAGAGCGTTAAATTCAAATCGGTCGTTCAAAAATGATTAGGTACTGTCACAAAATATTAAATCTTTTACAAAGACGTCTTCCTAGGTATCTAGGTAAACGATATTGGTAAATTTTACCGTGAATTAGCAAAACTAAATACAAACCCGTTATGAATCCATTAGATTTTCATTAATATTCACTAAAATGTCTAGCAAAAGTGTTATGTTAAACCGTTGACTTAGGAAACTGATTTTGACACACTTATTATTATTGAATAGGTATTTAGTCTTCAATATTATCTACTAGATTTTACCCCTGGTTCTGCCCGCGAAGATATCTGTTATCGCGACAATTTATAGCCTATGTGTTACTCTGTCATGTGTGTTTAGATATTTGATTTTCACCGCAATTCCTTCAATAGTTTTCACGTAAAATAGTGATATGATGTAGGTAGGTATATCACTATTTATTCTCATAAATAAAAACAATAAGGCCCCATTCGCACGAGGGCTTTTAATGCGCATTAAAAAGTGTCGAAATAGAACAAAATGCAATCTTATGTAAAAAACAAAAAAAATAGCAAAAATTAAATTCTTCACAGCCCACCTCACCACTAACAGCTCCTCACTAAATAAATACTAATTTCGATAAAGAAGTATCAATAAAAATTCTACCCAAGTCTTCTTGATATAAAATACTATCTTTTATAACTCAGAACTTTTAAAACTCTTTTAGAGAGCGTATGCTAACTGTTGGCTCTTTGATTTACGAATACAGTTTCATAATAATTTTGATACATTACAGCCATGTTTCAAGGATCAACGTAATTTTAAAAACGACTTTTGCATAATTTTACGAGAAGTACCTATTTGGCATAGCATATTTGCGTAACAGATAATTGTAATTAATTGTTGATAACTATAGCAGACAAATGACAAAAAGTATTAAAAGTTAACGTTATGGCGTGCAAATATGGAATAAGTTTAGTTAAGTTACTGGCTGAAAAGAGAAATAATTACCCTAGTGTTCAAAAATGCAGACATAACTACTAGGTAGACCTTAATATTTAAATAGAAAAGAGCCTGCTACCAAATGCTGTACTTGACGCAGAAGTGGTAGGTCTTTTCAATAACAAACCATCTAGGTTTACTTTACAGCAGCATTATCATCATACTTTACAGCAGCATTATCATCATAACGACAATCTTCATAAGATCGCTCGATGATAATTTCAGGTCATTTTTTATTGAAAGAAATCAGCACAACGTATTATGTCAAAATTTTATTGAAAACTAGATTTTTTTAGCTTAAAAACATTTTTCCAAATAAAACGAACCTTACTAAAAATAATGCTATCAATACAATATAATATTCTCTCTTATGCTATTATAATCAATTCTCGTACCGCGTATAATTGCTTATCAACAAGCAAAATCACAATAACTTGACTTTGGCCTGATTGTCTGCAACCACTAATGGTTTTTCCTCTGAATCAATAATACGGTTTAGTTTATAGCACTCGTTTTTACAAACTGGAATTACTGGTAACCATTGCCGTACATCAGTTTTATGACAGATTATATTTTCTATAACTTATGATCACTTTTACCAATAAACTTAAAACTATTAACCAATAAAACAGCCACCCATTTAGACTTACTTACCAAGTAAATGTTTCAAAGGAATCAAGTTTGGTAACCAAACAAAACCTCGCTGAGACATCGTCGCCATCGTATAACACGAATGAAAACATACCACGATTTTCTGTGATTGCAATTTTAACCTTGCATTCATAGAAATAGAGATGTAATGCCTTATTGAAGCCTTAGCAACGTTTCTATAAATCCTATTCTAGAGACTTCGTGTTTCTTTGTTTTTATTATAACTTTATACTTGTAGCCCAAGGGCTGTTTAGATCACTTTCCTACAGTCTGGAACTTTTTTTAAATACAGACTAAGTTACAAACTTCTTTTTTATTTTCGATACTCGGCTAAAACAGAAAGTTACCAAGTGATCAGATTCAAGCAAGTATTTTTATAACCGAAATCGATCGTATTGATAAACGAATTTTCATAGGACATGAATCTTTACTACAAGACATAGAGCACAAAATCGGATAAAATAGTTTTCCGGGTCTCCAGCAAGTTTTGAGCGAACCGGTTTAGAGGAAGAGTGGTACGCCGCCGTCGTCGACGGTTTGCCATTCGAAAAACTGGTCAAAATTGAATGGGTATGAATTAGAGGGTTCGTAAAATAATCTTCAATAACTTTTCCTGGAACTTACTGAGCGATGTAATGTAATTAAAATGAATGAACATTTGTTTTTTCTAAATCTTCATTATATTAAACAAACACGTACTTAAATTCGGATAATTACTATTCATGATTAAGTTAAACATACGTAGTTGTAAAAAGAAGAGTCGTGGTTGTTGATATTCGAGGTCGCAACCCAATTGGGGACCAGTCGCAGGTACGCTTTTGTAGTACACTTTCTCCGATGCGTGACGCGCCCAACCAGACATTTCACCGTGCTGAGTCGGCAGGTGCAGCCCAACTTGATGAAGTAAACATGCGAATTTACAATTTCGCGATTCAGTTAATGAACTGCAAAAGTTACACTTTCTCTCTCCAAAATGAACTCAAATTTCTACATGGTAATAATTACTTGTCTTTTCACAGTAGTGATTTTTATTAACAAAATAAATAAGTCACTAGTTTTGTCCGAAGCATCATTGAGTAAGTAGGTTTTGAGTACGACATTCTAGACCGAACGACAGCACGCTGTGAAGCTATCAAATATGACAAATTCTAAATATCATTGACCTCTTGTTATAGATAGACATGCCTTTTGAACAGGAAAGAGTTGTTTTTTTAACGTAAAACAAAATATACAAGTTTTTTGTGTACTATAACCACAATCATTACAATCTTTAATGATGGGAATCACGCAAAAACTAGTTCAGTAACTAAAGAAACAATTGCCTACGTAACAATTTTGTTGGTACATACTTTCTTAATAAACTGTTAGTTAACATGAGGAATTTAAAACTTCGATAAATCGATTTAGTCAATCAATTACGAGGATTCCGATTTTCAACATCAATCGTTATTTACATTCGTCATGACTTGTTAGGATCTTTTTTATAAATTAATATGGTAACATTTTCTGACGTAATTTTGAGTAACAATGTATAAAAAGACAGTCAGTTACTTCATCAATCAATCATACTTGGAGAACAAAATAGAAATACAAAGTCCAAAGAATCATGACTCAGAAACGTCTTTATTACGCAGATTTACCTGTCAGCCATTATTTTACAGCATTTCAATAGTTTTTTCTTGTAGTTACAGCTGTACATTAGTACACAGTTTACACAAAAAAAAAACAATATTTTGATCGCATTTCGTAACATCTTTATAGATGTGACGAAATCTTATACAAATACCAGACATATTGTATTTAAGTTAATTGAAGAAAATGGAAATCCCTATAACAGCTTTATCAATAAGTCAATAAAAGTAGACCCGTGACTTAACCATTCTTAAATAAAAAAAATGAATGGCAAGTTGTAATTTGACAGGTAAGCGAAGTATATTGACTTGTGCAAAACAAATTGCATCTTTTCACAATGTATTTTATCTGTGGTCATGTATTCTCGGAATATTTTAAAAGAAACCATTTTACGTGTGATATTTCTCGCCTGTTATCTACCAGCGATAATTCGATTATTCTTTTTTTGTGAAGGGTATTTTTTTTAAAGGAAATCTTTTGTCTGGTTTGTTACTGTGAAAGTGTTAGGATTTTTTTGTGTTTAGGGAATTTTATGGTATAATAATGGGTTAGTTATATCGTACCCTAACCTACTTAATCACAAACATGTGATAAACGAGGTCTGTGGTGTTTAAATATAATTATTATCATACTAGTTGAGTGCAGTAATGGAGTTAGAATTAATCAAATGTAGAATTTATTGGGATGTTTTTTTTTTTTTTTAAAACCTAATTAAGTTTTTTTGCTAAGTTCTACTATAGTAATCATTTACTACAGATAATTAGGACACAAACAGTATACTTAGTCAAATTCCCGCACATTATTATTAAAACCACTGGGAATGCCTCTGGGGTTTTTACCAGGGCCTTTACCGGCTAATAGCAATTCAACGAAAGTAATTTCAGTAGGTTCGAAAACACATTTTCTTTAAATAATAGATACGTGAAGAGTCGCATTTTACTTCGTCATAATAAACCAACATCAAAGTAAAGATTTCTCTAACGTGTTACTTTTAACAAAATTAACAAAATAACTGCCGATTCATCACCCTCATAGTACACTAGTATAAGTACAGAAATGTGTAGCAATTGCTCTTCATTCATGGTTGCGTATCTTCTTATTATACGGAGTGTTTCTCTGTATAATTATTGTGTTGCAATTAGGGACCGGAGAGTGTGGCAACTAAGCTACGTTATGGCAATTTGAATTCTTTTTCTTTACGTTTTTTGTTTTGATGTTTCATAATAATTGAGATTACCTTGAAAGTGCTGAAATTATAATTTCAAATGCATATGTATAAACATTTGTCGTGATGTTAGAGACTCTGATGTCTTTGAAATATACTCGGACGTGTAAAGATTTGTTGTTAAGAAGTAAAATCATTTACAATCATGGTAATAGTTACCCCTGCCATAAAACAGCAGTAGATATCGTACCGAAAGTGCATATTCTGACCAAATGCGATGGTAATTTTTATTTATTTGACGAATAGATGGCTTATAGGTTAGTGTATCAATCTACCACCACGTCCGAGGTTGCGGCTGCGATCACAAGTTAATTATTTGTGTGTATGATCATGTCTAGCTAATTAGGTCTAGTTATAGATAATACAATGGGTCCGATTGCGTTTCTCAATTGACTTTAATTAAGAACAACAAAATGAACTTAAATGTAAACTTAAATTTTTAGTACACATGGGTATTACCTTTCCTTTAAATAAGAACATACACTAAAATAGGGCCATCCTAAACTTAATTAGTGATAGTAGTTTTCTTATTCCGATTGCGTTTCGTCTTATTTGACATTTGACTGACCTTATTTAAGTAGAAGCGGTATAAAAACTGCCTTAATTAAAGTCGCTCGAAATTTTGTGCGAGCTTATTTTAATTCATTTAAAATATAGGTATTTCTTGGATTTTTAGTAACAAAAATGTTTCCTATCAGTGTTATAATTGTGCAAAGAAGGTTAAATGAAGAACATCAACGGTAAAAGGGTTTAAATGTGTTAAAATTACCTAACTGAATGCCTTTGTTCTTTATAAAAAAGTGCGTCTTTTCTTATTAGTTTACAGACAAAAGAAATCTTACATATCGGCATATCAGAGATAATTCTGATCCGTTCGATGTGAATCTGGTTCCATGTTATAAAAACAAATTAAAAGATATCACAAGTAAAAACGTAAAATAAGTACGAACAGGCGGCGATGTGGTCGCTAAGCAACAAAGCCTATGTAAATAAATTTTAAAAAACTTTGACGTAAAACATGTCAAACTTAATATAACAACACTCTTATTTATAGACCGACCGCTTATCTCAGTCCCCGCCTGCGGTATGAAAGGGACGAGGGAGCGGGGTAGCGGTGTCCGTTATGGTAGCGTACACAAGAGCTATATCGAGTTGTTTACTATGCCAAATAAAATAAGTTTTTACAATAAAAAAAAACCGATTTCAAAGACAAAAATTGCACTAAAAAGTAAAAAATAATTAGTTGTATTTTGGTTTTACAACATTAAATCAGACATTCTTTTTACTTAATTATAATCTAAAGAATAGGTTCTTTTAATTATTGTAAAAACTATTGTTAAGGATATTTCTTGAAGAGTCTACAAATATATTTATTTGAAGATTCTTTAAAATATAATTAAATAATGTAATATTATTGTTATTTTTGGAGTAATGTGACAGCCACGATAGTTATATTCTATATTTTATTCCTGACTATAAATTTAAAGAAATATGATGTCGTGTTATACACTGACTAAAGACTAAGATGAGAAATAAGTACTACGAATCAAAGACAATTACTTAAAATTCTCATGCGAAAATGAAACGGCCATGTTTGTTTTAAATAAAATATTTATCAAATTAAAAACTATTTAAAGTGATCAGAATGTGTTAGACAAAACTCTATTGCCTTTTCTAACGACTTTGTAGACAACATTTTGCATTATTGATCCTATTCACGAATTACGATTTTTTTCAATTGACGGTGCTGGTTAGCCCCATAAACGCCCATAAGTTATGGAAAGCTTTAATCAGTTACTAAATAGGTATATTAAAACGTTTGAACGTGACACAGGTATTTTAAAATATATTTATTTAAATATGATAAAAATAGTTATTTAATATTTGTTTAATTTTTAAACCAATCCATAAACAATCAACAACTTTATGTCAAACCCCGGACTCATAAACGCAACTTAAATTGTCCGTCTTTATGCTAAAAGGAACCACTCGACAAATTTAGTTTTTTTTTTTTTAAATAAAAACAGACGAACCACTCGACAAAATGTTAGTTATTATTAAAAAAAAAAAAAACGAAATTTGTCGAGTGGTTCCTTTTAGCATAAAGACGGCCAATTTTAGTCAATTGATAAGCTTAAATTTTTACGGTTTTGTTTGGCTTAAGGTTGGTTTTGCTAACAAAAAACTCGCTAAACAGTGATTAAATTTTAGAGATTTTTATAAGTAAGGGGGTTAATGTCGAAGTCATATAATAATATAATCTGTAATTCATGGCCGCCATTCCATTAGCTTATGTATTATCGTATTTCGTTGGCTGACACCGACTCCAAAAATAACAATAATATTACATAATTTGTAATAATTTGATTATTTTTTAAAGAATCTACAAATATTTTGAATAAGAATGTTTTGAAAAAAATAACATTTCATTTAGTTACTTAAATAAGTTTTTGTTTAATTTGTGTAGTTTTAAGATATTATATTGCTATAATTTGCATATCCGATGTGGATAGACTGTTGAGAATAATGTATTCATACACTAACACCTGATATACACAGTTTTGCAATACATCTTTGTCTTTAATAAATATATTTGTTATTATACGAATGGCTGATTTAAACTATAAATATAATTATAACTAAAGTCTTAGAAAATATTTACAAATAATAACAATTGTACAATCATTAATTATATATATTAAATCACAGTATAATCACATTACAATAATCACAGTTTACATTAAAACAGGTATGATTTAAACATATTAATTTGTAAGAATCAATCTTAGAAAATATTTACAGATAATAAGAACAATAATAAGAGCTTTTTTTATTTTTACACGCTACCATAACGGACACTTAGTCAGTATGTCAGTATGACACTAGTGCAGTATGCTAGTCCGTCTTCTATACAATTTACAAATGTCAAAGATGGTGGCGTCATCTTGGCTCTAAAACTAGTACTTTCTTAGAAAAAATTATGCAATCTAAATTATTACACAATTTAAAGCCTGACCAGAAAAATAAAACAACCTCTTCAGGTATTTCGATTGCTTTAGGGTATAATTTTAATTTTTCCTTCTTTTTATTTCATAAAAATAAGCTAGCTAAAAATTAGAGGTGTGTTGTGATGTAATGTAGTTCGGGTCACAGTATCTGAGATGGCGCCGTTTTGGCAAAAAATCAAGAGATAGCTCTCTCCTTTGTCCTCGCCCCCCGCGCACCTCTATTACCGCAGGCGGGGTCTGAGTTAAACGGTCGGCCTATAGTTAAGGTTGTTTTCATAGACAAAAGGAATTGGTAGTTTTTTAGGTCACGTTCTTATTTTGTGACATCTGCAATAGCTTTTATATAAGGACGTGGTCTTATTTTATAATTTTTAGTGCATCCTTATTTAAGAGCGAAAAGAAAGCCAATCGGACCCAATATGTACTTATAATTATGAGAAAAAATATTAGTTGTCTAGTAACGTAACCCAGTGCAAGCTTCGCTTAGTTTACTCGTATGTCTATACATAGGTATAGCATTGGTGTGTAAAGATTATCGTACTGCATTATTGCTTACGAAATATTAGTCATAATACATTAAGAAACGTAGTAATTATAAACAGGGATGTAATACCTATTTAGCATCATCTTATCATTCCTGTATCACCTGCTATGTTTCTTCATAACGATTGCTTAAGCAGGTTTTGATAATAATGTTCGCGTGCTCCAACTCATAGGTCGTAACTCTGTAAGGCAATTAACTCTCGAAGCCCAGTAATTTCACTTCTGTACTTAAATAGCATTGTGTTGTGACTTCACACGCTTAAAATTTGGTAAAAAAAAGAACTAACTACGTTTAAAATAACATGAATTTTTATTACTCCTTTTCTACTTTAAAACTTGAGAGACTTTCATATTTTTATTATACTTTAAAATAAAAATACTCTCAGCTTTTCCGTTTACAATCAGTAAAGTAATAAATATCATGATATCTCCTCTCGCATTTACGTGAGAAATAATCAGTATGTTCTATCTAGATAAGAAAAAACTAATCAGAGCCATTTTATTCTTCACGCACGAAATGAAAGATAAACATACGCAAACGCAACATTTTCCTTCAAGTACATTCTTTGGAGTAAGTAAGTACTAAAATGTAACAAAATTATGTACCCACACGTATTGTGCAATGTATATGTATCGATAATAACAAAAGCAAGGTCGGTGGGTATGTTACAATGGAATTTATGGCCGAACATTTGTTCGCTGAGTAAACCTTTGAGTAGGGTGTCTGTCAGTACACTATAGCAAGGATTTTTGTGAATAAAGGAGTTACAAGGTGACAGCTTTGTCTGTGTTTAATTAATTTATTTGCCTTCTTACGTCATGGGTTTTTAATAAAGACTGGTGTCAGAGATCTGGCTGTCTTCATTATACTATACATTAACTTGATTTTAAAAATGACTTACTAGATTATCATAATATTTATTTTACCAAAAAATGCTTCTTTGTGCACTAGCCGTCAATATATTTTTATATTTTGAGCTTAATAAATTTTATATTTACTACATAATATGAGATGTCATTATGAATAAATGCACTGCACTATGCACTTGTAAGGCAGACCGACAATGAATAGATATTTTTTTGTTTTACTATTAATAGTCCAGCGACATTCCACGTTAGGTTTTCAATGTAACATGACTTAGCACAAATTTTATAGAGTTTTATTTTCTAACAAAACTTTGTTATCATGTTGAAATGATGAGAAATTATAGTTAGATCTTCTTATAAGCGAATGACAGTGAAAAATTACAGGCTTAATGTTACTGATTTTTAAATAAATTTACATAAAATCATTTTACTTATCGACGTGAAATATGATCAAAATGTTGTTTACTCGAAATAAATTGTAAACTTTGTTTTTCAAGGTAGTTATTTTTACTAGTTTCAAATAACGATGACTCTGTTTGCCTATTATTCACAATATAATACTATTATTTTTCTCAATGTAATAAATAAAGTTGTTGTCCGTAATAGTAAAATTTTGCTTAGTAGCAATCAATGCTTTGAATTTTAACTAGCTTTTGTTTATTGTTATTCGGTTAGTATGCTGTGTTAGGTATTTGATAAATTTGCGATGTAATGTCCTTTACATGTGACATTCTTTATTATTGAATATTTTTGTGTGTGTCCATGTGTGTTGAAGTCTCGTATACTGTAGCTAAAAACATTTTATTAATTGAAAGAAAAAACGATTTTTTTTGTAATAAATTAAATATTTCAAATTTCAGCATTAAGGAATTCCGTCATTACTAAAGGAAACATTATTATTATGAATACATTATTTAAGGTATGCGATAAAACATAGACAATATTTTCATACTATACTACTAGCTTAAAGATCGCGTAAAATCAGTTAGACGTAAAAAATAAGATTACCTGCATCTGAACATAACCATTAAAATACAAAGATATGGATACCGTACAAAATAGTTAAAGGAATGTCATAGACGATAAGTCTATGAATATCGGACAATAATCGAATAGTCAGGGTCTAATCGATCACGGAAAGTTGCGAAACAAACACTGTTTATGAGCCGTCTTGAGTTTGTTTGAGATGATCGATGAGGTATTATGAGCATTAATGAGACTGTAAGGTATAAGCAAGTATTACTTAGTAACTTTCTCTGCATACCTTACTATGTATAGTTTAATTAGATTTTAGTAAAAAAATATAAACATAAAGGTTAAGCTTAGCAAAAGATTCTTTGTACGAGTATGTCTTCGTTAATTAATATTTGTCTCAATTGTTTCCCCATATTTCATGGACTATTCGAATTTGACGTAAATACGACTTGTACATGTACAGAAAGAAAGAAAAAAAAGTTTATTTAGGAACAGACACATACAACTACTTATTGTGATACACAAGAAAAAAAGTTACATAAAAAAAAATGGTCTCTGTCCGGTCCATAAAAAGATGGCCTTCTCAGCATAGTGTCAGGCCAGTTTCCTGACCTATATGTATACCCTATCATCCATTCTCGATAAACTATCACCAGTAGATTCTAGATTACCGCGTTTAAACAAACGATATTGTATTATACTACTTCGATAAAATACCTAAAATTACAGCGGTCAAACAAATAAGATTTACAATATTAGTAGATAGAAAGGGTCTAATTAAACCTTCATAATTCCAAGTACAATATCAAATGCCAAAGTAGTTATCTAGCCATTTACACTACACAGCATTACATAAAATTATCTAATCAATAAAAAAGATAATGGCATTATAATGTAGGACCAGTACTTACTATTAGCAAGCAACAACATTATTGGCGAATAGATATTATATTTATCACACAGTCCTCTCCGCGTGTTGACGGAGTAGGTAAGAATACAATATGTCACCACCCCATCTCAATCCACGAGTGTTGTAAAATCCGTGAATATTATCTTTACGAAATATAAAAAAGGAAAAATGAAAATTAAACCCTATACCTATCCGTCTGGCCAGCGTGGTATTAGTAGGGCAAGTATCCCTCCGTCACGGGAGGAGGCTCGTCCCTACAATGGGACATTAATGGGCTGTTATGATGATGATGACAGACCATTAATGTGGCGCAGCAGAAAAGGGCCTTCTTCAGTGTTGAAGGAAATGTGAGCAGGTCTTACTGCAATAAGTAGGTAGTAATATTGTCTATTAAGTTTTCCCTCTTTATTGAAGGCTTTTTCTTCCCCTAGAGAAACAATCTGTCTTGAAAAGATTCTGTGTTTTTTTTCTGATCTGTGATACAAAGCACAGCACGTTTCCAAGACATGATTGTCCCTCTCGAGGAAAGAGAAGACTGTATCTGAATATAGTCCTTAAAATTAGAAAATGTTTACACACCAAGACCTTGCATAACAACTTTTTATCGGCATAGTGTACTTGTATAGTTATCTAAACGCCTGTCAGTACGTTATCACGTTGACATCTTCTAGTTTTATCTGATCGACACACATAAAAAGAAACGATTTGGCAATTTACGCTTTTCTAACAGCGATAACAAAACATCATACCTATATGATACAATTTTTAACTAAAAATTTGACACCTAAACCAGTAAGTTGATACGGAAGAAAATACCAGCTTATGCAACTTCCTTTATTTGGATCATCATTATAATCTTAGGGGGCGTCCACTGCTGTAGATTACCCTCCTACAAAACGTTGATACTTTGCATATTAACATACTCTAGCTTATTTTAAAATTTGTAAATTTTATCTTTTCTAGTAAGGTAAGAATGGACACAAAACTTATTCTATCTAGACACCCACAAGACCAATATCCCAGACTCTGCAGTATCTATAATATGTATAGGGAAGGTTACGGTGAAACTTGCACACCGAACATAAGCGGTAAAATTTAATCGGTCTACGGTATCTTGTATAGAAAATTACACAATACATAGTGTTATTCTGGCCTGTGTTGTGGATGACATAACCGTATTATAACTAAAGCTAACTGCTGTGAATAATTCGCCAAATTATCTGTATATCCATAATAGGAGATAGCCATAAATATGTTTTGTATGTCACTATTAGGAGAAACGTGGTTATGTATTTTTTAAAAGTTATAGGTACATTGTATGTGATTTGAATGTGGAGTATAGATTTTCACGAAGTAATGCTATAAAAGAAACTAAGTTCCAAATCGTTTCCAATTCTACTGCTAAACCGTGACTTGACAGACTGAGAAGACAAAATGTAGGGCGACTAAAGCCTGACCTTAATTCAAAGCTAGCAAAGAAAAATTAGCGATATACCAACCCGTCTTAACAGCAGTGTTAAATTTTCCCTTCATCAATCCTAATCCTTTCCACTTGGCAAATGTGGTGTAGGACGCCCCCCAGCTAGGTGGAACGACGACCTCAAAAAGGTCTTTGGTTCGGACTGGATGCGGAAGGCGTATATGTTTTGTGGCGCGTGTTGTGAGAGGCCTATGTCCATTGTCCAGCCGTGGACTCCGATAAGCTAGTTGAAAAATCCCTTTCACTGTGTAGTGAGATATAAATAAGTTTATAATACCAGAAGTATTTTGTAGTCTTCATTCATTTTTTTTCTTCTTCTTTCCTTAGTTGGCTTCAGCTTACAAAACATTTAGATGTCAGATAAAGAGGTCTTGGTCACTCACTGTAACTGGAACACAAATCTAATTTGCGTAGGCGCCGTGAAGCTTTGCAAATGCCGTGTATTTATTACGAAATTTATACAAAAAGTATATTTTCTTAGTGTGACGATTTGTAGAATTTAGTTATTGGGAAATTGTTACTCTTGGCTCTTTCGATAACACGTATTTTGTAACTTATTCATAGATATTAATATGCCAAAACAACTTAAAATAATCATCTTTCATTTAAATGTCCCTCTATCGCTTTCTTCCTGTACCTACTACCTATCTACTTAAAACTCGCTGGTCAGTTGTTTTCCTTCTCTTGCAGTGCTATGCCATATTGAATATCCTTTCAGACGCGCCGACGGTTTAAGGAAATATGTTGACATTTATTATAATAGAAAACAATAAATTCAATGAATTTGGTGGTGATTTTTCCAATTTTATTAAAAATGCGATTGCGAATTGTTCTTTTACATCCTTATTCAAAATCAGTTCCGTAAATATTGATTTACCTATATTTTTATCTAAGAAGATGTTTGAAGGAGCCCTATGTCCATCTAACTTTTGGTTAAGATGATGATATCTTAATTGCATGGATTACATCCTCATATTATTTGCATTACGTAGTTATTTGTAAATATACTTATGACGTAACACCAAAATATTTAACTAATTTGTCAGTTTAATTTTACGTCATCCCTGCACGACTGAACGTTTATAATAAACAGATTATCTACATGTATAATAACAATTTTGTTTGTTTGTATAGCTATTGTGCTTGTTATTTATAACAAATGCCATAGATACATTTGAATTATGGCGCACTGTTAGTTTGTTTCTCCTTGTGGTGAGGCAACTTTTCACAAGCTGAAATTTATAAAAAAAGGTAAACCTTGATATAAAATCCTTTACGAAATACTTACTCTAGTCTCACGTGGTATCTGACTATAAAAGATTATTTATGACTTAGTTTCCTAGTCCCTTAATATCCTTTTACACGATCTTCGCTGACATCAGGTTATTTCACCCTGTACTCTTAGTTCGTCACTTTACAAATAATGTTTTACTGTACTGGGTACCAATTTCTATGTAATAAAAAGGTAATATTTATTTTGCCACAATCTCAATACAATTATAACGGTTCTTACAGGTTATAATATCGGCTATAAAGAGGTCTTTCGAGGTCAAAATCGACGTAGGTAAAACAGCTGGGCACTGCTAGTTAAATTTAATAGAGTTTTAATAAAGGCCAGGCAATTTTTATGTCAAATGACGTCATTACAGCTGTACAAACCGAAGTTTAGCACTCAAACACTACTGCGCAAAAGTAACGTACAAATGCTAAAGATTTAAAACTTCATTGTTGAACGAATAATGAAAGAAAAAACTCTTTGTTTAAGGACACAAAAACATCATGAATTTTTATTTAGCGACGACTCTAACTTATAGCACAATTTTGGCTGCAAACAAAGACTTTAATGACATAGACACGAATTCGTATAAAAAAATTGATGAATAAATTTGAGATGTTAATTAACTGAAATGGTTTAGTTTAGTCCTTGACACCGTAGATAAAACGTTAAATAATAATGGTTTCTATTAATTTTTATTTTATTAATTTTATTGACTGCTGACATTTTGCTAAAACGACCAAGATATTATAAGAAACGCTTTGGTAGAATCGTCCGGGTATGGGAAAGCTTTTGCCATAAAGAAGAACATTGGCCTAATATTTGAAGCCAGCCAGACATATTGGTATATATCCTATACCTTATAAATTGAGACGTAAATATATGCATTCTCTCATAGCGAAAATTTGAGATTTGTTTCTCCCAACATCCTTTAACGACTCCCTCGTGAGAAGATGCACTGTTCGTAATGTATTCCTAGATTGTAAAGACACTTTTATTACCACTTTATTGTTACAGTAAGTATTCATTACCACCGTATCACGTACTATGTACACGATTTTCGCATTCCGCAACAAGTAAAACAGCTGCCTGACACCAGTTTGAATCACACAAATACGTAAAGAGAAACGTAGTCTAGCCCTTTTCCATTCGTATATGTGCAGTAAGTAATCATTCGGAAACTGGGCGATACTCAATAGAATCATAATGGCGAACGAGACTCGAATACCGTACCATAGCCAGCAACAACACATGACCCCTTTTTACATGTATGGATATCCGGTTAGCTTATGGCCAAGAATAATAGGTGAATTTTAATGATAAATGGGAAAGAACACATTCTTTTGTAATGTTACAACGTAAGAGACTTATATAAAAAAATCTTTGTTGAGACTGTGTCGCAATTTTCTGTGAATGGGATAGCTACAAAAAGTGTTTAAGCGATCTTAGAACGTAGGTTTTGAAGCGGGTTTTATAATAGCCTTTTAATATCCATGGATTTCTAGAAATAAGCGTAAAAAGGATACATTTGTACTTTTTTCTGTCGTAGTATATCGTAGTTAATGCTAGTGGTAGTAAAAATGTGCATTTGTTTTTACCTCAGGTGTTATTATTAATTTTGTTTCTTCTAATATGGTACTAACACAAAGCCCAATGGACACTTCATTGATACCAACAACACTAGAATCTTAACTTATTTACCATTTCTCCGATACTCCCTATACTATGGTATACTATACTATGGTACAATAAAAACAACTAAACCAATAACTTAGTTAACTTGCTCAAGTTAATTGAAAATGAAATAGGTTTACGGATCAGTTATTATTTTCTAATTTTATACTTGCTTCATTTATATCAGTGCCTTATATACTTGTTTTAATGCTAGTTATACCACTTTTTGCACTAGAAAACACCATGTTAGGAGCTGGATATATAGAACATGTTCGAGCATTCGTTTTTATTGACACGATACTGTGTTATGTTATGATTTCCTGTATTATTGGTGTCATTTGTAAACATACCTTGAATTAATATTAAATACTACTCGTACTTTTGCTGTTGACGCCATGATATTGCTTCAACATTGCAACGGGATATTGCAATGTGTCAATTAAAGTATCAATAAAATGAGGCGATTTCTTATTAAAAAACCCCTGATAAAATGTTTGAAATATTGTACAGTGAAGTTGGACACTTTCAAATCAGATCTACTGATACAAACTACACATGTACTCTTTGAATCCTTACGAAACTAAAACAGGTCAGAAACAACAATGAATTCAATCAGAGAACATTGATGAGTTGATTTACTTTTCTAATGACAAAGCACTTTAAAATCTATCTGGGTCTATGCACGTGAGCAACAAATCAGTATTGATACTTGGTAACATAGGGACGTTTCTCTTGAGAGAGAATTAGTTACGATTTAAAATAAAATGCCTAGGTCACGAACGGCACGTATTAAAGTATATCTCTATATGTTCCATGCCAGTTACCCTTGAGGCTTAAAGTACTCCAGGAGGTTGTCAAAAATGGTCTGTCCATTCCGTTGTTCGTACACCTTGAATGTAGATAGGCCAGTCACGACTTGTGCCTTATTTAGATTTATAAAGCACTTTGTTACTTGATTTGTGGTTTTATTGCAGCAACGATCTTGTGTATTTATATACACACCTATTCAAATTGAAGCCGCCTGTTTTATTTTAGTTTTCTTGTATTGTTATATGTCTTGTTGTGCTATATTTTATGACAATGAATGGAGCAAGCAAAATGTGCTTCTAATGAACAATGCAGTTGATGGATAATTTAGTTAGTTTGGATATAATTTAAAGAAATTGGAAAGAAATTCGAATATTACTGACAGAATGATACTAGCCCGGCGGATTTTAACTTAAGACAGTAGAGCTCTAGCACTAATTCAATTTCAAGTACTCAACAAAGGCTAACCTTTAAAGCCGAACTAGGTGAAAGTCCCGTTCAGTGAGACATACCTGGATGTGAGGGACCCGGATGTGTGATCAAGAATTAATTTGTTTGCTTCCGTAGTTTGAAGTATCAGTCTTAATATAAAAACTTATTAAGTATAGTATCAAATGAATTCCTGCTAGTGTGTCAGGCAGCGCCAAAGTCTAAAAAAACATTCGAAAGTTACTAATAAGTTTTATTGCCTGCCTAAGCAACTACGTTTAATGATCTAGCTAGAGGAAGACAAACTCAAAAAAATCATTATACCATCAAACACTCAAAAATCCCGTAGGCAACTAAAATCAAAACATCTCCATTCAAAAATAAAGCACACCATTAAAATTAATTCCATATAATTTTAATAGCCGCGTAACCGATAAATAAATGGTGTAAAAAAATGTTTCAAACCTGTTGTATGGTTCCCGTCTACCTGGCCAATGACGCGGACATTCCACAAATATTTCCGATGTCCCTCCCTACCCTCGTATGACTTGTATTACGTATTGTGAACTTGCAAAATGTAAAAAAGTGGTTCACTTTGTACGAGATGTCGTATTAACATGGCATTTGTTATGAAGTGATCTATTACGCTGTTTGGGTTGTGCACTAGCAGCTTAACAGTAGGACGCGGTTATTCTTCCTTTATTGATAGGTTTCTATTGTGTTCGAATAATGTGTGTTAAATTCCGACTAAATTCTTACCAGACTAAATGTTCTACTGAAGGGTCGGGTGAATTCCATTGATGGAAGAAAACCAGCCCTAATAGTACCACGCTGACCAAGCAGATTGTGACGAACTTTCCGCATCTAATTTTGGATACGGGGTGTTGCATTTGCCATAACCAAATTATAAAACCTGCTGTAATCGAAGGGTAGTGACATTTTGCTTACTTTTAGTTTAAACAATATAATAATAGAAATAAAATACTTTTAAAAAACCTTTAACTTTATGTTTACTCTAAAGATTTTAGTTTATCTCCAAACTAGCTGTTTAGATGACGTCGCGTAAATCACGAAGAAACGTCCATGTTTCTTTAAAGTTTTTTGCTAGATCTTTATCTACATGGATGGTCGACCACACACGTTGCGAGGTTTTCTACATTACTATGCGTGATATAGGTAGTACAACTCTACCATCGCCTTACAGAGATACGGGTAACGTTTAAAAACGCACATTTAATGTTATACGGGCGTGATAAAACGTTTCTGATAACGGTACAAGGTGCGGTTACCGGTGGACCTTGCAAAAATGAATGTAGGTGTAATATTTGATACATGCACAAGAGCGGAATGCTGTCCCTTTTGAGATTACTCGAAGCATTCATGCGGATCAAAATACGTAGGCGATATTTTTTGCTCCAAGTTATGTCTTGGCGACGCCGTCAGTCATGAGACGGATCTGGTTACGGAACTAGATGTAATGCAGCAATGAGGACAACGATAATTAAATGCCTTGTTGACAACGCAAATAAATTCAGAAACAGATTATCTGATAAGTGGTATTTATATATGAGCCGAATTAACGACTTCGTAATTATAAAAGTAGCTGTTCACAATCAGAATGGATAACGTAATTAAAGTTTACTATAGATATTTAGACATTACGGAAACTTGTATTTTTTTTTTATCTCGCACCTGACCTCAGTGGTCGTTGAACTTGAGGCTTTGGGCTTGACGAAAATATCACGTAGAGCGAACGGAGCTGCGTCACGCGCTGTCGGTTGAACAATATAAATAACCTATTTAACAGAAGTAAACTCTAGAAAATTACCAAACTAAGTAACCAATCTTTTAAGGGGTTTATTTTCTGTTGCTTCAGGAAAACTATTTTATACTTTTCTTTTACAGTTTTTTTTTAATATGCACTCAAACATGATTTCATTTTTATGTAACGTGAGTTTACGGTCTGCTCATTAGCGGTATGCAAGCCTTATCAGCGTTGACGTGTACTTACTTTATTTTTAGTAGAGTTTACTATTTACAATCAGAGAAACATAACATCTGAGTCTTGAGTGAAATTTCTTGTGTATTTATGGTATTTGTGATGGTGTGTTAATTAAATTGAAGCAATTTTGAAAATTTCTTCGAAAAACGGAACATTGATAACGTTTTTGAAGGTCTAAAAGTGCTGAAAAGTACCGTTTTTACTAATTTAGATGAATTTTCTAGTGTTGCGTGTTTCGTGTAAGTAAATTTGTAATTGCGTGCGGTTACGGTTGATTGGTCACGCTAAGCTTGGATGCTCCGAGGTGGACCCGCAGGCTCGAGGAAGTACCTCTAAGTGCTCATCTGCATATCCAGTTATTACACGTTCACGGTCCATGCGGTGCTTTTCACTGCTTTCTTATGCAAATGTCTATTAAAATTGCTTAAACGTATTGTATTTTATATGGCTATGGAGTAAGATTTTTATGGTGTCACCACCACGTCTAGTTCCATGAGTGTCGTTAAAGCACAGAACACTTATACTTAAAGGCGTTAAAGACTAATAAAGCAAAGTCAGCTGATATTAGTCCAACGAATTCAAAGACAAGCTTAGTGATAAAACTGGCCAGTGTTGTATTAGTAGATAGAGATACTTTCCGTCTCTGGAGGAAGCCTATTCCTGCTGTAAGACATAAATGGGGTGTTACAAAAATTATCTTGAACGGTTCCTCATTTAATGCCTTACGCAAGGAAACTAACTTTATCAAGGAAATGAAAGTCATTCAACTATTTTAGGATATCCGATTTATACAATTTAAAATACCATACACGGATTTCATTTCGAAAAGAAAGTTGTCCAAAAAAATACCAATTGATCAGATTAAAAGTCAGTCGTAATTACATATTCAAACAGTTTTTAAACATACCGGTCAGTTAAATAAAAACACAAGTTAAGTTTTGGATAAAGTTCGTTTAACCATTACTCGTTGCTCTCTTATGCCCGATTTACACATCGACAAGTACAGTAGCGAGTTAAGTAGTAAGTTGTTGATTAAGTTGATTTAAATAGATCTCCATCTTCGTACTTAACTCGCTAAAAAAATAGGATGGAGATCTATTTAAATCAACTTAATCAACAACTTACTACTTAACTCGCTACTGTACTTGTCGATGTGTAAATCGGGCTTTACTTTTGTACCAGGGATGAACTTCCTATCATAAGAAGAAGAGAAACTTAATCAACTAAAACGCAGAGCTCGTTGATTTGTAGAAGGTATTTTAAGCATAGCGAAGCTGCTTTCAGGACCTAAGCTATTATCTCCCGTAGCCCTGCAATTTCTCTAGCTACTGTGAGTCTGTGACCTTCCAGTTAAACACAGTAACATTTGCACACTACTGCTTGGAGGTGAATTTGGACAGCGGTAATACCGATCTAGACGGGATCTTGTTGAAGAGATCTACCCTAGTGAATTAGTTGTATTCTCAAATTAATGCCTTATTGCCTAACATCATGTCTAGAGTATACAAACCGATGCGCCCATTAATCTCTTATATTCAAAGCTGTAAATTCTTCAGATAATACTTCCTTCCCTAATGTTAGTTGGAAATATGGAAACATGTGCAAAAAATTGTTCAATTTCCTATCGCCCCGCTTACCACCTAATAGCTCTTATGAATAATACGTTTTTGCGTGAACATACAAAGTGTATATAGTTCCTGAAAAGTGGAGCATAATCATAATACGTATATAAAGTGTTAGGTAGTCAATAATCATTTAGTTTGATTTGTTGGTTTGTGAAGTGACCATTCTTGAACTATGGTTTTGGTTGGTGTATTCTGTTATTTGTGTTTTGATGCGAATGATGATGATTGAAGTTTGGCGAATATGTCTGATCTTTTATGGGGTTGGAAATATTTAGACATATTTAAACTTTGATGTTCGGATTCCTGTATTATTATCATCCGGTGAGTAAAGCCAGAATACATTAAACATTTTCGTGTTAAATATTTTCTTTACTTAACGCTCTCTCCATATACAGTTACGCGAAAAGAAAATTTGATGGAAGAAATTGTTTTTTTTAAAATTATTCTTCGTTGTATTTTAGATCAAACTCTGTCGTAGGTGTTTTTACAGACGTGGATCCTATTAGCACTAAGAATATCAGACCTAA
Organism: Schrankia costaestrigalis; assembly: GCA_905475405.1. Lineage (NCBI taxonomy): Eukaryota > Metazoa > Arthropoda > Insecta > Lepidoptera > Erebidae > Schrankia > Schrankia costaestrigalis. The sequence goes on from FR997826.1 coordinate 19,904,759, forward strand.
GACAATCATTTATAAACCAGACAATCAATTTGTCATTGAAAAGCCACAGAACTGTAATAACAACTCTTATATGCAAATAGCGGAACATATAATACTCTTTATGTTGCCATAATAGCACGACTACTTTGTTCTCTATCCGTACTAAATAAATTCAGTGACTAATTTCTACTTGAAATTGCAATTAAACCGCACATTATTCAACCTATACTTAATGAATCACCGGATAAATTACTTGGATTAATTTGCTATACCACAAATCAAATATTAAGATATTATTATGGCTTTGTCCAGTTTCGTAGAATTCGCGCGTAAAACGCCTGCGTGTTTCTAAGACTATATAATGCAATAATGAAATTTTTATATACTTCTCTTTTTGCCTCCTGATCCACTACAATTATTGTTCGATGTATTTTTATGTTTCTGTATGTATCTCAAATTTTTACCTGTATAGTTTGGACCGATTTTCAGCTTTAAAGGTCTATCAAATTAATATTCTTTCTCGGCCCTAAATCAGAATGGCGGATTTAAAGTGTCAAAAATTACAAATCGCTGTTATTTTTTAACAGCTGTACCGTTTTGAAAGTTAAAGTTGTTGAATTAGTTTTTTCACATATTTATCTTTTAAAATCAGCATGATTTCTCGATTTTTTTACCCATGCAATAGCTAAATTGCCATATTTACTTACCATTTTCTTCAAACTTGCACGGATTATAAGACCACAACTTTCCTTTGTCTTTGTATGAAGTAAAGTTAACTTAACTCTATTAACATAAGAAACATACATATGTGTAGTACAGTACTCTTATCTTGTGGTTTGATCCGTTTTCTATGTACTAGCAAGAGTTTTCTAGTTCTAGTTGCACTTATATGTGGAGGTAGGTAGAACTGATAACGTATCAGGTTTCATGCAGCTGTTTGAACAGTAAATATAGCGTTTATTCTAGCTCTTTGTATATCGTATTCAATTGACATTTGAATTCACTTCCCTTTCTTGGTGACTTTTTAATGTAAGTTTATGAATACATCCCTTGCAATTTGGGGACTATTTGGTTTAGATGTACTTGTTCAGGCTAGCTTTCGGTTTTAGGGTAGTGTGTTTTTTTTTTATGTGGGTCGTCACTTCATTGCGATAAGTGTAGAAGGAGGAGCATTTTCGAAAATTCATTCATTGCACCTTTACAAGGTATAGTCTCGCTTAATGGAAATCTTTGTATTTACGATGGTGAAGTATAATGCCGTTACATTTTAGATATTTTATAATACATGACTGCAGCTGGTTCTAATGATCTCCAATTTATTATCAGAGATAAAATTGCATGTAAGTAAATACAGTATCGTATCTATTTAATATAGTATACACAGTTAATGCCGCAAGTACTAAAGCAAATACAATCATAATAAAAAGACCCACGCGATAAACAAACAAAATAGCTTTATTAGATACATACTCTATACTTATAGTTAAATAATGTCGTTATGTTCCCATGCTTACTTTGTTACATTGTTATGACTAGATTACTCAAGGACAAGTTCCCAATATTAAAGTATGGTGATGATCAACCATACCACGCGATCTTATCCTGTTGACTTACGGTAATTAAGAGAAAGTAATCGAAAAAGTAACTAACAAGTCAGAGTAGCATACGTTTTATCTAATTAAAAAGAAAATCACGTCGCTTAGTTTACAATTAGACATTCTAGATGGCGCTGTTAACTAAAAGGAAAGCGTGCATTTTAGTTTTAGCGCTGACGTTAGTGCGAGATGCTTCGAAATTCAAATTTCGAAGCATCTCGCAGTAATGTAGAAATGTACTGGTTGGAGTCTTGCCTATACAGCTACAATATTTTTTTACACATTGTACCTGTATAAGATTTAGTGTTAGTATTGTGTTTGTATAAATATATATATGTGTGTGTGTGTGTGTGTGTGTGTGTGTGTGTGTATAAGTCCTAAGCAACTAGTCAACTCACTAATACGTTACAATACAAAAGAATGCCTTATAGAAACTCCCAAGGCCATAGTTAACCTTTTTTATAATTATCTTTCTAAGACTGCTACAACTAACTGTGCTATATCATTTTTGTGCTTATAAGGTACCTGTTTATTATGATTATTTAACTCTATACTTGACTTATCTGTTGGGTATTATTACATCTTTTTAGGTATGTGTCTGTTAATAGATTCTTAATTTATAGTTGTTGTAAATATTACACAGCTACTACTTACTATTATATATATATATTATACTTCATTCCATCATCGTGATGGCAAATCGATCGTACTCGTATATGCGGTTACTTTCCTACAGAATAATGATTTGTGGAATCCACAAATTATTGTATCAAGCCAAACAGAAGTTTACAGATACATGAAATTTACAACCAACTACCATGTGGTGAACATCGATCTCCAAAGTCGATTGAATCTATATGAAGGCATCAATAAAATATATATTTTAGTAAATAATTACAAACTATTTGACATTGTAAAAGGCCAGCTAGCACCCATCATGTATTGGTATGCAAGGCGACCGCGCCAAAGAGCTGTCAAAATTATTCATGTCAATCAATGACTTCGAACATGATTTCAAGACAAACTGTTTAAAATGCAACATAGATTAACATTATGCAAAGTCTGTATAATAGGAAAGAAATCATATTAGAAAGGTATGCCATTTTACAACTTGTTTGAGTGATAGTTTGATAGACTATTTTATCGATGAAATTTGATTTTGTAAGACTTCTTTTAGACTTCTTAACTTATTCACCTGTTGGCAAATAAAACGTCTTAATTTTTTGTTGAAGATGATTTACTCTAAGGATATTACAACTAGGTATAGGCTAGGGTGCTCACACCCTGTACTACTAGTCCGTCACCTTTCCTTGGCTACATGCTTGACGTTAAGTTAAACATACTTTCCTTTCCCTAAGGTAATAAACGACATTATATATCCTATAATAACGAAAAGGGCATATCATTCCAAAGTCAAAAACAATAATTAATAGTGATTTAATTAAACAACTAACAAAATCACTTTCATCAAGTACTAGGTATAACCACAGTATAAATATGTAAGTATAACTGATGACATTAATCAAAAATGATTATAATCTCTTTGTTGTGAAACTCCTCGACTATGCAATACTCGCTTCACTAGTTTTTGTTCGTCAACCATTAAGTAACCATGGTCAATGCCCGTAGCTTTAATTCAAGCTTTACTTAAGGCGATGTTTATATGAAAAACATGGGATTTTTATTCGTAAACAACGTTTATGAAGTTTAAGAAATTCTGGAGTAAATATATCATATATTCCATAACGCTATTTATTCCCAAACTAAGCAGAGCTAGTACATACTAGGCAACGAAAAAACATACACAATATATTTTTTTGGTTGCACAAGGTGGGATTACTTGGAGGAGGCCTATATAGAGCAGTGGACGTCGATTGGCTGATATGATGATGATATTTATTTGTCTAAATATGTATTCATAGAAATGATTGAGACCAATGCAAACTTTAATGTGCACACAAAGATATACATTGAGAAAAAATCGAACACGAAGTACAAGATTACATACTTAACACAGCCAAAGATTACAACAAATCTGCCAATGCTTAACATGTATTATTATTCAATTAAAATTATTATAAGATCAGGCTTTCGCAACACAGCGTGTTTCTTATATATTAACTTTACTCGATTAAATTAAATTGTAAAAGCTAAACTGTGTCAAACTTTTAAAAAATATAGTTAAAATGTAATAAAGCGTGGTCATAGTCTGTGGCGTGGTCGTCGAAATGTTAATATTGGCGATTTTACTTATACTTCCTGTGTCATAAAATATGTGTTTTATTATTCTTGTTAGTGCGTTCCATAATACTGGCAATGTCTTACACTGATTAATAAATAATTATATGGATATCAATACAACGGTATCGCTTATGAAAGTCGTTTTATAGTGATCACATACGCACGTCTAACTTAAGTTATTGTCTTTTCTCAAGACTTCGTTTACCAACATTTTGCATTATTGATCCTATTTGCGAATTATGATTTCATCCTCTACTCCTTTTATACAAAATATCTACTCCTTAATAACATCCACAATAAGTCTATAATTTACCTGTTTGTATGGAAACAGTGAGTCATACAATTTAAAATTCCTTAAACCGTTCGCAATTTGAAACTGGCGTATTTACGGTAAAGACCGTTCTATATGAAGTTCGTGCGTTTGCGCATTCTCATTTGCATTCAATACTGAGCCTAGAGTTAATAATATCAGATTAGTATGTAAAATGGAGAAAGACGAAAAAGTTGTAATACATCATGATGGACATTTTGTAACAGACATTAGGTCAATAGCAACAGTAGAAAGGAGACATTTTTGTATTCCAAACTCGTGCCTCAGTAGGAATCCCCAAGTACACTCATCGTTAACTCAATACGTATATTAGCAAAGTAAATAATGTTATTCACGTTTTGCGCGAAAAAGTGTTCTGCAATATTTACAGAGAGAAAAGAAAGAAAGAAAGAAAAATCATTTATTCACGTAAAGATATAACGATACCGCTTGTGAAAGTCGTTTTATAGTGATCACATAATATGCTCGTCTAACTTAACGGCTAAGTTTACTGAGGGTTCGGAACACGACCATGTCAGAGAAGACACCCACAAGAAATTCTGCTGGGTTCCTATCGCTCTTTTGGTGATCACTTCACAAATATTATTTTATTTAGTAAACAGGACAATTCAGATCCAAGCATTTTAGACCAAGACTATTAAGAATGCGAATGTGGACTGAGTCTAGAGTCTTAAAGAATACTTTCTTATCAAAATCCAACTCATATCAATGTCTTATTTAGGAATCGCCTCTGCTCCCTTTATACGGACAAGAAAAAGAAGATTCCTCGTGAAGGACCCTTCCGCAATAGGACATTAGCAGAACTTTTTTTTTATCAGCATCGTATTTTTTAGTCTATCATTGTAAAAAAAAACCGTTCCTGCGTTGGGTTATTTAGGATACCTTAGTTGGGGTAGTGAACACGAAAATTAACCGTAATTATGCATTTTCGGTTAATGCTAGAAATAGACGAAAATTAATAGGTAAGGAAATAAGTAAATTCAAAGGTTCAAGATAGTATTCGTAAATATTTTTTCATATTCACACTTTAAAAGGTACTGCTATCAAAACGTAACAACAATAAAATTGTTTTTTTAAACCTAACGGTACGTAAAATGCAACTGGCTGATTTAACACAATGACGTGACTAAACGCATACCGTTCCACATTCGAAACATTCCAAATATGGACGACTTTAGTAGGGCTAACGTTATAATCCGTGATCTGTGTATGCGTTTTGTTATTTAACTGTATTTGTAAACTTGTTAGATTATTTTGTGTCATCTATTCGAGTTTGTCATCTAGTTAGTCATATGCATTGGGAGACAACTTTAACAGTTTAAAGTTCTGCAATGTTTATGAACATGTTAAATAGCATGAAGCAAGAACGAAGTTGCTGATTTGAATCCCAGGAATGATAAATTTTGGCGATACTCAAATGATTTTCATCCTAGGTTATTCTTGCTTAGCCAAAACTATGTTGGTTGGTATTCACTAACACTTAAACATTCCTTGTACGTTTAAAAAATACAAATAAGACCCAAAAACTTATGTCTTTGCTACGTAAATATCAAATTCGATCACGCCTTCGACGATGTATGTAATCTTTTGTTCCTTTCTAGCACACGGGAAAACCGTTAGACGATTTAAGCTCACTCTTGCTCTTAATATCAATCTATAGTTTATGCATAGTGGTGTGAACATGCGGGTAAATGTAACATTTAACAGTTTTTTTGTACCTATTATCAATTTAACACGAGACAAATTCACACTCGTCTAGGTTTTATTTATTGTAAATTGACTTCTCAAAAATGGCCCAGTGGAGTTTATTGTACTGTTTTTTTTACTAACGCCTTGGAAACGATGGTAAGCTTAAATAAAATAAAATTGACTTCAAGACGTTATAACTATGCTATAACATTGAGAATGTTGTAGAGAAAAGGTTGCATTTAATTACATAGCATTTGGGAAAATATAAGAGTATTAGTAAAAATAAGTATAATGCTTAACACTTACTTGGATGTATGCAGTAAAGTGACAAGCAAATTAGCAGCATTTTAAGTTGTATCCGCAATACGGATTCTTTTGTCCAATTAAAAGCCTCTTTAAACATGAGTCACTATGTAAAGCTTTCTTTGTGCATTGGTGGTTACAAAGTAATTTCGACACCTATCAATGTTTATCCCAACATATTGAAAACAACACCTAAAATACCAACAGATGTGATTGTTCTCTCCAAACTGATTAGATAACATTATCTCCAAAAGAATTCGAGAAAGAACGCATTCCTTCTAGATTTTCGACAAACAATATTTCACAATCGTCGATAAAAAACACTATTCTATCCTATCAGTTTATCAGAAAAACATTTTATACGCAATACTTTTTACTTAGATCCAGAAATTTGTCTCGATTTCATCATACCCAAAAAATTTAGTATTGTTGAGTGCAATGCCGTTTAAAGCGACATCTCTACAAGTGAAAGAAAACTTATACGAAAGTTTGATAATTATGTTTGATATTAGTATATCAAACATAATTATCAAACTTTCAATATAAATACAACTCTGGCTCTAGCCACAATGTTTATGTATGTGTGGACTGAGGGCCCATTTTTTTTTTTGCGGTTTTTTGCAGATTAATCAACAAAAGTGCATAGTTAAAGTTGTTAAAGAGTTTGTTAAACGATTATCAGAGTTTGTTAAGACTTCATTCAAAAGATATATCGCTTTAAGTGGGTCCCTCAGTTCAAACACAAAATCTCCCATAATTAGATAGGTAATGAATTAAACAACAATTTTTTGGTAAAAATCCTTAGTTAAACATGTATAAAAGTATAAAAAGCATTGAAAAGCCTAATATGAGTAGCTAATAAAAAATAACAAACGTTTTAAAAGGTCCCTGAGGGCCCACTTGAATTTATCTCATAATTAATCAATTATAGCATGAACATTAAATATTCCTAAGCCAAACATTTGTTAAAAGGGCAAGAATAAATTTAAAATTAAAGAAAGATCACAAACAGTGATAATTATTGTTATTTTTAAGTTTTTAAGTGGTCCCTCAGTCCACACACTATGCAAATGCTAATTGTTAAATATATAATTAAATACAACAATTACGAAAATGGGGAGCCTTTCAGTGCATAGTTAATTTTGTATTTTATCGATCTGTATTTATCTTGTGTCTGGTTTATTTATATTTTTTGTCATTTTAACTGTTTTATTAATTTTCATACTAAGTCTGGTGTGGGGTGTCCACGTTTTAAGAAAACGGCTGTATATTTGTTTTTAATGTCATTTATTATTAATTTAGATATTTATTTATTTATAATTAGGATAACCCACGAAACATACACAAAGTCAATCAGAAATAATACAATATTTAAGTAGCTCAAGCCACAGTGCTGATTCCATTACAAGTTGCCACGGCAAGCAAAACATTACACAATATTAATATTAATCAATTAAATCTAAATTGCAATCATTTTTTAAATGTAAAAAATAAAACAATAAAATTTGCAATACAGTAAAATTAAAATGTAATAAAATTTTAAGTTTTAGACAAGTGACAGGTTATATTATTAATTAGCTACAATCGTAATACATATCTGTATGGTAAAAACGGAACCCCAATTACTAAAGCTCCGCTGTCCGTCCGTCCATCTGTATGTCACGAGGCTGTATCTCATGAACCATGGCAGTTAGAAAGTTGAAACTTTCACAGATTATGTATTTTAGTTGCCGTTATAGCAACAAATACTAAAAACAAAATAAAATAAATATTTAAGGGTTATTTATTTTATATTGGAAAAATAATTTTTGACAGCTAAGTCACGTCGTAAAATTTTTAAAAGATGAGTCGTGAAGTCATCGCCTTCTGGCGCGAAAATAAATAATAATATGGGTAGAATAATAATACAATTTTATTTTATTTTAATTTAAAATTAATACTCGTAACTGAACGAATTCACGATATTCAACAAGCTGACAGTTTACCACAGATTTGAGAGTTCTACTTTCTTTTATATGGTTCTTGTTTTTATGGATTTGAGAGTTACTATATAAATAAATAATTTAGAATAAAACTGTCAATATCTACTGCTATTATAAGAGGTCAGAGTGAAAGTAAAATAAAAAAAATATTTCAAAAGTTATGTAGACTAAATTATTATGTTTTTTAACATTTTTATCAATTTATTATTAACTGCAATACGGGACCATAAGAATTCTATGTCATAATTTTGGAAAATTTAAAGATTAGGTACTTCGTAATATATATTTTTTTAAATCATTAATTTAACAGGAACATGTATTTTTTTATTGTTTGTTTACGTTTGCATCAAATAGCACTCAATTCGGTCCGCATACGGCCCAACACAATTACAACTATTTACTTTTATCTCACACTTTATGACTATGCAGAAACTTTAAAACGTAATGTAACATCATTAATGTATGTAATGGTTCTTGATTATCTCTTGACTGCATGGACACTCTACTTGTACGAAAAACATATTTTGTAAATTTTTCGTAAAAGAATTATAAAACCAGTGATAAGATAAATACAGATCGATAAAATACAAAATTAACTATGCACTGAAAGGCTCCCCATTTTCGTAATTGTTGTATTTAATTATATATTTAACAATTAGCATTTGCATAGTGTGTGGACTGAGGGACCACTTAAAAACTTAAAAATAACAATAATTATCACTGTTTGTGATCTTTCTTTAATTTTAAATTTATCCTTGCCCTTTTAACAAATGTTTGGCTTAGGAATATTTAATGTTAATGCTATAATTGATTAATTATGAGATAAATTCAAGTGGGCCCTCAGGGACCTTTTAAAACGTTTGTTATTTTTTATTAGCTACTCATATTAGGCTTTTCAATGCTTTTTATACTTTTATACATGTTTAACTAAGGATTTTTACCAAAAAATTGTTGTTTAATTCATTACCTATCTAATTATGGGAGATTTTGTGTTTGAACTGAGGGACCCACTTAAAGCGATATATCTTTTGAATGAAGTCTTAACAAACTCTGATAATCGTTTAACAAACTCTTTAACAACTTTAACTATGCACTTTTGTTGATTAATCTACAAAAAGCCGCAGAAAAAAAAATGGGCCCTCAGTCCACACATACATCAATGTTTGACTAGTGTCAAACATTGTGGCTAGAGCCAGAGTTGTATTTCGCGCTACATTAATCGGTAGCTCTAGTTATCACATTATAAAGAGACGGGTTGTTACAGGGCTGTTATGAGTTTTATTTCCAACCAACCACTACACGAGACAATATCATTTATCATTTTTATTCCATTAACATACAAAGTATCATTAGACTCTCCACGTGATATAGATCTTAGATTCTAATCTATTTATATTACACTAAACACAATGAAATCATACATACTTCACCTTTATGATTATTGCACATAGTACTTCCCTATCGATCTTACAATCTATACATAATTGATTCGATCCGTCTATCGTTGTATCGATGTGGCTTATCTAAATTGCCAAGTCCTTGTATAATTTCAACAGAACACAATATTTAAACTGGAGCAATGCAAAAACTTCATTGAGAATTAGTGAACAAAAAGTGTACTTCAAACTTACGCAATGTTATAGTTTCTAATATATTAATGCAATAAAATTGAACAATATGAGTATCTATCGATTACAAATCGATGTATCGTGATCTTATCTGCCTCATCGATATTAATTCGATCGATAATTGCATCTTTATTGCTATGTAAAATTATTCTAAACTTTTTTATGTTAACAATAACATTAAGACAAATCACAATAGCTACGTAGAAAGTCTAAAATGAGATATTTCTTTTGTTACAGGTTACTTACAGGCATCGTAATTCCATTCGCATATTTCGAAAAGACCTTGGAAATCTGCAGCTGACTTTGAACGTACAGTAACACTGTCACTTGCGTAAGCGGTTCACCTACGACCCGGTACGAAAGTTGAATACAAATAGCGCAGTAGTACAGGTGACACGCACCTGTGTGATGTGCCGGCAACATCACATGGATGTGCAGGTTGATGTCACCTGATTCGTTCCTGTTCTGAATGAGGCCTCACCATGAAGTTCTCAACTGGCTCCAGTTCGAGCAGCCTTGCCAGCGACTCGCTGTCGAGAAAGTCAACTCTATGCATCTATACAGAAGTCGATGCACCTACCTTGCCTCCAGCTTGCGAAAGGGTGAGTACTCTCGTAAAATTCTTTATTACACACTCAATATTAATACCAACATATCGGTGGCTATTGAAATGATAGTAGGGGTCTTAAATTGTAGATTTAATCGGTTATATGACCAAAAAAAGCGAAAGTTTGCACCAATAAAGGTAATGCAACCTTAATGTTAAGGGGGGCTCAGTGCATGGGCAATTTGCTTTCGATTTTTCACAGCCAAGTATAGTACATTAAAACTTTCAATTTCGGACAACGATAATAATAATATCGCATTAATAAAAACAATGCAAAAAGCCGCGTCCGGGTTGGAGAGTTCGGTACACATAAGAGAAAGTAGCATGTCATCTCTGCACAGAGCCACCTGGCTTCAACGTTATTTTGCAACATCTTGAATTTTTATTTTTTTTCTCATTGTCCAGCCCTACCTGTCTCCGATCTTTTATGGCTGAATAGCAATAAATTCTCATTTGCATTTATAAGTTGACTTTTGGCTCCGATATTTTTACCATAGCGTCTTATACATATATTCAGCCTAAATATACGACACTATTAAATAATTTCTTATAGTAATGTTTACATATACAACATGTGTAACTTTCAACAATAATACACAACTGATCGGAATTGTTATACAATATTAAACAACAAATTTTTGTCCATATTACGCATACAGCCTTGAACATTCCAAAAACGATTTAACATCTTGACCACAATAGCTTATTGTGTCATACTCTTAAAGTTTGACATTAAGAGGATTTACGAGAACAATAAACCTCTGATAAATGACCCGATCTTAATTAAATTTGGTTAATATGATCATGTTTTTGATGAAATCTCGACCATCTGATAACATCACGAATATTTAGATGAGTCTCCAAAATTAAATGAAGCAATTTTACGAAGATTAAAAACGTGGCATAAATAAATCAAATTATTTATGTTTTTCCTGATCGCGATTAGATACGAGGAACAGTTTAAATGTCAAAAGTTGTAACTTAATTTTGCGTTATTTATTTTTTCGAAATTTTCAAGGTCGAAACGATAACGAACGAAACTAATGAATTCGATGTGGTATGAATTCTTAATATCTAGCGTCGTCGTATTATAAGTTAGTGCGACCGTAACTCTGGGAACTGGGCTAATTGGCACAAACGCTACGCACGGAACTTTAATAAATAAACGCTCTTTCCCGCCTTCATTAAAACTGTCTAAACTCGTTAGGCTATCATTCAATTTTAACAGCCACGCTAGATATAATATTACAGTAAATATAGTAAATTATGATCTTGAAAAACAGTATACACTATATTTATATCATCTCACAAGCTTAAATGAATATTGTTGAATCTCCCTTAGTCACGATTCACGATAACTTTATTTTCCATGTATAAAAATATCTCATTTGGAGATAATCGTCATCTGTAAATACTACTCCATGTTCATTCATACAATAGGAGTTGAGAGCCTTGTCTCGCAAGGAGTTTACAAACTTGAAATGATGGAAACAAAGTACACACATCAAAAAAGTCTAAGCAACATGCATGATATTACAAATTTACCATTTATATTAATTTATTTTACCATTTATTTTAATTATAACGTTGTATTTTATTTTTAAAATAATATTTTTAGGGTTCTATGATGTAAAAATAACAGCTGTTTTCTTTATAAGTTCTTTTAATAACAGAAATTAACAATATTAGAATATACAGGTACATAAGAAACTAAACTTTTTTTTTACAAATTGAAATTTCTTAAGAAAATGAATTTATTGTGAAAGAATAGGACAATTTAATACAAAGTATGGCCTCCTCTGCTATTCAGAACTTGTCGGCAACGATTATTCATTGAATTAATGAGACTGTTTATGTCATCTTGCGGTATTCGCTCCCAATGGAATTGTAGCAAATCCTTCAGCTGTTGGGTTGTTGTCACTCCGTCCAAGTCCTTCAAAACACGTCTCTGGAGCATGTCCCATGCGTGCTCGATGGGGTTGAGGTCTGGCGATTGTGCAGGCCAGGGCAATACCTGGATGTTCTCCGTTGCCAAGTATTCACTGGTTCGCCGAGCTGTATGTGAACGCGCATTGTCATGCATTAACGTAAAATCGGAGCCAAAGGTTTGTGCAAATGGATGGACATAAGGTCTGAGAATATCCTCAACGTAATTTTCAGCGTTCATGTTTCCATTTACAAAAACGAGCTCAGTTCGCCTGTTCTTCATAATACCCGCCCATACCATAACTGTTGAGCCGCTGTATGGATGAACTTCCTGAACGCACCTGAGTCTTTCAGTATTTCCGGGTCGACGGTACACTCGCACCCTTCTTGTATCAGGCCTAAACCCGAATCGCGACTCATCGGAAAACATAATTTTATCCCATTGTTCCTGGGTCCATGTTATGCGTTCTCTACACCATTCATTTCGACGAGCGCGATTCCCGTGACGTATCGGTGGGCACCTGATAGGGCGTCGAGCTCGTAGGCCGTACTCATGCAGTCGATTTCGCACAGTTTGGGGACTTACATCAACACCACTTGAATTTTGTAGCCTCAAACTTATCTCTCGAGCGGTTAACATCGGCTGGCGTCTTGCAGTCAGTTGTATGTACCGGTCTTGCCAAAGACGACAAATAACACTTCTATGAATACCAAAATGTCGAGATACCTGAGATTGATTACTTCCCGCTTGCAACATCCCTACAGCTCTTTGCATTTCATCTGCCGTCAAATGACGTCGCTCCATGACGTAAAGAATATCTAACAATTCAATTTTGTCGCCAACTGTATTTAAATGGTTGGTAAAATTATAAAATCAAGACTAAAACGTAGCAATTAACATGCACTCAAATTCAAACAAATTCGCAGTCATTTGAATTTTATGAAAAAAAACAAAACATAATCGAAATTTTTTTTTTACAACCAGCCGGTATGTCATCAATAACAAAAAAGTTTACTTACCTATACACTTTGAGTGAGTAAATACTTAGAAATTAATTAATATAAATGGTAAATTTGTAATATCATGCATGTTGCTTAGACTTTTTTGATGTGTGTACATCCAGCATGTCAATTCTCGTACAAAAATTCGGTTAAGTTAACTTTTAATCTTCGGCCGTTCAGAGAATGCGTTCCTGACACGTCGCGATTGAACTGACGCAGTAACTTTGTAATGGCGTTGCAGTTACGATAAAAATATTTTTGCTGGTTGTTTATCGTTTTAACTATTGATGAGCATTAAAACAACATTATTATATCAATAATTAATGAATGTTATAATGTTGTGTCAAACTGAGTGTCAAATAACTTGGTAAACAATATTTTTCTAAATCTACACTGCGCTATTACAAGGTTATGTCAGCGCTTTATATTTGTAGTGCTGTGCCAACAATAACAGTGAATAATAGTATCGTAATCTGTTCTTATCGATACAGTTATACTTTATAAAATAATACGTTTTGTTTTTCTTTTCAAGAATTTGAAAATAATGGACTTTAGAATAACTTTTATTAAATATAAAAATAAAAGTACATTAAATACAAAGTAGCATTTTTATATTTAGGTTGAAAATGGTAACCCCAAATGGCGTTATGGGCCGCCATTTTGTGACGCTGAAACAGTCGTCTGTTGTCGTTTCGTGCGCATAGACCACGTTCTTCAAGTGTTTGCGATCTGTTGTTATTTGACTTTGATTGTGTCTTATATTGCGTTCTTTTTACTTTTGGTGCATAATAATGCCTAAACGTGGACAAACATTGAAAACTGGAGCCCGTGAGTTAATTATCAAGCTGCAAGATTACTTTGAGCGGGAGCGGCAAAATGGCGGACCCCTGGTTCCTGTCGAAAAAGTACAAGAACGCGTCTCTCAGGCGCTTGGAGTTAGCAAACGAACGATTACAAATATTAATAAAGAAAAGTTCGGCTCTACTGGCATGGAAGATAATATTTTACGTACTCCGAAGAAGAAACGTAGAACTAAACCCGTGACAGATATTGATACCTTTGACGCCGATGCAATCAGAAATCATATATATGGTTACTATTCCAGAAATGAATATCTCAACAGGATGAAGCTTTTGGCGTCGTTAAGAGAAGCTGGACTGTTTAGCGGGGGTAAAACTGCTTTAACGAAAATCTTAAAAGATATTGGTTTTTCGTATAAAAAAACAGACAAAAGAAAAATTTTATTAGAACGATACGACATCATTTTGAAACGGATAAGTTTCTTGAGAGAAGCAAAAAAAATTGATAACTGGGATAATGTCGTGTTCATTGACGAGACATGGCTAAACGCCAATCACACGGTTTCCCGTTCTTGGACGGATGATACACAAGCGTCGACGTCGAAAGTACCAATGGGTAAGGGGGCTCGTCTGATAATATGCCACGCAGGTACTGCAAAATACGGCTTTGTGGAGAACGCTTTACTGGCATTTCAATCAAAAACCACAAATGACTACCACGAGGAAATGAATGCCAGTACATTTAAAGAGTGGTTCCAGAACGTGCTTTTGCCCAGCCTACCAGAGCCTTCTGTAATATTGATGGATAATGCCTCCTATCACTCGTTTCAAATACAGAAACCACCTACCCAAGCTAATAAAAAAGAAGAAATGGTTGCTTGGTTACAAGCAAAAGGCATTGACGCAAATATGCAGATGCTAAAAGCAGAGCTAATTAAGTTAGTGAAAGAAAATAAAGCGGCAAATGTGCGATACGAAATCGATGAAATGGCTTTGGAGTACGGTCATCGCGTTCTAAGAATTCCACCGTATCATTGCCAATATAACGCGATTGAGCTAATCTGGGCTCAAATAAAAGGTTACGCCGCCCGCCACAATACTTCCCCGCCATTCAGCACGAAAAAGATGATGACCCTGTTAAAAGAAGCCTGCGGGAAAGTCACAAGAGATGACTGGGCAAAGGTTGTCGAAAAGACTAAAAACCTGATTATGGAACATTTTGACCGAGATATCAGGATTGATTCTGTAATTGATAATAATATAATTATACATGTAGGCGAAGATGATGATGAAGACACCACCTCCTCAAGCGAATCGGAGTCTGATTAATATTCTGTACGCACATTTAGTTCAATGTACTTTATTCCATAGAAATACAGATTGTAACTTTGTAAAAAATAATAAATAAAACAATTTTATTATATTAATATTCCCTTTTATTGTTTCCACGTAAAGAACTAAAATATAAATTTTAAATGATTCCGCCAATTTAAAACGGTCTAAATCTAATCATAAAAATAACGCGGCGGTTCATTTTGGAGTAACGGTAACGAACTCGGTATAATGTTGTGTCCATCACTAGTCGTGACTAACTGATAAGTGTCAGGAACGCATTCTCTGAACGGCCGGACAATAGTTGTCAAATTGTCTTACCTATTGTGTGACAATTTGACAACTAAAAGTTAACTTAACCGAATTTTTAACGATTTTAAGGTACGAGAATTGACATGCAAGGCTCAAGGCAATCTTTGATGATCCCACTGATAGTCATGTGAAGTCATGCTTGAGAAACGAAACTACGACCTCGCCCACGACAGCCGCTTAAATTAGGCAGTTTAGCGTCGAAGTCTTCAAGAAAGATACATCAAAATACTTACAAGTAATGCGATACGTTACTAAGATAAATCATTGCAACATGATTGTACAACAGCTCAACATTTACGTCAACGCTAATAAATATCAAGTAGAACTAAGTTTCATTACCAACAGCTTTCATCTCCCGACCTTAGTGTTTTTCGTTCTCATTGTTTATCGAACTGTGCATTTACGCTCCTTTTAATTCAAAGTAAAATGATACTTAATGTGGTTTTCGGTTCAAATGTTTATTGTCGAGTATTGTTTAAATTTTGTCTTACACACTTGAATGAATCATATCGGTATCGATTTATTGATATCACTGATTAACAGTGTGGTATCTGCCATTGTGTTCATTTTGTATGGTTAGTTACTTTTGTTTTGATGTTTACAAGCTTTGTCTTTCGGACAGACATATAAATAGGCAGTGGTATTAATAGGCATAGGGATACAGAATTATTTCCTACATTACAGGAGAATACTGTGCAATATTAAACACACAATACCGTCTTGTACCTTGTCTTGTACTGTTAAAACTGATTTATATGAATAATAGGAATACAATACGTCGTTAGAAACACCTTTACAACCATTTGTTTTCATAGTTAGAGTTCAGTGATATTCTAGATTTTTTCTACTGCCACTACTAGGGTAAAGCTAGGGTTAGAGATATTGAAGAGGTCTCAACAGGGTCAAATCGTGTAAACAAAGCTTCCCATAACCTGAACTATCTTTCATTTTTTTCCACGCGCCCAGTTAATGAGTTGCTGAGTTTTGGGCTTTAACACATTAACCAGGGAATACGAAAAAAGAAGAAAGACAGTCCCTTTATAATTCCTTCAAATAATCATCGTGGTCTCCGTGTGGTGACGCAGTAAGAATACAATATGTCACCACCCCATCTCATCCCATGGGTGTCGTAAAAACCGACTAAGGGACTATCTGTGAATATTATCTTTACGAAATAAAAAGAAGGAAAACTTGAAATTAAACTAGGGTTTAATTTGGGATTGGTATAGGTACCAATCCGTCTGGCCAGCGTGGTATTTGTAGGTCAAGGATCCCTCTGCCATGAGAGGAGGCCCATCCCTGCAGTGGGGCATAAATGGGCTGTTATGATTTATGATGAATCATCGTGGTATTCAAACTCGAACATACGGCAGGCAACGTATCGCAACCGTAAAATCACTAAGACATTTGAATGTATGCCATTACACTTGCTTAAAAATGACGTCAACACAGCTGTTTAAACTAATTGTATTATAATTAGTTCTGCTGACATGTAGCGTTTAACGCTTATATCAAGAGCTGTACATTTTCATTTAATAATGTGTCTTATCACAAGGGATTACGGTCTACGCCGGTCTATGTTGTTGTGTCTACATATAGAGTTAAGCCACAAAACAGGCTAGTAGAGAAGTCAATGTAATGTAAATTGACATACTTAAACTCATGTCTTGTTCCCATAGTGGGGTAGGACTATTGAGCACCTTATAGTTACAAACCTGCTTTACTTTTCGTACCTCCTGCTTAGTGGTACACCGATTTAGTCGTTTAATTATTAGTTACAAAACCTAACTAAAATAGTTCTATTTAAATGTCACATTAGCAATAACCCACAGAAAATGACATGTGAAACTCATGCGATCAGAAGTATCATACGTAAACAGTGTGTGTTCTTTCATCTAGCGCACTTTGTAATTTTTTTTATTTTTTTTTTTTTATTTTTTTTTTTTTATAATTTAACTTCTGACTATCTCTATTTTACGGCTAAGCTGTGAAGGCCGAAATAACAATGAGAAATTCAGTGTAGATAATAATAAGTAAGTTAATTACAATCGCTTTCATTTTACTGTCAACATTAATTAAGTGGGTAACATAGAGTGTAATGTTTTATCATTGTTATTAATATGTGCTATATTAATAACAATGATAAAACATTAGAAAATACATTAT
Source organism: Schrankia costaestrigalis (assembly GCA_905475405.1). Taxonomy (NCBI): domain Eukaryota; kingdom Metazoa; phylum Arthropoda; class Insecta; order Lepidoptera; family Erebidae; genus Schrankia; species Schrankia costaestrigalis. The sequence continues at coordinate 19,922,652 of FR997826.1, forward strand.
TTGTGTACAATGTGGGTACTTGAGTATTCACTATTTATTGTACTTTTTGTACTTACTTGAGCGGATAAAGTGCGGGTGCGGGGGCACCAAGCTTAGGTGCGCGTATGATACTTGGTAGTACGAAAAATATCATTCGAAGGAGGTTCTTAGCCAGACTAGTATCGGAAGTGGCATGGAACTGGGAGTTATTTTCATTCATCGTAATCATTAAATTACATCACGTGCATAAGTATTCGGAGCTTATAATGGGTCTTGACAGTCTTCGCAATAAGGACAGGCGGGTGCAGTCTTAGGACTTAAAGGGACAAGGACCTAACAATTGTTGACATCCTTCAGCAGGCCAGGTGCATAGCACTCGAAACGGACAAGCATATTATAAGCAAATGGCCTTATTATCCATATAATAAGGCCGTTTAATTAATGCAGTATCGAAGGAACAAGGCGTGAATTTATGTATGAAACAATATCTACACCAGTAGGTTACATAACAAAATTTCTATTACGTATTCCAAGCTAAACAAATCATCAATAATCATCAAGTCCAAGCTGACAAGTAACGATCACAATTATTACTTTCTTATTCAACGTAAAAGTTCATTAGCCGTACGAAAGAACAATACCCTATGAATATATAGTTGATAATCATTACGATAGGTGGCGCTATGATTGGAAAACCCACGCGAGGCGAAAGTGACAGTATTGTAATGTTAAATAATTGAATTCGACCACCGTGTTACGTTAGATATAACTGTTTTGGTACGAGATAGTATTGTGTTATATGGAATTGTATAATATGTTGTGTTATATCAGAGTCATTGGGAGACCGCTTATTGATACTCCATTTGAGCAACCCTGTGCTTCGAAGGGCAGGTTTTGGCATGAAAATAGTCCGACTTCTCCTCGACTCATTCCACCAACCAACACCTACCGGGCAGCGTGGAATTAGTAAATCAAGATTCCCTTCATCACTGAAGGTAATCAGCAGTGAAGGCAACAAGAGACAGATTAATATAAATAAATTTATCAGAGCTTTTACGAAAAAAACAACTCACTTCTTCGAATTGAAACCTAGTTTATTTTCGATCATCATGGAATAAAATTACTCAATTAACTTTGATATCTCTAGTAACTACCAAGTAACAACCTATTTGGTCAAGGAATGCATTGAGAAAAAAAAATAACGATCCCTTATTCCATAACCCTAACACGTACTACCATTTTTTTCTGTCGAACACAGGCGCCAATAATTTGCTTAAATGATCGACTCCCGGCATAAAGGAATAAAGTACACCTGGTAGTCAGACAGGAATGTTTACATTCCTTATTGTAATCTCTAATTTCATACTCAGACTATTATTTTAATGAGCTTTTCAGTGGTGTAATAACAGTGCTGTGAACAGACTCGTCGCGTGATCGTCCTTGACTCGAACGTGCACATTTTGCACGATTATTTTTCTAACAGTTGGTTGTTACATCAAGCATAGCTAGTTGCATTGCAATACTCGATTGGAATTTCTCAGTAATTTTATCTTGTAAAAGAATTATCTGTCTTTGTATTGTGTTTTGATTCCCATTGGTATTTACTTGTTGTACGGTTGTTTATTTTTGTTGGCATCGCGTAGATTTACTGTTAAGGCCTACGCAGACCGGGACGGCATGGCAAGGGATTTTAATTTTTACTAATGGAAATTTAACCGTAATGTTACAGAAATACGACATAAATTGCTATGCTTTAAAATGATGTCGTGGCATTGAAAGGGATTTTATCGCACGGCATTAAAAGACGCGCCACAGGCTCCCGTGGCGGGATGCCGCGGTAGGCAACGGCATGCCGTTGAAAGGGATTTTATCGCACGGCATTAAAAGACGCGCCGTTGCCTACCGCGACCGAGCGCTGACTCACGGCAAAGTCCCTTGCCATGTCGTCCCGCGGCGCGCCGTGGCATGCCGCGGCATCTAAGCGGCCAGTGTGCGCTGACTCACGGCAAAATCCCTTGCCATGCCGTCCCGGTGTGCGTAGGCCTTTAATGTGTTTTGTATCTAAAGCGGATTATATCTTATTCCAGCTTAGAGCACAGTTGAGTCAGGAAAAACTATCAGATTAGGAAACCAAATCTGCAGTGGGGCTTTAATTGACTGTTATACCTAACAGAAATAACATTTTAATGAACGAGAATTGATAAGTCGTTTTATTGAGCTTTCATGAGTATCAAGTTGTATTTAGTAAATGTTAATATAATAATCATAGATGTTTATGACACCATAGTGCAAGCTCTACTTAATTTCAGACTAGAAAACAACGTGTTAATGTGTTACTTCTTCTACTAATAACTCGAAAATTCTATGTCACCAGTGTACATTATTTTCTAAGAAGAAGAACAATAAGTTGTGTGGCTCATGTTATTATTATCACTTTCATCTACTGTGACCTCGCGAGGGTTATTATATCCTTCGTCTTCGCTGCACACGACATGTCACGAGGCATGTTTATATAGATAAAGATCCGTCGTACATGCTTTCTCTTTGAAATTTAATTTATTGTTATCAGTGCTGACAATTTCTAGCTAGATTAGAATACAATACGCGCAATCTGAATTGGCCTGGCTTAAAGCTTAACTTATAAAGAAGTTCGCGCAGGCGGCATGAGGTTAGCTTTAAGAGAAGTTTGCGCAAATACAGGAACAAAGAAAACATCAATTCCTAACGATCCCCGCCATTAAGCTCCAAAAATGACACTGCACAGCCATTTGCAATTCAATTTCAAACCAACAACATACCCCCTTACTCAGAAACGCCTCTTAAATTCAGTCAATTGATTAGCTTAAATTCTTACGGTTTGGTTATCCTATAAGATTGGTTTTCCTAATAAAAATCTCGCTAAAGAGTAATTAAATTTAAGATGCGTTTATGAGTAAGGGGGTTAGATGGCTATAGATTAGTTGTGTTTTGTGATATATGAGATTAGATGGGCAGACACTTTACGTTGGATGGGTAGTCTGGTCAAGGCGACGGGAAACCGATGGATTAGGTAGGCACAGAACCGCGTAAAGTGGAAATAATTCGATGAGATTAAGATTATAATGTCCTGCAGGTCCACTGCAAGTTTGTAGATTGATTGACATTAGATTATGAAGAAATAGCTTCTTACAAAATAACGAACTTAATTTATTTAAATATAACAAATAACATATTCAATTGAATTATTGGAAATATTATAGGGAAACAAATTACAAAATCTAGAAAATGCACACGTATTAATGTAATAAAGTCTGTATAATAATGTAAATAGCATGGTATAAACAAATTTTAAATTAGCTCGATGTAAAGCAGGGTTCAATGTTTCTTTACATAAGTTATCGCGATCGTAACATATCATAACAATGTCATAATAGCCCATTAATGTCCCACTGCAGGGACGGGCCTCAATATCACATATATATGACATAGGATCGTAACACATACCTAGCAATTAAATACGCACTTACCCCCTTACTTATAAACGCCTCTTAAATTTAATCACTGTTTAGCGAGATTTTTTATTACGAAAACCAACCTTATACCAAACAGCGTAAGAGCTTAGGCTAATTAATCAATTGACTAAAATTTAAGATTTTTTTTATGAGTAAGGGGGTTATTTATTATTTTCTTCACATAACAATATCAGGCAAGTAACCACAGCAATCGAGAATATAAACCCAATCCAAAGGAAACGTGTGGTGTAATAGTATGAAGCTAAGTATTATAACGATCTGCATCGCTACACAACACTATACATTATTGTACGTAAGATAGTTTATTATGTCGGGACTTACATGTTCCATGTATGGCTGAGACAGGCATAATAACAATATTATAGGTATATCTCATACAGTGCAATCTAGACTCTAACGGCGCTTGTACACGCTAAGAAAATTTGCCGTGTCTACGCCAGACAAGACAAATCTTCGTGTACACGTCAAGAATTTTGTCTTTTTCGTACACGAAAACTTTTCTTGTCTTCCGCAGACAAGACAATTCGGAATGTGTACACGCCAGGATTTTTTTCGTACAGTCGTCAGACGGGCGTAGGGCGCGCAAGTAATAACAAGTGTGATAATCAGTGTGAGTTTCCTTTAGTAAAAATGTTAACTAGAAAGCAAACAAGTATGATACCCTACTACACCGCTCCCCGCCCCTCCGCAACAACGTTCGCCGTGTCTTGTCTTGCGCAGACAAGAAAATTTTCTTATGCATCGCCGGCGCTGTGTACACAGGTCGTGCTTAGAAACGAAACGAATTCTTGCGTAGGCCCGGCGATTTTTCTTACCGTGTACAAGCGCCGTAAGTATACATAGCTTTTACTATGGGTAAGTATTATCATCATTCCATCATTTCCCTGCCCTTATTCCAATTTTATTTGGGGCAGCATGTCTTCTTCTTCCATACTTTCCTATCGGAATTCATCTCACAAGTAACACTCTTCGACACCATATCGTCTTTCACACAATCCATCCATCGTTTCTTTTGTCGTCCCCTCCCCCTATATCCACATGTATGTTACCTATTACGTAGTATGGATATCAAACAAAAGCTTCTCAATATAACATTCGCTAAAACATGTTCATGCGACCCCAATACTTAAGTAACAAATGCATAATCTTATACATTTCTGTACACATATTGCATTTAACTGTCCCGGTTCGGTGGTCACAAATGACAGCATAAGTACAACGCCCATATGTTACAACGTAACTCTACACTTACCCCTATTGTGAGCTGTAAGATACTCGTATAGTAAGTTTATTTGATAATGTAGGCTTTTCCGGTACAGCTGGTGTTGTATGAATACTTTACTTGTATATGGGTCTTGGATAAAGGGTAAATATTCAAATTAACATTACTGATCATAAAAATATTCACACCATTCTTAAACAAAGCATATTTCTTTGTCTTGCGTCGGTCTTTGTCTGTAGGTTATAGGCATTCGTAACAACAATGGTAATTTTTTTCGTCTTCTCAACGTCTTCATCAAGATCTCATAAAAATGTAGGCTCCGCTTCCTCCGTTTTCTTAGACTAGGTAATACCATGATAGCCAGAGGATTGCTACTGGGTTTTATATTACATTTTCTTTACTCGCCTCTTACGACAAGGGCGCGGACAAGCATTCTAACTAACTCACCTCATAGAGAAACAGCAAATAGACAATCAGAATTAGCGGCAATTAAAACACATCTTTCTTTACATTTTACGACATCAACAACAAAAAGATCATTCGATCAGTGATACTATCATACAAAGTAAGCCATGACAGGTACACTATTAACTATTACAGTATATTTTAGTTTGTACGCACTAGAACGTGAAATCTTTCAACATTTACATCTACCCGCATTTCGTAACGTAACGTTTACAATGGTCTATGAAGAAACTTGGTAATGCATTTCTAATAGAGCTGTAGGGTATCTATTACAGATCTTATTGTACTGAAAACTGTTATTTATGATCGGCTTTGTTCAATACTTTATTTTTAGTTTTTTTTTATCCTTTAGTAAGTATTCTAATGTAGCTGGGTTACAAATTATAAAAAATAAATAATAACAATGATTTTATTAAGCCTAAATAGGTGTATTTGACTATTAGATAGCATGCACCTATTAAAATTTAAATAGAAAACACTGAAAATGATGAAAAGCTCTGCTTTTACTGGTCTTTCAAAATAAGAAAAAAATTGCAACTTTTTGGTATTTATGATTTTTTTAAATTTAGTAACCTAATATACCATTATTTTATTCAGACTGTACAAAAATATCTAGAACTGCATTGTTAAAGTCAATTTCACGCGTATCTGCATACATGCAGAGATCGACGTGTGGCCTAATAAAATAGATTGTCGCTCCCAACGTCCATATAATTTTACGCTCGAGATACACCACTAAGTGGAATGGAATTGTTTTATGCTAGACGATATTTTTGCATAGTAAATGTAATGCCGAACGTCCACCGCCGGCTAAACTAAGTTGGTTTAGCTTAGCTCGCATAGTTGAGCCAGTTTTTCATACATGTGCGTCCACCGCAAACTATGCCACATGTATAAAAAACTGGCTCAACTATGCGAGCTAAGCTAAACCAACTTAGTTTAGCCGGCGGTGGACGTTCGGATTAAGACTTGTAGATGGAGTTAGGTTATTCGTTCTATAGGTTACCTAACGGTATTGTCTTGAATTTACTAGAAATATAATTTAAGTAGGTATGGCTAGTTTGGTTGGTTGGTTGGTAACCACCCGCAGGCGTAACATAAAATCTAGATATTAGACTATTTAAAACATTCCCTGTATTGTAATTTTTGATATCTACTACCAAAAAATAAATAATTAACCTGAAAAAAGGCTGTATTAAAAAGTCTAAATAATTCTAGATGAAAAGGTTTTATTAATACAATAATTAAACAAGCAAAACGTCCACTCCTAAACATTGCCTTCTCCAAACTTTTCCAATGTTTTTAATATCGTTTTCACCACACATTTTACCTACTAAGTACACCTCAAGTATATACTTTTACCAATTTAAAATATGTATAATGAAAACACAACATTTAACATAAGTAATTACTGTCTCAACAAGTCTGGTTACATACTTTAGTCGTGTTCTGGTAAACATTGATGACTGGCCGCTAAGACTCATTTAAAATTTAAATTATCGAAGACTATTCTGTCTACTGACTGTTCTCGTCACTGTCTTGTCAACGTTTCTTGCATTTTATTACTAAGAACAAAAATGTCATGGAGTGGCATTATTCTATAAAATTTGATACACTTACGTGTTTATAGTAATAACTTGGTAATTGTAAGGATGTGTCGTCGGCATTGATTGACGGTTATTTGTTTTGACTAGCTTGCGTTTCTACTTTGTCTGTGTACATTTTAAACATCCTGTTGTTTAATAAAAAGCGAATAATTCGCTTTGCATAATTTCCAAAATGTAGGATGTAGGTATGTGAAAGAAACTGTCTCTTATGTTTAAGAAGGCTTATTTTCGTAAATTAATTTGATTTAAGTATATTTCGTTCAGGCTACCAATACAGTGTCTTTGATTATTATTTTGAGTTATTTACTGAATATAATTTTCAACAATCACACAGTAGCTAGTATTCGATGTGTAGTTCCAATGTTTCTTCAGCTTTGCTTCGTTTGAATCTGTTGGGATTAACAGATTAACTTTACTAAAACAACTTACTACTGCACTAGCCCTCTGTCCTGAAGGCCAGAACACAAAGAAATAAATAGAAATCAATAAACTAAACGGATTCCTTTACTTCGAAGCCATACAATGATGCAACAAGCATCTAGTTCCATTTACATATTGTTAATTTCAACGCAAATGGAATACCAGTTATACATATACAATTTCGTAGAAATGATTTCTAACAACAAACGAAGCGATTATAATAGATGGAAATAATGTTAGTTATGAGGAAAGAGGTGTTCTAATTAATTTAAATAATGTAAATGAGTAACAATATTCATTTATTTTAAGTGACCTCTTTATAATATTATAATTCAATTGCCTTGGCAAAGTGGTGATATATGCGGTTGCCAAGCATGAGGTTATAATATTAAGTATAATTTAATTGCCTTGGCAAAGTGGTGATATTGTGGTTGCCGAGCATGAAGTCGCGACTTTGAATACTACGCGAAATTAGGTTACTATGATCCGCAAATACTTGGCTTAAGAACTTTGTGTGACACAGGGTTTGATAACTATCGCGGATAGAATAAATAAAAATATGTGCTAACTTGAAAATTTTCAATTTTTACGAAAAAAAATTAAGTTAAATTTAAGTTTTAAAGGAAGTCCAGTAAAAAGAGTTTTTTTGCCTATTTTGCTTGTGCCTGGAGGCGCAAGTAATGCCTCCAAATCTTACTTACATCCATACGATAAACTACTTCCGTCAATATAACACGTGATAGTTAACGGTAAACGTAACTAAAGCAATAAACATTTCAGAAATGTAATATTAGTTAATTCTTTGCTGTAAAACTTTGACACGCTATTGTGTAATAAACAATAATAGAACTATGTCAATTGATTGTACAATTTTTTGTTATGATGTTTTTATCAATAGCGAAGTTAAAGCATCTTGTCCACCGGCTATTCTCTATCTAGGTATCTCTGATAAAAAATACCTTACTTTTGTCACCCTCGGTAAGGGTAGCACTTGTCTTTCTACTTAATATCATCCAGGGACATCTTAAATTGCTTCGGTGGCATGACAAAATTGGAATTCTACGCCACAAATTACTATCCGGAACTGCTATATTTTTGTGCCTGATAAATTGATGTTTGTTAAAGTAACGGGGGCGCGGGCGCCTATGAAGAAAATTTTCTTTTTGAAAAAAACAATAATAAAATTGTACATAATTAATATCTGTTTGTTTTTAAATAAAATAGCTACTAGTGTTAAAATATCTTTATTTATATAGCGTAAATAAACACGCGATTCAGTTTGGCATCAATTGGCATCCTTAATTGGCTTTGCATCGTTTACTTTTTCTTGTCCATCCGTTTGTCTTAAAGGCTTATTTGCGCATAGACATTATGCGATTACTCAGCCAGTCTTTATGCTATTACTGGGAAAAGCGTTAAGTATTTGTTGAAGTTAACTTCTGTACTAAAACTATAGTATATCTTACATCTATTTTTAGTACTGCTTTAGTGCCCTGCTGCAAAAAGAAGGCCTTCCTTCAGAGTTTAAGGGAATCTTGCACTACATATTGGGAGGGTTAGTATTGGGTATGTTTCAAGTTTTCCTTCCTTAATCACAAGATAGACTTGGCACCGGTATGGAAAAGACTTTCTTGAATGTATTTGACCTTTTGCGCTTTCAATTTTGTTTTATTTTATTGCTCTTCATCAACACATTGAGATGTGGTGGCGTAATCCCATCTGAACTCTTAACTAGTCTTTCTTTAGTTTTCAAAAAACGGATACAAAGCTTGTCTAGGGCACTAGACCAATTAGGCAGTTAATTTTTCACTTTTACTCTTAACAATCTTCCGTACTCTAGGCTAATTATGACATTAATTGTTATATGAGAATATTTAGTATTATTTAATTACACACAAACATACTCATTGACCTCTTTCATTGATATAATAGTAAAACTAGTGGACAATTAACTTCTTTTTTTTATATCTTTATCAAATAAAAAAGGGCTTGTTCACTTTGTGAACATGTCGCCCCAAATAAATAAACAATAAATAAACAAATAAATAAATAATAATAATATAGGACAATAAACTTAGACAAGTGATTTAACGTGTATACGTAATGGATTTGTGCCGTGAAATTTTAAACTTTATGAGGCATATGTAAATACTAACAATTAGACAACAAATTTCACAATAACCGTTATATACGCTAAATGGAAGAGTCCTTTTGACTTTTTTCCTAGTCGGCTCTTACGACACTCACGAGGTGACAGGGATAAGATAGGTAGGTGATCCCATGTATTCTTGGTACGTCATTCATAGCACGAAGACACAGTTATTCAATATACGTATAAATAAATAATGTCCAAATTATGCAAAGAAATAAATTGTCTCTAGGCTGCTTGAAAAGTACCTATTGCAAAAAAGGTAATCGTACATTAAAAGGTATTTTCTGTACTTACAAGGCCATAAAAAGTTAACCGTTGCCATGCTTTAAAATAAGCCTACAAAACAATCAGTACAAAAAGATACATGTACCTTGTACTAATAAAAAAGGGTGGTGATAGGTAGGTAGTCACTGTTACTTACATGTTGTTAAAAACGTAAACTAAATTGATTTGAATCCTTAACACAACAGGGACTTATCTAACAATGTGTAACTTTATTGCTTGTAATAAGACTTATTTTAGATTGAGGTGTCTCTTCTAGAGTAAATGTATACCTAATTCTTTTTGGGTATATTCCATTAAACAAATACACAATTTGTGGATCGCACAATTAATTCAGGGATTCGAAACAGCTATCTCTTGCACAGCAGTCACTTTGGCACCTAGGCAGTCAATATTAGAGTACAATCATTCTGTAACAATGTAAGACGATTTTACTGTTAATCAAAAATTTCGAGCCTGGCGTAAACGTAATACAGTAAAGCTTAATGACCAAACTTAACTGAAGTGAAATAAAAAAAAGTTCACATAACTTTCTCAAGTGCATTCGGCGGCTTGTCCAAAAGTGCACAACACGGTAATGCCATTAACTTGCCATATGTTTAAAAACTTGCTTCTTAAAAAGATAAGTGGCACTGATTTTTTTTTTAATAAGTGGCTGTCGTAAAAAATGGTTTCAGTGGTAATATCCGTTTAACATTTTATTACGAAAAATACTTACCTAGAATATCGAGATAATAATATGCTACACTCTTTTTACCCTTTCTCATAAACGCCTCTTAAATATAATCACTACTTAACGAGATTTTTCTACTATTACGTAGGCCCGACGACCCCCCGCGACTGCTAGGTTCACGTATACCCTGGCGGCGCGAAGTCAAGTATCTTGGAGTCACACTGGACGAAACCCTCTCGTTCAGGCCGCACATACGGCGAGTGACCAGGAACGCACGCTCATATCTCGGCCTGCTACACCACATGGTTGGCAGGCACAGTAGAATGTCACTACGAAACAAGCGAACTATCTTCAAGGTTTGCATACGCCCAGTACTCACATACGCATCACCTGTATTCGCACACGCGAGCCCAATCCTTATGGAGAAGCTCCAGACAGTACAAAACATATTCATACGCCGGGCGGCCGACGCACCGTGGTATGTTCGCAACGCGGACCTGCACCGGGACATCGGAATGCCCACTATACAGACATTCATAAAACAGGCCTCTGATAGATTCTTCAAATCTGTAGAGGAGCACACAAATCACCTCATAAGGGAGGCGGTGGCCTACACCCCCGTTCTCCCTAACCCCACTACTCCTCATGTCATACGAAGGCCTCGTAATGTCCTACTGGACTCACCGGACACCCTGTCCTCCGATCTGGAAAGGCTTGTCAGAGCTCAGATCCCTTAGGTCCCCCCTAAGCTCTCTGTTAGTTTATACATGACCTGAACGCAGTGCGCGCTCAATCATGACTCTCTAAGTAGGATTCTCTTAGGGAAAATCAAGTGGGCGCCCCTTCAATGGGGCGACGCTTATCTAAGAAACGCTTCCCCGGACCCCAGTCTGGGGGGGACGTTCCGATTCGCTTAGCAGCCCATAGGGCAACAGAGTAGTAGGTCTGGTGGTTTTTAGCCGGTAAGAGTCTCGGCATAACCCGCAGGGACATAGGGCCTCCCTCGGTGTACTCATGAGAGTTTTCCACCTCCTCCCAAGTATAGACCGGAGGTAGTCTGGGCGAGTTCTGCCCAGGCGACGTCATTCGTGGCGTTAAAAAAAAAAAAAAAAAAAGATTTTTCTAAGTAAAATCGTATGATTTTAAGCTAATCAATTGACTAAAATTTAACCCTTTCACAGTGCCGCCAGCAGACACAGTAGTAAAACAATGCACGTGCACCATATATGGTACACTGCATTATGAGTAAGGGGGTATATTATGTTTATGTCATGCAACTCGTAATTAAGACATTATGCATAGAATTACATACATAGTTCCCACAATGTTAGTAAAGTTCACATACTTGCATAATTATGTATAATTTTACATTGTAAGTGTTATTGTATCAACAGATGCACATAGATAGGTGTGGCTTACATGTTGATTATACTATCATCACCTCTAGTAATGGAGGGAGGTTCTACTGCGAGCTGTACGAAACCTCGAAGTTATGTTTTTGGTTATCAACCGACTTCAAAAAAGAGGAGGTTCTCAATTCGGTTGTATTTTTTTTTTTTTTTTTATTTTTTTTTTTTTTTTTTGTGTTTGTTACCTGATTTCTCGAAAACGGCTAGACCGATTTGAAAAATTTTTTTTTTGTTCGTATGGGTATGCTTCCCATTTGGTCCCATTGTCACCAGATCTGGATCTGGATGACGGTATCCCAGAGAAATCGAGGGCATCTCTTGAAAATTGTAGGGACGCATTGTGTAAAATCTTGTCATACATGTGCATCTCTGACGTCACTACCAAATAGTCAAGAGTAAGAACTGGTCAGATCCTGGAGACCAGAGTGAGTCGAGGGAACACCTCAACGGCATATTGCAGCTACCTTGTGTTTGGGCTTATTTTAATTGTATTGATGAAGACTTTACAAAACTTTACACAAACATGATCTGATGATGAAGAAGATTGAGGGTCGAGGCAACTCCTCAACGGTATATAGCAGTTACCGAGTGTTTGGGCTTATTTTATTCGTATTGATGAAAACTTTACACAACTTTACACAAACATGATCTCATGATAAAGACGACTGAGGGTCGAAGAAACTCCTCAACGGCATACAGCAGCTACCTTGTGTTTGGGCTTATTTTAATTGTATTGATGAAAACTTAACATTATGAATGTAATCGCAGGTGTGGTTTAAGACTTGAATGAAATTCTTATTTTAAATTAAAATAGGAATTAATAACGGATTATAAATAGACAAAATTGTTGAATTGCATTTAATTTATTTTAAACTTATTCTTTAGATATAACAAATTGATAATAATAATTATTATATTTATTTGATTTATTTTAATTTTAATTAACTTAATTATTATTACCAATTAACCATGCCGAGACGGTGGCTACGCTTTTCGATGTTCTCCCTATTTAAAACTTTTTGCATGTAGGTCCTCCGTTGTTCACTAGTCTCTTTTGAAATGACATTGGAGGTAGATTTCCTACATTAAAAGGCGTTTATCCCTTTCTTCGTTTGTTTCATTCAATCGGCGCTGTCTCATATAAGCAGCGCGTTTCGTAGGTCTACCCATATTCCGACAAAGTAATGTCCCACTGCAGGGACGGGCCTCCTTCTGTGACGGAGAAATACTTGGCCTACTAATACCACGCTGGCCAGGCGGATTGGTATAGGGTTTAATTTTAAGTTTTCCTTCTTTTTATATCTCAATCTCTATTCACGGATAGTCCCTTAGTCGGTTTTTACGACACCCATGGGATGAAATGAGGTGGTGACATATTGTGTTTTCACTCCGTCACCACACGGATTTATAGAATTGGAATTCACTAAAAATTTAGAAATAAAATTAATTTTCACAAAAAAAAAGAACCGACTTCAAAGACAAAAATTGCACTAAAAAGTAATAAATAATTACTTGTATTTTGATTTTACAACAATAAATCAGCCATTATTTCTATTTAATTTTAATTTATAGAATAGGTTCTTTTCATTAAGTATTGTAAAAGTATTGTTAAGGATATTTCTTTAAGAGTCTGTAAATATATTTATTTGTAGATTGTTTAAAAGATAATCAAATTATTACAAATAATGTAATATTATTGTTATTTTTGGAGGCGGTGTCAGCCAACGGAATAAGTACGATAATACCTAAGCAAACGGAATGACGGCCATGAATTACAGATTATAAATGACTTCGACATTATATTTGTTGATTGTGTATGGATTAGTTTAAAAATTAAACAAATATTAAACAACTATTCTTATCATATTTAAATAAATATATTTTAAAATACCAGTATCACATTTAAACGTTTTAATATTATATTTAATAACTGATTAAAGCTTTCCAGAACTTAAAATAGATTAGATTTAAAGAAATAATTCGCGAATAGGATCAATAATGCAAAATGTTGTCTACAAGTTCGTTAGAATAGGCAATAAAGTTTTGTATAACACACTCTCATCACTTTAAATGGTTTCTAATTAGATAAATATTGCATTTAAAACGAAAACGGCCGTTTCATTTTCGAATGTGAATTTTATGTAATTATTAGTCTGTGTATAACACGGCGCCATAATATTTGTTTAAGTTTTCAGTCAGAAATAAAAAATGGTATACTTAATAATAACGATCGTGGCTGACACCGACTCCAAAAATAACAATAATATTACATTATTTGTAATAATTTGATTATCTTTTAAACAATCTACAAATAAATATATTTACAGACTCTTAAAGAAATATCCTTAACAATACTTTTACAATACTTAATGAAAAGAACCTATTCTATAAATTAAAATTAAATAGAAATAATGGCTGATTTATTGTTGTAAAATCAAAATACAAGTAATTATTTATTACTTTTTAGTGCAATTTTTGTCTTTGAAGTCGGTTCTTTTTTTTTGTGAAAATTAATTTTATGGTTATACGGGAAGGCATCTTTCGAAATAAAAAGTACCGGATCAAGGTTCCCTTCTTTGGCAACTATGCGTACATTGTCTCGAAAATGTCGTAAAGAATTTTAAGTGACAAAGTATTTGAACTAGTATGATGAATAGATATTCAATATGTTATCAGGAGGTATTTTATATCTGACAATTTCCGCATTAGAGATAGCAATGATTTATTGTACAGAAAAGGACACAATCAACCTAGGACACACCTTCCCAATGAACCTTAAATCTCTGTTCTTAAGGCACATTTTTCAATGTCAGGCTTGGTATCTACCTCGTAATCTTTGTAAGAATATGTACTTTTTGTTTGATAAGTGCAATTTGATATCAGGCTTATCATTCGATTATTTATTTATTGTAAGACACTTTAATAACATTCGATAAAGATTACGAACATGCTGTGTAAGTGGACAAAAAGTAATCAGTAAAATTAATGTATTATTAGTAGTTTTATTTAAATGCCACACCAGGAATAAAAGCAACGGATGGTAGAATGATCAATCTTTAGTCAATCCAATCACCCCAACAGATCACCCCTAAACGTCATAAATGTCGACACTGTAGTAACCAATCATACAACGCCAAAGACTAACCATAGATACTAAAATTAAGCGTTTATAGGTTTTTATTTGAGTGTAATTGTATTACTAATGTTGATATTTATATTGATTTAATAAATATAACTAAAGAAATTAGCCTAGTATCAAGATCTCGAAGACCTAACGGCTTACAACAATCAGAATAAACTTTAAACGTCCCATGCGAACATGGAACAACAGACCAAGATAGAATTGTATTTAAACCTAACTAGGTATACTCTAAGAATCGTAATTTCCTGGTAAGATAAAACATTAGTCTGTGTACATTGCGTAAAGTACTGCGTGCAGGTACCGTGAACTTAACAGGTATACAATACGATACATTCTCGGTGCTGTAATGATTATAATCTAAATACGGTTTTATTCTTGTACATTATTTGTTAGTACTTTACGTTTGAAAGAACAAATGTATGAATAGGAATCCGGTTTTAATAATACATAATAGTAATAGGTGGACGGGCCTCCTCCAGTGACGGAGGGATACTTGGCCTACTAATACCACGCTGGCCAAACGTATTGGTATAGGGTTTAATTTCAAGTTTTCCTTTTTTTTATTACGTAAAGATAATATTCACGAATAGTCCCTTAGTCGGTTTTTACGACACCCATGGGGTGGTGACACACTGTATTCTTACTCCGTCACCACACGGAGATTATTACATTAATACATATATTTGACTCAAATTTCAAATTGCTTTATTTCATAAAATTTATAACAAATTGATTGAAATCGTCGTTACGTGCAATTTAATTAAAATTGAAGCTACAGTTAAAATTATAGATCGACACAGACAAACGCTACAGAACTAAAAAAACCGCGTTGTATTGTCCAATGTAAATTAGAGGAGAAAAATAAAACCAATGTGCAGTTATCGAAGTTTCTAATAATTATTGATATACAGTTCACTTCGGTCTTTTATTTATACCATGTACGAAGATTCAGTACACTACTACTCAAATCTACTTGTCTGTCTGATTCCAGTTTCCAAATGCGTAGAGCCAATGAGAAGAAAACTGGCAAAGAAACTCATAGCAACTCTTTTGAAATTTAGTTGTTTAACTAACCTTTAAATTAAAGAAATATCTTTCCAAACCTGTGTTTTCTTCCACCTACGATATTGGGTGCTTCAATCAAACATTTGTGCTATTAGATTTCCCTTCTTAGGAGACACTCTTTGCCCTGGAGACATTCAAGGGCTATCAGCACCTGTCTCGTAGAACCCCGTACTAGTATCATGACATAAATTTTAGTCAAGCTATTTTATCATAACAGCCCGTTAATGTTCCACTGCAGGGACGGGCCTTCTTCCATGACGGAGGGATACTTGGCCTACTAATACCACAACCTTTAAATTAAAGAAATATCTTTCCAAACCTGTGTTTTCTTCCACCTACGATATTGGGTGCTTCAATCAAACATTTGTGCTATTAGATTTCCCTTCTTAGGAGACACTCTTTGCCCTGGAGACATTCAAGGGCTATCAGCACCTGTCTCGTAGAACCCCGTACTAGTATCATGACATAAATTTTAGTCAAGCTATTTTATCATAACAGCCCATTAATGTTCCACTGCAGGGACGGGCCTTCTTCCATGACGGAGGGATACTTGGCCTACTAATACCACGCTGGCCAGACGGATTGTTATAGGGTTTAATTTCAAGTTTTCCTTCTTTTTATTTCGTAAAGATAATGTTCACGGATAGTCCCTTAGTCGGTTTTTACGACACCCATGGGATGATATGGGGTGGTGACATATTGTATTCTTAATCCGTCACCACACGGAGAAAGCTATTTTATGTCCTGTATTAATAATTCTTTTTTTTTTCTAGGTACAATATGTCCATCGAAGAAACCCCGAATCGGTGAGTATTTTATATTTTATTCGTATTACATTTAATTCAGCCACGTGGTGATAATGAACTTAACTCTGCCTAGGTAACCAAAAGATGTCTAAAGTTAAACATATTATCAAAGGGAAACCTAAACAAAAACCTTATACCAGTCCTTATGACCAGGATGCGTGATTTTGTCAACGAACATCATAATCATAACAGCCCATTAATGGGCCTCCTCCCGTGACGGAGAGATACTTGCCCTACGGATGGGTATAGGGTTTAATTTCAAGTTTTCCTTCTTCTTATTTCGTAAAGATAATATTCACGGATAGAACCCCGTACTAGTATCATGACATAAATTTTAGTCAAGCTATTTTATCATAACAGCCCATTAATGTTCCACTGCAGGGACGGGCCTTCTTCCATGACGGAGGGATACTTGGCCTACTAATACCACGCTGGCCAGACGGATTGTTATAGGGTTTAATTTCAAGTTTTCCTTCTTTTTATTTCGTAAAGATAATGTTCACGGATAGTCCCTTAGTCGGTTTTTGAGACACCCATGGGATGAGATGGGGTGGTGATGATATTGCATTCTTACTCCGTCACCACACGGAGGTTGTCAACGTACGTCTTCCCTTAATGACTCAAAGTAACGTCGTCGTAAAGTAAGTTCGTCAAAAAGTGTTGAAAAATAAAAAGCATAAAAAATAATTAGACATTGCCAAATACTTTGTATGTTTGCTAGCCGTTTCTTAGCAACTACTGTATCCAAACACTGTCTGGCTATAAATTTAATTTAATTATTAGGGGACTTGTGTAACTTATTTGCACTTAGTAGGTAATAAGGAAACGATGTTTTGACACGATTTCTAAATATAATATTAACTTAACTTTAAGTACTTATGTTATTTTAGTATTGAGTACCTAGTAATACCGAAATGGTTTGGTTTACGAGACTGTCTGAGGCATAGTTTTCCAATTTATATTCGTTCTTTTCCTTTCTAATTCCCTTTAGAATAGCCAGTAGGGTATAAACTCACTTACTACCTGGTCTTCTGGGTACTCGTACCTATTGTTGTATGCAATCCTAACTTTATTTTAGACTCTTGCACTAGGGTTTATGTCATTTGCCGCAATAGTCAAAATTTTAACATTGTTTTGCTATTAAGTCACTTTTGGTTTCTTTATGTGACTTATTCACCACTCATCCGTAAAATCCAATTTCTTTGCAGAAATTGTCCATACGGAAATCTATCGTATACTTACCAATCCGTCTCTCAAGCGCAGCGTGGTAATAATCTAATCATAAGTACATAATAAATCAGGGTGATACCAACTGTTCCTACGTCACAGGCCGAAACATACATCTGTTATGGATATGATGACATAACGTTTTCTCTAATAGAAAACTATTAACCCTTAACAACCTAGCACCTGTTTTTGTCACACAACCACCTAGCACAGGTCTGTGAGACTCCGGAACAAAATGATTCTCGTTTTTTAAACTGTAAAAGGTTATTATGAATATTGAGTTAAAAGTTTATTAGGAACATATTAAACTATTGATTAGGAAAGAATGGCACAAGATAATATCAATAGTTTAAAAAAAATCTTACATGAATGATAAACATTCTTATTTTTTTGATTACAAAGTAACATATTTGGAAGATAAGACTTATTACAGTAATCCCACGAGTGGGTACATCTTTGTACTTTTTTTTTAGATAATTAGGAACCTATAAACATAAAAAACATCAAATTATCTCAAATAAAATAAAACTTAAGCAAAATTGCAAGACCTAAACATGCAGTTTTTCAGGAAAATTAATACAAGGTTTATGTGAGCATTTCAAGCAAATAGGTGCTCTGCATTAAAAACACATGTATTGTTTTTTACTTTTTGTTTTTGTAGTAATAAGGAGAACAGTTCTAACATACTGTTAACCTTTATATAGCACTATTTTTTACTCTTGGAGTGGTTCCTTTGTTGCTGTCGAGAACGAGGCGAATAGTCATTCTGATATCACGTTGCAATTTCAAGTTCTTTGCATGACGCTCCATATTTGATCTAGTGTTTAGTTTATTTCAATACACTAGTTTCACACTTCTTCTGTCCTGCACTATATTATACTATGTATAGCGGTGTTGATGGAAAGGAAGAAGGTGTCAGGGGACAAGCTATTGCGGCTTTTACAGACAAAAAATCTTTTTAGAGTTTTCGATTGCACTTTAGATACCTTTACATATCATCATCTTTAGAAAAAAACTGTTGTAAAAAAATTAAAAGTTAAGAAAAAAATTAATGTTGTTTTTCATTTTAGTTGTATTTTCACATTGTGAGTCTAACTCGCAACTGAGTTGTAACGCTTCCTCTAATCATAAATCTACATAAAAATCACCCCATTCATCATTTGGTACTGTTTCGTTGTCCTACCTTATTAATAAATATCTTTTTCCAACCCCCGCTCAATCTTTTTTACATTGAAAGTCATTTTTAAATAAAATAGAAAAAAATACTCAATTGTAAAATAGTCACGTAACCACCTAGCAGAGGTCTCTCAGACCCCGGGCGAAAGTTTTTTACTAACCAGAGCAAAACTTACGGACATACAACCGTGGAAAGAGCTTGTGTAGCTCTGAGAGGGGCTAGGAAAAGGTACCGGAACGAACAGGTTTATACGAAACTCGGGTGCAATAATATTCAAGTTTTTATATTTGGTGGTGTCTGTCAGACCTATGCTAGGTGGTTAAGGGTTAAATATCTAACGACAAAACGTAAATACGTCATGAACTTAATTTAAAACACGTATCCTGCCGTTTTTAATTACTTCAACAGGACATTAGCGACGTACAGTCAGCAACAAAAATAATATTTATTTAATTAATGGGACTATTTGCTATTTTTCGATTTGATACATTGATGGAGCAAGAATACCATGGTGTTACAATCTCACACGAATTTTACGACACACGTGGTATATGTGTCGTAAAATTCGACTAAACGAAATGTCGCTCATATAATCTTTACTTACCTAAAATTCAGAAGGTAAATTAAGGTAAAACACTATAGCAATCTATCTCGCAAGCAGTATAGTATAGTAGCAAATACTAGTAGGCTAAGTCAGTATAGGAGCAGATAGACGAATTGGTGACTTAAAACCCGATACCAAGCCATTTAGCCAGCGCGATATCTGTAAGTCTAAGGGGGGCTTGTCCCTTTAGTATAACATTCATGGTCTGTCGATTACACTTTAAAAGTCAACTATTTGCCAACTGTAACTATAGTAAGTACGTAATAATTATAATTACAACAATTTAAATTAAAATGTCCGTTACATCCTTCATAATAATATGAGCCCCTGAATAAAACTCCGCTAATAATCACACATGAAGTTTTTCATATAAATAAAAAACGTTTAGAACTCAACCGTTGGATGGTTGAGCGCGTGCCGTCTAACCTTTTATTTTTTCATACAAATAAGTACTAGCCAACGAAGTGAATCATGAAGCACCTTGCTGACAATTCGTTTAAAAATATCATACTACCTAGCTCTATCGCGTAAAATTCACTTAAAGCGTTTTAAATATTAACAGCATTATGTCAATACAAAATGATAGGATAGCAAATTGCTATGTTGTTATTATTTATTGTTAAAATTTTATTTTATTAATATTAAAAAACTAAATTCATAAATTGATTCTAGGGAAACGAGTAATTAAATAAAATTAAACGAGTTTGGATCGTATTGTATTTTAATGTCGAAAATGAGCTTATTATGTACTGTCATGATTCACTTGATTCGATAATACTTCGATTGTATAAACATACTAGTTTATTTTTTGTTATTTTTCTACATGAGTGTACTGGCTGGATTTAATTAACATTCCGATGGCTAAGGCGCCAAAACGGTTGGTAGTGTGCTAGTGCAAGAACTAGAAGGAAGCTTTAGGATTTCTTGTTTTAGGGTTGTGCATTTAACAGAAAGAGGAAACGTAGAATAATAACATTCCTCATACTTACACACACGCAAATAGCGTGTATGTAGTTCCAAACGAGATTTTACTAAGGATCGTGACAGTGCACATTCTGTAAGGGATTGAAGAATGGTTCAAAGAAGTACAGGTATTTTTAATTTGGTTAAAATAGTATTCAGCGTAGTAAAACTTTTATCCAAATAATTTTAGATCCTAAAATGCATTTAATTCCAAAACAAATTAAATTATATTGATAACAGATATTACATAGGTATACAGTAACAGACATAAATTATGATCGTAACCGTTTACATTATAATATTATATTCTTCAATTAATGCGATAACCCTAGGTTAGTTTCTCGCAATCAAGATAGTCTTAATGACTAAATCTGGTTGTGGAAATTACTTTTTTGAATCACATTCAAGCTTAGATCCTCGTGCTAATGGAAGGAAATTATAGTTTTAACACGACTTGATGAAGGCTATTTGAATTTTGATCTTATGTTTATCTGATTCTCTTATGATAAGACTTGATGTTGTTAGCATAATTTAAAGTTACTTAAGTATACGTCCAAAGGTACGTATAAGTACGTAAAAGTAAACACGATGATTTTGTCCCCAGACTTTAGTCATACTTAGTTTTTGTTAGGGATAATTTGTTATTTTTATAATTTGATTAGGGTTAGTTTTAGTATTAGATTAGTATGTATGGTTAAATTTGGTAGTCGAGACGGTTACTCGGTTGGCCTAGTGGTCATGGCGCTGGACGCGTATAGTCCAGAGATGCGGGTTCGAGTCCCGCATCGAGTACCAATTTTTTCCATTGTCTTTCTTCTTTTCGGATTTTTCTAGTTATACCTAAGCTTTATAGGTAAAAATTATATGTAATTTAGATTAGTATGTAGTCCGCAAAGTTCACGTTAAAATGTTGTAGTCTAAAAGTAGCCTTGTAATTTTTTAGAAACATGTTTTATACAATGTTATCGAGAAGTATTACCTGCTTACCGCTAACTAGTAAAAGGTGTATATTAAGTTTATCGCTTTTCAATTTATTTTATGACCGTTTATTAAACTCAGTAAATTTTTAAGACACACAAGAAAGAAGGTAACCTTAAGTAAGGTAAGTGTACTTAAACCGTATGTCACTAGAGTGGTTCATTTTTCAAAGGAGAACAAACTGTATACAAATAAACATGCTATGTTCTTTTACAAAGTATGGTACGAGTAGAATTATCATGATTTAAAACAATATAACATCGCAACACAATCATTCGATCTACATAGTTGCATAATAAAATTTACTTTCATAGTATTTTTACTTTGTAACTAAACCTTTACCCAATATAAAGAACAGTCCGAGACTCAATAATATTAAAGGTATTTTGAACAATAGACCCATAGAGCCGCTGTGTGTTATGTAAAACTTAGAATTGTAATTTCAAAGTTCACCCGCTGTGTTAAGTAGAAAATGTCAGTCCTTTAAACTAGTGCAGTTGTGAAATATGTACATATATTATTATATAATGAGATGAAAACAATTATTTAGTATAGTTTCGCTTGATATAAAATTCTTTGTAACAGATTTTTTTGCAGTTCCGCCTCCTTTAACTCCACTGCTAAAAAACTATTAATGTTAAGATTGAAAGTAGTGTATTACATAGTAATAGTTACATACAATGTATACGCACACAAATAAAAACTATTAATACAGTATTTAGTCCAAACATTATTTTTAGACTAAAATTGTGGGAAATACGTAAGCCTAGAGATTTCTGTATGTGATTGTACATGACGGAAGTAAGTAGTTTAACTCTTTTAGATGAAATTTATTATCTAAATAAAAGTTATGTAAGTTTTCAGATAAATATGTGTGATCCTAGAACATAATTACGACAAACATTTAATCTATTTTTCATGTTAGTATATCGTTTATTGTATCGCATATATGTTTCAATTGTATTGACATGTACATATTAGACATTAGCCACCCGGATCATTTAGCAAGTCCTGGTCCATCTACTTAAAAATACCTGTAATTACTACATAATTTATCACAAAGTTTTTTATAAAAAGATATCTATAACAAGATAGTTTTATTTGTCAATTATAAATCAATCATCAACGACGATTATAATTTAATCTTCTCTCAAATTGCTCGGTGCACCTACGTCAGAAGCGGAGAAAGGTTCCTAACTTAATGGCGGATCATTCGGCGAAAGTGTATTAACAAATTGTCAATAAGCAATGTCAACATCAAATAATAAGCTTTGAATGTCAGATTAACTATCATAATCATTAATATTGAGATTAGGGTTAGCACGCGTCGTGCGGTGACGAAATGTCTCTTTATTTTTTTTTCTACTTTCATAATCAACACGTAATTTATTTACTGAATATAATAATGCTAGAATATAATAATACTATATTCTAGTTTTACATTAAAAAAAATGTTTCTAGCACTCGCCGGCCGCTACCGCGGCACGCGGAGTTTTGACGCGGCACGAGATTTTCAATGAGTTTTGACTAACATCGATGGTCAAAACCACTTTTGACTGCAAAAAACAGTCAATAAGGGTTTTGACTAAGCACGTCGGTCAAAACCACTATTGACTGTTTTATGCAGTTAAAAAGGGTTTTGACCGGCAATGAGTTTTGACTGTAACATATTTATATAATACTAGCTGACGCGTGGCCACTTCGTTGGGCGGCGAAAAAAACGCGACCCTTTTTTAAACATATTTCCTTACTGTTCTTCTCCTATTTGTCACAGCGTGATACTATATAGGCTATGACACTCCCCGATAAATGGACTATTCAATACAGAAAGAATTTTTAAAACCGTCACAAACACACAAACTTTACCTCTTTATAATATTAGTACCTACATAAAGATATTATAGATATGTTGTATGTAATGTAACTTAACAAAACGTCTCGTCGAAACGTACATGTACGCGGTACGCCGCGTATGTGGTTTGGTTTTGGGTCTTTGTATGAAGTGTTTTTTTATAAAGATGTCCGCTTAGTATGATTTTAGCTTTTATAATAAATAAATACCCTTGACATATTAATAAGCTAGAGTAAGCGGTTATTATTAAGTATTTTATCACCTCACTAACAATGATAAAACTAATTATGACGACCTCGGTGGCGCGACGGTAGTGCAAGCGGCTGCCGTGCAAGAGGTTGTGGGTTCGATCCCCACGCAGGACAATAATTTGTGAGATCCATAAAATTATTGTCCTGGTCTGGGTGTTCTTTGTGTCCGTTAATTGATGTTTGTAAAAGGTCCCCGCGACACAGGGCATGATCCCTAGTGCGGGAGTTGTCTTTTTTAAAGAAAAAAAAATTATGATATCTTTCCCATCAAATAGTTCAAAGAAAATTAGAATCAGCAGCATTTACAAAAAAATATATTTAAGTATGTTTATCCGTTGTCTAGTACCCATAGTACAAGCTCTGCTTAGTTTGGGACTAGATGGCGCTGTGTGTATGTGTGAAGATTATTTATTTATTTAGCAGCCTACGGAGGAATATAATTAGTTAGAATGTATTAGTTTTGTATATAAACAGTATCGTATTTATAATTGGTAGCCCTAATAATATTCGTAGGAACCGGGTCGATATCATTAGACGATTATCGAGCACTTTCCATCATGATCGGTGATTGGTGCGTCACATTTGCTACACATTTTTTTAAACAGCTCTCGTGCGAGAAAGTTGTTTCTTTTAATTTGATAATGTGGGTCAATGTTGTTAAAATATTTGACGAAAATGATAAAATATTGTATCTTGTTTGATTTTTTTTTAAAGATAAGATAAAAATAAGGTAATATACCATGTTTTTTCGTTCATATTTCATAAAATAAAGGTTTTTTACGTAACCTTGAGTTTCTTAATTTTGATATCATGAGTACAAAGCTCTTTTGACCTTGTAATTCCTATATAACATTTAAAATAATTCCAAAAAGAATTCGCCCAACGTGGGGCTCGAACCCACGACCCTGAGATTAAGAGTCTCATGCTCTACCGACTGAGCTAGCCGGGCTTATGCGATGGCACCCAAAATATTGTATTATGTTCTGAAGGCCACCTGTAACAGGTTTTTTTTATTATTAGAACGTTAATACTCAGTATCTCATGCCACGTGCTTGTTTCCGTTTTAACATTTGGATTTACGTTGAATTATCCTTTTAGAGATATACTAACCGCTACTCCATCATGTCCCGTGGATAAAGGTGAACTAAAAAAAATTGCAATGGAAGTAAAAAACTGTCAAGCAATGGAATACTCGAAATGAAAAAAAAACAACCATATATTTCTTACACACCGACATCTAGTCCAAAACTAAGCAGAGCTTGTACTATGGGTAATATATATATTTTTTTGTAAATACATGCATATTATACATAGTAAACACCCCCCGAGACCGGAGAGGTCTGTCTGTGTAGCAACCATGTAATGTATTGGTACATGACTACGCCACAGAGGTTTTAGTAGGTATTTTCTACTGTATTGTCGATGATACAAGAGGCCAGTTCCTTATTCCTAAACCGTAATGACATATTGTATTTTAGTAACGTATTTTTTTAAATATTTGGCAACCTTCAAAATAATCAAGTGCAAGTTTATTCGTAATGCTGCCAACGCGTTGATAATGACCTTGACCGTATTTCAATGATGACTCAAGAATCATCGAAGGAATGATTTCATTTTGTTGTAATATTGCTTACTTTGTTGTCATATTAATGTTATAATAGATAACTACATAACTAAAGATTTGTCTACTAAAAATACATAAGGACCTAAGTAAAGATTAAAGTAAAATTAATCACTGTAAAAGAAAATCTCATAGATTATGTATTAACTCTTAAAAATACCACGGTGGCGCTGCGATCGCGATATGCGCAATACAAATTGACAATATTGTGATCTGTAAACTAATTTACTGAACCTGAATGTTAACTTTGGCTCATTGTCCTTTAATTAATATTCTGGCTAGGTTCATTTCTATTAATGAATAATTATTAATTAATAATTGTTCATTTCTATTTATTAGTAGTTTAGTCTAAACTACTAATAAAAATACAAATTGCCTATGTCATAGATATTTTTATTCATAAATAATCGCTTTCGTTGCACAGAATACACTTTCGTACGATAAAACTTATCAGTCTTTACATAACTAACCATTGTTTTTAATTTCATCGTAACTAGTAAATTATTTTTAAATTTAATAAGATGAATGACATAACATCAAGTAAGAAAAAAAGTAATATCAAAATTTAATTTATCTAGAGAAAGCATCGTTTAAAAAGTTAATTGAAAAACAATGTCCGATGAAAAAGGTTCTTTAGAAAGTAAACGTCTGTTGATAATAATGTATACCTACTTACTTTTAAACCTGCGAGAGAAAAATAAAAACTTCAGTTATATTTATACTGATTGGTAAAATATGATGTTGTCCGTGTCCGTGTGGTGACGGAGTAAGAATACAATATGTCACCACCCCATCTCATCCCATGGGTGTCGTAAAAACCGACTATGGGACTAACCATAATTATTATCTTTACGAAGTAAAACTTGAAATTAAACCCTATACCAATCCGTCTGGCCAGCGTGGTATTAGTAG
Source organism: Schrankia costaestrigalis (assembly GCA_905475405.1). Taxonomy (NCBI): domain Eukaryota; kingdom Metazoa; phylum Arthropoda; class Insecta; order Lepidoptera; family Erebidae; genus Schrankia; species Schrankia costaestrigalis. The sequence goes on from FR997826.1 coordinate 19,948,971, forward strand.
GCCAAGAATCCCTCCATCACGGGAGGAGGCCCGTCCCTGCAGTGGGACATTAATGGGTTGTTATGATAAAATAATGATCGAGAACCCGCTTTTACGGCTTAGGTAAAGCCGTTTTTCTTTGAATAAGTAGATACAAAGAACATCTAGGCTCTAGCTACGTGCTACTTGTTTGTGGCTTGCTCAAACAATTTTACTGCATGGGATCCGATATCGTAACCTCATGCTAACGCGATTGCCACACCGCTTCATAACAGCCTATTAATGTCCTAGTGCAGGAGCGGGCCTCCTCCCGTGACGGAGTGATACTTGACCTACTAACACGCTGACGCAAGACGGATCGGTATAGGGTTTAATTTCAAGTTTTCCTTCTTTTTATTTCGTAAAAATGATATTCACGGATAGTCCCTTCGTCGGTTTACGACACCCATGGGATATAGCTTAGCCATACCGCTTAGCCAGTTATTAATGTTTGATCTATGTGCGAACTTTGGTGGCCCCAGCAAAAAGCAAATCATGATTTATCTACATCTTAACGCCCTATTTTCTTAATTTAGTTTTCAAGTTAAGAAAGTTTTAATTGTTGCTTTTAAGTAATGAAGAAATTGTAATTGTTTTCAAAGTAACATATTTATAAATAACAATGTCAATTTAAAATGTATTCTCACGCATTTACATTTAAATACTTTCTATCGAATTATTTTACATAAACAAAGGTAATTCATTAAAAGCAATTTGTTGTTTCATACCTAAATAAGCTTTAATCACTGGCCACATAAATATAAATAATCTTCCACCATTAGTTTTTGTCAAAGTCCATTGTGATATAATAATTGTGGCTCATCAAAAAGATTACAGTAATAACAAACGTTCACAGACTAGTGAAAGTTATTTCTAAAGTTTATTATTTTGTCGGTCAGTGAAAACAATGTGATCGGTCAGATGTCACGACATTGGGAGTCTTGTGCACAAAAAATTGCTTTGTTTTTTGTTACTTTTGAGTGAGATTACTTAAAATTATTTAATGTGTTATTACGCTTATGTAATATTGTTTTTGGTTGTAATAATGTATGCGTGTGGTGGAGGTAGAATACGCTACTGTAGGATTGTAGGATTAGAGTAGCTCAGGACATTTTACTACCTGATCTAGAAGCGTTGGTATACTATCCTGCTCTAATCGGTAGAAGCGTTGGTATACTATGGCATCTGGTACTGTGTAGGCTAATTTAAAATATCTAGAATTAATAAAGCTTACAGTGGTACCCCATTAGTAATTCAATAACTACACGATGATTCCTCTTTGTATACAGGCTTAGTCTATTTAAATTAAGTCTCCATCTCCAATTTGAACTCAAGCGGGAAGTTTGAAGTGTGGGAAGTTTCTCCGATTCCTGGAGGAATGTTGAGTCCCAAGACCTTGTAAGTTTTTTTACCCAGGCCTCACCTACCCCCGGTTTCCGAATGACTGATCAGACAAAAATCAACTAATCAAGTTTCAAATTTTAGTTTCTGAAAATAAAAGTTGACAAGAGTTTTGACACTTGATTAGTTGATTTTTACTTGATCGGACATTCGGAAACCGGGGGTTAGTGTTACGTACGGTATATTCAAGAGACCCTGTGGGTACTTAAATGAGTCAAGTTATTGGAAAATGGGTGTGATTAGTCTGAGAAAGCAAGACAATATATAGAAAGAAAGAAAGAAAGAAAGAATTAAATTTATTTCAGCACACAAACACACATATTACATAATATCATTTTGTACACAATTAGAAAGTAAAAAATAAAAAAAGAATTAAAAAAAAATACACCTTTATAGTCTTGTGCCTGTGTGGAAAAGGGTCATCAACTCAGCATGTGCTGGATTTAAACCCAGCGCTGATTTTCGGTTGACAACCGGCTTGTATTAAAGTAATATAATAGATAGTAACTAGTGTAAATGTATTAGAACATGTCCATGTATCGCCCGAAGTAGAATAATTAAATTTTTTGAAAATACTTATTCTAATTATTGTAGGTATATTGTTTATCATGCTTGTTTTAAACAGTAAAAAAAAGTTAAATTAAATTGCGTCAAAAATCGTACTGTATTATTAAGATAATAATATAGACGTTGACTATGAGAAACATGTAACATAATGGTATTGGGTAAAATTATTGAAAAAAAATTATTGAAAAAATTATAAAATTATATAATATAGATTATTAATAGATTAATATAGATTGTATATTATAAAATAGATAAATTAATTTTTGCATCTTCATACTTCTTTTGTTGTTGCATCAGAAAGATTTTTAGTTGTCGTTTAAAACTGGCCACGTTATTTAATTCCCTAAAATTATACCAATCTACACAATAGATCAATCTACAATATAGATTAATCTAGAGACAAAATCTGGCTGGCCGGTTTAACAAATCGTTTGAAACTTAATTGTTGTGTAGATTGGTATAATTTAGTTAGATTCGATAGCGCTTCGTATAATTTATTGCTTTTATGAGATCAGATGAGATCTCCATATATAAATACTTTTCTTTTCTTGTATAGATTTATTATGTACTAAAACTAGGTACGTATATTTTGATAAATAAGGTGGTAAATTAGGTAGATAGAAGTTCGGAGTAATGTTGGTACCACCTAATATCATGGTAGGGAAAGTACGCTGTATAAGACAGTCTAATATTGATTTAAAAATTGACAAAATAAAAGACATGTAATTAAATTAGTTAACTTATTTATTACTGAACTAAAAAATATACTATAATGAAATAAAATAAAAATGTGCTAAATCCCTTTTCACCAATACAATTTACAAGTTTCTCAATATTTATCTAGAAGTTACCTATCTCTATCACAATGACAGGCATCAATCTAAATTTACTTGTATTGGAAAGTAGGTACCCATCAATAAAGAATAAAGTTCTAAACCAATAATACAGTTATATTTGCCGCTTTCACATGGCACAAAACTGGGCCCTTTATCAATATGCACAATGGTACTTTATTGATGAACACAGATCTAACTTACTGGCAGGTTTTGCTTGTGGCTGCCATATTTATGTCAATTAAGCTTATTCCGAGAGTTTCTACTGTTGGAAATGTATATTTTATTATACGGCTTCTGTATTTGTATTAATAATATTGTGCTTTGTAACTTAACTTGAATAAATATAAAACATGCATTTTTGTGATAGCAAGCCCGCCAATTGTGGATAACTGGGCAAATTTTAAAGATTCTAGAACAATCCCGCTCTAGTGATGAATCCCTGTGTTACTTGTCAGACTTGTCACAAAGGACAAACTTTGTAATCTGGTTCTATAAATCGTGCAAATGTATGCTAATTAAACGACTCCTGCGCTTTAAATCTACAACTATCTATCTATATTATTATATCTATCAACAGTAAATGCTAGGGTTTTGAGGCAGACGAGTCTATTCAGAATGGTAACTACTAACTACTAAGTTCTGTTCTAACTCTTCTATAAATATTTAATTTGTAAAAATAAAAAACAATTATTGAGTTTCCTTTCTTTATTAAGTTTCTCATTAAAAATAGCACACAACCATGACGTAAGGCGTTTCGTATTAACAATTATATATCTTTTACGTAGTAAACCGCATGGCATTGTTTCACAAGACTTGTTCACCTTGAATACTGTTCAGGTAAAATGGCCCTTTAGTTGTTAGCCCTACGGTTGTTCTCTTTGTTCTAAAAAGATAGTTTATGACTGTTTCGGTTGCAGTAAGCGACTGCCGTACTCAACGTATTGAGTAAAATAAAATCTCATGGTCCTACATGAGATTTTTGAATAAGTAATGTGTGGAGGAAGCCATCAACGGACATCGATTGACTGATATGATGATGATGATAACGATATGTCTACGAATTTTGTTTAATTAATGATAAATAATTGGTCTAACCGTTTTAATTAACTAAATTAAATAATTTGCTTGTGCGATCCATGATTGTCCTAAGAAAGTCATGTTTTTAAGGTGTGAACAGTCATTGAGGCCTGATAGTATTATTCGATAGAACCTAAAAAAATCTTATGAAGAGGTCACTTAAGATTCTGGTACACCCACTCTCCCGTTTGCGACGATTTTCGAATTCCAGTAGCCATCCTCAACTCCTACGCAGAGAAAGCCACAACGCTATAAAAGTTAAATATATTACTTATTTTAAAGCTAAATATTTGTCTAATGATGTTCATAATAATTAAGCACCAACATAATCGGATTGAAATAAGGTTGATGTACGATTGTGGCGCTTGACTCATAACAGCTCATTAATGTCCACTTCCAGGAACGGACGGGCAGCCTCTGTTGACGCAGGGAAGCTACCAGCATATTCACTTTTTCCACTCTTGGTTTTAAACGGATGGTTTTTATGTTAAACTTTTTACTTCTTTTGTGTTTGTAGAGATTCTTCCTCTTTATCGTTTGGTTAGTGGCTAACTAATGTCTAGAGCAACTCTAAGCCGTCTATTAGCCTCTGATGTGGTTTAACGACAAAGCCACTACGACGACAGCCCGGACCAACTTTTTACATGCTCCGAAGCACGGAGACGCTCAGATGAAACATCACTAAGCTAAATCAGCCTTTTTCTATCATAAATCAGTGATTGCAAGTGAGCGCCATAATGTAAATATCATATCTGCGAATTTACTCTTAGTCTTACGACACCCATGTTATAAGATGGGCGGGTGATACTAAGTTTTCTTTCTCCGTAACCACACAGAGTACTGCCCTCACAAGCGCTTCAACTATTTAATACTAATCGTGTTATTGTAAATCTGTTCATTGATGTTTTCACTTGTTTATAATTACTGACACGTGATGTTGGATTATCTTAAGTAAGAAAGTGTGTCTGTCTGTCAATGGCTTCATAATACATGAGTTTTTTATACCTTTATAAGAAGCTTACGCAACGTGATTTAAGGCCTACGCAGACCGGGACGGCATGGCAAGGGATTTTAATTTTTATTAATGGACATTCAACCGTACTATTACGAAAATACGACATAAATTGCTATGCTTTAAAATGAAAAATGCCGTGCGATAAAATCCCTTTCAATGCCACGGCATCATTTTAAAGCATAGCAATTTATGTCGTATTTCTGTAACAGTACGGTTGAATTTCCATTAGTAAAAATTAAAATCCCTTGCCATGCCGTCCCGGTCTGCGTAGGCCTTTAATGCTCGGATTTATTTTTATTTTCGTTGACAGTTAGGTCGTAGTAATATAAACTCTTTATTGTGGACTTTACGGTATTCGTGTGATGGACAATACAGAGTGCCATTCCATTTTGTAAAAGTAGTCGTAAAAAGCGACTATGAGAAGTGTACCTTGACTGTCCATATCTCTATCTGTAGAGAAGGTTCCTTTCCAAACTGTAACATGCCTCTCCCTTCAAAGGGAAAGCTATGATAGATCACAATTAAATACATTACCAGGATCCTGAGTACATTATTGCAGTATATTACTATGAAGCCAATTTTACGTGAGTAGTTTTGTTTGCCCAACAATATCCAGTGAGAAACTCAATTGTGGTAGCAAGCATACAATATGTGGATATGATACCAAACAAATAATAAGAGAAAGAAAGATATACATGTCACTGTTCCTTATATTTACGGCTATTATAGGAGAAACAAATCTCTTGATTTATGTCCTAGTGAAAATGTAAGACCAATTTTTAAATATATTTCTTATTTATCAGGAATATTTCTGTAAATCTGTTAACCGATGACGGCAGTAAAATCATAATCATAACATGTTTAATACTGGACAACCCCACAAACATATCCGTATTTATTAAAACCTAAATACTAAAGCCCGATTTACACATCGACAAGTACAGTAGCGAGTTAAGTAGTAAGTTGCTGATTAAGTTGATTTAAATAGATCTCCATCCTATTTTTTGGCAAGTTAAGTTGGCGAGACGCGAGAGAGGGGGCTAATTCGTACTTAACTTGCCAAAATATAGGATGATACTACATAACTCGCCACTGTACTTGTCGATGTGTAAATCGGGCATAAGGTCAAGTAAGCCTTACATTACGTATCTATACAAATAAACAATAATTACATGAATTGTAACTTGTTTCATAGACAGTTTGTAATGAGTGTGAAATTTGATCATGCATCCGCGTTTTACGTCACCGGTGTAGGTTTCAAGGATGTTTTGTGGTCATACTGTATAAGCTTAGTCGTGGTGATACACAAAGTACTGGTAGAGACAACATCGTTCGTTTTTTGAACTTATTGTGAATCACGCAAGCGAAATTTTCAAGGTGATTTTTAAGATATTAGGATCTAAAAATTCTATGTTATTTTATTTGTCTAAAGTTCATGTAAGTATACATGTTCGGTTCATACATGTGTTTGAAAGAAAATATATATCTTCTAGTGGTGAAATAGGAAATAGTAATTTTATTTTTCTTTTACAAATTTTGTCGTCAGAATACTCAATATCGATAAAATAAATATTCACGGACAATCTCTACACAGCGCCATCTGTTCCCAAAGTAAGCTAGGCTTAACCTGCTTGTGTTATGGGATGTTTGTCGATGTTTTATATCTACTTTAGTAAAATAATCGTTATAAGCAACGTTTAACAGCTTAACTTGTAGAATTGAAACACAATTACACACTGTTTACTAAAACAAGTGAAAACTAACTCTAACACACCGTTATAAAGATGAATTTTGATTCTTATGACTTGGTGCCCTATAACTCCGTTAGTTTTTATTTTTACGACTATTTTTCCGGTGTAAGTATAAACGGAATTGTGACATAATTTTATTTATACGGTGTTTGATATGAATGTTTAAGCCCAATCATCATAACAGCCCATTAATGTCCCACTACTAATGTCCTAATGTAATGTCCTACTAATACCACGCTGGCTAGACGGATTGGTATAGGGTTTAATTTCAAGTTTTCCTTCTTTCTATGTAAAGGTAATATTTACAGATCGTCCCTTAGTCGGTTTCTACGACACCCATGGGATGAGATGGGGTGGTGACATATTGTATTCTTACTCCGTCACCACACGGATAGCCCAATAATGGTTGACAATAACAGTCTTGCAAGAACAACGAATACATTTATCATAACAGCCCATTAATGTCCCACTGCAGGGAAGGGCCTCCACCCATGACGGAGGGATACGTGGCCTACTAATACCACGCTGGCCAGACGGATTGGTACAGGGTTTAACATCAAGTTTTCCTTCTTTTTATTTCGTAAAGATAATATTCACGGATAGTCTCTTAGTCGGCTTTTACGACACCCATGAGATGAGATGGGGTGGTGACATATTGTCGAATACACTTATTTAATAGAAATTAAGAACATTCTCAAAACACGCCAAATGGCTCAGTCGAACTTGATGAAAAAACCGAACACAGTCTTGGAATGAAGACAATGAATGACTTTACTCTATCCCTATTACTGCCGCTCTGACCACAAATAAACGGGCTGATCCCCGATCACAAAATGCATAATGTATTCTGGTCCAAGGGTCGCACTGGTTGATAGTCTTAAATCGGCATCACTTCGTCCCGGCGTTGTATTATAACAATACATTTTAGTTAACTTATTTACTTTAAAGTTGTTAGAACGTCTTCTCACCAAATGACACATCACGTTATAAGAAACTTCCCACAAAATGTTTCCACAGTTTCTATACAAGTATGTACTTAAATAAGTAGGTAAGTAGGCCCAGTTGGGTTCAAAACAACCCGTTTTCCATTACTACTAATAAATTCTTCGACTACAATGGATATGTACGCGGCGACCACTTTCGATTTCCCGCCGTTTCACATGCGTGGGCGCATCAGACTTGTTTAGATTTTTGTTTTACTTTTGTATTTAGATGTTTTAGGATAGTTTCTCACTTGTGATTTCATTTTTTTCTATATTTGGTTGGTCTCTACGAACATGGTAAGTCACGGTAAAATAAATCAATCAATAACATTTTATAATGCAAGAAACATTTTGAACATGGAATTGAAAGGCTTGCATTCATAGAAATAATGTGCATAAGCTAAAAATATTCTTATCACGCTCAGAAATCAACAGAAAACCAGCACCCGAATGGGATGTCTGCGAGTTAGATACATTTTAGGACACTGGATCCACAGAACATTAAAAGAAGTTTCTTTGCTGATCTGTCACTGGATCCCTCCTGCTTACTCATCCACCAGGTGACATAGAGGTTACTGTGCCTGCAACACTGGAGGTCGTTTATCCACACAAATCAAATCAAACATAAGTGTGTATAAAGGAACTGTTTGATGTGGGTGTTTCCGGGTACAAACAAATAATAAATATGATTATCACTTGCTTAGTACGAATAGTACAATATCAACTTCAGGTTGTTTTTCAGAGTTACAGTTAACAGTTCCCAAGCTCCACAAAACAGTTTTTAACACATAACGTTAGCAGAAATTGAAGTTACACGTTTAATTAATACATACCTAAATCATACTGGCATTTCCAAGCCGTTAACCCCATCAATAACAGCTATGATAACCTTTTGTAGGCTATCTTCGTAATACCTACTGTATGAACGGGCCTCACGTGAGGGAAAGAACTATGACTTCTTATTGACAATGTGGCTGGCAGGATAGACGGATTGGTATTTTAAATAAATAATCCTCACACATTCACACATCGTCACCTAGTCCCAAACTAAGCAAAGCTTGTACTATGGGTAATAGACAACGGATAAAAATACTTGAATACTTATTTTTTTGTAAATACATACATATACATACATAGAAAACATTCAGACCAATGCAAACAATCATGTTCATGCACACAAAGATTTGCATTGAGCGGGAAACGAACCCGAGACCTCGAGATACTTTTACATAAAGCCGATGACTCTACCATATTTTTTAAGAATGTTAAGTAAACAAGAGAAAGTCCAAACAAACATAGTAATAAGCAAAACAGAATATATCAATTTACACATACAAACGGATAGCGGAATCATTTTGGCGTGTTGGTACGTCGATTCATTCATTTGTCGAGTCAATGACCGTGACTTCCGATGTTCAAGGCGAACTATACATATTACATTAGTATAAGAATAGTTTATTAGCTATTCTTTATGTTATTAAAGAAATGATGTCACTGTACCTGGTGTGGTGACGGAGTAAGAAGTGTGTCACCATTACCACCCCATCTCATCCCATGGGTGTCGTAAAAACCGACTAAGGGACTATCCGTGAATACTATCTTTACGTAATAAAAAGAAGGAAAACTTGGAATCAAACCCTATACCAATTCGTTTGGCCAGCGTGGTATTAGTAGGCCAAGTATCCCTCTGTCACCGGAGGAGTCCCTGCAGTGGGACATTAATGGGCTGTTATGATGATGATGATACCTGGTAGGCTTATGCAGAATGGTAAAAGGAGACTACTTTCCATCACACTAACCAGTGTGCTTGATTGAATTTGATTAGTTCTATACTAAATAGCACCCAAAGGTTCGAGATTTTTTTTTTATGACGGACCATTAAGTTGTGAAATAAACTTCTGGCTCATGTCTGTTCTTCATCATAACAGCCCATTAATGTCCCACTGCAGGGACGGGCCTCCTCCCGTGACGTAGGGATACTTGGCCTACTAATACCACGCTGGCCAAACGGATTGGTGTAGGGTTTAATTTCAGGTTTTCCTTCTTTTTCGTTCGTAAAGATAATATTCCTTAGTCGGTTTTTACGACACCCATGGGATGAGATGGGCTGGTGACATATTGTATTTTTACTCCGTCATCACACGGATAATGTATGTCTGTTCTTAATCGTATAATATTGGGTCTTTCAAACGTATGTAAAGAAGCATTTGGCCACACCGGCAATGTAATGACTACAAAGTAAAGTAATTTTGTGACTAACATCTGTTGCCTACATTTCTAGACTGTTTTCATTTAGTTCGATATGGTCACATTGTCATGAATATGTAAAAAATTTGTTGAACTCACTGCTGGTATGATTCATCTTCCATAAAGTAGAGTTATTTGACCTACTAGTATCGCCAACCATACAGGTTGATACAAGATTTGGTATTATTAGTAGAAGTAATATGCCTCTATAAGAGTTATATTATTCTGTATTTTACGTTGACAATAAGTGAGGGGGTGCCCTTTCCCGCTGTTATATGAGTGACAAAACCAATTTATCCTTATCTTAAGTAAACAACTCAACAGTAGTTATCGCTATCAGAAGCACCACCGTGTTATCATTTTAGCGCGTGTGTAAACACTCGACATAAATGAACGCTTTGGCATACCAGTGCGAATTTATTAAAATTCCGTGGTGATATATTTACATGTCATGTTTTTCTATGGTTATGACAGAATTATCAATGACGATGTTTTCATGGAACATCGAAACTAATAGGATAGGAACACATACATAAATATTCCTGACCATAGGGCTCCTCTCTCTGATCCTTATCTGCCTTCCACTAATCAGAGAGTCGTTTATTTCATTCTAGTCTATATCCATAGCCGGTCATCGGTTACGGGAGCAAATGTGAATATCCCAAAAAATTGTACTATAGTCAACCAGGCTTCAACAATCCTGATTCCAACTACTATAATAGATTTCCCAGTTTAGTAATACCTAGCTGACCCGTGCCCACTTCGTCGGGCGGCGAAAAAAAACGTGTCCCTTTTTTAAACATATTTTTTTACTGCTTCACTCTTATTAGTCATAGCGTGATACTATATAGCCTATCACACTTCCCGAGAAATGAACTATTCAACACAGAAAGAATTTTTTAAAATCGGTTTAGTAGATCCAGAGATTACCCCCTACAACGTCACAAACAAACACACCTCTTTATAATATTATTATTAGTATAGATGAAAGTTATAAATTTATTATTTGTTCTAGTATATTCAGAAAATTGTGTACTTATTGATTAGGTAAATATTACATAGACTTTAGTCATTATCTTTTCAATCAAAAAGGGTTATTTGATAATGAATTTCGTTTGCTAATGATTCTTATCGAAAAAGGGTACCTTATCGATAAAAATTATAGTTTTTTAAATAAATTAATTAATTTCAATTAGAAAATTATTATCGTCATGTTAAATACATTAACCTCGGAGAAAATAATTATGCTAGAAAGAAACCTTTGATCTGTAACTTAAGTCTTTATGGTAATCAAACGATAAGTAATGGCTAACGCAGACCTGGACGGCATGGCAAAGTATTTTAATTTTTACTAATGGAAATTCAACCGTATTGTTACAGAAATACGACATAAATTGCTATGCTTTAAAATGATGCCGCGGCATTGAAAAATCCCTTTCAATGCCGCGGCATCATTTTAAAGCATAGCAATTTATGTCGTATTTCTGTAACAATACGGTTGAATTTCCATTAGTAAAAATTAAAATACTTTGCCATGCCGTCCAGGTCTGCGTTAGCCATTAATGTTACTTATTACGTCAAATGACGCCGTGTTGTGCAATTAATATTTGTATGAAAATATCAATTATTGATTAGTTATATTATAATTTGTGTGGACATCAGACGTGTGGTGTGTTAATATATAAGTGAATAAAATGGTTGAGTTAGAGAAAAAGGCGAGAATGTCACCTGTTATCAAAACACATAAGGTTAGAATCAATTTTATTATTAAATTTGTTATTTGTTTAGTTTTCTAAATAGTAGTTAAATAAAGCCTGAATGAAACCTTTCAATCTTAACGTTTTATAGAATTATGGTTTTTCCTCGTAAGAAAGACACCCTTTCCCTGTAGTGGGACATTTATTGGTTGCTTTATTATCTTTAAAACATTGTTTATAATATGTGTTAGTACCACTTATCGAATTAGAAACATTTTCTCAAAGTGTATTTACGTTGACCCCCAAGGAACACCTAGTTTGTGGGTTAGGGTTTAACTTACTTGTTTAACCTTAGTTAACCCGGCGTCATTGGGGTTGGGTCTGTGCGACCCGCCACATTTTATTTCGCTTGTAGTTCGGTTACTATACGTGTGACGTTGCTACTCTTCTCAATAGCTGGAGCTGTTGAGTTATCCTACACGTCACAAGCAACACGTAAGTCGTGCCACAGCTGCAGTGGGAGATACAGGTGCACAAAGTTAAAAAAGGTACATGAGACCCATCCCCGCAGTCGGTGTAACTATTTCGCGCCGTTTTGTGTAGATATTGTTTTATTTATTATCTGTGTTTTTATCATTTTTATGTTTGATTTTTCGTTGGTATTTACAATATTATAGCTGGTTAAATAAATTCAATGTATTTTATTTGCATTTTTGTAGGTACTTAGTAATAAATAGTCCGTGTGAACCACAGCGTTTTCTGCTGACTGTACCAAAAAATCAAATTTCAAATGATTATTTTTTTTCTTTTAAATTTATTTAGTTACCTACCAAAAAGTGCCAAAAAAACGTTAAAACTAATTGTTTATTAATAATACATTACATTTAAGTTAAAGAGAAAAAATTTGTTGAAAAATTTAGATCTTTTTTTAAAATTTTATTGTACATAATTCAAACATAATATAACACAGAATTTGTGTTTCATTTAATCATGTAAATACCCAACAATATTAACATAAATAAATATAATCTTTATTATTTATAAAGCATAGAAATAATTTCGAAATTATGAACGGGTCGGTAAGACCCACCCCAACGTCCGTGTAACACTTTTCCACCCCCATGACGCCGGGTTAATATTCTTTGTAATGTAAATGTCATAAGGATCTTGTATCAATAAACTGATTTTCATTTTATTTATTTTTATTACGTTGAAACAATTAATTTAATGTAAAATGTTCACACATTGCCTTGCATAAGCTTCCAACTCGCGACAATATGTATATAACATCAAAATCCTGCATTCCTTTGATAAACTTGAAATATCAGATAAATCATTACATTATAATTTGATAAGTAAGTGCTGGAATAAATTACTGTAAAACCTTTCTACTAGTCATATGCATACAAACCTGCATTTCTCACATAATCTGTTGAAGCTATAAAGGAGTTATGATTGACGAGATAATAAGGTGTTTCATAGATTATCTTTATCGTATCATAGTGCGGTTGCTTTTAATGGATGAACATATACTCGTATTAGCTATCTATGGTTATATCTACGATGGCAGATCAATGATTTTGTTTATCCTTGAGAAATATTAAGATTTATTCGCTGATGAGTTTATCTTTATAGTCTATTAATAGTAGTGTTCCATTGCAGGGATTAGGGGAATCATGGTCATCTAATATTAAGCTGGCTAAGCGCATTGGTAGGTATAGGATCTATATTATACTTCCCGACGCTGTGTCGTCAGTAATAGGTATGTTGTATGTCGAATTCGAATCGACAAAAACCACTTTGTATTTTTCCAAGGTCTTACATAGAATGCATGCAAGCCCTAGAACAGATAACTGAAGCTTTTGCCCGAAATGATCGATGAAAGACATTGATCGCCCCAAAGCAACTTCGATTTCTTTGGGATGGTCAAATCTCACTTCTATGTGAGCATAGCGTGTGAATACTCCACGGTGTTGAGTTATACCCTAGGTCTAAATAAACATGGCTGTTCTCGTCTTTATTGTTTTTCTCACTGAATCGTCAATTAAATGTTATCAGTGTAATAAGTAGAAATAAACAACTTGGGTGTTACTTTACGTTCGTTAATTTAAAAAAACAGGTTTATTAAATTACAATTTAGTAGTTGTTCTAATGGCGCAATGGCTGCAGTGTGTAGTTGCGGCGCATGAGGTCGCGCTTTCTTATCTCATCCTATTAACTAAGCAGTACTATACGTTAAACCTACTAAAATCCTTTTTTCTAAATACTATTGGATGATTACTCTATTGGATGCTTAACATCAGGCACCATAGAGTCATTCTGGTAGGACAATTAAAAAAAATTAATATAAATTATATTAAATTACATAGAAAAACATGGAAACCAAATGCAATGCACACAAAATATTGCATTGAGACGAAATCAAACCCGAGACCTCGACGCCACAGTACGATAACACAACGTCATAGGTCATTACAGTATTTGTTTACTTGTTAAAACATATGCAATAACTGAATCAAAGTACAAAACATGTAATACTAGATACATGTGTATAATGCTGACTATCTACTTCTCACATTTACTACAAACGCATTTTTTACTCATAAACACATTTAATCTAGAACATTTAAAGTTCAAAGTCCACTAACAGATCAAAGTTCATGTAGAAAATAAATAAAATACGTGTATTTACGACAATTTCTTTAGATTTTTTGATTGAATGATATTTGTGGCATATTCAGTCGTAGTTTGCTCAAGCTCAATATCGCGGGGTTAGATCCCATATCTTTGTATTTGTTAAAGTTAAATCATTGTGAAAATCCACCTACGAGCTAAAAAAACTTAACAACTTTTAAAGTTAATAGAATTAAATGTAAAAGTTAAAACAACATAAAGTATTGTGAATGAAGATAAAAAGTTGGTTTGTAAGTATCCGTAGTAAGTAAATGGAGTTCATCGTTTCTGCCTAAACTAAATTCAAATCGTTTATTTGTGATGCATGGGTCAGTTACAGGTCTTATTATACATACTCTAGGTCTAATTATTCGACGACCTATGTGGCGTAGTCGATATATTACATGGCTGCTACGCAGAGGTCTCGGGTTCGATTCCCGCTCATTGCAAATCTTTGTGTGCATGAACATGATTGTTTGCATTGGTCTGAGTGTTTCTATGTATGTATACTACAAACTCATGTATGAATGAAAGACAACATTATTATATCTGAATATTTGATCGCGTAATTACTTTAGACTTAGTTCAAAGTTCATTATATCAGCCAAATGATATCCTTTGCTGGACATAGGCCTCCTCTAAACGTTTCCACTACGAGCATACAACCGAATTGTGAACCTCCTCCTTTTTTTGAAGTCGGTTAAAAATAAGCGTCATCCTTATAATCTTTAACTCTACTTGTTCCTATAGGTTTTATAAATAAATGAAGTTAAAAAATGAAAATTGCATGTTCATAATCTCTTAAACAGATTGGTATTTCAAGATGATTTTTTTTCTGTTTCGTTAAATAATGCCTTACTTTGTGTTAAACTTTATGCTCCACATGTAAAACACTGTACCTATATGTATCATCATACCAGCCCATTAATCTTCCACTGCAAGGACGGACCTCCTCCCGTAATGGAGGGATACTTGGCCTACTATACTTCTACCTATATGTTTAATGTTAGTATAATACATAGATGACGGAAAACGACAAATGTACCATGGGAAGCAAACCCTATACTTATTACAGTTCTTCAAAATGTTGCTATCTGTAATCAATTGACATCCGGTTACCCTCATATCGAATGTTGTCCTTTATTATAAAGACAAGGAAGTTGGGAAATAGTATTCTTTAATAAATATTTTATTATATTAGTACAAGATAAGCTGTGAAAATAATTGATATCCATTATGGTTATTCGATTTTATACCTTATCACTCTATAATAAAACTGAAATGTATGTAGCATATTTAATTATTTAATTAATTATTTATTTATTTCAGTAAATTGGTTTACAATGTGTTTTTATACATAGGCTAGAGAAAATGAT
Source organism: Schrankia costaestrigalis (assembly GCA_905475405.1). Lineage (NCBI taxonomy): Eukaryota > Metazoa > Arthropoda > Insecta > Lepidoptera > Erebidae > Schrankia > Schrankia costaestrigalis. Next base: position 19,964,612 of record FR997826.1, read on the forward strand.
CTATACAATTGAAAAACAGCATCCGTTGCCGAACTAGGTGGAAACCTGTATTTCAGCTTTCGGCGCCACTCCCCGAACATTTATAATTTTTACATTCTAGCTAAAACTACTTACTTAATATACATAGATTAAACAATTACCATATAATGTTATAACATGTAGCTGAACCTCTCTGTGTGTGTAGTGGAAATGTACGTGTGTGTGTGTGAGAGGGTGTGTACGAATCTGAAATAATTATCCTATGAATATAACGATAAAAAGAAAATTAAATTATAAAAATCATGTACCATTTAATTGAAGGACTATTGAAAGGTAACATAATAGCATTAGTCTAACTTACAACTTTTAATAGTTGCTCAGTCTTGTCATAATCTAAAGTCCCTAGCCAAGCTTCCACAGCTTTCTAACATTTGAGGTTGTTTAGTGAGTATATTGAAATTGAAGTATTTATTTTATTATATAGGTATGGACCAAGTGAACAGAAAAATTTTCGGCTAAAAGCTGTGCGAAACTGCTTTTTAGAATCACAAACTCTGTTTTGCCGTCGAGATGAATTTTTTTGGGGGTCGAAATGTAATTCACGTTGTTGTTTTAGAATTGTGGCCAAAATAAACAATTTTCTTACAGTAAGCACCTCACACTTTTCATAAAGTAAAGTTGTGGGAAATAAGAACGGGCGAAAAGTGCTGACCTTAAGAACCGCCCTTTGGGCTATCTCCAATCGCTTTAGTTTGTAGGCTGGAGCACCACCCCAGGTAGTGATGCAATATGTGATCAATGACTGACATAGTGCGAGATAGACCTGCCTAACTAGTTTTGGGTCCGCAACGTGTCTTATGGTTTTAAAAAGTACTATGGATTTACGGATTCGTCCAGCTAGCAAGTCTATGTGTTTAGCAAAGCTTAAATTTCTGTCTAAGATTACACCTAAGTATTTAAAATGTTCAGTTTCTTCGAGCTGAGGACATGAACAAGTACCTAATACATATGGTTTTCCTCGACAGCAATGAGCTATCAGTAGTGTTTTCCTATTACTAACATCAGGTTTATTTCTAATAGCAAAGGTCATGAATTTTGTTTTATCAGCATTCAGCGTCAAAACATTTTTGGAGAGCCATTCCCTTACCGCATTAAAAGCATTCTGAGCCGCTTCATAAGTCTGATTCCAGGTGTTAGTAGAAGCCAAAATAACAGTATCGTCAGCATATGATATTATTCTGCCTTGCAGAGGATTCATTTCGCACAATTCGTTTATGTAAATTAAGAATAAGGTTGGGCCTAGTACGCTGCCCTGCGGGACCCCAAAAGTAACCGGCAGGTCAGGACTTATGTAATTATCTATATAAACGAAAACGGTTCAAGTTTTAATTATGACATAAAATATTCCGCTTTCGATAATTTTATACACATATAGTATACTTCTTGACCTCGTTAAACTACGTTCTAGACTTTGCCCCAAGCAATGCACCGTCACAGTCAAAGATAAAGATCTCTTACAATGTTTATAACTTCATCGCTCACGCAACGCTATTAAGAACATACATTTCTTCCCGCACTACAAAGAATCGTGAATCAATCGTACTTGACATTTCACCAATACCGTTGATATTCTAAACAAAACAGACCTTTTAGTTAAATGTCGTCTGTATTGTGAATTGCAATCATTATAATTTTTAACGAATGCCTCTCTCTCTTTTCAGATGGATAGTAGCTCCGAATCAATGGAACTGAGGCGAGAGTTGGACGCGGTGAAGAACGCACTGCAGCAGCAATCAGAGTCTGTCTTGAAACAAAGACATCAACTCGTAGAAGCTGGCCAAGCACTTGCTGCACGTAACAAGAAGGCAGCGCAGGAGAGGCGGCTCAGACAAGACCAACTGGCGTTAGTACTTCGCTCTCTAGTACTTCTAGAGTCACGGCTAACTAGAGAACAGAAACAAATACATGTTGCGGTACAACAAAAAGAAAAAATCATCAAATCACAACAAGAAGAAATAGCGAAGCTTAAAGCAAGAAAATCATATTGCAGCAACTGCCAGCAACTTCTTGGTTTTACCAGCGAACAAACAAATATTGAAACAGATCCTGAATTCCAGAGCCTAGAGAGTACGGACTCCCGGTTTCAAAATACATTTGTAAGGAGCTGTAGTTATCGTGAACGAAATTCACCACCGGTATTCCAAAAAAATACTAGATTAAGTAAGAGCTTTCAGTTGCCGAAGAGTGACATTGTATATGGTAATACTAGTTCCAGTGAAGAAGGTAACAATGCTAGTGTTAGCAGCAAAGGAACTTTCGTCAAAAACAAACAAGCATTCGTCAGGCGTGACGTTTTCAGGAGGTCCAGAAAATATTCTGGAAGAAAAAATAACAATAAATATGCCGAAAATTCGCCTAAAGTTTTCAATAACCAAGTAAATAATAGCAGTAGTGCTGAAGAGTGTATTGGTATGAGCTACCAAGTAAATCACGATGATAATGATATCACTGCAAATCAAATTGCTAATGATATAAGAAAAGCTTCTATGAAAATCGACCAACTTATCGGAGAAGCAGCTAAGAAAGACTTGGATAATGCTACGAGTGATTCTGATAAAACGTATTCCACAAAAATGGAGAGAGTACACGGCATAAAAAGACAAGCGTCTGATGAAATTAAAGCTAACAGACAACTTTTCTTAAATAACGTTCTCAGCGAAGAGAACAATGAAAAGCCATGGTATTGTAATGTTAGTGATCCAGAATTAGAGGCTGATTGTTTAGAACCAAGCTCATTAACTAGTAAGTCAAAATCAAATGACGATCTTTTGACGGGCATACGAGATGCTGAAATAGTGTCCGCTAAAAATGAGATATTGTGCAATAATATAATGAACAATAATGAAATATTCAGTTCAAGGTTTGATGATAAGAATAATAATACAGAATCAAATTTAAGCAAACATATTGCACAGATTGATGTTAGTGAAAACTGGTACGCAAGCACAAGTGACGCAGACGACAACCCAACAAATGAAATTTATAAAAATAATCCAGTGTTGGAGTGCGTTAATCAAATTTTACTTCAAAATTCATTAGACGATAGTAGTAATGACAATTCTAAAGCAAGTGAAACTCCCAGTCCAAAAGCATCGACGAAGCGCGTACAGTTTTCAACCTTAAACAGCATATCGTACGATGAAAAGGTGAGAACAAATCACAACTCTTTACCGAGACCAGATAAAAGAGCAAATAAAATCGTTAAATTCAGTCTAGAGACAGCTTCTGAGCACAGTTACGAGGTACCAAACACAGCTCAGGGTTTCCAGTATGAAATACAGAGTATTTATAGCAATGAGTACGAACCTATTATTACTAAAAGTAATGACTTAAAACCCGTGCCATTACCACGAACAGTTCAAGCTATTGAGAAATTAAACGTTCCGAAAATAAAAGGCTCAATAGTCAAAAATATCGCCGCAAACATAGAAAATCGTAACGTTCACCATGCGAATAATTTTGGTGAAAGAAAGATTGATAACGAGTTCGGTTCGATGAAAATATTTAATAAGAGAAAAGTACCACGGACCCCTCCTGCACTCCCGCCTAAACCAAAGAACCTTTCCGCTAAGTGGAAAGCTGAAAACACTGTTAAACAAATGACAGAACAAATAGACTCTGAAGCCGTTGCGGCTAATCAACGGGTTGCAGACGTTAAGACGAGAAAGGTAGGACAAGTAGCAACTTTGAATAATATTGAGCCGGACTACTGTTCCATTTCAGAGATAAATGTTCCAGTAGTCAGCAATGGAAAGAGAGAGTTGCTACTCACACAGCCAACGGTTGAGATTCATAATGAACAGTACCCAATGCACACAGCCAGTCAACGAAACAGTGTTGCTAAAGTGGTGTCGTTGCCACGCATTCAGAACAAGATTAGTGATAAAGACATTCCAAAACTACCACAAGTTACTGAAATAATCATTCCAGATGAAGAGGACAAACCGATTGAAGAACAAAACAGATCCTTCCAACAACCTACTGAAAGCTACTTGGCTAACTTTGTAATGCACCCTCTGCAACCAAAGTTGGATCCCCGTGCTTCCATACAAATGGGAAATACAGTGTCATCTATATTATCAGAGATCAACAAAGGCGGTAAAGGAGGTAGCAAGCAAATAAACCTGACTGAATTAGATAATCAGTTCAATCATGGACCTGAAAAAGCTCTAATTACGAATGCAGAACTCCATAAAGCTGAATATTTCGATGACATGGACAAATTCGATTTGTCTCAGAACTTTGAAGAGTTTAAGATAGACGATGAACTCGGCAGCGTAGTTGCAGAGGAATACCGCATAAGCTCCGGTAGCAGTGACGGTTCCATGTCTGATGTCGTAACTGAACATCTTAACAATGTACCTGAGAAAGAAAAGCATAATAATATTAAGAGTGACAATGGAAAAAGTGAAAATTTTCATAATAATAACGAGAGTGCCTTGAGCAAAGGTTCGCCGAAGAATGCAAAGTTGTCAAACAAGCCTGATCTCCTTTCTAATATAGAGAATTTAGAGACTGAATCTTTAAGGAACTCTGATATCGAGTCTAGCAACTCATCGGGGAGTAACAGCGGCTCGTATAACACTGTCAAGTGCGAACCGAGGATGGTAATGCACAACAGTGTAGCGACGAATGGACCTAAAACAAAAGGGTCTTTTGATTTCTTTCTAGAGACGTCTGGTCTTAGCTCTAAGTCTATTTTCACACCGAGTAAGAACTATCTCGGCTTGAGGCCGCCTAGTGCCAATCACAAGAGTGTGTTAAAACCTAGAGACATTAAGATGCGTGTTAAAAATTCTATTACAACGAACAAAATCAACGAAAAGCCTATGACGACTGCTATAAAATATTTCGAACCTTATGTTTAAACTATGTTTAGTTGTACCTACTTATGTTATTTTTAAATAAATATTTTAATGTATTATTTATTGTAAAAATTGAACTTGCCGGCGTTATGCTATATGTACTAATGTATTTATATTGTTGTAAATATTCTTATTATACCTAGTTATTTTGCAGTTATAAAATATTTAACATTTATTACATTGTTTTATTTCATTTGTACACAAAAGCCTAAAACACACTGTAGGTACTCCGTTTGATCTCTTATTTAAAGGTAAACCAAGTTAATGTGACCTTTCACATATAAATAAATAGTAATTTCACAAAGTAGGTATTTTTTCTAACAACAGAGAGATTTATAAATCCCTTTATTTTACTTTTTTATTTAAATTAATTTATTTTTTTAGTAAATAACTAAGATTAAAAAGTCACATCCAAATTATTTACCTTTAATTAAATACTGAACAAACAAAGTAGATATAGTAATCACATACTTGCCTACATACATTACCTTACCCAAGTAATGTATCTAGCGATGCATACCAGAAGTACCTATTCCTGATGATAGAAAAAAAACATAACCCTAAAAAATTTTAGCGGATTGTTAGGTTTTATTTGTTTTACTATCACTAGCAGTTTTCACAAAATAGAAAAACTACAGAAAACTTTACTCTGAAATATTCTACCACTCTAGGCAGAACTAACACTAAGAATACCTAATGAAATATTGGGTATTATTGTTTCGAAGTAATTAGGTACTTACCTACATTTATTCAGCTATGCTATCATTGATCTCTTATATACTATAATTTTCTCTTATAACACTTTAAATGAAGGTATAAAATGTTGTGTTTCAAAGAAAATATTGATAAAAACAAGGTGTGTTAAATGAATAAAAAAGGTAATACGAAAATAAAATATTTATTAATGAGATAGAAATGAGAAAAAGTAAAGTAGGTACAGAATAAATAAGAAATTATAAGAAAGAAAAAGTAGAGTAGGTACATAGAAGAAATATAAGATGGATAATAAAGTTGAAGGCCTGTCGATGATAGCAGGCTGGCAAGTTCTGAAGTCTTCTGACGTGTCCAAGTCAATAGGTGTTCCCCATTTATAATCAAGCGCACGGAACGCTGCAGACAAATGCAAATGTAGCTCCATATTTCTTCTTGTGTTACTTCTTCAACGGTCGAGGGATAATTGCCTAAATGGGTTTCTGCCTGCCCTATATATACAAGCTAACATAGATCTATTAGTTAATAAATAGACTAATTAATCTACTTGGCTAATTTGATGAGTTAATTGTTTATTGGTTTTGCTAATTATCCGTCTAGTCAATGAGATAAGTTACTTAATTATAATTAGTAGCTTAATGAGAAGATTCATGACGCCTTAGCGTAAATAGCGTCTAAAAATTTTATCTAATGAACTGAAGTTTAATTCTTAATCTAATGAATTTATCATTATTTATTTACAATTAGAAAAATAATGGAATAATGTTCATTTAACTGAGAGCTTAAATATTTAAACTAAGTAGGTAGGTACCTATTTTCTATTTAAGGATCGTAAAAGATTATTTCTTAAGTGTAAGTTTTATTGTTGGCGTCTTATACAGAGAGCCTAAAAACGCAGGTTCGAATCCTGTCTCAAGCGAAAAAGCTTTTTATTGTCATTAATTTAATAGGTTGATGGATACAAGGTTTTTGTTGGAGGTTGAGGTTGGAGGTGTGTTGTTTCCAAGTTTCCAAAGTATTCGGCAAGTATCCATATATATTATATATGGATACTTGCCAAATAATTCCTTACAAAGCAGGTACTAAGACTTTAACAACATCCACAAGTCCAGAAGGAATGAGGCGACGAAAAAAGCTGCTGACATATTGAAAAATTGTATTCTTTGATCGCCACAACACATGTACTTAATTATAAAATATTGGTAAGTAGGATTAAAATATTTAATATGCAGTTGAAAAGATCGTAGTCCCTAGATATGTTTTTTTATTTAATAAATACGTCCACATCGTATAAGTACCTACCCTTAAAAGTAGGTACCTACCTACCTAAATATCTTTCAATACTTAGGGGTAAGTACCTACCTATTACTGATAAATGAATGAAGTAAAAAAGGTTATAGGAAATAAAATATATTTATTAATGAGATAAAAGTAAGAAAAAGTATTTTAGTACTTATAATATAAAGAAGTTTTAAATAACAAGTTTAAAAAAATAATTAATTTCAATAATCTCTTACAACTAGAATAAATTATCTATATATCTTAATTTTACAATAAATTACTATAATAATATTAAAATCTTAATAGATAACTAGAACTACAATCTTAAAACAAGTCAACTGAAATAACAAGTAATGCCCGATTTACACATCGACAAGTACAGTGGCGAGTTAAAAAAATAGACAGTTAAGTAGTAAGTAATAAGTAGTAAGTACAGTTCACACGTAGGCGAGTACAGCTCATAAGTTGCCGATCAGAGACGAAGACTAGTCGCGTCGTGCGTGCGTCGCCTGAGATTGTTTACGGTTATTTTAATCGATAAAATAGACATTGAACAATTGAATACCCATTTACGCGCATATACGAGAAATAGTATTAACACTGAACATGTAACACATTAAAAATGAAATTTTAATAAAAAGTATACTTAGAATAATAAAAAAAAAAATATTCCTCACACTTTCACACAACGCCATCTAGTCCCAAACTAACCAGAGCTTGTACTATGTGTACTAGACAACGCATAAATATACTTAAATACTTTTATAAATAAATACACATTATACATAGAAAAACAGACAAAAATAAAAATAAATACGACATTAGAACTTGTGAACTGTACTAAACTCGCCCGTCTACACGGCGGGCGCCGCGAGCGCCGAGCCGGCGGGGTGAGGGAGACGCGAGAGAGGGGGCTACTTCATTCTTAACTCGCCGAAAAATAGGATCGAACTGTATTCAAAACGACTTGATCGGCAACTTACTACTTAACTCGCTTTTGCCGTCCACACGCAAAAAGTGACTTAACTCGCCTATGATGCAAGTTAACTCGCTACTGTACTTGTCGATGTGTAAATCGGGCATAAGAAAAAGTCATGCATAGGTAGGTAAATTAAATAAGAGATTTGAAATAACAAGTAAGAAAGTTATGCATAGGTAGCATTAAATGAGAGATTTGAAAAAACAAGTAAGAAAAAGTCAAACATAGGTACAATAAATAAGAAATTCGAAATAGCGAGTAAGAAAAAGTCATGCGTAGGTATAATAAATAAGAAATTTGAAATTATAAGTTAGACAAAATAAATTAATTTAAATCATTGCTTACATCTACAATAAATAAATAGGGACCTACTTACAGCTATATCTTAAATCTACAATAAATTACTACAATAATATTTAAATCTAGAATAAATTATTAGGTATCTACATAAATCCTTAATCTACCATAAATTAGAAGCAATTACCCAAACACACACACGTTACAAGTCTTCAAACTAGTTAACTGTTTTCATCTTCTTGGCCGAATATTTTCTTCTGAAACCTTTTATCATTTGACAATATCTACGAAACGATTTTTTTTCTGGAATTAGATTACAATTTTCTGAACTGGAACCACTGCTTAGACTTGACAACTCTTCTAGATCAGACATGGACGGTATTCTACTTGAAATGTCCAAAGAAAAGGAATCATTTGATGATGACGATCCTTTTCGGCTCCATTCGTTAGCTCTTGAAAACTTATTTCTTCTAACGGCATTCAAGTAATCTTCTGAAGAGAATGTGGTTGTAGGCCTGTCGATGATAGCAGGCTGGCAAGTTCTGAAGTCTTCTGACGTGTCCAAGTCAATAGGTGTTCCCCATTTGTAATCAAGCGCACGGAACGCTGCAGACAAATGCAAATGTAGCTCCATATTTCTTATTGTGTTACTTCTTCAAGGGTCGAGGGATAATTGCCTGAATGGTTTTATGCCTGCCCTTTATATACAAGCAGATCTATTAGTTAATCAATAGATTAATTAATCTACTTGGCTAATTTGATGAGTTAATTGCTTATTGGTTTTGCTAATTATCCGTCTAGTCAATGAGATAAGTTACCTAATTATAATTAGTAGCTTAATGAGATGATTCGTGGCGCCTTTTTAGTAAATAACATCTTAAATTTTGGTCTAATTTTTAATCTAATTATAAATATTTACAACTAAAGAGCTTGAATATTTGAACCAATTTATTTCCTTGGGATCGTAAAAGATTATGTATCAAGTGTTAGTTAGGTATAATATTGTGAGTGTCAAAAAAAAAAAATAAAAAAAATAATAGAAAAAAAAAAAAAATAGTCAAATAAAATAAAAAATAAATAATAAATAAATAATAAGGGGCCCACTCAACGAGATGGCAAGTCACTACCTGTCTTTTTATAATATAGAGACTGATTATCACGACAGGTATCCGGTAGTCTCCTTCCATAGCCCAATAACTTATCCACCGAACATTCTCATCCATAGACTATTATTTCAATTTCCATCGCATCCTTAGAGATGCACTACAATAGTTTTTGCACTCGGCAGGGACCATCTCTGTATGTATCATATTGTGCGTTCAGAGATGGTATCTGCCCTGTGTATCCATTACCAGATTAAATATCTCTTAAAGGGCCTCTTCGTCTTGGCTTCGGCCCGATGTATGCCTTCCAAAGAACCGGGTCTCCAATAGACCCGAGTATTATGGAAAAGAGAAACATAATAATAAATAAATAATAATAAAATAAAAATAGACAAAGAATCAGAGGACGCAGGCATAGTACAAATACCTATATACTGTGACGCAGGTTCGAATCCTGTCTTAAATATATCATTTATTTGTAAGATATGTAGCTTTTGTTTCGAGTTTTTTTTACAATTATGTATGTCTTTGTCTTGACGACCTCTGTGGCGTAGTCGGTATATTACATGGCTGCTACGCAGAGGTCTCACTCAGGTTCGCGCTCAATGCAAATCTTTGTGTGCATGAACATGATTGTTTGCATTGGTCTGGGTGTTTTCTATGTATAATATTTATGTATTTACAAATAAAAAAAAGTATATAAGTAGGTACTAATATCCGTTGTTCTGGTACCCATAACACAAGCAGGTTAAGCCTAGCTTACTTTGGGAACAGATAGCGCTGTAGGTATATGTATTTTCGTGAATATTTATTTATTCTTGCCTTGCCGGATCTTTGCTTACTTCTTAGATTTTTACGACTTCTACGGAACCAGAAGGAGTAAGGAGACATTAAGAAATGGTGATTCATAGGATTAACTTATTTATTTGTAAACACCTATTACTTGTTATATTTACCTATGCTGTACAAAATAAACGATTTGATTGACATATTGTTTTCATAATACCTAACCGCCGGCAACGTAACCTTACAATACGGAAAATATTTGGTAGATATAAAATTTTGGTAAGTATGAACATACATACATACATACATAAACTCACGCCTTATCCCGGCCGGGAAGTAAGTAAGTAAGTAGACATATTATTTAAAAACAAAGTAGAAATGCCTGTTTCTTGTCTATTAGTGTCTGGCTATATTTTTCAATTTATTTAGCTTATCCAAATCATATAAATAACATTTAAGTCATACATTCAATACCATACTATGACAATGGTAAAACCACAGGGTAAAACGTTAAAGTTGGGAAGCAGAATACATTTATTTAGAAAAAAAAAAAAAATTCATAAATTCTTCATTGCGTAGGTATTGGATGTATAAAACTGATTCAAATAGGTAAGTACCACTTGACTATTCCATTACGTAAGTAGGTAATGGAATTAATTCAGTGATTAATAATATGTACCAATAAATTAAGGTAAAGGGTATAAAATAAATCAGTATGGATTAGCTAAGCGGTAAGTATTTAACCCTTTCATAAAAATAATGAATTAATTTAATAAATCATTAAATTAATTTTAATTGGGTAGTTAACTTAGGCAAGGTGCTTACTTTAATTAGGTACCCATCGTTTCGTTTTTTGAAAATCGATATAACAAAATCAAATATAATTAAAAAATCTACTTATATAATGACACAGAATATAAGTGGATTAAGCAAACACAGTCTATCATTTGCATACTAGGTACTTTTGAAGGTGGATTAAGCTGCTACAGCGGTTGTACCGACATCGATGGCCACATGCTGAAGAAGTCTGCCTACCGTAACTAATTAAATAGCTCGTCAATTGCATGAATTTACGCACACTATAGTATAGGTAGGTAAGATGTATGATGATGGTAGGTACTTAAGTGGATTTTTAAATTATTTACGTATCGTCCAAGTATTCTTCAATAGTCATCATTCCCCTGCCCTTATCCCTAGTGTTGCCGCACTATCGATAGTTGACCTCGAAAATCATCTCTAATATCGATTGGTCTATCGATATTGTCGTTAATACCGATAGTATCGATAGCTTAATTTGGTAAAATAGTATAATATACTGTAATACTATTAATTGTATCGATAGTATCGAAGTTCAATATCAAATTTACTATTGATACTACCAATACTATCGATAGTATTATATAACAATTTTTAATGCTGTCGATAGTATCAATATATTTGTTTTTTTTCCAATGTACCCTTGGTTGTAATTATGCTAACCATTCTATTACTTATTTAGACTACAGACTTTAACCAATACTATCGAAGGAAAGGTCACTATCGATAAAACACAACTATAGATAGTATCAATACTATTGATAATCTTAAATTAAACGTAATGTTGTATAAATATTACTTCTAAAAAAAATTTGTAAACTATTAATAATAAAATTTGTTAAATAAAAACAAAAAGTAAACAGTTCATATTTTATTTACATACATGAATTAAAATATAATTCTTTATTACAAAATCTTTTTCTTTTTCTTCTTTTTTGAGTTTTTATCATCTTTTTTAAGATCTTTCTTTTGTACCTGAAACAATTTACAAATGTATTAGTTATATCATTACAGCCCATTAATGTCCCACAGCAGGGACGGGCTTACTCCTGTGACGGAGTGATACTTGGCCTACTAATACCACACTGGCCAAACGGATTGGTATAGGGTTTAATTTCAAGTTTTGTTCTTTTTATTAATGAAGATAACATTCACGGATAGCCCTTAGTTGGTTTTTACGACACCCATGGGATGGGGTGTTGAAGTGTGGTATATTTAGTTATTGTATTAGTTATAAATTAATACTACATTAAAAAATATAGCTTCAACATCATATTAATATTTTTAATGTTTAATTTGTATTTTTAAGTATAAGGAATGTTGGCAGATATAAATAAATAAATACATTCCTCACACATTTACACATATCGGTTAAACATACTTAAATACTTTTTAAAATAATAATGATAATATTATCTCTTCTGGCCAGTATTGTTAATATGCCAAGCTTTCTTTCAACACTAAACACTTACCCCCTTACTCATAAACGCCTCTTAAATTTAGTCAATGTTTAGCGAGATTTTTATTAGCAAAACCTACCTTATGCCAAACAAAACCGTAACAATTTAAGCTAATCAATTGACTAAAATTTAAGCGACGTTTATAATATTACAATAAGGTTAACTACGCTTTTTATGTGATGAATTGAAGGTTCACTAAAGTAAATAGAAAATTTCTTTTGTACCTTTCCATAACTACTCAATAGATGTCCAACATCATTATTAGTCTTCTTTTTCTTCTTGCCACCAGTCTGTAAAGTACTCTTTGATATCATCTGCTGCTTCTCCTCTAGTTGTTTAACTTTCTCTTCTTTCCTTTTTTGCATCAGCTCTTTGTAGTTTATGTATTTCTTCTTAGGGGGTTTAGCACCTGAAACATAATATATACAAAAAATTAGGAAGTGTATCACTAGAAAAACTAATGTTGATTTTTACGACTTTATGACGTGTTGGCTGAATTACGGCAATACAAAAAAAGGGAGTGCATATATTAACAATGCGGTTATTAATAAACGAAACTATAGTTATATTATCTTGAATAAAATAAAAATTATTAAGAAGTTATAAACTAACCTAAACTAACTGCTAGTGCGATTCTTGCTTCTTCTTTCTTTGTTGGGTCAAACCCAGACATACCAAATTTAACAACTTCATGACGAATACTTTTTAAATCTAATTCCCTCTTTAATTGTTTAACCTCGGGTTTAAATTCACTGTTTATGTTATCTTCCGTGGTTTTCTTCTTTTTGGCTTTGTGTGCTTCAAACTTTACAAATTGAAAACTACTCTCTGCGTTTTTAAGCGCCAGAGCAGCTTTTGTCATTATTAGAGACATTTTACTGTACTTTAGAGAATTATTTAAAACATAAAATTAGATTTTTAAAAGTTCAAATCAAATAGCGCACGCTTGTTTTTATTGACTGACATTTGCTGTCAGAAGAATGACAAATTTGACAATATGAAATCTGTTATTTTTAATCAAAGGACTAACTTTTAGTGTAATGTATTTTTCATGAATTCTTACATTTTAGAACTACTTATATTATAATAATAAAATGTTACATAATTTGTAAGTAAATAGGTTTTCCCTATGTAAACGGTAAAACGCCATTTGCCGACTTTCGCTCTTAGCCGATCTTTGTCTTTTTTGTGCATTTGATTATGGTTTAGCCGACTTTTCTGCAAACTGTATTTTAGATTGTGTTTCGCCAACTTTCGCTACTTGGACTTCTGGAAATGAACAACATTTGTTAACAAAATTCTCTGTCGGTCGGGAATACTCGGAAAACGGCGCCAATTCATGCTCCACCAAATTAACACTATCATGAGGACTTGGATCAATAAAGTTTCCCTGCGTGATCTAATCAGAAATTAATAAATTGCCAAGAGATCTAAAATGACTTACATAGTGCTCAGGATTTCCCAACTAAACTAACTAGTTTTGTAGTGTCGGATTCGCATTTTTGCCGACTTTCGCTCTAAATAGACTTGAGCACTATTAACGGACTTGAATCTCGTCCATTTGTTTCAGTGCTGTCTGATTTCCTCTGTCAATAGTGACACTGACAACTTTCACTACAATATGTCAGTAGTGTCACACTTGTCATTTGTGTTCTAAACTACGACACTATTTTGTCGTTTTGCTTGCTTTACTTCTCTTCATGACGAAATGCTAATCTAATTATAGTGTCTCTTTTTGTTTATTTTTCATGCTGATGTGCCGGTTGCGGTCGCGTATTCACTAAAAATAATATCACCGGTATTGAGTAGTTTAATTTTGTACGAGCAGGTAGCGAGGCCAAATAATATTTTCGGCATTCATAAGAACACCTCGTAACTAGTAGCTGAACGTTGACATTCCAAATACATTCTCTATCGAATACATACGTTACATAGTCTAGTCAGAAAATTTAAATTAAGTTAAATAAAAACATGAAAAACAAATACAGAAATACTGATTCTTCTATAAGAGCTGGTGATTTAATTTTAACTGAACAACCGTTTGCATTCGTACTGTCGTCAAAGGAACAAGGAAGCCGGTGCGATAATTGTTTAGAAAAGTAAGTTTTAATAACAGAATTCATTTGTTTTCATTAAATAACTTAGGCAGTCCATAGGCTCAAGTAAAAGTTATGATATAATTTTATAAAATATTACCTACCATAAAAATAGTTGTTGTAATAGTTTATAGTTTAGAAACTCTTACCCCCTTACTCATAAACGCCTCTTAAATTTTAGTCAATTTATTAATTTAATTAAAATTTGGTAGGTATAAGGTTGGTTTTCGTAATAAAAATCTCGCTAAACAGTGATTCAATTTAAGAGGCGTTTATGAGTAAGGGGGTTAAAGTAAGGTAATACATATAAATGTTCAATTAAAAATAGAGAATAATCTGTTCTTTTATACAAACTTCTTAAATACCTTTCTTTCAATTATTTCCTTCAGTAAATATGTAACTTTTATTTACATTAGTTTTAATGGTTCAGTAATCATGCCTATGCATTATGTTGGCATTGAAATACCTACCAAAAATAATATTTATTTGTTGTTTTTTCATGGATTAATTGCATCAGGTAGTTCCTCATGAGATTGAAAAAATGTGTGTTAAAGTCTTGAAATACAGGGCTTATCTTAAATGAAAAAATAAAACCCATCTTTTGGTTAAAATTAGGAAATAGGAAGAGCTTTACTAAGCCTTATAAGTATGATAATGATGGGTATCAGATTGGAATATGGGGAATGTCCGAAAATCTTAAATTGATTAACATAGTAAGTTTAGCAACAGCAACGCGATTGCTCTCCTTGGCACTTGCAGTTGTAAAAATTTTAGTAGCTCTTGAATACTGCTCTGTAGGAACGGGCCTACATCACATGTAGAGGGATTCTTGGCACACACAAAACCCCAAAAAAATGGCCATGTTTGATTTTGTGTCAAGTTTGTCTTAAGCTGCTGAGAAAAGCTTTGCTAGTTGAAAGTGTAGCTTTCGATCCAAGCTGTTTTCCCAAGCATACATTGTCTATAGAACCTCCACCATATGAATGGTGAAACATGCACATTTGCCATAATTTTCGTCATGTATATTTTAGTCATTCTTAAAGACATTATTGAAGTCTACAAGCTTAGCATAGAGTTTCCCGAAGGTTTAGGCCATAACCACGATTCGTCGATAAATCGCTAGGCAAGAATATCGACATGCAGTCATTATTTTCTCAGAGTTCGCGCTAAGACACCAGCAGTACGGTTTTTCTGACGTTATTGTTCCTAAAAACTTAGACGTCCAGTCCATTCTCGGATTATTATCGTGTTTATTTTACCCTAGAGTTATCGCTAGATAGTCAACAGTTGACTACCGTAAAATCTCATAAAACTCACGATCCTCAGCGTCTTCTCAGTATAGCAGGTATTTGTGGAAACCCTAGAGAAACAATAACCAAATGCTTAGCTACTGCAACATTAGCAGCAACTGGAACAAACCAAGAGTCATCATCATCATAACAGCCCATTAATGTCCCACTGCAGGGACAGGCCTCCTCCCGTGACGGAGGAATACTTGGCCTACCAATACCACGCTGGCCAGACGGATTGGTTTAATTTTAAGTTTTCCTTCTCTTTATTTTTTAAAGATAATATTCACGGATACGACACCCATGGGATGAAATGGGGTGGTGACACACTGTATTCTTACTCCGTCACCACACGGAGTTAGCCAAGAGTAACCTGTCAAAAAATATCTTAGCGAACAGGTGTTTCTGCTCGTATTTTTATCACGACAATATCATGAACGATCTGACCGTGTTGTTCTTTTTCAGGGTCAAAGTATTGAAATGTTCAGGATGCCAGTATGTGCACTACTGCGGTCGATCGTGCCAGAAAGATGCGTGGGTAGATCATAAGGTACGTTTGTAATGGGTACTTTTTTGTTTCTTTATAATATTGAAACGATGGATGGATTGTGTGAAAGAGAATATGACTGCGAGGAGTGTGAATTGTAATATGACGTCCGATAGGAAAGAATGGAAGAAGAAGACATGCTGCGCCGACCCCAAATAAAAAAATTGGGATAAGGGCAGGGCAATGAGGATAATATTGAGGCAGTGAAGACCACTGTGGTCTTTGCTGCGATGTGTGTTTTAATTTCGATACCTAATTTTATTGTCTACGACCTGTTCAAAGTCTGAAGATATCAGATAATAAAAAAGTTCAAAATTTGCTAATGGTTACGTAACTTGGTTTCAAGTTTTGCTAATTCTAAGTAGATTTGTAAAATTGGATATGATGAAAAGAATATCAAAACATTAGGTATTTTTCGTTAGTGTTTTAAATTTATCTTGATTCCCGGAAATCTTGAGATTAGAAGGGATATCGAAATTAAATTACGTACTGTCTGGCTACCAACTGATAAATACTAGTGTAAATCTGCCTGAGGGGCCATGCATAGTCGTCAATTTATAAATTGACGTTAGTCTCTTAAGCTCATAAATAGAAGCTATCTAAAATTTCAATTGTTTTAATAAATCGTGTCAATTTTAAAAAGATTTTTTGATAAATAATATAGGCATTATGTATACGTATTGTAATACTTAACATTCATATTATAATACAATTTTTATAATATTCGTATTATAATAAAAAGTATGAATGAACATTAAACTTTACAATATGAGCACAAAAATATTCTTAGTCACGTGACCTTGAACCTCTATCACCGTCACTCCGACATAAGTACGTCATTTGTCGGTATAAATTTATTTTCGAGATGCGTACTGTTGGGTTTCAGTGAAAAGCTTATCCAACGAGTCAAAGAATACAATACAAATATGATTTATAGCCTTATGAGAAAAATCATTAATATTCATCGCCAACGCCGGAGTCCGAAACTAAGGTGAACTTATTATTTGCCATAGTTTTTCCTTAGCGTAGCCCTTTCCCTACCTAGAAGGAGTGCGTTGCCATGACTTGCCATCGTGCGCTCGCTCGCAGCTGGCAGTTTGATTATCCTTTAATCTTCTTAAACCTCTATTAAAGCTGATTTACACAGGGTAGACAAGTCATTCGGCGGGGGGCGCCAACTGACTTCAAAATATTCGTATGCGAATATTCAAGTCAGCGCTGACTTCAAGCCACTGTACTGACTTTAAATCAGTTTACACAGGTTTTTTTTCGGGTCAGCACAGAATTTGAAGTCAGTTACTGACCCTGTGTAAATCAGCCTTTAAGCTAAACGTCACACTAATGAAAATTAAATCAGCAATGTGAATATCATCATAACAGCCCATTAATGTCCCACTGCAGGGACGAGCCTCCTCCCGTGAAGGAGGGTTACTTGGCCTACTACTACTTGGATAAATGTGAATATAATAATAGTTTACTTTTTACTGAATGTGAACGCAGCTTTAGCCCAACACGTGTATACAAAGACGATTGGTATGCTAATGAAGAAATTAATTAATGACAAACATTGTAAAAGTATCCGGAAAGGATTAGCTGTGGGTTAGGCATCAAATGTTTTGCTGTAACACGTTAGATCATGCCCGTAAATAGCAGTGGGGTAGGTCGAATAACTCGCTGAATTGATGGCAGTTGAGATTTGAGGTTTACAAATTGCAAAACCTTGCAAGATGGCGAGCCTAGTAAGGCAGCTAATGGATAAGGAAGTCACGGACTATAACGAAGTTAAAATATTGTAAGGGAGTCAAGTTCTGGCTAGAAATGAGCTGACTCATATGGTTATGACGATAAACTCATAAACCGTTCATTTCAATCTTCTTTTTAATAGCAAGACGATTCTTCTGTAGTGATAGAGCTTGGCATTGAACTATTCTAAAGAACCTAGGAACTTGGCCAACTAAAGCCACGCTCCCGAGATGACGGGGTCAATGTGTCCTTTTGGCAGAAATAAGAGATTAAATTATAGTAGTATAAATATGTAGGTTTAAAATACTATCGGGATAGATTGAGTAGGTAGATAGATAGAATTACCTGTGGAGGTTTTATTTCAAAAGACTACTACAACGGGTCCTTGTAACTATGAATCAATGCAGAAAGGATGAGTGTATTTTGCAGGGTCAGCAACTCGCGAGCGAGCGACACACCCCAATGTACGAAATAGGCTATATAATTGGTTACAATGTTTCTCGTTTGAAGTAGGACAGGTCAGGGCTGAATGGTAAATTTTAGACAGTATCATAATGTTAAATTATACGAGTATGTACGATGTGTATATTACGAGATAGTAAGTATAATATTTCTCACACATTACATTCACTCAGCGCAATAGTACCAAACCAAACAGTACTAGAAAACGTAACAATAATACAATTAATTTCTTAAATCAGCACAGGATATGACAGAAAATAAGATTGCGGAAATTACGCAACAGCTAAAATTTTATTTTAAAACAAATTAACGTTGCGCTGTCTAAATATTTAGAAAACAGCGATTTAACAATAACGTGAATAATTGATTCGAGTCATATGTATGACATGCTTGCGCGGATAGTAAAGAGTATGTAATAGTTATTCCATAGAGATCCCAACTGAATAAAAATTATTCAATATCTTTTATCTATTGGCGACGAAGTAAGTATGTATTCTTACTGAGCTTACTTTCAGGGTGTCACACCCCAATCCGATTTCTGGGATCCTCTATCCTATCAATCAATCAACTTAATGGATTGGTTTGGTAAACACATTGACAAATTATATTATGTCAAATTTTCCTACTTTTGTCTTTTGAGGGATAATATCTGCCCTTGGTCAAATTTAATAATACCCACGGAACTGAGGCGGTCACATTCTATGACACGTATGGTCAGATGATATGAAACTACATGTAGAGTCAGTTATTTAACTCTAAATACAAATTTTTAATATTTCTAAGTTGTAGCTTAACTAAAACACTGTTACAAATAAACAAATATTAAAATGAGTACCTATTTCAAATATTTAGGTGAATGCGAAATTCATCTACGAATGCACCAACGCAAAAGATTATGAAATAGCATTTCTGTGATCTCTATTTAAAGTTTTTCTGTGCTCAATATTCTTTACTCCGGTTATTTGGCACGCATGAACAACAAGTAACTGTGATTCTATTTAACGTATCACGTATTACGTAAATAAGGATTGACGTAAAGCCAAAATGTTTTTAGTACTTTTCTTTTTTTGCATCTCTTTAAATATGTGCCAGGTTTATTTACGTAATATTTATTTTTTCCTGTTTCTCGGTCACTTGGCGTTATTGTAAATTGTTTTATTGGCGATGCAAGCTTTATTTAACATGGTTCAACTGATTGTAAGGTCTTAATTAATAGAGTAATGCTATCTTGAAGTAATGCGAAATATTACCGAAAAGACGATGGAAAGGCACAAGAACATGAACGGAAATCAAATAGGTATATTATTATAGTCGACTTGGTGGACTAAGAAAACCAGTTACTTATTTACTTAAGTTGACGAAAAGAATTCGGTAGGCTGACTGTCATTGCAACATTGTACAAAATTGAAAACCCAGCTTGGTCTACATTGAGTTTTTTTCATAATTTTCTTGCCTTGGTTTCTGAAAACTGCACCTTAGTCGTTTTTACGCCACCCACGAGATGAGATGGGGTGTGTTAACACCTTAACACCACAGAATCTTACGTAGTGTCAGATGTTTTTTTATACAGAAACTAGCTGACCCATACCCAATTCTTTGGACGGCGAAAAATACGCGTCCCTTTTTTAAACCTTATTTCATTACTGCTCCACTCCTATTAGTCATAGCGTGATAATATATGACAGCCACACTGACACTCCCCGATAAATGGACTATACAACACAGAAAGAATTTTTAAAATCGGTTCAGTAGATCCGGAGATTACCCCCTACAATGTCACAAACACACAAACTACCTCTTTATAATATTAGTATAGATGAAATAAATAAATATTATTATCAAAGCCTAAGCCTATGTTATTTATATTTTCAGTGGGAATGTGCAAATTTCAAAAGAGTAGCACCAAAAGTACTGCCCGATGGTGCTCGTATGCTATCGAAGGTGATCAACCGTTTATACAGAGGTGATGGACATTCGTTCAGGTCATTTTATTCCGGCACATCGTTTAGGATGTGGAAGGATTTGATGTCACGTAAGTATTATTTTTATTTTATTATAGTACTAGCTGACCCGTGCCCACTTCGTTGGGCGGCGAAAAAAACCCGTCCCTTTTTTATACATATTTCATTACTGCTCCACTCCTATTAGTCATGGCGTGATACTATATAGCCTATGACACTCCCCGATAAATGGACTATTCAACACAGAAAGAATTTTAAAAATCGCTTCTGTAGATCCGGAGATAACCCTCTACAACGTCACAAACTTTACCTCTTTATAATACACACATCAAAAAAGTCTAAGCAACATGCATGATATTACAAATTTACCATTTATATTAATTAATTTCTAAGTATTTACTCACTCAAAGTGTATAGGTAAGTAAACTTCAAGTGTATAGGTAAAAAAAATTCGATTATGTTTTGTTTTTTTTCATAAAATTCAAATGACTGCGAATTTGTTTGAATTTGAGTGCATGTTAATTGCTACGTTTTAGTCTTGATTTTATAATTTTACCAACCATTTAAATACAGTTGGCGACAAAATTGAATTGTTAGATATTCTTTACGTCATGGAGCGACGTCATTTGACGGCAGATGAAATGCAAAGAGCTGTAGGGATGTTGCAAGCGGGAAGTAATCAATCTCAGGTATCTCGACATTTTGGTATTCATAGAAGTGTTATTTGTCGTCTTTGGCAGCGCTACAATAATACAGGGGAACCCGCTGAACAGCATCCAGGCCGTAAAAGGAGTACAACCACTCGGCAAGACCGGTACATACAACTGACTGCAAGACGCCAGCCGATGTTAACCGCTCGAGAGATAAGTTTGAGGCTACAAAATTCAAGTGGTGTTGATGTAAGTCCCCAAACTGTGCGAAATCGACTGCATGAGTACGGCCTACGAGCTCGACGCCCTATCAGGTGCCCACCGATACGTCACGGGAATCGCGCTCGTCGAAATGAATGGTGTAGAGAACGCATAACATGGACCCAGGAACAATGGGATAAAATTATGTTTTCCGATGAGTCGCGATTCGGGTTTAGGCCTGATACAAGAAGGGTGCGAGTGTACCGTCGACCCGGAAATACTGAAAGACTCAGGTGCGTTCAGGAAGTTCATCCATACAGCGGCTCAACAGTTATGGTATGGGCGGGTATTATGAAGAACAGGCGAACTGAGCTCGTTTTTGTAAATGGAAACATGAACGCTGAAAATTACGTTGAGGATATTCTCAGACCTTATGTCCATCCATTTGCACAAACCTTTGGCTCCGATTTTACGTTAATGCATGACAATGCGCGTTCACATACAGCTCGGCGAACCAGTGAATACTTGGCAACGGAGAACATCCAGGTATTGCCCTGGCCTGCACAATCGCCAGACCTCAACCCCATCGAGCACGCATGGGACATGCTCCAGAGACGTGTTTTGAAGGACTTGGACGGAGTGACAACAACCCAACAGCTGAAGGATTTGCTACAATTCCATTGGGAGCGAATACCGCAAGATGACATAAACAGTCTCATTAATTCAATGAATAATCGTTGCCGACAAGTTCTGAATAGCAGAGGAGGCCATACTTTGTATTAAATTGTCCTATTCTTTCACAATAAATTCATTTTCTTAAGAAATTTCAATTTGTAAAAAAAAAGTTTAGTTTCTTATGTACCTGTATATTCTAATATTGTTAATTTCTGTTATTAAAAGAACTTATAAAGAAAACAGCTGTTATTTTTACATCATAGAACCCTAAAAATATTATTTTAAAAATAAAATACAACGTTATAATTAAAATAAATGGTAAAATAAATTAATATAAATGGTAAATTTGTAATATCATGCATGTTGCTTAGACTTTTTTGATGTGTGTATTAGTATAGACTACTCGAACAAAAACTGTATATACTCGTAGGTAGGTACCTACTTACTTTCTCTGAAAAATAATAGTATGCATAGATATGCATACTATTATTTTTAAATTAATATTAAATAAATCATAATCATCAATAAAGTAAAAAATAAATTTATTACTACTTTACTAAAGATATAGTAAAGTAGTAATTAATTTATCTAATGACATAAATCATAGCTGTAATAAAAATTCGTAGAATCTATTAAAACCTACCCATCTACCTAATAGTCACAGGCATTTTTATAATGACATAATTAACTAAATTAAATATTTAAATACTTATTTCCCATTCAACTCCTTTTGTTGTGTTCTAGTTTAATTACTATGTAATTACATCTCGTTAAAGTAATTTATTTTGGACGTTTATTAATGAAGTGACATATTATTATCTTTATTTTGTATGCTAAGTACTTGGCAAAACAGAAATCCTTATCGTGCCAACGTAAAACTTTGTTTACGAAATAATATAAGTAAACAAATAAGTAGGTTTGTTTTTTACATACCGTATTAAACCTAGTGGAAAGCGTGAATATCGGCAACGGATCCTAGTCACAAAACGTTACATTGTTATTTTCAACAAATATACGCTACGATTTTTTCTATCATCGTCATCATAACAGCCCATTAATGTCCCACTGCAGGGACGGGCCTCCTCCCGTGACGAAGGGATACTTGGCTTCTAATACCATGCTGGCCAGACGGATTGGTATAGGGTTTAATTTCAAATTTTCCTTCTTTTTACTACGTAAAGATAATGTTCACGGATAGTCTCTTAGTCGGTATTTACAGCACCCATGGGATGAGATGAGGTGGTGCCATATTGTATTCTTATTTCCTCACCACGCGGACGCTATGAGCTATAAACTAGAGACAGGATTCGAAAAATAAAACAAATACAAAATTACAAATGCCTTAAGGCGGAGGACCGGGTGGAGTGGTGCGAACTTAGGGACCCCTATGTCTAGCTGTAGACTGCTTATATTTGAGAGAAACCAAACCTAATGTCGAGTTTAATCAAATAAAGTATTTTAGAATCAAACATGTTGATAAAACGCGACGGTGTTAGTTTATTTTCAGTTGACTACCTACCTATAGTTCTATTTCTGTATCAATTCATCATTTTGTACTACACATGAGTTATCGTTTAGAAACGATCTCGGAGCCAATTCACGTTTGAATAGTTACATCTGTACTTAAATGTTTACGTAATAGTAGTACTTGCATAGGTTTTATCTTTGGAATACCTTCTTTTCCTTATGATGTTTCTGTTTCATATACTTCTAATATTATAAAAGCGAAATTTTTGTAACTATGGATGAATTATGTTACTCTCATCATCATAACAGCCCTTTAATATCCCACTGCAGGAACGGGCCTCCTCCCATGATGGAGGGATGCTTGGCCTACTATACCACGCTGGCCAGACGGATTGGTATAGGGTTTAATTTAAAGTTTTCCTTCTTTTTTTTCGTAAAGATTCACGGATGGTCCCTTAGTCGGTTTTTACGACACCGATGGCATGAGATGGGGTGGTGAAATATTGTATTCTTACTCCGTTACCACACGGAGATTGTTACTCTATCACGTAAAAATTACTGAATTAATTTAAATAGAACTTTTTAATAATGTAGCTTATTAATCACAATAACAATAGGTTATAATTTTTAAAGATATTATGTGAATTGTACAATATGGAGACGAACTCGCGTACATCAGATAGTTATTTTACTTATATTAACTTAGTTCTCTGTTTCTTCCTTGCAGATTATTCAGACTTGAAAACAGATAAGAAACGAATGGATCATTTTACATCACTATGCGTCGTATTATATGATTTCCTTAAAGATATCTCACTACCAAACACTGTTGAACTAATGGGACTCTATGGACGGGTAAGCAACTTTATTTCCCAAGTAATAAAGTCCGTTTTTGTGTGTCAAAATTATAGCGTTACGTAAATCGTAAGAACTCTGAATTAGAGTCGACTTAATCAGATAGATGAAGCCGATGGATGAGGGAGGCACAGGCCTATGTCCAGCAGGGGACGTCGATTGGCTGATATGATGATGAGTCAGATAGTATAATGTCTCTTTTCTATAGCTACTGGGTAAATAAACAAAATGCATAAAAATAAAGGTTTTTCGTGATTGTACTGTTGTTTATGGTTATATGTAATTAATTTCAAGTGGTGATATTTCCTATTATATTATATTTAAAGGTGCCAACGGTATTTTACCCAAAAACTTTACTATTAAATAGAAAATTGACAAAACACGCACCTAACGTCATTACCATCTCGAGGAAAATCTATACCCTTGCTGATAAATATAAAAATTACAGCAAAAACTCTGATCACAATGCGATTTTGAAAATACTTATATAATAACTATGGTATACAGGTCATCCTGCAATAAATTATTTTTCTGGGAACTTGCTTAAAAATTCTAAATACATTTTTAAAAAATTGTCATGATATTTTCGTCATTACCGTTTAACTACGTCAAACAGAATATTTTTCTCACTCTGTAGCATAATGCGCGTGCGATTTCATCCCCTCACCGTCCTCTGTTCCTCAACAAGCCGTCGCGTGAGTGAAAGAGTCCTAACTACAAGGGAAACTCGCAAAAAAAATTATTTTAATATCACTTTTGAAGATTGTCACGCGTGCGGATCATTTCCATAAGGGTGGATTAAAATGAAAGTAAACATACAATTTGTCTTATATTTTTAAAATATATGATGACTGTTTGTGCGCAACTTTTAAGGATATTATTATGGCGTTGGTTCGAAATTGTTTGAACATGTTTCGACTTTTAAACCCGAAATGTCATTCCTAGTAAGATCATTTCCAGTAAAATGTTAGTGATGGAAATGATGAATGATGACTGGCAATGACTTAATTGTGTTAAATTGTTACATTATCGTTTAATTTTATCCACATAATATTAAGTAATTCTTTAAGTGTTTGGTTTTTCATATACAATATTAAAAAAAGCATACATGGGTCATGGGCTGGGTGATTTTCTATATATTATAAGTAGTACATTTACAAAAGAAAAATATTAAATGTAAATTATGTTTCAGTACGAAATAATATTAAAAACTGTAGCGACGGCTGGAGAATACAATGTGTCGCTACCCCCTACGTCCTAATGGGTGTCGTAAAAGTCGACAATGGAGAAAAATTATAAACAGATAACACGACTGCCAGAGAAGGAATACTTGAAAGCAAACCCTGTACCAACCCGTCTTGCCAGCGTGGTTCAGTAAGGCAAACCCGTCCTAAATGTTACCACGCCCAAATAAACGGTCCCCAGTTCCCGGCAGTCCTGCTGTCCGTTGCTACGGTAGCGGTCGCGGTAACAGTGGGACGGGGAGTGCGAAGAATTTTCGGGCTACGGCAAAAAGCTACCATAATATAATGTAAACCCTGGCAACCTATAACGGATGCTCTCTACGACTGGACCAACATCTCAGCAAACTCGAGGTGAACTAGTACGTATAAACTGGCACCTGACTGTTATCTGAAGTCCGAAGACAGGGGGAGGACACGATATCCCTCGCGTCAGGTCAACTGTTCTACATTCGGGAAGGTGATCGGCCCTCTCAAGGCGGTGTAGGTTTCCTGGTCAACAAAGTCCTGACCGACAACGTTGTGGAAGTCAGCAGTGTGCCGACACGGGTAGCGTACCTCATAATCAAAATCACTGACATCTATTCCCCGAAGGTGGTACAACTGTACGCACCGACCTCGACATACAGTGATGACATAGCCGAAGCCATGTACGAAGACATTGCTAAGGTACTACATGGTACTACCAAGGCTCACTACAATGTTGTCATGGGGGACTTCAATGCAAAGTGGGAGTACAAAAATACGGCGAAACGAAAGTCGGATCCTACGGTGTGGGGCGGCGAAACCACAGGGTGCAGATGCTGGTCAACTTCCTGGAGTCGCAGGGGATCTTGAAAGAAAGAAAGACAACGAGATAGACTTCATCATGACCGATAGAAATTACATATTTAGAAATGTCTCTGTGATTAATAGGTTTAATACTGGGAGTGATCACCGGCTTGTTCGAAGCACTCCAAATATAAATTTCAGAACCGTGAGGTATGGTGAAGTCTACTCTCAGACCTACCGTGCCCCAAATAGCTCTGGGATTCAACAAGTTCCAACTGGAGCTTCAACACCGTTTCGACCTGTTGGAAACCGGTGGCAACGTTGACCAGAAAACCGACGCAGTGGTCAAAACGCTACAGGATGGGTCTCGAAGGGTGTTTCCCGGAAAAGGCAATGTCAGGCCTAAGCTCTCCCCCGAGACTCTCGAAATTATGAGGCAAAGACGCGAGATGTCACCGTCGGATGGGAGAAACCTTAACCGTAAGATCCGGAAGCTGGTGCGACGTGACCTCCGATGTTCCAACCGTTGTGGCTGCGATCGAACAGAATAGAGGCACCAAAGTATTCGCGCGCCAGCTTGGTAGAACCGATCTAATGAAACTAAATACTGCAGACGGTAGAACTGTGACCTCCAAGTTCGAGATACTCGAGGAAATAGAGAGCTTTTACCAGGACCAGTTCCCATCACGGATGACTAAACCCTTGGGACCTAGCGAAGATGACCACAGAGCCCCACTCACGCGTCATTATACGGAGGACATCCCCGATGTCAACCGGGGCGAGGTCAGAGCTGCTCTCGAGCAACTTAAGAACAATACGTGTCCAGGTGATGACGGAATCACTACAGAGCTACTAAAAGCTGGAGGAACACCTGTCCTAAAAGAGCTCACAAGGCTTTTTAAGTCTGTCATCCACCAGGGCGTCAGGCGTGGAGCGGCAGTGTGTGGTGGTCCTGTTCTTAAAAAAAGGTAATAATAGTAAAATAGATAAATCCTTACTGAAGAACTATAGGCCCATATCACTTCTGAGCCACAGTTGTTCTCGAGAGTACTTACAAACAGCCTCGCCAGAAGATTCGACGACTTCCAGCCACTTGATTAAAATTACCTATCATAACAGAAATAAAGCATATTTTGATTCAAGTTATATTTTATTATGAACTAACCTTAACCTATCAATTTTATACTTGGTGTCTTGGCGAAATATCATTACCGGTCTTACCGCGTCATTTCCAGTATTCAAAATGTCAATTCCATCCTATTACGGTCATTTCCAGATTTTACCTTTATAAAAAATGTAATAATATCCATAAAAAACATGTTTTAAAGCTGCGCCTATTCAAAATAACTCATATTGACGTGCCGATAAACCTTAATTTCAAATAAAAAAGGCATTAAAACATATTTTTAAGAAATCGAAATAAAATTGGCAAAATAATTTAACTTTGTTTATTTACCCTACTACCGACTACGGTGGCGTTTTAGTTTTATACATCTACAGTAAACTATGTTGCGGACTCGTATTCAACGCAATGCAATTGTTTTGAGGAACCACATCCTAAATACGATTCGAAAGAAAGAAAGACAATGGAAAAAATTGGTACTCGAGGCGGGACTCGAACCCGCGTCTCTGGACTATACGCATCCAGCTCCATGACCAACTAGGCCATCCGAGTATACGTCTCGACTACCAAATTTAACCATTACTTTATACGGCGGCGCCAGAGCCGCAACTTAAAAGTCAACTGTACAATGCCATCTAAAATTAAAAAATTAAAATAAAATTCAGAAAGACTTAACCACATATAGTTATAAATAACTATTGCAGAAATTACTTTCCCATGTGTATTTGGTACCGATAGCAAAAAAAAAACAACAATTTTTTTGTTCATTCTCTACTTTTCAGATGGTAATAAATAGTTTTATGATATTGGACATTGACATGAACTCAATAGGCACAGGAATTTACTTAGCATCATCTATATTGGACCATAGTTGTGATCCGAACGCCGTGGCTACCTTCGACGGCAAAACTATTAACGTTAGAGCCATCAAAGATATGTCATGTTTGGATTGGAATCAGGTATGTAAATTGAAGAGTCTCTTATATTATTCTACTTCAGCTCATCTTTTCTCTTTAACCAGCGGTTATTTTTAATATATTTTTTTAAAAGGGCCTGTTGACTTGCCTCATTACCGACACTGTGAAACAAACAGTTTTTCCAAAAGACTAGGAGTTTGCAAAAGCATAGTAATAATTAACTAATAAAAAAAACTTGCTCAAAAACTATAGCGTTTATTCTGATTTTAATACTTAAGCAATTTCGTTTAAATAAATAATTCACAGATTCCATAACAATAGCCAAATTACCTAAACAATTTTGATAAAAATTATATAGACCGAATTACCTTCAAACAAAAACTTTATCAATGTAAAATTTTCTTTTCAAAAAAGTATTTCGTGTTTTTGCCCACATTCTCAGAGCTAGAGTATTTTGGCAAATATAGAACCTACATTTTTACCTATCCCTTTTCAGATACGCATATCGTACATAGACCTGATGAAGACACCGTACGACAGGCAGACGGAACTACTACAGAATTACTACTTCTTATGCAACTGTGACAGGTGCATGGGTAAATGCTTTAGATGTGCATACTTATATTTGTGTATTGAGATTCTTAGCATGTCTATTCTCTATCTCTCTTTGTTTTTTTTTTGTATATTTGGAAACGAGAAGAATGTTTTTCTTCCAGTACTACTGATGGAGCTATATTTCTGACGACCTCTGTGGTGCAGTCGGTATATTACAAGGTTGCTACGCAGAGGTCTCGGGTTCGATTCCCGCTCAATGCAAATCTTTGTGTGCATGAACATGATTGTTTGCATTGGTCTGAGTGTTTTCTATATATAATGTAAGTTTTGACAAAAAAAAAGTATTTAAGTATGTTCCGTTGTCTAGTACCCAAAGTACAAGCTTTGCTTAGTTTGGGACTAGGTGGGGATGTGTTAATGTGTGAGGATTATTTATTTATTTCGGTCAGTTCTTAATATTTTTATAGGGTTAGGCATTTGTTGGCGATAGATGGAAACATGTCCTACTGCTGGCTACGTTTTGTTTTAAGTTTTACATTTCTAATGCTCGTAGGAACACCCTGATAGTTTTTACTAAACCTACGGGATGTAAAGAGGAGTTCACTTTTTGTTTTTAAGATTTAAGGACTAACCACACACGTCAGGGCCGTGTAGTGACCTGGCCGTGTTCCGTCAGGAGTAAGAAAAATATCGTTGCATACATTGTACCTATATGGACTCGATCACACATGTCCGTGTCCGTGCCGACAACGGAGCTTAGCGTAAATGTCGTGGCATACCTGAATTTTGCTATAGCTCATACCCTATAGATAGTGTATCGAAATACAATATTCAAATCTTTCTCTTCATTTTCACCATTCCTTTTCTTCACGCATTGCAATATTTTATCTATTTTACATCAATAGGCTCTTAAAATTAAAAGTTTAATTTTTTCAGATGAGACCCAAATAAAATACGTCCATGCAGCATTATGTCTAAACAAGCAATGTGGCAAACCAGTCAGTATACCTTGGAAAGAAAACTGCCAGTTAGTAAGAAAACCGGACAAAACCAGTGAAAATTCAAATGAAGAATGCGTTAACGGTTTACCAGACAACAAAGATACAGCCATTTTGAATTTAGAAGAGCAATTCGAAAATGGAATGTGTTTGAAAATAGAAGAGGACGTAGAAAAGGATTGTATCGATGCAGTGCATTGTAAGGAGTGTGGAAGTAAATATACTGAGAAACATATTGATGTGTTTGTTAAAACTATGGAGTTCACTCATGTGCATTTACAGAATATGGAGAGGGCTTCTGTTGCGTGTATCCTTTTTATTGATGAGTTTGCATGGTTTTTTTACGTTTTTAATTGGAGTATTAGGTAATACATAATGTAACTGTTTAATAATTTTGATAATATTAACAGGTTATTTAAAAACATACAATAACATCTATTAGAATATTATACGACCGTAGACTGGAAAACACCGAGTGGATAGGTCACGTTTGTTACCGATGACCTGATCAAGGCCGCGGTAGGTCGGCCACGGAGACACAAGATGTCCAGGGCCGGCCATTTATTGGCTGATAAGATAAACATTCTTAAACAAATAATCTTAATAAACAAAAAATACATATTATCTTTAGGAAATAAAAAGAAGGAAAACTTGAAATTAAACCCTATACCAATCCGTCTGGCCAGCGTGGTATTAGTAGGCCAAGTATCCCTCCGTCACGGGAGGAGGCCCGTCCCTGCAGTGGGACATTAATGGGTTGATAAAGAAAGAAAGAAAACAAAAAATATACAAATGTCTTTTTCTTAACTCTACGCCTCAGATGTGGACGTATGTCAATATTGTCTGGACAGACAGGAGGGTGTTCTTCACCCACTGAACGTAATGCACGCGGTAACGTTGGACCACGCGTTCGATGCCCTCATACAAGTTCAGATGTGGGAAAAGGCCTGTGGATATGCCGATAAACTCATTCCATGCTTTAGGTATTTTATTTTATTTTATAACAGCCTGAAAGGGAGTGTCCAGTTCGACCGCGCGGCCATAGCGTTTTTTTTTTTAAAAAAACCATGTCAATTTTTTGTAAAAATTTGTAGAAGTTGATTCCCAAAACCATAAATTTGTCAAAGATACGGTTAAAAAGTTATAAGGGTTTAAACATGGCCGCGCCATTGAAACGCGGCGAACCGCGCGGCCACTGAGATCTTTAAAACTAAGCCTTGTAGAGACCTGAAATTTACGCAAATGCAAGATTTAATTTGTAAAAAATTTGTAAAAATATAAAAAAAATACTCAGGTTTATAGTTTAAGAGCTATAACACTACAGTTTAACAAATCTAAAAGATACAGTATGACGTTTCATATTTTTCAAACTGAAACAACTTTGTTCATGCGTACATTATTCAGTTTCGAAAACCTTTTTCGTAAAACCATGAATTTAGAAAGATTTTATTATTGTATCTAAAAATGTACAATTCTTAATATATAAATTTAATTGAAAACTTTCAAACAAAGCAAAATAACACATATTTACGTAGTAAAT
This sequence comes from Schrankia costaestrigalis, assembly GCA_905475405.1. NCBI lineage: Eukaryota > Metazoa > Arthropoda > Insecta > Lepidoptera > Erebidae > Schrankia > Schrankia costaestrigalis. The sequence continues at coordinate 19,996,040 of FR997826.1, forward strand.
AATATCTTATAGTTCTATTCTTGACCTCATTGCAAAGTCACGTAGTTAGGTTACTGCTCGTAGTGTTGCGACTCTTCGGATACACTTGTATGCAAAAAAATCGTTTACATATACGAAAAATCGTTATTATCGTTAGACACGTAACTAACTATTACTCGACGTGGTCGAAGGTGACGGGAGGCAACTTATTAAGGTCTTAGTAGTGAATAAAAAAATCCTAAACATTACTTTTATTTAATTAATTATAATTAAAATAAAAGTAATGTTTGGATTTTTTTTTATTCGCAGATTAGAGAATTTGCAATATGTGGTGTTTTTTTACAAAAGGTTTTGCCCTTTACTAATAATGAGATTAATTATTAAAGTGTCTTAAAAATCGGATATTATCGTAATCGATCTCTTAAATTTCGGATATTATTGTAATCGATTTTTTTATCCCAACCTTATTATTCAATTTGTCAGAACTGTCATACCGTACCTATTAGATTTGTTGGACTTTAAAACCGAATGGCCGCGCCATTGAAACGGTGGAGAAAACGCTATCGCCTGTATCTCGCTGAAAAAAAATCGCAGAGGTGTGTAGTTTATTGTAATTACCCAGATTTGAATTTGTCGAAACTAGGAAAAATACAACAAAAATTCCTAGGTTTATATTTCAGGAGCTATAAGACTAAAACGATATGGCCACGCCATCGAAACGGTGAATAAAACGTTATTTCGCCTGTATCTCGCTGAAAAAGCATCGCAGAGGTCTGGAGTTTTTTGTAATACCTACAGGTCAACAAATCTAAAAGATACAGTATGACGTTTCATATTTTTCAAACTGAAACAACTTTGTTCATGCGTACATTATTCAGTTTCGAAAACCTTTTTCGTAAAACCATGAATTTAGTAAGATTTTATTATTGTATCTAAAAATGTACAATTCTTAATATATAAATTAAATTGAAAACTTTCAAACAAAGCAAAATAACACATATTTACATAGTAAATAATATCTTAAAGTTCTATTCTTGACCTCATTGCAAAGTCACGTAGTTAGGTTACTGCTCGTAGTGTTGCGACTCTTCGGATACACTTGTATGCAAAAAAATCGTTTACATATACGAAAAATCGTTATTATCGTTAGACACGTAACTAACTATTACTTAAAACTATTACTCGACGTGGTCGAAGGTGACGGGGGGCAACTTATTAAGGTCTTAGTAGTGAATAAAAAAATCCTAAACATTACTTTTATTTAATTAATTATAATTAAAATAAAAGTAATGTTTGGAATTTTTTTTTATTCGCAGATTAGAGAATTTGCAATATGTGGTGTTTTTTTACAAAACGTTCTACCCTTTACTAATAATGAAATTAATTATAAAAGTGTCTTAAAAATCGGATATTATCGTAATCGATCTCTTAAATTTCGGATATTATAGTAATCGATTTTTTTATCCCAACCTTATTATTCAATTTGTCAGAACTGTCATACCGTACCTATTAGATTTGTTGGACTTTAGATTTTAATTTGTCAAAACTAGTAAAAATACAATAAAAATTCTTAAGGTTATATTTCAGAAGCTGTAGAACATTATCAGTATGTGGTGCGATAGGGTGACCATGTCTTATTGTTTACAGAATACTTTCTACTTATTGTTACAGAAATTATTTTATTTATTTTAATGGTGTATTTTTAAATTGTAATACAACAAATAATAATAATATTGTACTTCTGGTTTTGTAAAAAATAATGAGTGAGAGGAAAAGGAAGAGAGATTTTACCAGTGGAGTTACAAAAAAAAACTGGGGAAGTACGAGTCGGACTCGCCCATGAAGTGTTCCGTAGTAACAAGCAAAGTTTTGCTCTTAACTTTGTTTTTCATAGTGTTTGTATGAATTACAAAGTAACGTGTGCGGTTTTTGAAATTGTGCTATATCTCAAAAACTTATGATTGTATCTTGTTCAAACCAGTTTTCATTGAAAGTTTTTATTGACATTTACATCAATTTTTTTTTCCAACTTTATTATTTCAAAAGTTAGAGGCGGGGGGGGGGGCTCATTTTACGACTTTGGAAGTGTATATCTTTCAAATGATTGACTTTAGTTTTTTTAGTAATTTTTCCATTCATATAATATTACGCTTAAAGTAAAAACATATATCTACATCCCTGCTAGTTATGATTGTACTTATTTAAAAATGTGGAATCAAAATGATTTACAATCATTTCAAATGTTCTAAGTTAAGTTCTAATTACCTATATGATTTAATAAAACATTAAATAATAATAATCCAGCCTATTATTGTCCCACTGCAGGGCAAACATTATATATTATTATTATTTTTGTTAGTTATTAGATAGTTTTTAGTATTTCATATAAGTTCATATACATAAGATTGTAAATATTTCATAGTAAAATATCTTAACTACACGGTCATCCATACAAATAAAGAGAGAGCTCTAACATAATCATAAAATATTTAAATGCAACATACCTTAATCACTTCTGCTGAATTGTTTACATAATTTACCGAACTGACGTTACACCACAGTACAACACTTAATCGTAATTACACACGAACTGAACATTTTAATAATCAGTAGATCACTTTTTTATCGTGTTAACATCACAACGACACACTGATAACGAAACTCTTACGCTTACGTCGCTGTACCACAGAATAATAAGTACTAACGGCTGTACGCGTCGCACTGACCTGCGAAGGCGCGCGGGGGTGGCGCGTGTGAGATGCAATAGTGTGCATTACTAATCACATAGCTTAGGGGCGGAGTTGCGTCATTTAAACCAATCTTAGGGCTAGTTTTTCGTAAGTCCACGCGGACTGTAACTGTATTATTGACTTTTCAAGCAATAAACATAATTGTTTTTATATTTATGGTTTCATTTTAATTTTATTTAGAATCCTTGAATTATAATTTCTGTAACAATAAGTAGAAAGTATTCTGTAAACAATAAGACATGGTCACCCTATCGCACCACATACTGATAATGTTCTACAGCTTCTGAAATATAACCTTAAGAATTTTTATTGTATTTTTACTAGTTTTGACAAATTAAAATCTAGGTATTACAAAAAACTCCAGACCTCTGCGATGCTTTTTCAGCGAGATACAGGCGAAATAACGTTTTATTCACCGTTTCGATGGCGTGGCCATATCGTTTTAGTCTTATAGCTCCTGAAATATAAACCTAGGAATTTTTGTTGTATTTTTCCTAGTTTCGACAAATTCAAATCTGGGTAATTACAATAAACTACACACCTCTGCGATTTTTTTTCAGCGAGATACAGGCGATAGCGTTTTCTCCACCGTTTCAATGGCGCGGCCATTCGGTTTTAGTGTTATAGCTCTTAAACTATAAACCTGAGTATTTTTTTTATATTTTTACAAATTTTTTACAAATTAAATCTTGCATTTGCGTAAATTTCAGGTCTCTACAAGGCTTAGTTTTAAAGATCTCAGTGGCCGCGCGGTTCGCCGCGTTTCAATGGCGCGGCCATGTTTAAACCCTTATAACTTTTTAACCGTATCTTTGACAAATTTATGGTTTTGGGAATCAACTTCTACAAATTTTTACAAAAAATTGACATGGTTTTTTTTAAAAAAAAACGCTATGGCCGCGCGGTCGAACTGGACACGAAAGGGAATATTTACGGACCTCTATGCCGTAATGGTTATATAACATGACTGCTACGCAGAGGTTTCGGGTTCGATTCCCGCTCAATGCAAATCTTTGTGTGCATGAACATGATTGTTTGCATTGATCAGGGTGTTTTTTATGTATTATATGGATGTATTTACAAAAAAAAGTATTTAAGTATGTTTATCCGTTATCTAGTACCCATGGTACAAGCTTTGCTTAGTTTGGGACTAGATGGCGTTGTGTGAATGTGTGAGGAATATTTAAAGACAACTTCCTCAATAGGGATCAAACCCTGTGTCGCAAGGACTT